>OW679198.1:18772550-19021520 GCA_940337035.1 Agriotes lineatus | reverse complement strand
CGTTTAAAATAAATTGGCAATCGCGCTCTATGTAAATGCAGGGCACTGAATCGCGCAAACCCTTTAAAAATGCATGGAATAATATTTCAAATCGCAACGTTATTTGTGTTTTGTGTTATGAAATTTATTGCTTTTTAGTGGTTAAAACAGCGCGCTAGAATATTATGACAGGAAATTAAAGCGGGCTACATCCGATCTATACAATGGAAATTAAACTAGGGTTATTCGGGGAATTATAAAAGGGATATTAAGATTAGAGGCTGCTTTGTATGAATGGTTATGTGAATTTTAGATTTTCGGTTTTATGCTGGTCTAAATAAAAAATGAGTTTTAGATATTATCGCGTTTATTCGCCAGGATACAAATGATTAAAAACCAACGCGTTTTGAATGTAACAGTAGCGTAATCAAAAGCTTAGAGGGGAGCTAAAAAATTAAATTAAAATTGTAAGTGAGATTTAGGTTGTAGGGAGAAACATATCCTAGCTTGTATCAAATATTTCGAAGTGTTCAAACTGCGCTTGGTCGTATTTAATTTGGGCTAATTTTATATTTTTTTATATATAATATCTAACATTTAGTTTACAATTGCTAATATTGAGGTCTACTCAAGTTAATACTTCACATTTCTAAATTCATCGTTCTAAGTCGAGCTGCAATCGCTTGTCAACATTCGCAATCGAATATGGTTTTATATGAACGCAGCTTGCCCAATAACAGACCTGTTCAGTAGGTCACTCAATTAGCAAAACCCGCAAAATAGCGAAGACATTAGTCTTCAACGAATTTACCATTCAAAACGTAGCTTATGCTCGTATTATTTAAGATAGTAGAACCTGAGTTTCTATTCCTTACTCAATATTTTTTTCTAAAATGTCAGCTTCTTACTGCTTTATATACGCTTTTACATGAATTCTCAAGACTGTTCCTTAATGCTAAAACTCATGGAGTTATTCCTTGCTTTAGCGTAATTCGTGTCAACAGCAAAAGTTGTCATTTGTCGTATGTATGTACTTCAAAGGTATTAGAAACATTTTGATCTCTTTTTCTAAGAACATAATGATTTACTTGTTTTCGTCGAAGATTGTCAGCAAATACATTTTCACATTATTTTTCACCTTCCGAATATTCGAAAGCAATTCTAGGGAATGTTTGCCAAAAATTATAGATTTAGCAATAATATGCAGGTACTGCTAAAATATGCAAGAAACCCTTAAATATGCAAAATATGCATTACTACTGAATTAGTGTCAATTAACTCAAAAGTTTCAATTCGTGAACATTTTTAATCGTATCCCAAGATATGCATAAATTATAAAATATGCAGTCTGCATAAAATCCGTTCTCTATACATGATAATGTACAGCAAGATGGTGCTAGACCTAATACAGTATTTGAAATCGTCAATGACCTAAAAGGATTGTTCATTAGTAACAATAATAATAATCCTTTTTCTCCACAGTCATCAGATTTAACACCTTTTAGTTTTCAGTTATGCTAATTAATTGCATTTGTTATTAAATATTTGTCTTCAGAGTTGTTTCCAAAATCAAGGCAAGGCAACTGTAAGTTAATGAATCACGTGTCATCGCCCTTTTAATGGCTAGCGCCAAATTTAAATTGCTCAATATGTCTAAAAGTACTCAAAAGTTGTTCATACAGGATTTTTTTTGGTTTTTTCATACACTTGAGGTATGTATATGAATGCACTAAATTTAAATTTAAAAAAAATAGTATGCTCTGGAAACAGTGACCAACATATTTAAGTCAAATTAATAGCAATTAGCTTTTATTTTTGAGTTCATCATAAACTTGTGATTAAAGTCCTCGGTTAGCCACCACAGGTTTCTAATGTACATCAATTTGTCTTCATCTATTATTTTTTAGCGATTATCTCACTCATCACACTTGTGTCCAATGATGTGGCTCTATTCTAAAAAATCAACCAATCATATGGCTTTATAAGTGACAATTTCCCAAGGGAAATTATCGCAGCGATAAAGTCCCAAGGGAATTTATCGCGTCTTGCCAAGTAACAATGCGTAAGTTTTATTAAAAGGCCGCCGAAACGACTTTTTAAAAAACGTTTATTTTTATTTTACAATGAAATATAACATTGGAAGCACACAGCTAGCCGCCGGACAATTTCTTACATCTAGCTATGATACGAACACAATGGAACTTATCGACTGACTGGAGCTTAACTTAGAGGTGCAAGCTACTAGTATATATACTATGCCTAATCAGCTAAGATAAGCGTTATCTCTAAAAGGGAGCGTGAGACAGGAAGCCACGTGCGTTCAAGGTTGCAGACTTGCAGTTCATATAAAGAAGCTATTATTGTTCAAGGTTGCAAGCTTGCAGTTTTACACAAGGGGCCTATTGTCTATTCATAATATAACTCGTCCGCCGATAAAATGTTCAATAGCGGTATTCAAATATGCCTCTATTGAACTTACAAAAAAGGAAAGAAAATTAAACTTATGCATTTACGTTAACTGGTTCAAAATCTTTATTTAAAAATCTAATAAGTTTAATCTTCATTGTGTTTCTATTATAATACAAATACAATATAAAAATTATTAACATAAGAATAGTACACAGAGTAAATATAATTGCAGACACACTTAAATTATCAGATTTAATATAATTAACAGGTTTTAACAAATTTTCATATTTATTAAGCTTAATTCGGTCCTCAACCAATTTCTGGGTGTCAACAGGTATCAAGTCAATCTTTGAAACATTTATGTGGTTTGATTCAGGAATTATTAAGCGGTCAATGTTTGAAATTTTTAAATTAACAATTTCATTTGAGGTTCTTTTTGCGGTGAATAACATGTGTTTTTGATTTATTGAAACAAGACAGTCTGAACTGAGGTGTAAGAGGTTAGTGCCAGATATTCCTTTTCTAAAATTCTGATTTTTACATTTGACGTCCAATATTGCTTCAGATGGGGAAGATATTAACCACGTCGCAGGATTTATTTGTGATATTTTGATCTCTGTTAAATTGAATAAATAAGGGATACATGTTTTATTTTTATTAAATGACAGAAGTTGTGTTTCGCACAATTTGTCGTTAGGGATTTCAAAGTAGTTATTTTGATTACAAAAGTAGGTGTCTAAAGTTATAAGTTTACAATGACTTATTTCAACGGGAATGCTGTTTTTAACGTTGAATAATAAAGTACTATATGTAGGTATAATCATACGAAATTGATAATTTTGGATAAAAATCGGAAATGGTATTAATTGTATCATTTGATAATCGTTAGTTTTGGAAGTAAGAGGTATTTCGAATATAAATGTAATTCTGTTTTTAACTTGGTAAACTTTTGTAATGATAATTGACTCGTATAAATGTAAATACTGTAACTCTGCAGGATATGGAATAGTTAAAGTTTTTTCTGATATGCTATTGAGATACGTCGAAATTTCATTTAGATTTTCAATTAAATCGTCATTATCAATTAATGACATATGCATCTGTTGATTTTGGGCAAAAGTTAATGCATTTTCTAGTTCCAAACAAGTGTTAATAAATAGTTGTAAAAATTGAATTGCTTCTAGCAAGACTGTTTTTAAGGAGTATGTAGCGAGATTTTTGCCTAATTCCTCATTTTGTAAAATTATTTTATTTATATTTCTGTTTAATAATTCTTGACTCTTTGCTATATCATTGACTACTGAGATGGTATCATTTAAAATTTTAGTTTGTTCTAATATAACGTCATTTTGAATTTTATTGCTTTCCTGTAATTTAGTAATCATAGATTCATATCTGACTCCATCGTTGGCGTCGAGGTTGCCAGTTAAAAATTTGAAAGCGGATCCAAGTCCGTCGAAAATTCCTCTCTTATTAATTTTGTGTTTAACATCAGGAAATAATTGACTTAAGAGTTTATCTGCTTTTTCAAGATATTGTTTTAATATTATGAGTAAATTGTTATGATTGATAATAACATCGTCAATCCTTTTAAATTTTGTATATTCAATAACGTAACTTTTATTTTCAAGTAACGGTATTATTTTCATTAAATTAGTTCTAAGTGTGTCATAATTAACAAATATAGGGGTATAATCTATATTTCTAATAAGCGTCCATTCGCTTTGTTTAAGCACTACGTTTCCTAAGTTTAAGGGATATAATCCAGGATTATCTTTTAAATTTTTAATAATAATATCGCTCTGTATAACTAGTGATTGAGTCAGCAGGGTACAGGCGATGAAGAGTACTACCCTCTATTCTGAAAAAAGGGAGAGCAATAATTCCTTTTAGTCAGGGTGTTTTATATTTCCTTTTTTCTTAAATTAGATTTAATTTTGAATTTCAACTTTACTTCTGAAATTTGTTTTAACACATATTTTTTCATTTAATTGGAATGTTCAATTTTTCCGAATTGGTTTTAATTTTAAATTTCATTTTTACTTCTGAAATTTGTTTTAACAAATACTTTTTCATTTAATTGAAATGTTTGATTTTTCTGAATTTGAATTTAATTTTAAATTGTTGTAAAGGTTTTTCTTTGTTTTCCTTTAGCAATATCAATTATAAAGGTATGTTGCTGTGAACATTTAGTTTTAACGCGAGAAATATTGTAACTATTAAAATTGTAAATATTTTTCTTTGTTTTCTTTTAGCAATATCAATTATAAAGGTATGTTGCTATGAACATTTAGTTTTAATGCGAGAAATATTGTGATTATTAAAATTGTAAATACCATATTATGCTGGTCTTGTTTGTTTGTTAAATGTAATTTTTATTTGAGTTTTTTCTGATTTAAATGATTTTAGTCTTAAGTTTTTTCTTAAAATATTATTTTTAAAAATACTTTTGATACTTGAAATTACTGGTTTATATATTAAAATTTATTTGCAATACTTAAAGTTTTTCAAAAATTCAGGGGTGTGTACAATCTTATTTCTTTCTTTAAACACACGGTTAAAAATTTAGTTATTTTGGCAAAATTTTTGATAAATGTTCTTTAATAGACTATTTGGTTAATAATGATTTTATTTTGATTTTAAGTGCTGGGAAATTTTGATTATTGAATTTTTAGATGAATCTGATTTTATTCCTTCTAAAGTAGTAGGTAGCTATATAATCTAAATATTTTACAAATTTATGTTTGAATTACTAAATCTTATGAGTTGATTTTTATTGTCAGTTTCGTAACGGATGAAGGTATTTCGGGAGAGTAAAATACATCTCTGTGTTGAAAACATAAATTAGTCAAGAGTTTTTTTGTTTTGTTTGAATGGTCTAATCTTAAATTGTTCTTTAAATTGTTATTTAAAATAATTATCTAAAATACTTTTAATGTTTGGAGTTTTTATATTAAAGTTGTAAAATCTGGTAGACTGATTTTTGTTGAGTTCATAATTTTTATTTTTATAAGATTAAGGATTATAAATATTAATTTCTTGTATTTCATTTAAAGTATTAATTACGCTTGTTTTAAATTGATTATTGTATGATTTCAATTGCTGAAGGCATGACTAATTTTTCATTAAATTTTAGTTTTGGAGCTATTTTAGTTCCATTCTTTCCTACTGCTGGTAAATTTACAAAACATTCTGTACGCGGAGGTACTACAAGTTTTCTGACAAAATCTGAGTTTTTAAATTTGGAAAAATTACATTCATTACGTTTTTGAATTTCCTGTTTAGTTTTTGATGGATTATAATAGAACAGTATTACTGTTTTTTCTGTTTGAATGTGCATCCATTTATAATCTATTCGTGCGGATAATTTTGAAAGTAAATCGGATCCAATAAGTCCTACATAGTCTTGGTGAAAATTGAATAAATAACACGTATGTGTTCCGTTTTTATAAAAAAGATTAGGAATGGGTAAATCTGCAATTAAGTTATGTTGAGAAATTCCATGAGATGTAACTATCTCAAATTCTGTTTCATAAATATAATTTGGAAAATGTTGTTGTACAAATTCTGGAGAAATTATTGTTTGTGAGCTACCTGTATCAATTAAAAGTTTATCGCCGGTGGCGGGAATTATAATATAAGGAAGGTTTGATTTTGGATTTATATTAAAAGTTAAAATATTCTTTTCCGAGGCTCTTAATGAAAATTTACAGTATCGTTTGGATCTGGATATTCGAAATAATCTGGGGTGTGATCTAAGTCTTGTGAATTATCAGTTGTATCTTGAAAATTGTCAGGGTCAAAATATTCCTGAGGGTTTTCGTTAAAATTTTCTGGAGTTGAAAATTCTCCATTTTCAAATAAATTTTCGGCTAAGTTTTCATATTTATCCGGAGGTTTTTCTTGATGATAATTTAAATGATTAAAATTTCTATTAACGTTTTGAGAATTTGCTCGATATTTATTGGGGAAATTTGATTGTTGAGTAGTTGGTCTTTTTATAGTGCTAAAGTCCATAGGTTCTGGTTTATTTGTTGGTGAAAAATTTGGTTTTGGTGCAAATGCATTAAAGCTTGAATTTTGAGTTATTCTAGAATTATTAGGATTGTTAAAATTCGTTGGACTTTTAAAATAGTTGGGATTTTGATTAAAATTACTTTTAGGATTTTGATTAAAATTACTTCGATTTTGTTGGAATGGTCTTTGCATAAAATTTGGGTTATTAAATTTAGGTTTCATATCAACCTTTCTTGTTTGAATATCGGAAGTTAAATTTGATTTATTTAATTTTTGACTTTGAAAATTATTTTGATTTTGAGAATATCTGATATCAATTTCTTCTTTTACTATGCTTAAGGCTTGTTCTAGTGAAGTTGGGTTTCTACTTCTTACGAAGCTTCCTAAATTTTCATTTAGTCCACTTGTAAAAGTGCGAAGTGCTAAATCTTTGTTAGCCTTTAATTTATAAGTGATAATGTCTTTTGATTCTTGACTCAGAGAAACTTTAGAATTATAAATAGCCAAATGGGTTCTAACTTTATTGAAAAACTCTATGGGAGAGTCTTTATTCTGTTTTAATTTAGTTAAATCAATTAAAAGTTTCAATTCTGACCTTTGGTCGCCAAAATTTTCAATTAAGACATTTTTTAAGTCTTTCCAAGTATCATACTCGTAACCTGTAATTACTTCTAACGCTTGACCTTTCAATTTATTCCTTATCGAATTTAAATTCTGTGCAAAATTTAGTTGCAATGATTTCTGCGGATCTGATAAATTCCGAAAGAGTGGCTTGATTACCATCATATGTGGGAATTTCATTTAGTAAAGCTACATTAAAATGTGGGGGAAACAATGATGCGTTTTGATCAACCATATTTGGGTTGCTAATGTTGTTACAATTATTTAAAAATAAAATTCTAGGGATTGAATTCCTTGGTGAGCGTGATCTATCTCGTGACATAAAATTTTTACAATTGTTTCAAAATATAATTATAGGTGTTTTACCTAATGATTCAAGATCTCCTTTAACATAAAAATTTTGTTGACAAAAATTAATTTTACTTTATTTGTTTCACTTATTTTTAATTTTTATTTATGTTAGTAAACAATTTACTGACTAGGGGGTTTTTCTAATACCTTGTTAGGAATCTTACATTTAACAGGTGTGCGTAGGGTACTTATAATATAAATAATTAAAACTATGTTAGTATAATTTTTTAAAACTTTATATTAGTTAACTTTGTTGTTTTAGGCGAACGCTTTAATAATTATTTTTGAAAATTATATTACGTTACTTTGTTGCCTTTAAAATTAATTATTTTGCTTTTTCTTTAAAACTTTGAAAATTATTACTTAGGCGAACGCTTTAATAGTCGTTACTTTGTTGCCTTTAAGATATACCTTTGCTTTTTCTCTAAAGCTTGAAAATTATTATTTTTAAAAATATAGCTTTGCTTTTTCTCTAAAGCTTGAAAATTATTATAAAAATATGCACTTACATTGTGCGTTAAAATTGACGAACGGCGTGCGATCAAGCTACGTCCTGTTGTCTTCAAAAAGGATGCGTCGATCCTGTTGATGTCGGCTGGCCTGCAAAGAGGTCCTGAAGTCCGACTTTGGATAGTCTGCTTTGCGCTAGAGCGTTATCCAAAAGTTGTCCTGGGGTCGTCGTTGTTGACGTTGCCAAACCAGAGACTGATCCCAATGATCAAGAGTGGTCCCAATGACCAGATGGTTCCAATAACCACGGAGGAGCAGGAGCTGGGTCGACGGGCGCTTCTCACGATCGGGCGATGTTTGTCCCTGTTGGAGATGTCCGAAGATCCGCTGGGTGGTAGGTTTCGATTTGCGGCAAAGAACTGAACCTCAAGGAAAGTTGCTGGTCGACTCGATGTTTGTAGTTTTCCAGGTTTCCTCCACAAATCCTACCGACTGCGCCAGTTTTATTAAAAGGCCGCCGAAACGACTTTTTAAAAAACGTTTATTTTTATTTTACAATGAAATATAACATTGGAAGCACACAGCTAGCCGCCGGACAATTTCTTACATCTAGCTATGATACGAACACAATGGAACTTATCGACTGACTGGAGCTTAACTTAGAGGTGCAAGCTACTAGTATATATACTATGCCTAATCAGCTAAGATAAGCGTTATCTCTAAAAGGGAGCGTGAGACAGGAAGCCACGTGCGTTCAAGGTTGCAGACTTGCAGTTCATATAAAGAAGCTATTATTGTTCAAGGTTGCAAGCTTGCAGTTTTACACAAGGGGCCTATTGTCTATTCATAATATAACTCGTATCCTTTATATAAACAAATTTTACATTAATAACTTACGCCGCAGTCAATTATAGCATGGAAAAGCTGCGGTACGCCTTTTACGTGAAGTTTACTTAGATTTTGTACTTCTGCTAACGTTTATTTCATTGTTACATCAATATACTCCAACTTATACGCGAAAAACACGCGGTTCGCCGGCGCTGGCAAAACACCCGAGATGCTGAAGACAAAGTCCACTTGAACAGGTTAATTCGACTTGTGAGAACAGAACTGGACCAAATTCGCATTGAATCCTATAACAACTACATAACATCATTCACTTCCGGAAACCCAACCATGTGGAGAGCTACTAAAAGGATACTTAAACAGCCAGAAATCATCCCAACTCTCCGCAAACATGGCCAAAGCTATCCCCAGGACAAGGACAAGAGTGAATTATTTGCAGACAACCTTGAACAAACCTTTTCCACTCCACCAACTCTAACTAACGCAAATCATTCTCAGCAAATAACAACACTGATAACCAACCACACCCCTGGTGATCTTCTAGTCTCCGAACCAATATCTCCGCTTGAAATTAAAAATTACATTTCAAAATTAAAACCGAAGAAAGCTCCTGGATTGGATTTAATCCCAAATATCCTACTTAAAAACCTATCGACAAAATCCATCTGTTACCTCACAGCTATATTGTTGAAGTGTAAACTGAACCCTGAATTACTGAACACTGATCTAAATAGTAGTAGTAGTCTGCTGTCGGTATCATAAAAAAGTTGCTTTTAATTGATTGTCCAATTCACAGTTTTTGAATACTCTACGTTGTAGTATTAATGTAACTTCTAAAGTTGTATTTCTTTAACACTCACAACACTAAATCTCAATAGGTTATGGGCCCAGTTCGCCTGTGAGTGTTAATAATCGTTAATCGTGAGGTGAACGACAATAGACTGATTTATTGCCTGAGATTTTTAAGTCAAAGTCTGTATCTTAAAAGATGGAGCATCTTCCGGTAAGGATAGACAAACTGGAGGGACAGACAAATTGGGTGGACTGGAAGTTTCAAGTAAGAATTCATCTGCAGGCACACGACGTGATGCGTGCCGTGCAAGGTCAAGTTACACCGACGAAACCGACGAACAAAATATCAAAGCAAGAGGTTGAGGAGTATGATAAAACTGTAGCAACATTAAATAAAACTGAGTTCATGGCTCAAAATATTATAGTGTCAAGTTTGAGTAGTCAAGTACGACAATTGATCAATATGTGTAACACTGCCAAGGATATGTGGGAAAAACTGCATAGCATTTTCGAGCAGAGAACTGAGCAGCGTCAGGATCGACTCTTCAATGAGTTCTTTGGCGTGCGAGAAAAGGAACTCCTGGATAGTGTGGCAAAACACATGGCTAAGCTGGAGAAATTGTGGCTTGAACTGCAGGATGAAACTTGGAAGGAGGACCAAGTGAAACTTCCCGATTCGTTGTCTCTCAACCGCGTCCTGAACACTATGCCGTCAGAATATTTTGAATTTATGAATGCATGGGAATCAATGCCAAAGGAACAACGTACAAGCACTCTTTTGAGAGATCGGCTATGTACGGCTGAATTACGTTTAAAGGAGCGAAGCAAATCGTCTGAAGACATGAACGTGACAGCATTTGTAGCAGCAGGCGGATCGAAAAAGAAGAGACAAAAGACTGAGACGACTATTTCTTCGAAACCGAATAAGCTAAAAAAGGGCAAAGGTCCTAAATGCTATGGGTGTGGTCTTTACGGTCATTTTAAACGTGATTGCCTAAAAAGGAAAAGCAATGCAGGTGAAAGCAGTTCTAGGTCTTCGTTGAATGCGGCAGCTTTTGTTGGGGCAGCGGATTTGTGACTTCCATGAGAATTCCAAATGGGAAGTGGATAGCTGATTCAGGTGCAACACAGCACATGACTTCTCGAAGAGAATGGTTTGTTACGTGGAACACTTTTGCAACGCCTCAACTGATATATGTTGGAAATGGACAGCACATGTGTGCAATCGGCAAGGGCAACATTGATGTGGAAATGTTGATTGAGGGCAAATGGGTACGAAACTATCTCAAAGATGTTTGGTATGTACCTGAGGTTCGACGAAATCTATTTTCCATACTATCAGCGATTGACAAAGGAATGACTGTTAACTTCAGTAAAGGTCAATGTAAACTGATGAGGAACAATATTGTTGCAGCGGTTGGAGAAAGACATAATGGGCTCTATGAAATGCGTATGCGAGTAGTAATTCCAAAGAAAGCTGGTATGGCTCACTTAGCTACAGCTGATACACTGCAGATTTGGCATGAGAGACTCGGTCATCAGAACAAACGACTTGTACAACAGTTTCTCAAGAAGCGCGGAATTGAAGTCAACATTGATGAAGAATTCTGCGAGGCCTGCATGTACGGAAAACAGCATAGGCTTAGTTTTGGTCATCCTATAACGAGAGCAACGAAACCAGGAGAATTGGTTCATGCAGATGTTTGCGGGCCAATGACTCAAACTTCTTTGGGAGGTGCTCGTTACTTTGTGGACTTCAAAGATGATTTTTCGAAATACAGATTCGTGTATATTCTAAAAGAAAAATCTGAAGTGAAAAACAAGCTGGAGTTATTTCTAGCTGAACTGAAGGTTGCCGGACACACCATCAAGGAGCTACTAACTGATGGTGGAAAAGAGTTCGACAATCAAGAAGTAAGAAAAATAACTGGGAAGGTTGGACTGCGTCATAGGATCACAATGCCATATTCACCTGAACAAAATGGTGGAGCTGAAAGGGAAAACCGCACATTGGTAGAGGCAACAAGAACTATGTTACACGCTAAGAATCTACCGGAAGCACTATGGGCTGAGGCAGTAAACACCGCGGGTTATGTGATAAATCGGACAGGACCAACTCCTGTAAATGGGAAAACTCCCATTGAATTGTGGTCAGGACATGATAGAGCAGTACATGATCTAAAGATTTTTGGAACAGAATGCTTTGTGCACATACCAAAGCAGAAACGCCAAAAATGGGATAGAAAGAGCATAAAAGGAGTTCTGGTAGGCTATTGTGCAGACAAAGATGGCTATAGGGTGTTTATATCTGAAAAGAAAGAAGTAATTTGCAGCAGGGATGTAATCTTCAAACAAGAGGAAGCAGTAGTAGAATTCATGCAACCAACGTCTGTAGCTGATATTAACAATGACGTGAACGATAGAACGGACTGTTCTGGAGATGAAGAGGAAAAACAAGAAGAACAGAATCGTCCCATACTGCGAGATAGGACTAAACTCAAATTGCCTCAACAGTTCGATGGATATGCAAAGTTAGCCGAAACTGAACCGAAAACAGTTCAGGAAGCAATGTCTTCGATAAACAAAGATGAATGGAAAGCGGCCATGAATGGCGAAATGAAGTCTTTGGATCAAAATGGAACTTGGACGCAGACGAGTTTGCCCCCTGGGAAGAAGCCTATTCTAAAAGTGGATAATGCCAGTGCTGTGAAACTAGCGACAAATCCGGAGTTTCAAAAGCGGACCATGTATATAGATGTATGGTACAGGTTCATTCGTGAGAAAGTGTCCGAGGGTGTTCTAAAAGTAATGCACATTGCAGGGGAACATCAACTAGCTAACATTTTAACAAAACCCTTGAACAAGCCCAGATTTGTAAAACTGAGGAAGTTGCTGGGATTAGCATCTAGAGAAGAAATTTCAGTTTGAGGGGGAGTGTTGAAGTGTAAACTGAACCCTGAATTACTGAAGACTGATCTAAATAGTAGTAGTAGTCTGCTGTCGGTATCATAAAAAAGTTGCTTTTAATTGATTGTCCAATTCACAGTTTTTGAATACTATACGTTGTAATTAAAGTATAACTTCTAGGGCCGGTTGCAGAAAGCAATGTTAAGTCTGGTGTTAGCTAACATCGCGTCAAAGTGAACAAAATCGCATCAAATTTTGTTTACTAATGTATTAGTTACCATAAGCATTTGAGATTTGATTCGTTTTTGTTCACTTTGACGCGATGTTAGCTAACACCAGACTTAACATTGCTTTCTGCAACCGGCCCCTAAAGTTGTATTTCTTTAACACTCACAACACTAAATCTCAATATATATTTAATGCTTGTCTACGAACAGGATACTTTCCTGACTCCTGGAAGCAAGCCATAATCGTAATGATCCCTAAACCGGGCAAACAGCGCGACGATCCAGCGAACTATCGTCCAATTAGTTTACTGTCCTCCATCTCTAAACTTCTAGAACGAACACTGCTAACTCGCCTTAACAATTTTCTAACAGAAAACGACATACTTCCACATTTCCAGTTCGGATTTAGATCTTCACATTCAACCACACATCAACTCCTACGACTTACTGAAAAAATCGAGGATGGATTCGAAATGAAAAAGCACACGCTCATAGCATTCCTTGACGTCGCCCAGGCGTTTGACCGTGTCTGGACCAATAATAATAATAATAATAATAATAATAATAATTTATTGTGCCAATTACAGAACAGTAATTCCATTTACAATTGACACATTAATAAACTCACTGAAATGCAAAAATAAACATACCTAATTTTGCAAAAACCTAATGTGACGGAAATTGAAAATTGAAAAATTAAACCACTAAAAAGAGAAGTCTACCAATTATGAGTGTACATTCATGTTGGGGAGGACTGCGAACGTACATAGACATATAATATACACAATAAATAATTTATAGTTCTCTATACGCCACCGATTTAATCATATTCCGTTTCATATGAAAAATATCAATATGGGATGATATTCTGTTTGCCACAGAGCACATTCTATACAAAGGAGAACTGATTGAACTATTAGATACAGGAGTAGGTAAGTAAAAGACTTCACTACTACGTCTGATTACAGCTGGAACACGGAGGGGAATTCGTGCCAACATGGTAGGATTGATTTCAAGTCCATTGAGTATTTTATATATTTGAAATAATGAAGCTACCTGTCGACGTTTATAGAGTGAATGCTTTTTATATAAGTTCAAAAGATTAATATATGGTTCAAATTTAGGATATACGCCGGTTGCTCTAAAATGAATGTACCGCATAAAACGTTTTTGAATTTTTTCAATCATGTTATTAAATTTGGAGTAAAAAGGACTCCACACTACAGAGGCATACTCCAATACAGGAAGTAAAAACGCAGAGTATAATCGCCATAGCACTGAAACAGTTTTAAAATCTTTAGTATTTCTTACAAGAAAACCGTACACTCGATATGCCTTTTGAACCATTGACTCAATATGTTTATGAAATGTTAGTTTGCAATCAAATACAACTCCCAAGTCACGCTTTTGATTAACTTTGCCAATTTCTTGACCGTTAATTTTATACTGATGTACTATTGGTGTTTTCCTTCTAGTAAAAGTAAGACTGGTGCATTTTTGAATATTTAAACGTAAATTATTTTTCTGGCACCAATTGTAAACCTCATTTAAAACATTTTGTAATTGAAAGCAATCATTTAATGACGTTACCTCTTTATAGATCTTAAGATCATCTGCAAACATTAAGGTATGACAATTATCCTTCGGAATACATAAAATATCATTCACAAAGATAAGAAAAAATAGAGGCCCCAGGTTAGTACCTTGAGGTACTCCACATTTAACATTAAATTCAATAGAACTTTCCAATTCATAAGTTACAAATTGAGATCGACCTGCAAGGTACGAACGAAGAAATTCAATTAAATTGCTGTGAAAACCAAATAGTTCAAATTTCTTTAACAATATGTTATGATCAACTAGGTCAAAGGCCTTAGAGAAATCAGTAAAGATAACGTCAACTTGGGATTTGATATTAATTATTTCGGAGACATCCTGAGTGAATTGAATTAAATTGGAAGTTGTAGACCTAGCCGGTAAAAAGCCATGTTGATCTAATGAAATTTTAGGTTGCACAAACTGTAATAACTTTTTATACAATATGGTTTCGAAGATTTTAGCATATGAATTTATTATAGTCACTGGTCTATAATTACAAATATCCGATTTATCGCCTGCTTTATAAATGGGACAAATTTTACCAATTTTCCATTTATTTGGAAAAATTTTAGTTTTTAAGCTTGGCCTTATATACAAACTAATAACACTGAACCTGCCTCCCTACTTGCTAAACATACTCACGTCACTTTTACGCAACAGAACATATCAGGTACGAGTACACGCGACACGCCTACACCTCTTCAATCCAGCAAATTCAAGCAGGTGTGCCCCAGGGTTCCATTTTGGGCCCTACCTTGTTCAATATATTTATGCACGACATCCCTACCTCAGCCGAAGCAGACCTAGCAATGTATGCTGACGATACGGCTATCGTTACGCAATCCTTTGACATACATACTGCCGCTACGAAACTTCAAGATAGCATAACTCAAATTAATCAGTGGTTCACTAACTGGTGTATAACACTAAATGCTGACAAATGTGAGACGAAAATATTCACACTCCGCCGACCGATAAACCCACCTAATATCATTATTAATAATAAGGCAATACCATGGAATCCAAAAGATAGCGCGGTAAAATATCTTGGACTTTTCCTAGACCGAAAATTAACATGGCGGCTACATATAAACAAAAAGCTATCAGATGCCTACGCAAGGTTAGGCATGCTCTACCCGCTTATCAACAGAAAATCTTCCCTCAAAATTACATGCGGGACCCTTCTCTATAAGTCTATCCTACGGCCTATCCTCACCTACGGATGCTGTGTCTGGAGCGCAACCTCCCGCACCAACCTGAACAAACTTCAGGTTTTCCAAAACAAAGTGCTACGTTTTCTAACCAACGCGGAGTGGTATGTAAGAAACTCACAGTTACACAGGGAAATGAACATTCCTACCATTCACCAACACCTAACAACAGTATCTAAAACATTCTATGCCAATCTTGATCAGTGCGCGGGTGCAGTATACTATAATCTTGGTAAACGATCTCTTCACACTAGACTTAAACGCAAACTGCCGATAGATCTCATCACCAGCGACAATACATAACATCACGTGTTCCCTATAGTTCTCTACGATAGTTCTCTACGATAGTTACCTTTATTTAACTGTACCTTTATGTTGTGTTAGATACTATAGTTATTAGTGCTTAGTAAATAACGTTAAGAGCTATAATAATTATCTCTGTCATGTATAGCAACTTGTGCTGAGCTGACAATAATTTGTATTTAAAAAAAAAGAATAAAATTAGTAGTAAAAAAGATCGAAAAATCGTGTCTGCCGTGGACGACGAAAAATGTGCTGTTTGTATTGTTTGTTTACGCGTCCGCGTTAGTCATCAGCGCTGGATCCTGTCAACGCTTCGTCGTATACGAGTCGTTTTGGGAATTTGAGTGTGCAGCAAATCAACGAAGAAATCAAAAATAAAAAGTCGGAATACACGAAGAAGACCCAAGAGTGTTTGTAGGGAGTTTTTATGAGTTTTTGCGTCGAGAAAAAGTATGTACTGTTGCCTACGACGCTAGTGACTGAATTAGCCAATGTTTTATGTGATTTTGGCTTTAATATGAAAAAAACGAATGGTGAAGATTATAAAGAATATAGTGTAAAAACCATTTGGAACACTGTTGCGAAAATGCTCCAAAGAAAATACTTTGAAGAACACGGTGTGAAATTCAACCCCTTTGTAGATATCGAGTGTAAAAAAGCCCGTGATGCTAAGGGCCGGTTGCAGAAAGCAATGTTAAGTCTGGTGTTAGCTAACATCGCGTCAAAGTGAACAAAATCGCATCAAATTTTGTTTACTTCTGTATTAGTTCCCATAAGCATTTGAGATTTGATTCGTTTTTGTTCACTTTGACGTCGCGTTAGCTAACACCAGACTTAACATTGCTTTCTGCAACCGGCCCTAAAAGTGCTTTAAGGAAGAATTTACAGTTGCGTGTCGAAAAAAGAAAGAGAAGTTCCGATGCTCTAAGAATGGATGAGCTTAACCAAATAATAGATTCTTGTGACGAGAACACCCCAAATGGTCTCCAACAAAAATTTTACCATGTTGTTTCATACGAGCTTGCCTGGCGTGGAGGGGAAGCGACGAATTGTATGGCGTGGTTTTTTCAAGAGGAGAGAAAAAATGATGGTAGTTGTTCCAATCGGATTATTTATAACCCGTTATTTACGAAAACTCAAAATAAATGGCTAACTGCAAACGTAAACCACCTAGAAAAATGTCCAGTTAGATTTTTTTAAACGTTAATGGAAAAAAGAACATCCAATATAACTACCGATAGAATGTTCTTAACTCCCAATTCAAACTACAAAAATTCATATTGGTATAAAAATATGCCTGTGGGAAAAAAATAATCTCAAAATGGACGAACACGGCTGCGGAAAAAATTGGACTAGATGTTACAAATAGAAAGATTACGAACCACTCAAAAAGGTAATGTATGTCGTATTTTTTACTAATATCTAATTACTGACGAAATATTTTAATTTTTAGATCATCGGCAGTTTCTCAACTGGCAAAAAAAGGTGTAGTTGAACAGCAATTAATTGAATTAACAGGACATTCTAGTGCCTTCTCAATAAGGCCCTACTTACAAATGGATGACGAACACCACTTGCAACTAGTCAGTGAGTTACGTGCAACCAAGACTACTATAATTAGTACAAGAAACAACAACTACGGCGTCAACAAATAACGCATCAAACGTATTGCCTGTAGCTAACGTGCTAGGTGATACTAATGAAAATGCAAAACCTACCATTATATTTCAAAATTGTACGATAAATTGCCAAACATTTAATGCAAAATAATACTATTTCAGCAATATTCCCGTTTTTTTAAATAAGTAAGTAATGTAGGTATTACATGGCATTATTTAATAATAATTATGTTATAAGTTATAATTCTTGTTAAGTTATTGCCATTGTCAAAAAGTTAATATAAATAAAGAAACTTTTCGTATTTTATTCGTGAAGTATTCTCAACAAAAACCACACGCGACGTAATTTTTTCTTGATAAATTTGTTCTTAAGCACTTTTTGCCTTAAGCAACATTACTCGTATAAATTGCCCTCTTTATTTTCAAAGATAAAGAGATCAATTTACACTCGTAATCTTTCTAGGCAAAATAGTGCTTTCGAAAAATTTATCGATAAAATTATCGTCTCTTGTGATTTTACATACGAAAAATATTTTTTTTAGGATGCAATTATTAGCTTCATTTGAGAATTAACACCGCGACCGTTTTTATACAGGCGACAAAGTGGTAAGGACAATGCGAAATTGATTCGTCTAGACTCAAGTTCAGACTGGTGAGCACGATCCAGTCAGGAAATTAACTATAATGCTGAATGTCAGCGTTATCATTCCGTGAATGTAGCTGTTTGGAAAACTTGCCGTGTCAATTTTTGAAATTATGACCTACCATTACCAGCACTCAAAACGCATCCTAACAATCTAAAATTCTGATCCCATCTTGTCTGAGTTTAGTGGATATCATCTCAATTCCCGGATCGGATATATTTGGAGAAACTCCCGTAATGCCCATCAACGCTCTGTAACCCGACGTAGCACCGTGAGAATTTCTGTTTCCCAGTGTACAGATCAACATGGATTGCTAGTAGTCAGTCTTTGAACTGCCCGTATCCTTTCCTTATTCCACAAGCCGACGCAGCTCTGAAAGGTTTTCCGTTACATCGCGTGTGGATTCATGCCAATTTCATCCGTGTCGTAATCGCGCTGTTCATTTCGGTAAACGACCGCGTGGCGCAGTGGTAAAGAGAAGCAGGCTTGCAATAAGCGAGTTCTCGGTTCGAATCTATGGGCAGGCGAAAAATTTTCGCAGTTTATTGGATCGGCCTCGGTTACCATTCGCTGTTGGGATACAATATTAATGGCACTCTTCCAGGACGGCTGGTCTGTAGGTAAAAGTAATCTGGCCACACACATGACATGCTACACACACAATATAAACAAGATATGATAATAATATCGTACAATAGGCCGAGCATCTCTGGTCGGATCGTATCCGAAGCCATACGATAAATGATAAATACATGTTCTTTTAGGTTTCATCGAATCGAGGCCGCCATTCACGACTTCCATTTCCGAGCCCGAATTCCAGGAAAACTTTTCGTCTTTTTCAAGCCGTCGGCGTCGGTCGCTTCTAGCCAAGATTTTCGCTCAGTATTCGATGACTGAGACTTTTCATGATTTTCGCATTTTGCCATTGATTGAATTACTAAACCTCTTCTTTTAACTGCACTACCTGACCAAACGCTTGCAATTGGTTATTATTAAGGGATTCCGATTTCAGAAACTACATGATTGTCGTAATTTCAATACCTTTTATTTGTACTGCTTAAATAATAAATTAACATTAAACATAAAAAAAGGTTTTACAATAACTTTTACAAGAAAGAGACATAAAATGCATTTTTGTTATAATTTCAACATGCATTCAAGTAAGGAACCTGGATGTGATCTTTGATGCCAAAATGATTTTTTACATTCCTTGCAATAACACTATTCAAAAAGCAGGTAAAAGTTTAGGTTTCGGAATTAGAAATTCTAAGAATTCAAAGCTTTCAAAGGCCACTAAACAGGGCAGGCCCAAATCCTGAAGCTTCGGACACACATACTTCCTATCGCCAATAGGCATTTGCTTGGTTCAGCGGAAGACATACATCAGGTGACGCCCTTAAAAATAACACGAATTTGTCCCCTTATCTTTACGTGTACAATTGCTGTAAACTTGTTACCTGTCGTAGACGGGTAACAGAAATAACAAATTACCTAAACTATCTGTAAAGATAATGACTCTAGTGAGTTAATAATATTAATGCTGCATCATATTTTGTTTTACTCTATTGTAGCACGGACAATTGTGGGAGTGTGAGTGCGTGTGTCGCCCCCACTGGATAGAGTGGATTCGGTTTGTAAGTGTGGCCATTTTTATCATGCTAAATACTTGCAAGCCTTGTTCGTCTGATATAGTGCATGGGCTGGATGTGCTTAACGTGGACTGGATTCGCTTCATGGGGTGGGCGCGACGTATACATTCAGTGGAGATATACTTGAAATATGTTATTTTCTATCATTATTTTTCGAGAATATCAATTGTTTAAATATTTTTCTAAGCCACACATAGCTGTTTTACAGCACGTGGCGCACAAACAACTTGCATTGTATTGCATTGCCGTATAACATTATTAAGTCAAGAAAGACATTATACAGATTGCGGCAGGCAACTAGGACCATAGAAAAAGCAAGGGGACTACATGTAGCCGTAATTGTATTTAACAAATTAAAAAATCGAATATATACCTTGTATTTATAATGATCCTAACGACCTACCGCTATCCCACATGGGATACGGAAAGTTCGTTCTCCACATTTCGTTCCCCACATTTCGTACCCCACATTTCGTTCCCGGAAACTTTGTTGCCGAGCGAGCTCAATTTGTCTCCTAGATTACAGGGTGTTAAAAAAAGAGTGCAGCGATCGGAATACAGTTAGATAATGAAAGATATTTTAACTAATTTATTTATTATAATAAACTTATAAAAACAAAATAAATTTTATTTATTAAAAATGACGGTTTAAACTAAGTATCTTCCTTATAAGGCCGTAATTTCTCCTTCTGAACAATTTTTCTTAGTAATATTTTGCCATATCATGAACAAAAAGGGTAGTTTACCTGAAAAGAAAATTGTGTTTGCTTAACTGTCAAGGCCGACTTGTTTTTGAAAAACTGAAAATTTTCTTAAAATTCTTTACAAACCAAGCAGGAATTTTAATTCCTGTAACATTTTTATGCAAAAATAAAAAAAACTTAATTCCATCTTGTAAACTCCATCCGGGGACATACTGTTCTTATAAGTTTGTTATAATAAATAAATTAATTAAAATATCTTTCATTTTTCTAACTGCATTCCGATCGCTGCACTCGTTTTTCAACACCCGGTAATCTAGGAGACAAATTGAGCTCGCTTGGGAACGAAGTTTCCGGGTACGAGATGTGGGGAGACGAAATTTCCCGGGAACGAAATGTGTGGTACGAAATGTGGGGAACGAAATGTGGGGAACGAACTTTCCGCAAACCATCGCACATTGATTGTTCATTTCTTAAACACCACGACGGCCACATGCATATTCTCCTTGCTTTTGCAATGGACCTAGTTGCCTGCCGCAATCTGTATGTGATACCAACAATGTTATCATAATATGTGTCAACTATTGCACTAATTGCATCCTAAATAAGGGATAGGTGCACATGTATAGAATATGGCATTATAATGCAACATCGTTGCAGAATCATTGATTTATTAGA
Source organism: Agriotes lineatus (assembly GCA_940337035.1). Classification (NCBI taxonomy): domain Eukaryota; kingdom Metazoa; phylum Arthropoda; class Insecta; order Coleoptera; family Elateridae; genus Agriotes; species Agriotes lineatus. The sequence goes on along the minus strand of OW679198.1, from coordinate 19,000,517 downwards.
CAGTTTGTAATGGTCTCACAGTTCTAGATGTCAGTGTCACGCTCAAAAGCGTAATTTCTGGTTCTTGGCCCATTGAGTTGTTGCTTAATTTGACACGTTTTTTGGGGGTGGCTTGTGAATTTGAACTTTTATTTGTGTATTATATTTGCTGCTTGGTAATAACCTGTACTATTTACTACTGGTTATCATTATTTATATTTCAATACGAGATGTGTGCGTTCTAGTTACTGCAAACATATTTATGGGTTGTTCGTAAGTGAGTTCGTTTTAGATTATTTCGATATCGGTTATAGCTTTGAGTTTATGAATTCTCGTCTCTATCTTGAGTACATTTGTTGTATTAAAGACTCATTGGCACCCTTTGTTATGGTATTAGATTTAAGCTTTTGTAAAGGAACCCATGCCGTGTCCATTGTAGCTAGTCGGCCCTCGAATGTGCCCACGTTGTTAAGACAGTTTGGAGACTCATTCAAAAATATCAAAATGTACCAATTTGAAGTAACACTCATTGTTGATACAACTTAAATAAGAGTTTTATGTTTCTTTACCTTCTACACGTTTAATTAGTAAATCGTTATAAAGCCATGTTGTGTTGTAATTAAACAACGATAACTTACTTTGTGCTATTTATCCGTACATATAATTACTTCTACATTTTCGAGTATTACATATATACGAAAATAATGGGAAGTCATGCATGACTTTTTAACGCTAGTATGTTGATTAGTATATACGAATATGGCGAAAAGGTCTAAAATAATAAAGTATGCAATCATGACATCTACATGCCTACAACATTTTCTGTCAAATAGGCTTCAATTGGATAAGATGGCAGCAAGAATGAAATAAACATTATTTATATAAATAAGTTGTATTCTGTTATAAGTAATTTCTAAGAGGAAACTGTAACTTAGTAACTTGCAATATAATATAAACATTTCTAATTCACAAGGATCATTGAAAACTTAACAAAATGGACATGCCATACTTATAAAACAAAGTACATAAAGAAAAAATCATGTGGTGCAAACAATGTTTAAATAGGGCAAACCACAAATACGAGATGTGCAAAGTTAAAGACACAAACAAATATTTAGCAGTCGCTAATTATAACATAATTTCAGTTGAATTTTCGACTTTATGTTTTGGATTTCATCTACATATTTCGACAACAAACTAACACATCATATTAGTAGAATTCGAAGATATTGGATTTAAAATAAAGGGTGTCTCAGAATGAATTTCGATTTTGTTTCTAACTTAGGGGAAATTGTCAGTGTTAAAAAATTTTCAGCGTCGGAGTTCCGATTAACGTCTTTTAGAGTTTCTGTCTAAATTGAGCGTTTTAGTGGAGAACAGCGTGCTTTTTGTATAGGAGCATGTTATGAAAATGCTTATTCTTATGTGCAAGTGCAGAGAATGTTTCGAAACCAGCACAATTTACGATATGTTCATCAAAACCCATCCACCAATTTGATTAAACATTGTAAGGTGGACGAAAATCATCTGGGGAATTGGCAACAACTTAAGCATCAAATACGGGAACAAATCATAGCAATTTCTTAAGCACTGTGCCGACAAGTTCTAATAAATGCAAAACACCGTTTGGAGGAGTGCATACGATGCCAAAGGCAACATTTAGATGATATTATTTTTAAGCTTTAATTTCCAAGAGTTATTAATTGTATTCCTGAGTTTAATTGATTAAAAGTTTTACTAACAAGCGAGCTATTTTTTTTAAAACGAAATTCATTCTGATACACCCTTTACTATACCGATAATTGATAATGTTTTCCACCAGATTTGTATCTACATGTATATATATATTATCTTCTATTTAGTCCAGCTGTTTACTAATTTATGTGGTTATTAAATGTTAATTGATTATTTATTAGTGAATGATTAATTCTAAAATCGTGTAGTAATTACACTTTCTCCGTATTTTGTGAATACGAATTATTGTTAAGTATTGAAGATTGTGTTCCTATAATTAATTATTCAAAATCAATTATTTACGTAAAACAAGTTATAAGAAATATTTAGACTTTGCGATTTGCAAAATTTCTTTCAATCGTCTCCATTTTCCAATTTGAATGTTTAAAAAGAGTTGAAGCTATAAGAACAGTATTCATTCCTTAAAAATATTCGTTTATTACACGATGACAATATGGCTTTGAAAAATTTATATAATCTGATTTCACTGTTATCGTCACCTGTCCAGATTGACACAGCAAATTGAAACCAATACCAAGAGAAAAATATCTCAATTAAAATTTGGACCCTTTCGATGATTATCAAGAACGATGTAATCGAAAGGAATTCGTAAACTTGAAGCTTGACAAAGCTGTCATCTCATGCTCACAATTGGAGCCGCTTGAAGGTAGATTAAATCAAAAGTCGGTAGAGTGTGTCGCTTAGTAAGAACATTCTATTAGTGGGTCAAACAAAAAGTCGGCTTGAACGTTCTTAATAATAAACAAGCTTATTAACAAATTGATTAAAATACATTTTTAATGTAAGACGACTTTCAGCATTTAAAAAATGTCTGCTGTAATCGGAATATATAATAGTTAAGATGAGCTCAAGATACATCTGTGGCTAAGCTATATCCACATATTTTAGGGACACCCTGTATACATTCGTCTGTTCTCCTTGCGTAGCCTTAGATTATTACATTTAAATTCGTCACTGTAATTTCCCGTTGAAGCCACTAACAGGTTGCAACCTCTGAAATTGCACTTCCTTCGTTCCAAAGGTAATCGTGATTATACCATGTTGTTGAGTGCTGGTGGTCCAGCTGAAGTTAACCATTTTCCATAGCTCATTTTAGGATTAGTTGCTGTTAAGATGGGTTCTCAAAGTACCCCAGGAGTCGCGTCTTTATGATTTACTACACGACTAGTCTTAAGAAGACTAAAGGTAGATGGACATTGTCACATTGTGCATAGTTATTACAGCATTATAAATGTAACCTTTTCTAGGAAAATTCCGAGGATTCGAAACCCGGGGAGACGTAGGCTGAATGCAATAAAATTAAGTGGCTGTCGTATTCAAATTTAAACATTTTCCACGAAGGTTGAAGCCCTTTGTAGCGAAGTCGCGTTCCAGACAATCGAAGAAGTCGGCGAAATAATCCCGATGGAAAATATTTCAAACACGATCGGCAATAGCCAGCTGTTTGGTTCCCTTTAAGTCGATTCCAGTCCGGATAATTGCAAAATTCCGTTCTCGTAGGTTTTAAGCACCAGAAGCTGATTTCTTGTTTCCTTTGTCACGCATGGCAGGCCCAGAAACGTATATGGAGAGACCTAGCGTACATTGTGTGAATTTATGGGGTGTTTGTGCAGTTGAAACACGAGCAGGTGTTCCCGCTTTCCAGATATGCAACTCCAATATTGACACAACGGGTCCCTCCATATCGGTGCTCTTATCTTTGCTCTGCGACACCACAAGGCGGCTTTGCGCTACAATTGCTTCAAACGCGGGGTTTTAAAATAATAATTATGTATTTGGCAGGTTTCCTGTGAATACAGTTTCATCTCTCTAATTTATATGAAAATTCTGATGAAATATGTAGGCTATCTGTATCTCCCCTACGAAAATATTTTTCAGGGGGATTAAATTATTCCTTTATAACATAACACTACATATACTTCTATTGAAAAGTAACTGATCGCCCTGCAAAATAAATTTAAAGCTTATTTAGATTGACTATAATAGCAACATTCACACAAATGGTACTACTAGTTATGGGGATAAATTATTAATAGCTGCGTAACGTAAAATATGAGCAGCTGTCGAATAAGAATGGAATATTGAAAGTAACGTCTGCAAATATGTCAAGAGAGATGTAAGTCATTTTTTAGCAATAAATATACACGTAATAACATGTACCAAATTACCAGTTGGTTCCTTAAATACATTATTTCAAACTTCGAAGCCTTTGTTTTTATTACAATTAGTCGTCGCAAAATATACCTTCTAGGTCATTTAATAACACAAACTTAAATAAAACGTGAAAAAATCGCAGCCAAGTTTATTATAATAATTAAAATTGTATTAAATTGTAAAAAAAAAGTTTTGCCACTAACTACCTCAGAAAAAAGATTTTCTCAAACACGTGGCTTAGCAATTTCGAAGATGAGGATTTTTTATTTAATTTTTATTTACAAAAACAAACAATGCGTGCTGAGGCCTCCTCAAGTAACATGGTTGGGATCCATTTTCTACTTTGATTAATATATACCCAACCAGGCCAAAAGCATGAAATAAAATTTTCAGCTTTGAGACCTAGGTACTCTACTAAACTGACAGATGATATGCAAAATTCCATTGGTTCAAAGTTGCCAAAAGGTTAAATTTTAAAAGTTGAAATAATTTCAAAATAGAAATAGAAAAGGAGCCTTTAAATAATATTCAGTGCTATTCAGTATATCACTGTCTATTTTGCAATTAATTGACTTTATTTCAATGCATTAAGAAAAGCCTTTTTTAAATTTGATTCAGTATGTAGTATTTTTAGTGTATTAAAATTTAAATCATGTAATTTGTCTATTGCATGATCTGAATTTACTTGGATTATTTGAGGTTAATTTTTTTATTGGTTTTCGGAATATATAATTGGTATAACTGGAAGAAGGACTGGAAAAAATAAGTTAGGATGTCATCGGACTCTGCTAGATTAGAAGAAGAGGCGAAAATTGTGTTACAGTGCCATGAGACGGGTCTCGGACACAACGCCCACTAGTCACAACGTCCACCACCTAGTATGGCCGCCATGTTGGACACAATGTCCACCGCTATTTTTGGTCATAACGTCCACCCTGGTCACAGCGTCCACCGCCCTAACGCCCACTCTGGTCACAACGTCCACCGTCGCATTTGGTCATAACATCCAGCTTGGACACAACGTCCACCCCCACAACGCCCACTCTGGTCACAATGTCCACCGATACCTGTTGAGAATAACATTTTACGGCGTTGGTCGTAACGTCCACCCTGATCACAACGTCCACCGCCATAACGCCCACTCTGGTCACAACGTCCACCTTCACATTTGGTCACAACGTCCACCTTGGACACATAGTCCACCGCCATAACACCCACTCTGGTCACAACGTCCACCTTGGACACAACGTCCACCGTCATAACGCCCACTCTGGTCACAACGTCCACCTTCGCATTTGGTCATAACGTCCACCTTGGACACAACTCCCACTTTTGTTTAACTTGTTATTTAATCAACCGTTAACTGCCTTCTGTAATGCTTTTTGAGTGGTCTAATGTTTAGAATTTGAAAATGTTAGTTTAAGGCTATTTTATGTATTTTTGAATCAAGGTATAGTTTCAACTATTTCCTCCCCATTCTTGACCATTTTCTTTCTACTTTGTGATGGCTTTTGTCTAGTGTATGTATTTCCAGCTCGTTTCTCATATAAATCGGTTTACGAAGAATAAGGGTCCTATTTTAACACTAAATATACCTAAAGATTCATTGGTTTGGGATACATTCGAAAAAAAAAGTTTACTTATTGTTTATTGTACCAGTAGGTAAGTATTTACAAGTTCCTAAAAACTAAAAATAAAAGAGAAGTTAGACGTCACTGAAAAAACGTGGTTGTACGTGTTATCATTAGTAATTAACAAGGGCGAGACCAGCACGATAACTCTTTTGATGGGAAACATTATTTGTAGGTATGTCGTCCGCGTTTATATTTTGAAGATTATTACACAAAAACCGTATACGAATTATGATTTAGAATTGAGCTAATAACGCAAAAAGACTCAAGTTGCTTGTTTTTTGCAATTCTACTTCCAATTATAACACATCCACGGGGTCGATAGTCATCCCTAGGGCGCTTATCGCCTGATAAGCATCCCTAGAGTGTTCAGGTAACCAGTTCAGTAATTGCCATTTTTCAAAAACTGCACGGTTCTCCTTGGATGATATCAGTTATGTGCCAGTTGAGTGTAACATTCCAACTAATTAACGTTCGTGTGTTCCATTAAGTACAAGTGGCCTATTTGTTTCAATCTTTTACCACAGACTTTAGAATACCAATGCTTATATAATTTTAGTTATTTAATATTACATAGGGTCTAATAATGACCTTGACAAATATGACCAATGTGTCGCTTATGTAACTCATAAAAAATGCATTGTCACGGATATACATATACCGGGTGGCTGGTCATACCTCTGAACATAGGCAATTTACATGGCTTATCACGGTTATGCATATTCCTGCTCACCATTTTTGTGGAAAAAAATGGTAGTGGTACTAAATTAAAGAGAATAATTTTCCACGTCGTTTAGTATTAAAAACTTATTGTATAATGTTAATTTTGCATAAAAATTTTAATTTTAAAATTTAGATAGTCCCCTTACTTACATTTGGGAATACATATCTAAATTTTAAAATTAATATTTTTATGCACAATTAACATTATCCAATACGTTTAGAATACTAAACGACGAGGAAAATTATTTTCTCTTTAATTTAGTACCACTACCATTTTTTTTTTCATAAAAGTGGTGAGCAGGAATATGCATAACCGCGATAAGCCATGTAAATTGCCTATGTTCAGAGGTATGACCAACCACCCGGTATACGGGTGACAATGAGACTAGGGCCATGCTTATATCTTCTTTATTTATGAATCGATTTGGATAAAATTTTATACCAAGATACTACACATAATTTCTGATTGGCTGATAACTATAGTCAAAATGACTGACTTCCGATTTTACCGGAAATGATACTAACTTTTATTTTTTAAATAGAACACTCTGTATATTTTATGTTTTTCTGAATCTACGAGTCAAACTACATATAACAGTCTTGCCAAATTTCAATTTTTTTAAACAAAAAAAATATTTTTTCAATTTTTATTTTTTACCGTAGAATGCCTTGACTTGGAAAAATCTATTTTAATTGACTCTAGCAACTCTTAATAATAGCTATTTTATCCATAAGGTCAATAACAAACCTTTAATGAAAGAATATAATTTGCTAAACTCGTTTTTTAAGAAAAAGTCACTTTTTTTAAATGGCACCTACCAAGGGCCATCTTGTCATTAAACAGCAAATTTAATTACCAATCTAACGATATGCATCATGCACTACTTTATCTTTATCTGAAACTGAAAATTAATTAATTAATTATTGTTTTAAATATTTTTATGTAATAACTAATAATACCAAAGCAAATTTGGAAACACTGTTGTATGTAATTTGAGTCGTAGATTACGAAAACATAAAACATATAGAGTGATATATTTAAAAAACCAATGTTAGTGTCACTTCCGGTGAAACCGGTTTCACCGGAAGTGACACTAACATTGGTTTTTTAAATAGATTTAAACAAATAATTAATTAATTAATTTTCAGTTTCAGATAAAGATAAAGTAGTGCATGATACATATCGTTAGATTGGTAATTGCATTTTCTATCTAATGGCAAGATGGCCCTTAGTAGGTGCCATTTAAAAAAAGTGACTTTTTCTTAAAAAACGAGTTTAGCAAATTATATTCTTTTATTAAAGATTTGTTATTGACCTTATTGATAAAATAGCTATTATTAAGAGTTGCTAGAGTCAATTAGAATAGATTTTTCCAAGTCAAGGACTTCTATGGTAAAAAATAGAAATTGAAAAAATATTTTTGTTGTTTAAAAAAATTGAAATTTGGTAAGACGATTATATGTAATTTAACTCGTAGATTCCGAAAAACATAAAATATACAGAGTATTCCATTTAAAAAATCAAAGTTAGTATCATTTCCGGTAAAACCGGAAATCAGTCATTTTGACTATAGTTATAAGCCAATCAGAAATTATGTGTAGTATCTTGGTATAAAATTTTATCCAAATCGATTCATAAATAAAGAAGATATAAACATGGCCCTAGTCTCATTGTCATCCGGTATATGCTGCAAAAATTGCGTATTAACTCCATGTCACGTTATTAAGAGGCACATTCTGAGTAGGAAAAAAATTATACAAAAATTCCTTGTCTTATATTTTCGAAGATATAGCAAGGTTTTATTAATTTCAAAACTAGCAGAATTGGCAACATTGTTTCAACGGATTTGCATTAAACTTGTTGCAAGATATTAAACATAATTTCGGATTGACAGACGAATATAATCAAAATATTCAACTTCCGGTTTTACCGAAAATGTCATTAACTTTCATTTTTAAAGAGACCACCCTACATATTTTATGTTTTTCGGAATCTAAGGATCAAACTACATACGACAGTGATGCCAAATTTGCTTCGGTATTACAAAATAATATTTTCACAATTTATTAATTAAACATCTTTCAGTTTTAAATAAATATAAAGTAGAGCATATTGCACATTGTTAGACTGGTAATTACATTTTCTCTCAAATTGCACGGTGGCTCTTGGTAGGTGCCACTTCTCAAAATACACATTCAGCAAATTTTATTCGTTCATGAAAGATTATTTTATTGATCTAAGAAATTGTTGAAATTGTTATTATTATGGGTTACTAAAGTCAATGCGCATATATTTTCTCCACTCACGGCCTTCTACAGCGTGTCCAAAATAAGGAGGGCCAGTATGGGGATCTGGTTAATTGTAAGAGATACAATTTCGTTAAATGGGAAGAAAGTTTCGCAATTAAAGGACTGACAAAATGGTGCCTAGACATCCTTTATATGATTCTTGGTATTTGAATCATCTAAAAAAAAACAAATGTTTAGACTTTCTATTTTTCTTCTGGCATTAATATTGAAGTTAGAGCGAAACTAAATAAACTTCTTTATGACAACTTCTATCCGACGTTTCGTCTTCGAGAAAGCATCATCAACTTAATTTTTTTTAAATACGGTTCTGATTTTCTTATGCCAAATTGGTGAAGCCCTTTGTATGCTGAATTCAACAAACCGCAGGTTATGGTTTAATTACGTTTCGAATATTCTTTGACCATCATCAAGAAATTTTTGGAGACGGACCTGTGTCCTAGAGCATTTCATACGTTGTTTGAGGGTTTGTAATTTAAAGAAAGAAGTAATGAGCCTCACTGAATGTTTTTATTGCTAATTTTAATTATTGTTTAGAAGTAAGAAGAAAATCAATAAATTAATTACTTCATGACTATTGAAAATTATTTGTATTCCAAGACCAAACGTGATTATTAAGAATTGAGAACGTCCAGTGTGGCTCATTACTTTCTTTTTTATTACAAAAGGCAAAACAACGTATGAAATGCTCTAGGACACAGGTCCGTATCCAACCATTTCTTGATGGCGGTCTGCAAAGACTCGAAACGTAATTAAACCATAATGTGTGGTACATTATTGAATTGAGAATAAAAAGGGCTTCACAAATTTGGCATGGTATAAAAATGAAGTTGATGATGGTCAGTCGAAGACGAAACGTCGGATAAAAAATTGGTAACGCAATCTTATATTCCATAAAAAGTTGCTATAAAGAAGCATTGTCCGCTTCGCTCTAACTTTATTATTAACGCCAGAAAAGAGTAAAATAGAAAATCCAAAAATTCGGTTTTTTGAGATAATTCAAAAACGAAAAATCATATCAAAGGTTTCTAGGCGTCACTCTGTCCTTTAATTGTCCAACTTTCTTCCCATTTAACTAAATTTGTATCTCTTAATAATATTTGTTTTAGGGTGAGATAAGTAAAATATTAATTTATGTATTATATGTGTGAGAACAATAAATAATATAGCGGCTCACATGTAGTTCTTTTTTAATCACTCTGTATGTCTGCTGTTGCTTGTAACTCCAATCACTGTCAATGCATGTAGTAGATTTATAAATAGTAGTCTTCTTATTGAAATACTATACACAAATAGATATACACAATAGATTAAAGAAAAATCAATATTAAAGAACTTTTTTAGCGATCATGTATTTTATTTACAATTTTTATATTACAGAATGAGATCATACTAGAAACGTATATCACAAAGCATTATGCTACACTATCAACTGTTTCGGTTTAGGAAAGGAGGAAACATTAAACGTAACACAAACAAATAAGACTATTAAAATATTTGACAAGGATAGCTGGATAAGTATATTAAACATGTTACTCGAGTTAATTGGGATCAGTTGTGCTCTGAACCAAATCCTAATTTAGCAACTAAAAAATATATCGTTTGCTAAATAACTGTAAAAATATATTATTAAAAGACCAAACAATTACAACAAAAATTTAAAAAAAACCGAAAAAATGGATTACGACTGAAAATATCAATGCAAATATGTTGTTTTATTGAACAAGTATGTCTGGTTTGAGTAGAAGCGTCAGCGTCAGCGAGCAGCGAGTAATAAAATCACTTTTCTAACGTGTTCTGTATACTTATTTATTTATTATAAAAGTGACACTAAACGTCAAAACTTAACCAGGCTGAGCAGAACTTTTTTGTATGTACCGAAGCACAATCAGCAGCTCCAGTATATGTTATGCGTTTGGCAGCAAAGTTCGTAAATATAACAAGATTTTAAATATAACTTATCCCATGTATTTCCATTATACAGTGAGCACGAATATGGCGCCAAATGGCAGGAAATCTAAACCTTGTAGTGTAATAAATGTTAAACCCAGATTTCTTTCCTCTTTAGTCAGCGGGAAAACCAAATAAACAAAAACCAGGTCTTGAATGGTTAGAGCAGTTCAAAGTTAAATGATAAGCTGTGACGTTTATCACTCTAATCGCTACGGCTTTGCCAAAAATTCATTGTCAGTGAGCACGAAAATGGCGGTTATTGAGATGACATCTATCTCCAATCTTGCTATATTTACGGACCTTGTTTGATAGTACAGGGCTGGGTTCGACAATGTCGCACCATCGCACTGGTGTGTCGGTCAACTCTCTCATTCTCACAATGAAAACAAGGATGTCCAACGCAGCACTGTGATCAGGCGTGGTTCTCGAACATAGCCCTGAAATGTATTGTTGGTAGCACAGGTTAAGTTTTGCGTCAGTCTGTGTCAAAACTGACGCAAAACCTAACTTGATAACTTCGAGTATTATATAGACTGACAGTGCCACCAAAACTACACTTGAGCGTTGCCAAATGTAAAACGAATCGCCATTGATATGCTGTAACGGTTGCTATGGTAAAAAATAGCGCGTTACTCAACGATTTTGAATATAGAAATACGATAAACTTATAAAAATTAATACAATACGGAAGGGGCCATAATTTTATATAACAGCAATAAGATAACATGAACAACAAAATAGAATGCTCGAGTAAGAAAGAGATGACCATACGATAAAATTATTTTAGTAGGCATGTTTAGCTGACTTATGTCATAATTAAAATAAGCGTCATGCCTACTCGAATATGTACTACTATATATGTTTATCTCTTTCGTACTCACGCAATACGTATTATTTTCTTGTTAATGTTATGTCATTGCTGTTATATATAATTGTGGCGCCATCGGTATATTAACAACTTGAATAAGAACAGCTAAGTGTAATTATTATACTGAACAAATAAGTAAAACTTCTGACGCGAGAGACTTCTGGAAAACTTCAAACTACAGTATGAATGTTAGTGCTTGTAAATCTATCATAAAACAAATATATCAAAAAAGGATTAACAACTCCAGAATGACAAGGAAATCGCTGATGAATTCAATGGATATTTCAGTGGGGTTAGTAAAGATATAGCTGATGTACTTACTTAGGATAAAAAATAAATTAAACAATCAATACATGAATTATGAAAATGTTCCTCCAAATAATTCGACCATATTTTTATCCCCAGTAACTAATGAAGAACTAAGTAATTTAATAAACACCACATCATTAGAAATAGAGAACTTGACTGACGCAAACTTAAATCAATAAGAAGAAGAAAACAATAGTTTATCTAACCAATGCAGTTTGTATGAAATCAAGTCCTAAACACTGATATATTTCCAGATGTTCAATGTGCGGTTGTTGAAATGGCAGTGCAACACCAGTTTTATAAATTTGGTTGGATACTATGCAAATATGTAATTGAACCTTCTACACGGCTAAAATTTGCTGAACGTATTTTTTGAGAAAAAGTATTTCTTTTAAATGGCGCCTACCAAAACCTTCGTAACATTAGATAGAAAATGTCCCAGTCTAACGATGTGCACTATGCCCTACTTTATATTTATTTAAAACTGAAAGATGTTTAATTAGATTCCGAAAAACATAAAATATGTAGGGTGATCTCTTCAAAAATCAAAGTTAATGATATTTCCGGTAAAACCGGAAGTTGGATATTTTGATTATATCCGTCTGTCAATTCGAAATTATGTTTAATATCCTTGCAACGAGTTTAATGCAAAACCGTTGATAAGTAAAGGAGATAGAGACATATGGCTCTTGTCTCGTTGCCAACCGGTATACCTCGTACATCAGACATAAACAACAAATAACAGATCAGTGGAAAATTAGAGTTATTTCAATTAAGTGTTATATCTATGGAAACAATGTAGCCTTACCTATTTGTAATTAAACAATGTTGCCAATTCTGCTAGTTTTGAAATTAATAAAACCTCGCTATGTCTTGGAAAATATAAGTCAAGGAATTTTTGTATAACTTTTTCCTACTCATAATGTGCCTCTTAATTTTTAATTTTATTTTGGTACTCAGCCAACAGCCCTTAAGCCAATTATAGGCGTCGCTGTACATTTTACACGTAACATGGAGTTAATACGTAATTTTTGCAGCATATATATATATCCATGACAATGCAGTTTTTAGAGTTACATAAGCGATACAGTGGTCAGATTTGTCAAGGTGATTATGAGACCCTATGTAACATTAAATAACTAAAATGATATAAGCATTGGTATTCTAATGTCTGTGGTAAAAGATTGAAACAAATACGCCACTTGTACTTAGTGGGACACACGAACGTTACTTAGTTGGAATATTACACTCAACTGTCACATAACTGATATCCAAGGAGAACCATCCATTTTTTGAAAATTGGCCATTACTGAACTGATTACCTGATATACACTCAAGGAATGCTTATCAAGCGATAAGCGCCCTAAGAATGACTATCGACCCCGTGGATATGTCATAATTGAAAGTAGAATTGCAAAAAACAAGCAACTTGAGTCTTTTTGTGTTATTAGGTCAATTCTAAATCGTAATTCGTATACGGTTTTTGTGTAATAATCTTCAAAATATAAACGCGGGCGACATACTTACAAATAATTTTTCCCATCAAAAGAGTTATCGTGCTGGTCTCGCCCTTGTTATATAACTAATGATTAAAGCTGATATTATATGGCAAATGTATATTTTCTATAACTGATATGCCGGCGAAACTTTTTGCATGTGTATACTAATTATGTGAAAACAAATCGTTTAAGCCAAGTTTCATTTTGCATATTTTTATATTTATACGTTTTTGAGCATACTTTCTGGATTTTGCATATTTGGTTATATTTAGCAATAATTTGTAATGTATTTGTTACTTCTAGAGATTTTTTTGTAAAATTTACAATTTTATTAAAGTTGTTAATGAAATTTGTGTGTGCGACTGAGATATATACTTTCACTTTCTGCCGCGCGAGTGTAGTGCGCGTATCAAAATAAACAGTGAAAAGGGGAAGTCCCTGTTAAAATGTTTGACTATATAAACATGAACTGCCAGCAACTCACACTTTTCCCATAGAAGCAATGTATAAGGAATCAGCCAACATAGAACCCATTTCAAGAGCCAAACTTCCGAGTGGTGGGTGAATAATAGTCTGGCGAGGTTAGGGAAAATCTCATTTTTATGTTGGCTTGCAACGTTAATTCGGCGTTGACAATCCATGTTTATATAGTCAAAGGTTAAAATGAATGAGGTCTTTGAATAAAAATTAGAGAAATAAATATACTCATACAAAATAATATTAAACTTTACATTGTTTAGACTACTTCTACGTATTTTCAAAAAAATTAGAGCATATTTTGTGCATATATTGTAACTTTGGGTGCATATAGTCAACCAAATTTATGCATATATATGCCCATATTTTCGTACATTTGAGTGCATGTAATTATCAGCTTTACTAATGATAACACGTACAACCACGTTTCTTCAGTGACGTCAACCTTCTCTTATATTTTTAGTTTTTAGGGACTTGTAAATACTTACCTACTGGTACACTAAACAATAAGGAAACGTTTTTTTCGAACGATGTGTATCGCAAACCAATGAATCTTTAGGCATATTTAGTGTTATAATACGACCCTTATTCTTCGTATACCAACATATACGAGAAACGAGCTGGAAATATAGTATGATCAAAAATTAATCCCACCTAGTATGTCCATGGAATAGTTCCTAATTTATGAATGCAACTATAACTCACTTAAAAATGAAATGCCAGGTTTGACATTTAAGTGTAAACCTAGTTGCATTCATAAATTAGAAAAAAATCCATAGCCATACTAGATGAGATTAATTTTTGGTCATACTTTATATACACTAGACAAAAACCATCATAAAATAGAGAGAAAATCGTCAAGAATCGGGAGGAAATAATTGAAACTATACATTGATTAAAAAAATACATAAAATAGCCTGCAACCAACATTTTCAAATTCTAAACAACATTAGACCATTCAAAAAGCATTAAAGAAGGCAGTTAAAGGTTGATTAAATAACAAGTAAAACAAGTGGGCGTTGTGTCCAAGGTGGACGTTATAACCAAATGCGAAGGTGGACGTTGTGACCAGAGTGGGCGCTATGGCGGTGGACGTTGTGTCCAAGGTGGACGTTGTGACCAAATGCGAAGGTGGACGATGTGACCAGTGGGCGTTGTGTCCAGGCCCCCATGAGACCATATCCTGTACTGCAAGGGATCAGAAAGCCAAAATAAAAAAGGAGTAGGATTCATAATAAACAAGAATATTATATAACATATTACAAGGTTCGAAGAATATCGAATAGAATAGCCTCAAGCAATAAAAATATCCAATCAACTCTCAATAAAACGCATCCAATCTTATGCATCATGTTATACAGATGACGAAATAGAAATGTTTTACGAAGAACGAGCTGTAGCTATTACTAAAAATAAAAATTAATATATAATCATTATAGGAGATTTTAACGCTAACCTGGGAAGCAGACCAGATGATACAGAAGAAAACATAGGAATATACAGTTTCGACGAACGAAATTAAAAAGGATCAACGCTACTTGACTTTCTTTCAAATAATATGCCATGAACTCATTCTTCTTAATTAGTAATCGCTTTTCTAGTGAGAAACTGCCCAATGAATAAATTATATTTGCAATTGAAACCTTTCTTATTTTGTGTCCATTTAGGCTGGGATTCAGTTCTTAATTTTATTTTCTGCTGGACGCTATAAAGCCTCACTTTGTTTTTTATTCAAAATAGGAAGCGGTTTCTCTTTTATTATTAATATCAAAGTATTCTTTCTAACTAGCCACCTATTTTCAAAAGGAACTAGATGATGATTCTGCAACCTGTATTTCTATTAGGTTTATTTATTATATTTTAGTAGCTAAACTTTGTAATGCTACAAATTCAATGTTGTCATTGGCTTTATCTTATTTAGCTTAGTCTTAATTGAGAAGCAGATCTAATACATGTTTGAGCCGTGGCATTGTACTGATCAGAAATTGCTTCCCAGGCTTCTTTTATCAACTTCACGCTGATACCATCTGTTTATTTGTTTTTTTTTTACCAAATATTCAGCATTGGCATTAAATTCTGAACACCCAGTAACAAAAGGGGTGGTGGATAAACATAAAGTGTGCAGAACAGCACGGCGGTTATTGCCCAAATAACCAATGTATCCCTACGTGAAATTTCAAGGGCCAACTCAGTTTTCTCGGAGAGTGGGTGGATTCAATTATTACAATAATTAAACAAACCACTAATATGCAAAAGGTCTTATTTTAGGCGCCAGGTTTGACAAAGCCCCTAAGAAATACAATTTACTACGATTCAGTATATCAAACCTTAAGACTTGAATCGCACGGAATGCGTTGCAATATAACCTAACTGCTGCTCTGATGTGGCAAACTAATATTATTACCACCTGTAACATTGCTTCAAGAGCACAACCAATAACTTAACATTAAATACGGTCAGTATATTTGGTTTATTTCGTATTAGTATAACAAATTATGCACTTGACCCCACATATTAGAATATATTTAATTTACATGCAATAATTTCAGTATTGATTTACAAAATGAAGGATACCAAATTCAAACATTAAAGTCGCGAACAGCAATAAAATGAAATGACCCTAAAGACAATAATTTAAGCAAAGCAACATTTCAAATATCGCGAAGCCAGTAGGTTGCACCAACAGTAAATATAAATCCAATTGACAATACAGCTTGAATTTGTATAACGATATTATATCATATTATGATTAGCAGAGCATTCTGCGATCATTCAGCCTTTCATACAATTAGCCAAATAATATGCTTACCATCCAAGCTCCTCATGGCAGAACTCTGCCACCGCTTTGTACCTATCTACCATTTGCGAAACGAGTACCTTATCGCCTGCAGTATGGAAATTGCTATATTAAAATTTAAGCAAAACAAATGCCAAATTCGCGTCCTCTAGTCTAGATTACAATAGTTTATAGATTTCCCAGTAAGTCAGTAACGATGTGATAACGTCATCGGTCAACGGTGTGCCGCTCCCTTGAGAAAGTGGTCACGTCTCTGCTCACGTGTACCGGTGCGGTTTAACCAAGTAACAGGTGTGCGACGTCAATGGAATGCATGTTGAGTCCTATCACACGTAGCCCAAAATTGGTGGCTTCACTTGGAGCGCTAAGTAAGAAAGAAAATACACCACGCATTAACGAACGGCCTAAATCAAATCTAATGTGCCTACCTGTTTCTCGACCCCTCAAAATCCCATAATACAATGGTTTTATAAGTGAGCGACAATTCGTCCCCACGAAATAAACATCAAACCAGACTGATAGATCCGTAAATTAACGTTTACGACGATTAATTCCGCCACGTGCAGAATTATAAGTTCAGCCTTGGCATGGGTCTTGAAAACACGACCTCTTCAAGTGCGTTCTGGGTGCAGAAGACCGATTTGCGTTCCCCGCCACGGCCTCTTGCGCAGGTAAAGTGCTTTCGCAAAATCAAATATTGACTGTTTGCGTTCGGATATCAGTAAATAATAACAATTCAACTAACGCGAAAATAAACCGTAACATTCTATAAGATTGTAAAATTCTTTTATAATTTTCAATAAGCTTTCTTTTTCTTGCTCTGTGTCATTCTTTCCTCTTTCACGTTTCTTCTCTGTAATTATAAAGGATTATACAACATATATTAAAGAAACAACAATGATCAACTTTCAAAATTGGCAGTTTGGTTTTAAAAATTGGTGACGCCATCTATCGCACAATGAAAATGAGTAATGTCGGTCGGTAATTTACTAATTAAAATTATTTATTTAGTAGCAACATGATATTGTACATTTTCGTCATAGAAATAAAATATGGAAAGCTATTCATAACTCCCAAGGGACTTATTTCTCTCTCAAACCCGTTGTAACCATGCAACTACAAATAACGTCTTAGCAACCATACAATGGGGCGATCCTATGTTACCTACATAGCCTAATTTTAAATGTCATTATGACATTTTGAAATTTCATACTATTCTTACTAATCTGCTAGTAAATAAAAGATTGTATACACCACGGGAGATATTCATGATCTTTACCTTCGGTAAAGAGAGGCCCTCGGTCTGTAACACATGTCAACCTCAGGGAAAAACAGATTCATATCTCCCTTAATGCATAAATATCTATTGCTTTTTGCATAGCGATCGTAAAAGTCGAAAAATCGTATTGAAAGTTCTACTTTTTTTAACGCAAAAATCGTGTAAAAAGTACACTTTATTATTTAATTTAACAGTTGTCAATTCCAAAGTCCTTTTCGACTAAATTTCGACCAAGAGATCAATATGCAAAAAACTACGTGTGCAACACGTTTTAAAAGTCCTTTTTTTCATTCATTTGCTTGATTAACTCGGGCTTCGCCCTCGTTATCAAACTGCAAATTTATGAAAAGGTATGACTTTCAAAACTAGTTGTACAAATTACTATTCCAGAATAGTTATTTAACTGACAGATTTGATTTATCATACGCAACTTTATTTGCCTATTTGTTTACTATGGAAGTAAATTTACTCCACAACTAGTTATCTAATGATTTATTGATCGTTTATAATATTGGGCATTAGAGTATTGTATGTAGTATACTATATATGTATATATTCTAGATTGCGCACAACAAATTAAAATATTGTTATTGTACTACTTATTTATTTTGATTTTCTTTCCGGTGACTCGGTGGCTTTTTACCGAGAGATTTTTTTTCCGGGGACTTTCTTTCCATTAACTTTTTCTCCGGGTGACTTGTTTCCGGGGTTTGTTATCCGGAGGCTTTAATTCCGTGACTTGAGTTCCTTTGACAGTGTTTTCGGGATTTTTCTGTGGTCGGCCGCTGAAGTACAAAATGTTTAAAAATTAGATAGATGAAAAGATAAAAATTGTCTGAAACAGTGACTTACCAACTTCAGACGTTGGGATTTTTAATTAATTAAGCAAATACATTTTTATAAAAGAGAAAAGTGTAGTTCATGTTTTTTAATGTTAGGTACATACTTATTTAATCCTTGGCGCTATGGTCCTCACCGAGCCATGGCCTCCCGAAAGGGTTTCTAGACTGCTGTTTTACAAGATGCGGTCGTCACTCGCACCTATGTTAGGTACATGGCTATGATTAATTTCTAAATAATTATATTACAATTTGTTTATGAAAATACTTATTTATCTTACAATAAAGCAAATAATATCCAAAAATTTGGAGTCCCAATGGGATGCCACATTTTATGCACTACTGAGGATTTAGTAGATATTAATGCATCTTGAAGAATCTTATATTAAAAAATAACCAAAAAAAATTACTTTTACCAACGTTACGTCGATACGCAAAATACAAATATGTGTAATTACAAGATTAAAAGACCGAGCCATGATTCCATCACATGGCAAACATCATCAAGAAAATTTGAAACCCATAATTGAAATTCTTTTAAAAAGTGAATACACCATTGCCTGCATTAATATTAATATTAAAGAGAGAACTAACATCATTCGAAATAGAAACAAGAAATCACCTCACTTGCAACCGCATAATTTAAATAATTTTTCTAACAGTCAGCAAATACATAACTCCTCACATAACTTATTTAACTGAAATAATAATTGAAGAAAACTCAAAATGAAAAACATAAAACAGCTTTTAAAAGCCATAATACTCTTAAAAAGGTGTTAATTTGTCTTCTAAAAAAAGAAACTTAAATCAAACGTCAAAATGATTTATGAACTTTAATAGAGCGTAAAATTTACAGTGTCTACGAAAAATATGTCACAGAAGCGGTTTAGAAAATATATAGTAGTAGTAGTCTAGCAGTAGACATTCATAAAAACCCTATTATATAGAAGTAAATTGGTCAAACAACTAGGTGCTTGTTGGTGTATAACTTTAAATAATAATATAAGAGCGTTATAATTATAACATAGTATTTTATGTTATTCTTAGACAATTTAATATTTCAAGTGTATCACCAACTCTATTTCGTTTATTACATCTGAAAATTGTGGAAATCACCTTATTTTGCCTTATCTTTGTAAATGCTGTAAGCTTTCCCGGTCAAAGAACTAAAATAGTGGAGCAGCAATCAAAATGTGGTGCAATAGGGCTTTTCTAGATTAAAATGTTCGTCCATACACTTACGGTCGGTCTTATAAACGCCACTAATTTGAGATTAACTTTAATTCGTTGTGAAGACAAAGAAAAGAGCATCAAAGCGTTAGTTCTTATGACATTTTATTCATTAGTAAACACATTTTGATACGCTTTTGTGTAATTTAACAACGAATCATAGTTAACCTCAGATTAGTGGTCTTTATAAGACAGGCCGTTAGTGTGTTTTGTAGTGTACATGTGTATTGCACTTGAATCTACTATTAATAATAAAACTTAGGTACTCAATTTCGTTTATGTTTCACTGATGTTATCAAAATTCGGAATTTATAACTCTAGAATTTACCATTGTTTTTGTTCGTCACCGGGTGAAAAACCCCTGGATAAAAACCTCGGGCATAGAACCCCCGAACAAAAAAACCTACAAACTATAAACCCCATGGACAAAAAAACCCAGACTAGAAACGCCCCGGGCTAAGAGCCCTCCGAACAAAAAAACCCGCAAGGGCTCCTACCCTAAGATGAAATGTCCAGCTCACTACAATAGATGAAGAAAGGATGAAAAACTAAACCGAATGGTGATACCACGGATTCCATAATTTAGTAGATCAAAACCATCCTTAACACATGGGTGTTAATTAACAAAATTAGGCAGGAATGAGCGAGAGGTCAAACTAAATTAAAGCAGCAGCACATAGCAATCCTTTCTTCAAAGAATAAAAGATTGACATATCAAACCTGCGGGTGTCTTCAGCAGTTGTTCCAAGATTATAGTACAGACGAATGTGATTTACTAAACTTTTATATGTATTTTATATTAAATAAATGTCCAACTAATTATTAATTCTTCTTCGGATGTTTTTAGTTCGAGAGTTTTTTATCCTGTGGCGTTTCTGGTCCGTAATATTTTCCGCGGGGTTTTAGTCCGGGGATTTTTTATCTGGGACGTTTTTAGTCGATAGGTTTTTTTCGTTCGAGAACTTTAAGTCCGGCTTTTTGTCCTGAAGTTTTTTGTCCAACATTCCTTTCGTTGTAGTTCTACTTAGCTTCAATTTCTTTTGCATCAACCAGCTTGCTATGTTGACCAACTCAGAATTTACTCTATTCCTCAGCTACTGTAATTAAATCATCATGGGAAAGTCAATTTAGATCACAAAAATTAATGTTTACGTTTTAAGTTTATCATTAATGCAAATCATAAACACGTATCGACATACAATTGACATTTGCGGTACCTCTAAATTGCGCCTCTTTAACATATTTTCATATTTTTAGTACAATTTTTCAGCCTATTATTTGAAACGCTCTTTTAATATCAATTTTCTCCTCGCCTTACCATGGTGTTGGTAACAGGTTTCACGCTTATTCAAAAGAGTGATTTTTTTTAAACCGACTAGTGTTGAATACTAAAGTTATTATGTACCTATATTGTAAATATTTCTGGAGTTAGTCTTTTACAGTTTCATGTGGCTTAATTTCGAAACATTGATTTGTAGATTTTAGTTTTACAGTTGGATTTACTACAATGGTTATTCATATTTCTGGAAAAAATACCTTTCTGAAATGATTGATGTAGGACGTGCATTCCCAAAAAACTCACATAACATATTTTATAAAGCTCAAGATAATTCCGTCTATTGCTAAATTTGCTTTTTATGTTTTTTATAATTTTGTATAAATTACCCAAATAGAGTGGTTAAACTAAAATGCCACCTTACAAATAATATCTTTTATATTTTCTATGAAGTATTTATTTTATTGTCCAGCAATATCCATTGCATTATGAAATTTACCATTACGAAATTAAACTGATTCATCCACCTCATGGTTACAAGAATTATTTTTTAAAAATTGTTATCTGTTTTAGTATTCGATTCTAATAATTTTTCAAAACAAAGTAATTGACATATAACCCATGCCTTTTTAGAGTTTTAGAATTATTATTCAACAGATTAACATTACGATAAGTATAATAAGTTGCAACTGTGATCAAATTTGTAAAAATTTCGAGAATTGTTGGTTAGATTTAACCAGTATAATTTAGCATAGCCGAAAGTGAGTAACCGAACCTGTGGTGCTTGCATCGATCAATTTAGGTGGTTCGCGGGGAACAAAACATAGGCTTGAGGGCTGGACCCGAAGGCACATGTGAGTGAACGCCTCCTAGTGTCTTATGCGAAATAACCTATATAAAAGTAGTCTAAGGTCGCTTAAGAAACCCATGCCTTGTTAAAGTTTGCTGTATAAGTTTGAAGGCAGCAAACGCCACTTTCATCGTGTACCGGAGGGTACACAAATTTCTAAGCAGCCACGTATATTCGTGATGTCCATAGTGGATACGTGACGTTAGTCGTCATGGAGGCGCCAGATATCAGCCAGAGATTGCCCACATCGAGTGTGATAACTTTTAGCGTGTAGCACCGTTCAAGGTGTTGCCGGCCCAAGTGTGCAAGGGTGAGGCTAATATACAACGCAGTAAGTCGCAGGCTGCGAAGATCAGAAGGTAAACCGATATAGGAAATGCTTGCAATTAAAAGCAATAAGTAGACCTACAGCTGTGTTTTACGGGGTTTTATACAGCCAATCGTGCGCAGGGTCGGGTTCAGCCAGGACCGGATTTCAGCATTTTACCGTTTTTCGCTTTTCAAGACAGTCATGTTGACGTTCTATTTTACTATTATTTCATGTTTTAAATATAAATGCGAGTGATTGTTTTATATGTGTGTTTACAATGTTGTTTGCTTCCTTTATGGTTTTATGTTTGTCAATGTAATAGTGTAAACAAATTGGCTTTTATTGTGTATGGTGCTTAAAGTCTGTTTCAGCCCGAGAACACTACAGGTGTAAATCAGCTCCCTGTTTTTGCAAATAGTGAGTGTTCTCGTTCGTTCTTATGTACACTGAGCTAGCTAGATGAACAAACAGGAAAATTAATTATTTAAATACTAAGGCGTGCAAGAGGTCTTATTTAAATTGAATGTTCCAACAAAGGTATCGTTATAATTTTTGAGGTAAAGGATTGAGATTCCAATATAATTAACTTTTCTGATACCACCTGTTGCGCGAACCAAGTCTCATGTGCGGACTGTTTTGTCGGATATATTTTAAACCTTGTTTGTACAACCCCAATGTTCTCTATGTTATATTTGAGTGATTCTTAATAATCTTCGAATCCTGAAGAAACCCCAGTGTTCACCGCCTATTGATTTGCACATCGTACCCAGAAAAAACCTACCACCTGATGGCACGGATTAATTTTGGCCTATTGCGTTTTCTACCGTCTTTCGACGCACGTTCTCGACGAGTGAAGCCCAACGATATTCTTTTATTCCACTTTTTGATTGCCCGTGGGCGTCGCCAGTTCCTTGAGTTTTTCACTACAATTGGAACCTCATAGCTTGCCGAATCGTGTTGATTATGAAGATAGATTTTAATACGTTTCAATTTCCCTACTTCACTGACTTAGTGTATTTTTTAAAAATAGTGAGGGGGTTAAGCTTTACTGGTACACCCCGTAATTGGAAAATTGGTGTAAAGAGATTTTATTTGATGCAATAAACTACAAATAAGCCTATGCAGCGTTATCTGAGGATCGTTTTATTTAATGGTTTTGGAATATTAAGTAACATTTATCTACTTCGCTGAATCAATTCCAAGCTCCTTATTTAATCAGAACGTTTTCTAAAGTCTTTGTTAAAAATGTATATTATAATAACTTGGAAATAGGTAGAATATAGATTATTGATCTTAATTTTTAATGTAATAATAATTCGAAGCTATATAGTTACGCACTAAAAGAAAGTCGTGTGATGCCCGCACGTTATAATTCTTTTATCATATAGATAACCAGATTCTTAATTGGCTTAATTAGCATCCCCTGCAATGTTCTGGGAACTTCGTAAGTCAAAAATTTAGAGAAACTTTAACAATCTTATTTTCTCGATAATAGTAGACAATATATCTAAATAAATCTCATTTATGAAATAAATGTAAATACGTACATTTTTAGATTTAGTCAACTGTAATAATTATGTATTCTGATGATTGGCTTTGCATTATTTCAGCAGTTTGTTTTTTATAGTATTTATGTACTGATTTTTTTTTGTATGCTTCTTTTAAAGATATATAATTATTTGAAAACTATATTCTGCATGATTATACTATGCGAGTTTTTGTTCCACCACAGTCACACGAATTAAGTGTTTAAATTCAAAATATAAGCGAATCAGTTTGAAATACCTAAATCGCTGGAAAAGCCAGAGCAAATTTGCGCAGATAAACCACGAGTTGCAAATAAACAGCAGCAGTAAATACCTACATCCAAAAATCAATTAAAATTGAAGTTATATCAAAGCCAGCTAAATTTTCCGTCTTAAATCGTTTCATTTAGTATTCAATCTGTCCACAGTAAAAAGTGACCTATGATTTAAGAACAACTAGAGCTGCGACATTTACATTTAAAATTGGCCTTATATAATCACTTAACAAGCAAATCCATTTTAATTGCGCGACGAATGGGTGCTCACATATTTATGTAGTATAACAAACGTAACGAGGGCTTTGCTTATTACCAAAGCCGTGAGAAGTAATTCTCAATGCTAAAGTCACAATAAAACTGAATTTGCGGAATAGAAACTACGCCGTCGGTGTTTTTATGGCAGATGCAATCTGCGAAAAATGTATCCAATATTGTAAAATAATAGTCTGAATCAGGCAATCGTTAATTCTGGCAATTATCAACGTCTGCCAATTTCGTCGGCGGATTAAAGTGTACTAGCTGTAATTATAGCAAAGCTGTTCTTAATCACATTAAAAAAACATAAAAACTATAGCTTCCACAATACCAATAAAGCAAGTTTATCTGCTTGCTATAACTTTTAATAATTTTTAACTACTCAAAATGTTATGAATACAAAAGGGAACTACTAGAGCATAGACGGAAAATAATTGAAAAAATATAAGAGTTGGTGGAAGCAATATACATAGATAACGTTCCTCGAAAATACGTCATAGTAACACAGGGTATGGTACAAAAAGTCGGAAACCCATTAAAAAACCGAAAATTCTGAGAACCAGGCGAAATAATTAAACATATGTCAAAAAAATATGTGAAAATGTCAACTCTGCGAAGATTGGAAGACGCTTGAATGACGGCTATACCCTGTTTCGAATTCTGACAGTGAGATTGTTCTGCCGCCTTCCTGATTTTTGAAACGGACCTCACCTGTTCTTCCTCGCTTATATGGTAATGTTTAAAGTTATAGCCAGTTTGTATTTATGTTTTTTTATTGTAAATTAGATGTACACACTGTATTCTAGCATAACACAAAATGCGCGAATCCGACAATCCGAATATGTACGTGTATCGGTTAAATTTGAGTTTATGCTGTGATAAACGCAACTTGTTGGAGACCGAAGTACCTACGACTCCTGTGTGCATCGAGCGAAATCTTCCTAAAGCAAAATAGGTAGAAGTGGCGAATAGCCTTCTATGAAATAGTTCGGTGCTTATATTTGAGTACATTAAAATAGCATTTGTTATTTCAACAAACGTAATTTACATAGTGTGCCGGTGAGTACACAAATTTGGGTCACACCCAAAGGTGCAATCGTTACATCTACTGTGAAGACGTAACGTCGTCAGTCATAAAGACGCTAGAGTGCTCTGCATCAGGAAGTATGGTAACTTTCCACACGTGGTTCGAGGTTTGGATGACGCAATCCGGAGAAAGACGATATGTGAAGCAGCAGTCCAAATACTTCTAGAACTCACAGATAACTTAATCCTACAGGAAATGTTTGCAGTTATGTGATAAGGTATGTGTTCGACTGTGAGGAATTTCGCGAAAGCGAAAGAATGTGCTTCGTAAACGAATAACAATAAGGTCCCGGGTGGTGTAGCTTGAACAAGCGTCCACGTTTGATCAGTAGAGTTAAGCAAAACTCTTTCTGGTCAGAACTTGGATGGGAGTTCCATGGCTGCTTCTCTCGGCGCCTCGTGATACGGCTGTCACGGAAATAGTTGGTCCCGGATGTCATAATAACATCATGACAGTCGTTAGTAGGGTTGGAAGTCCCCATAAAATGTACAGCGACGCCTATAATTGGCCTAATGGCTGTTGGCTGAGTACCAAAATAAAATAGAAAATAAAATAAAAAGTAAACACAATTGTAAATTGTGCGGGGTTTTAATACACGCAAAGGCGGAGAGGGTTAGCTTTAGCCAGAACCATCGGCAGTTGCTTTAGCATTGTGTTTAACGCCATTTTCTGTATGATTTAAACGTACATGCGAGTAACCCCAAGCTATATCGCACGTAGGTTATTCTAGGATTAAATCATTCTTCTTCATGACTTTATATCTACTTTAAAGTCAATATATTTGTATAAGTAAATTGACCCGCCAACACTACAGTGCTGGACCAGCTTCCTTGTACTCTAACAGATATTGACTCTTCGTAAGCAAGCCTATGTGTTAAGAAGGTTTCTTGTTCACTGATATGGCAAATCAGACAGCACGCAATTATTTATTAAAATACTGCGACGTACAAGACGAGATGTCTTTTTTAAATTTAACGTCCCAACGTCTTGTTTCATCTTCCATTTCCATTTCTTTAATTGGGTGTGTTCATCATTGGCTCTGTATAATCCTTCTCGTAGCCTTTGCCGTCTCGTTACTTTCGCTTTGTTCTCTATAGGTGGTCGTTTACTTGTTGTTTCAATTCCATCAAATTTAGGTTTTCTATCACTGACCATTTACTTAATGTTTTTTTCTTATAAATCATATCGATCTTAACTTTGCAGAGCTTCAATTACATTTTCGCAGTTTTTGTTTACGTAGTTTTATTTTGCTTCTTTAGATTCCCTTTATATTCGGTTTCTAAGTTAGCTATACATTTATTGTCCTTGTCCAGTCGTTAAACTTTTAAGTTTTCTTCATTTCTTACATATTGACTTCAGCTCGTGACATTTTTGATGTGATTTTGTATCGTGAAATTTAAACGCAATAATTTACATGGAAACGACAAAATATTTGTCAAAAATATATCCACTGCTTGTGGTATTACCCTTGAGAAAGATCGTGAGATAACGGAGACCCAGAAAACACTAATAGCTGATTTTCGTGACAAACTAGTTATCTAGCATTGGCATGTTCAACGAGTGAATGAAGAACGACTTCCAAAAAGAATAACGACTTGAACATAACGAGATTGTCCAAAAATACATGAAGAAGGGACACCAGAAAGATCAAATAGTAGCGAAACTTGCGGGATGAATTTTGGTTGAACAACTTGAATAAATATTTTAACTCCTGCTAGTCTTATAGTTTATTAATAAGTTTTTCAAAAGAATGGATTTCGAATACCAAATACCATCCTGATGGTAAACAAAGCTACTTCAAAGATATTGGGTCGTAAGACTGCAATATGCAACCATTCGAACTCAATTTTAATGAATTTTAAAACAATTGCTCAAATATTTTATAAGGAACCACCCTACACTTGCGTTATTTATTTAGTAGCAGCTCGTTGAATAACTGTCCACTCTATATCATTCCCAGTCCCTATAAACGATTTTAATTAAAAATCAAGCCAACAGAGCATGTTTGATAAAACCGCCAAATCATGTAAAAATCCCTCCTTCTCAATGTATCTAATTAAACCTATCGACCAATTCTAGAGCTCATAGCTTAAACAGTAAATAGTACACATCATATGCGAGAGGGTAATAGTTCTAATGCCACAATGTAACCACACCAACCACAGTACAGGCACGAGCAGCTTTGAAATGTTGGCAGCCGAGTATTACTAAATAGTAACAATATTTCCAAGGATGGGTTAAGTTTCCCTCTCCTTCTCTTAATTTTAGCTGAGAAGCTATTATTAGTTCCACAAAGTGTTAATCTATGAAAAGAAAATACTTTCTATCTGTATTTATATTAGTTCATTTAGCTTTAACTGAATTAAAATACAAACATTTTGTAACGGAAGCTGTGCAGATCATGGTAACAGACAAAAATATTACTTATAAGTATATTGTGAGGTAACACTAATTTCGATTTGGCAGCTTTGTAAGAGAAATTTAGTGCAGCTGTTGAAACTCTTCTTTATTGGTTTTGAAAATAGGATTAGTGGTATATGGGGTAGTATGCATTTTTCTATAGTTGTGCAAGCTGAAATTACCTACACAACTGGTCGTAAGTCAAGTTGCGGCGAAACTACATCATAAGGTGTCGCAGTTCATTTCACTTCTTCAAACGTCAGCGTCAGTAAAAACCAAAATGAAATCTTTCAGAATTATGAAGTATAGTTTGCATGTTGGTAGAAGGAAAATGTTTAACGTAACAATCCATATTAAATGCTGATTACAATGATAAATAATTGAAGAGCTAGTCTTTACGAAATAACCATTCGCATGAATATTTCATGCACAATTGCCACAACAGCTAATCATAATCAATTTCAGGCACAAAAATATGTGGAGCGATGGCTACAATAATTGCTGTCATAAATTGTAAAAGCTAACAACAATTAGCAGTATGAATGTGTTCTCTTTAAATAACTGAATTTACAAACATACAAGCGACCGTGGCCCGATAACGACACATTTAAAATTACAATTTTAAAACAGCCCAGTTTATTTATCATTTTGCAAATACACGAGGAACAGGGCTTTTGTAAGTAGGTCGCTTTGTGCATATTTGTTCGCGATAGGTCAACTTGTGCGAAACACTCATTCTCCAAAGCTGCGAATTTAGCAGAATAGTAAAACGTCCTCAAGAACATCTTTTTAACGTTCTAATAATATTAGCTTTTCATGGGTATTGTGCCACAGTGTACGTTTTGGGAACAACCTATTCCCTATGAAGTTGCGTGACTTAATCCTTAAGAATTGATAATCAATTTTATACAATTCAACTTAATAGAAAGCATAGCCGAATACAGGACGCCTGGGCCAAAGCAACAATTTGAACCTATAGTTCATTCAAATTCAAGATAGAGCAAAATCTGCAACCCAAGTTACAAAGATCAGCGGTCAGTTGATTACTAATTTAATTTTATTAAAATTTAGATCAGAGAGATATGGCTTTGTTGCCGTCTTGATGAGTGTCAAAATTAAATTCGAGGTTAGCAGGTTAGGTTTTGCTTCAGTTTTGACACGAATTGACGCAAAACCTAACCTGCTAACCTCGAATTTGATTTTGACACTCATCAAGACGGCAACAAAGCCATATCTCTCTGATCTAAATTTTAATAAAATCAAATTAGTAATCAACTGACCGCTGATCTTTGTAATTTGGGTTGCAGATTTTGCTCTATCTTGAATTTGAATGAACTATAGATAAAATAATCTACGAAAAAATGATCCATAGAAAATAAATTTAGAAAAATAATCCACGGAAATAGTACAGTGGAAAAAATCCATAAAAAGACATGCGCAGCAGTTTAACAATAAATGTTAATACCAGAAAAATACAAAATTCTGCACGGCATACATTTTATCATATATTAAATATTATGAAGTTAGATTAGATTGCATTATTATAATGTTAACTTAGATACTTAGTCAACACTATTTTGACTATGTAATATCACTTTGGGTGTACGCAAACCTAATACTAAATCTTGTATAAACACGTATAAAAAGTAAAAATGAATAACCTGTAAAAGTGTATTGCATATTATTCCTTCATTCATGATTCATATTTATGTAATCATTATTGTGGTTCTCCCAATTGTTATGTATATCAGCAAAGAGTTTCAAACCCGCCCTCCTTTTCTACTAGTAATCTAAACTGTACAATGGATCAAGAATAATGAAAGGAACGACTGAAATTTATACTTTGGGTTTTTATTCCTTGAATTTCCTTTCTCTACATGTTTTAACGTCAATTATTTTTTCTAGATTTACTCACAATGTACCATTTTTTGTATTATATTCTCGTTTACAACGCAAATTGGTTTGTGACTTTCACTCTGATGATGCAAGCTCCACGGTCTTGCAAAACGTTAGTCAATATGGGTGCACAAACAGCAACAAGACCAAATCTGCCTAAGTATCCTCGTTCTCAAGGTACTCAAACAACACGAGCCAGCAAAGAGCAGGTCCACCGCGTAGATCCGTGCTCGAGTTCACAAGGTGTAATGCACATTAATCCAAAGCGATGTGCAACTCTTTTGTTAAATTTGCTCACTCGTTTTCTTCCAGCTTTCACGAACGTTTTGGAATTACCATCTATCACAAGTGAAACTTCGGAGACAATATCCAATTACATTATTCCGACACTAACGAAGAAAATAGTAACATATAAATGCATTGATTTCGCACGAGACAATGCAAATGTGGCAGACAAAGGAGCATAGAATATACGTACAAATCTGACACAAAATTTAAAATGAAAAAAGAATGAGAGTTGGATTCTAGCCCGTGTTCTACATAACTTGTCAGTATAGAACTAATACACTTGAGCTTGATGTATAGTGTCTGGCTCTTAAGATGTTTAATTAATTCATAATGTAAATTCCTGTCAGAAACACTGAAGGAATTCTGTGACTTTGTAGATAACACATTCTGGCAGTTACCTTACCATAGCAAAACTAGATGGCTCTCAGTATTTTCCGCCATTGAAAGACTTATTAAAATGTTTCCTCCCTTGAAGTCCTACCTTCTTTAAATTTACAGGACTGCCCGTTATTTTGAAAAAAAAATTAAGAGTACATTTTCTGCATTGTATTTATGGTTTCCACATTCAGAAATATGTCTGTGAAGTTGGCCAAACCCAGGCAAAGATTTAGTAATACGTCAAAGGGAATCGTTTGTTTATCGTTTGTTTACGTTTGTTTAGCTATTTTCAGCGTTTGTTTACATTTCTGTATTCTATAACCAGTACCCCTATTTGGGTCGGTCCAACTTCACGGCAGCCAAACCCAAAATGATAAATTGACAATTTCTTGGTGGGAATCGTTTGTTTATCGTTAGTTTACGTTTGTTTAACTATTTTCAGCGTTTGTTTGCACTTCTGTATACTATAACCAGCACCCCTATTTGGGTCGGGCCAACTTCACGGCAGCCAAACCCAAAATGATAAATTGACAATTTCTTGGTGGGAATCCATTGTTTATCGTTTTTTTACGTTTGTTTAGCTATTTTCAGCGTTTGTTTACATCTCTGTATACTATAACCAGCACCCCTATTTGGGTCGGGCCAACTTCATGGCAGCCAAACCCAAAATCATAAATTGACAATTTCTTGGTGGGAATCGTTTGTTTATCGTTTGTTTACGTTTGTTTAGCTATTTTCAGCGTTTGTTTACACCTCTGTATACTATAACCAGCACCCCTATTTGGGTCGGGCCAACTTCACGGCAGCCAAACCCAAAATGATAAATTGACAATTTCTTGGTGGGACTCGTTTGTTTATCGTTAGTTTACGTTTGTTTAACTATTTTCAGCGTTTGTTTGCACTTCTGTATACTATAACCAGCACCCCTATTTGGGTCGGGCCAACTTCACGGCAGCCAAACCCAAAATGATAAATTGACAATTTCTTGGTGGGAATCCATTGTTTATCGTTTTTTTACGTTTGTTTAGCTATTTTCAGCGTTTGTTTACATCTCTGTATACTATAACCAGCACCCCTATTTGGGTCGGGCCAACTTCATGGCAGCCAAACCCAAAATCATAAATTGACAATTTCTTGGTGGGAATCGTTTGTTTATCGTTTGTTTACGTTTGTTTAGCTATTTTCAGCGTTTGTTTACACCTCTGTATACTATAACCAGCACCCCTATTTGGGTCGGGCCAAATTCACGGCAGCCAAACCCGAAATGATAAATTGACTATTTCTTATTGTGAATCGTTTGTTAATGTTTGTTTAGCTATGCTCTGCAGAGTTTGTTTAAACCATGACCACCCCGTTTTGCAAAAATTTTCTAAGCACAGAAAGTTATATCAAAACAAATTAGGTATTTCTGAAAGCGGCATGAAAGTGTCTACTTTCCAAACTCATTTAAGGCAGGGTAGTAGTTAATTTTCTGACTACTCAGGAAAATACTCTACCCGGCTCAAATAAATAAGTACAAAACTAAATTAGCTCAGTATTTATTCTTGGCAGTAATAGTAATATAGGGTAAATTATTATTAATCCATCCAAATTGAAACATCTTGAATCATTTGTGATCAATGAGTACCGATGTTTTTTTAATGTAAATGGTTTCAAAAAAATAGTATACATAATACGCCAGGAAAGCGTATTTACTGGCTTTTTATGTAATACACTATTAAACCTTATTGAAAAGTCGACACATAAACGTCAATTTAAAATAAGGCTGCTAATGAATCAGGAATTCAATCGTAGGGTGTGCACTCGAAAATATAGATAAAAAATACACTCTTTGGAATGACCTTGTGGATATAAATGTGAAGGAACCCATTCTATTTGCAATTGCAAAACACCAAAAAATTCTTTCCGATTTTTTATTACTGAAAATTTATGAATTTTATGTGTACATTGCATTTACTAGCTTCTTTTTGAATATTCCTCAATGGTTTTTAAACCAAGAGAAAGCTTATTATTTCTGGATTCAGATGATGTCAAATTAATCACGAAGTTATTTTTAACAAATGCTACAGAAATTGTTTAATAAACAAAACTTGGGAATGCGCGGTATAAATTTCATCATCAACGTATTTTGAAAACTATTGCACATAAAGGCATACTTCCGCGTATGAAGGTTTGTAGAAAAGAATGGAGACATTTTGACTCGAAGAATTATCTCTATTGCTTTATTGTTGTAAAAAATACGATATATTTTTCTGTACGTGTTTTGAGTTTCATGCGTGACGCGCTTTGCCGATCACTGATGTACACCGCGATACAAATATACCATGCTTACAAATCATTTGTATGCATTATACTTACTCATAATTATATTACGCTGTTTGGTTATACGTGAATAATGTCATTTTTAATCACTAAAAAACAGAAACTTAAACATTAATTTACTTGCGAACAAAACCATTAATAGTAAGTACTTCATGTTCTTCATCTATTTATTATAACTTAAGGGCGAAAATATATAGATATAAAAAATAATTCAGTAATTTTCTCATAAAGCAGCTATAAGAGCAAGAAAAATCAGAAAGAAATGAAAAATCGAAGCTATAGCTTTTTTTAAGAATCTTCCAGTTTACGAAAAATATTATTGATCATTGTACTAACGCTGTCTACTTTAAAAATAATACACTTTTATTGCAAGCTAAATTTTTTGGTTTATATTTTCATAATAATAATTATTAAGTTTTATTGTCCATATAGGCCTAATCCAATAGGTTACAAAATATGATTTCAAAATTGTCAATAGAAAAAACATTAACATAATAAGATAAAGTCTTTGCCATGTAAACCGTTATAGGTCGCTTTACAAGAAAAGAACTGTATACAGAAATATGCGTTTTTAAAGCAAATTAATAGCGCTTGACCCTCACAATAGCAACCTATTATACATTTCGATCCAGCTTTGTTACAACTACAGTTAACAGAACATTTTCTAAATTTACACGTACAACAAACATTTTCGTAAGTTACACTGGGACGAACACTTAGTTATTAAACTTGAAATAAGCACATTAGCCTTCAAGTTCCAACCAAAATTAATTGGATTGGGAATTTCTGGATTTATCGTAGTCGCATTTTTCCAAATAGTTATTTGATACGTAGCTCTGAGAATGTGTTGGTAAAAAGAATCCTTAGTAGGTGGTAAATTTCTAATATCAGATTTACAAGTGTGAAACAGAAATAAATATAAATTACAATACAGTGACAGAGGAATAATTATTCAATTATTTAAGCACGATTAACTATGACATACTTGGAGATATTTTAATAGTTAATTTTAAAACATTACTGCACACATTTTTGATATAAAGCAATAAGGCATATGTATTCATTACAATCATTGTCGAAATTGAAAAGTCAAAGAAGAATTGATGTTAGTGTCGACAATCTTTACTAAATTTTTATCAATATTGAGCGTACACCATTGATCATTTGCTTAGAAATGTTTATCATTAAATCTGTCCGGACCTTATAAGTCCAGGCATATTAGACAAATTTTAAGGGAAACCTAAGAAAAATAATGTAGTCTCGATTTTTGACAAAAATGTTCCTTGGTGTCCTAGAAGCGATCCCTTAAAAGTCCCTCTGAGATGTCGGCGTTTTAATGTTTTGAAGCAAGAAGCTGAGGAAACCGAGTGTTTATTAGAAAGAATTACGATAAAGTAAATTATCCGTTCATATTACAGAAAAATGTTATTACAAAAAGTTTTTCAGAGTGCAAAATTATAGCCCACTGCAAAATTTCAGAAATATTGGGCTACTCTTATGAAACAGTGCGTATGAGATGGGGCAGCTTAAGGTCGAATTTCGCGTTAATGTGGACACACCGGTCAAAAACACCAATTTTTTCCAGGTACTACTTTGGTACTTAGCTTTCAATTTTTGATAGGAACGAACTCCTCCGTCGGCCATCTTGGATTTTATAACTGCCATTTTGAAATATAAGTATATTATCACTATCGCGACTTCTAAATCACATAGGATCACAAACTTGGTATCTAAATATACATATTTGGGGTCAGAGAATACAACTACACAATTTTTAAATGTATCAGAATATATATTTCTTCACTAATATATGTACCAATTACAAACTATTCACCAATTAACTGTTTTGTCTAGTGTGTCCACATTTTCATGTAATTGTAATTAATTTTACATTTCTCATTAAAGTTTGCAGCTATCGTTTAGTTTATCCTCAAATAGTTCAAGTACATTCGATTTGCACTATTATCTTTCAAAAATATCAATTACGTTATTTAAAATTTTAGTGTAAAGTTAAAACACCTTTAAGTCTATACCCGTGGTACCTGGGTAACCATATAATAAAACTACAAAAATGATTACCCAAATATATTAGAAACACACATATAATAAGTTCAATTACATTGTTGGCATTTATTTATAACTATTTCTTGTTCATTTCATGAGGGGCGCTCACAAGTGTCACATACATTTTGTGTTTTTGAGGCGCCTTTTGTTCTCCATAGATAGACATAGATAGCAATTTCCAACCACTTTTAGACGTCCAGTGGGATCTCGATTTGATCATCAGTAGCTTTCGCAGTAGTTAGCAATTGCGTGCCGATCATACATTCAATGCCTAATTTAGTAGAAAAACGTTTATAAACATTATAAATACAGAGCGTTCATCTAAAATGGTCGTAGGTACCCGGGTTCCCCGGGTATAGACTATATTATAGAACATTTCGCATAGACACAAGGGTTAAACGTTAAACAATTTCTGTAGCATTTGTTAAAAATAATTTCGTGATTAATTTGACACTTGAATCCAAAAAGATAAGCTTTGAGAGAGCATTGAGAAATATTTAAAAATAAGCTTGTAAATGCAATGTACGCATAAAATTCATCAATTCAGATAGAAAATTTTAGAAAGAGATATGACTAAACCGTTAAAATTGTATTTATTAAAACGGTTTGATCTAAGTAGGTAGAACTTCCTGAAATGTTGTATAGGGCCATAATTTATAATTCTGAACAACTTTTCTTGGTAAAATTTTGTCGTATGATAAACAGAAAGGGTAGATTACCTGAAAAGAAAATAGCTTTCGCTTCACTGTCAATGCCGAAAATGTTCAGTCCATCTCACCTCTTGTAACATCAATCCTGCGATACACTGTATACTGTATACAGTGTGTCTGCTTAAGTTCGCACCATATGGAAAAACTTTTATTATTAATTTTACGAAAAAAAGTTATTCTTTGTAAAAAGTTCTGCATGGTCCAAAACTTAAAATGCAATTATCAGATATCAATTTTTTTAAGGCGTATACGAGGAATGTCAAAAAATATGAATTCTGCTCAAGAGTAAAGTACCTTTATTTGTAACAATATCGAAAATTGTTATTAAGAAAAGTTGATTAGAAACGAAAACTACGTTAAAATATCCAATTACACATATCTACGATGAAAATCAGGTTTTGTTATTTTTCACATTTTTTACTTCCTTTTACGATAAAGGAAGTATTGGATTCACCCCAAAAATTCGAAATTGAGTTTTCAACAGATCTTCACGTTTTAGAGTCCCCTGATCCCAAAAAACATATTTTTTTCATTGGTCTGTGTGTCTGTCTGTGTGTCTGTCTGTGTGTCTGTCTGTCTGTCTGTGAACAGAATATCTCAAAAACGAAAAGAGGTATGGCGTTGAAACTTCATATATAAGTTTTGTGTACTATGTAGATAAGACAGCAAGCTTTTGAAGAAAATCGCGTAACCGGAAGTAGGTGTTTACTCTTGTGATTTTTCAGTTTTTTTCGATTTTTTCAAAAACGGCTCTAACGATTTTTTTCAAACTTTACATTTTTATTACATTTTTAATGTGCATTGACGTGAGATAGGTGATTTTCCAGTTGAATACTTCTAAAGTGGGTTTCTTTTGTTTTTTTTTCTATTTTTTTTATTAACTCCTATTTTAAATAAAACACCCGGTATATTATTACATTTTGAATTCTGCCTAAGATTTTAGAGAAAATTTGTCTCTTCAACTAACGCTCTATTTTGTACCGTTTTTGTAGAATTCGTAATTTTTGAAAATTTTTGACAAATGCTTAAAAATTAAAAATTAAATTTTTGACTAATTATAAGATCACTGTAAAAGGAAGTTGTGTGAGTGTATCACACCAGATTTTTTTAAGTTGTTTCATATGAAAAATCATCAAAATAATGCAACATAGAGGTTACGAGACGTAAAGGTTATCAAAGTTTTAACGCATAAAGAGATAACTGAAAAAAGTTTCCGATATTGTCAAAAATAAAGTTTCCATATGAAACTAAACCTGATTTTTTATCGTATATAGGTGTAATTCTATATTTGAACGTAGTTTTCAAATCTACTCAACTTTTCTTAATAACAATTTTCGATATTGTCACAAATAAAGGTACTTTACTCTTGAGGAGAATTCATATTTTTTTACATTCCTCGTATATGGCTTAAAAAATTGATATCTGATGATTGAATTTTAAGTTCTAGAATATGCAGAACTTTTTATAAAGAATAACTTTTTTTCGTAAAATTAATAATAAATTTTTTTTCCATATGGTGCGAACTTAAGCAGACACACTGTATATATACATATATACACCAGATGTCGAGTTGTCTATGGTGTATAGGGAATCTCATGTTAAATCCAGCATATGCGAAAACTCGATCTTCTGATTGGGTTAAACTAAAGATCTAACATTAAAAGCAGCTTTAGTATTAAAAACTGTATTCAATTCTCAATTTAAAGTTTTCTACGAAACTATTTAACCAAACAATTTCATAATCATGTAAAAAAAACATCTTTCATGGAATCTAATTGCACCAGAAACAAAACAATGCGTCCTTTCTGTCAGTATAGTCATTGTAAAGTAAACCAATCTGTGTTATTATTGCGTGTAATAATAGAATTTCATTGTTCAAGATGTTAATCACATAATGAAAATTTTCGTATTAAAATTTATCATTTTGGGTTTGGCTGTTGTGAAGTTGGCCCGTTCCAAACAGAGGTATTACCTATATAGTCCAGTCGTTGAAGGTAAAAATATGCTATTACCTCAGAATTCTTTGAACCTCGACCGATTGACGTGAAATTTGGTGAGTGGTTAGGGGATGGCTCAAGGAGCAAAAGTGACATAGCGCCGATGTGCGGTTTTACCCAGAGAGTGGATGCCACCCCTTCTCGGGGGTGGAAATTGTTCACTCAAAATAACCCCGGAAATGGATAGAGGGACAAATTCTAAGTAAAAAATGTTGTATATAGTTTTTTCGATAGATCGATATTTTTCGAGCTATTCGCGATTGAAAACTTAGATTTTTCGTTATAAAAATGCATGTTTTTGGACGGTTTTTCGCGAATAAGTCGAAAACTTCGCGTTCTATCAAATACGTTGCAATAACCAAAAATAAAGCCTAGAAAATACTAAAGAGATTGGTTGTTTTATGAATTCTCTAGGGCCAAAATAAAAGAAGTTATGGCTCGTTGAAGAAGATTTTTTTTTTGCAACAACTTTGTTCGAAGTGGTCAACGTTAATTAACGAAAAACCGATGCATTTTTCGGGAAAAACTTGTAGAACATTTTTTGTAGTGATTGAAAAGACCTTTAAAATGAGTACTGTTAAAAGTCGATTGCGTTATAACTAAGCGAGTTACGATGCAAAAACGGTGGCCCACTCGAATTTTTGAAAAAAAAATGAGCGATAAAACCCCAGCCATTCCACCAGAATTGATATTGACCATTATCCCTTTACAAATTACTTTATTTTAGTATTACTCTTGTAATACAAAAGTTTTTCGACATGCTCATACTTTGCATATTCAAAAACTAAAGGGTTGAAGGGCTCGGGAGGGGTGGTGCGCGCACTATAATGCAAACTTCTAACATTTATATCTCTGTTATTTTTTTTCCTACAGAAATTAAAAAAAAAACTAAAATGTTCGTTAAGAAAAGTCCACATTTTTGTACTATATCATTTTTTACGTTTTTTTCTTTAGTTTTAGATATTTTCAAAATAAGGTAGTTTTTAAAGAAATTTGAAAAATACGTTTTCCACTTGCATCATATTTTTTTCAAAAAATAGGCATTCTAACCCGCCCAAACTTTTGGACTACATAAGTAATACTAAAATAAAGTAATTTGTAAAGGGATAATGGTCAATATCAATTCTAGTGGAATGGCTGGGGAATTATCGCTCATTTTTTTTTTCAAAAATTCGAGTGGCCCACCGTTTTTGCATCGTAACTCGCTTAGTTATAACGCAATCGACTTTTAACAGTACTCATTTTAAAGGTCTTTTCAATCACTACAAAAAATGTTCTACAAGTTTTTCCCGAAAAATGCATGGGTTTTCGTTAATTAACGTTGATTACTTCAAACCAAGTTTTTGCAAAAAAAAAATCTTCTTCAACGAGCCATAACTTCTTTTAATTTGGACCTAGAGCATTCATAAACAAATCAATCTCTTTCCTGTTTTTTGAGCTTCATTTTTTGTTATTACAACTTCTTTGATAGAACGCGAAGTTTTCGACTTATTCGTGAAAACCCGTCCAAAAACATACATTTTTATAACGAAAAATCTAAGTTTTTAATCGCGAATAGCTCGAAAAATACCGATCTATCGAAAAAACTATATAGAACATTTTTTACTTAGAATTTGTTGCTCTATCCATTTACGGGGTTATTTTGAGTGAACACATTTCCACCCGTGAGAAGAGGTGGCATCCACTCTCAGGGTAAAAGCGCACCTCGGCGCTATGTCACTTTTACTCCTTGAGCCATCCCCTAACCACTCACCAAATTTCACGTCAATCGATCGAGGTTCAAAGAATTCGGAGCGGAAAACCTTCAACGACTGGACTAATAATATAGAGATGTGTAAACCAATGCAAAAAATAACTAAAAAAATATAAGAAAACGCTAAAAATCGATTCCCACTAAGACATGGTCAAATTATAATTTTGGGTTTAGCCCGACCCAAATAGGGGTGCAGGTTGTAGTATACAGCAATGTAAACAAACGCTGAAAATAGCTAAACAAACGTAAACAAATGATAAACAAACGATTCCCACCAAGAAATTGTCAATTTATCATTTTGGGTTTGGCTACCGTGAAGTTGGCCCGACCCAAATAGGGGTGCTGGTTATAGTATACAGAAGTGCAAACAAACGCTGAAAATAGCTAAACAAACGTAAACTAACGATAAACAAACGATTCCCACCAAGAAATTGTCAATTTACCATTTTGTGTTTGTTTGCCGTGAAGTTGGCCCGACCCAAATAGGGATACTGGTTATAGTATACAGAGGTGTAAACAAACGCTTAAAATAGCTAAACAAACGTAAACAAACGCTAAACAAACGATTCCCACCAAGAAATTGTCAATTTATCATTTTGGGTTTGGCTGCAGTGAAGTCGGCCCGACCCAAATAGGGGTGCTGGTTGTAGTATACAGAGATGTAAACAAACGCTAAAAATAGCTAAACAAACGTAAACAAAAGATAAACAAACGATTCCCTTTGACGTATTACTAAATTTTTGTCTGGGTTTGGCCAACTTCACAGACATTTCAGAAATGATTTTTTTTATGTCAACGTAGCATCTATCGAAAAGAAGAATATATTAGTGCACATGTAATCGTGTCTTCCATATTGATATTATTAAAAGAACGTTGCAAGGAATATGTCTTCCCATGAAAATACGAAGTTCTTTAAAAACTCTATTAGACAATGGCCACAATAAAGAAATATATAATATCAAAGAACAGTAAACTTTTATTCTAAACGTATATCATACCTAAAAAATTAACAAAACCATTAGATGAATTCAAACATTTCTAAATAGTTCTGATGTTTCTGATCCAAGTTAGATGATATCGTTTCAAGGTGGCCAAGTGCTGTGTCTGGTAGCAAACGTGACTCGGACTGACTTAGTCTTGTTTAGAGATCCTGTATATAGTTTACTAAGAATTGGACAAACAGCCTGATTTGACATACATTTTTGATCCAAATTAGATATTTGACATATGTCGAACAAAGAGGTTATAGGAACCAACCCTGCTAACTTGCCTTTGATGCGAGAGTTTTCAGAGTATTGGTCATTCTTAGGATTTCTAGAACCGACTATTAGGAATATACGGCCAATTTAGTTAAGATTTAGATTTGCATGTATGTAACTATCAGTCGTAACATGTTAAAAAATGCAGAAACGGCACTTTTATCACACATGCCTTGCAAAAAGTGATCCAAACCAATCAAAATGTATCCCGCTGTTTGCCCAACTCTTAGTAACCTATATACAGGGACTCTAGTCTTGTTTAGCTTAGTTCGCCATCTCTTGTACTATTGATTGAGAGATTTAGATGAGTTTGTAGATGTTCTGGTACAATTACAGGATCGTCGTTTGTCGATAGGATAGTGACATCTTCTGCAAATGTGGCTTTCATGGTATTTTCTATTTGGAGTATATCGGATCTATATGTATATTAAATAAAGCTCAAGCACACTTCCTTGGGAACACCAGATTTTATAATAAAATGGTAAAAAAGCGTATCGTGATGTTCGACTGAGAACTTTATCATTTATATAGGATTTCAAAAGAAGGTGCTGGAAAAGGTGCTCTACAATTTGAAGGCTAAAGCTATACACCAAACGTTATCACAAGCCTGGGGTACATCAAGAAATACTGCATTGCAGAGTTAATTTTTTCGAGGCCCTTATTAATTTAATTTAGTATTCGGTATAGTTACTGTATTGGCGATGGATTTTCTCGGAATTCAAAACATATTTAACAAGAAAATGTTGTTTTGCACACAATACAAAACAATAACACAATCAATAACTATTTACCTGGAAGCTTAGGTAATCCCACTGTTATATTTGACGCAGATACACACAATGGGACCATTTCTGACACGAACCGGTTAGAAACCATACACAAAATTAAAGAACGAGACTAAAAACTACGCTATAAAAAACTACACTTTGATGAATTACCAAAATTATACAATTTGGGTTACCATGTCAATTTAATATTTACCCAGAGCATTTAGCCCAGACTGAAAGATCAAAATGACACAACATGTTTGAAATAACAATCATAAAATATAAATTGCCATAACACCCAGAATCAAAAGAATTAATTTCAACTAAAAGTAAAATTCATTTTTTTTCTGAACAAAAACGAAGATGTATCTTTTTCTCAGTACCTGTACTATGGGGATGAGCGAAACGGGGCTTTTACCCTAGGCGCCAAAACACAGTAGCGCGAGTGTCACTTTTTGGATGAAGATTATGATAATGATGCATCTTGAAAACATGTATTTAAATATAGCTTTGCACATCCTTTCTATTATTTCCGTTACATTTATATCTTGCCAAACAATATTCAGTAATTTTACTCGAGCAAGAAGTATACAATCAATTTTAGATTTTATCATCATTGATGACGACTTCGGGGATTGGACCGTTTCATTATTGAGGTCGAAGAACTCAACGTGTTGCCCACTTTCGTAAGGAACTTCATCAGCAGGAAAAGCACAAGAGCACGGTAACTCAACATGTAAACCACCCCAGAGGTGAAACTGTTCTGCGAGGAAATGGATAGAAGAGCACGGTAACTCAACGTGTAAACCACGCCAGAGGCGAAACTCTTTTACAAGGGAAGGGATATTTATCGGTCCTCCAACAGAGGTCGTTTTTTATTCACCCGATATACTGCTAGTTCTATATCTTCTTTCAATATCTCTGATAAGATTTTTTCGATGCTTGCAGCTTTCATGTTTTTTCTGATTTTTTATCGCTCGTCTGACTCTGTTACAGACGTTTCCGCTGTTACTTCTTCTGCACTTTTTCTATTTCTTGTTCTTTTCCTACTAATTCTTCAGTCTGACTGAAAGTTTGTGAAATATATTCCCTCGATTCTCCAATTTAGCCATCGTTGCGTGCCTTTTCTTTTTGTGGGTTTTCTTTGTAATAGGATTATGTCACCGTTCTTTTCTTTCTTTTTGGCTCCCTCTGGTGGTTTACTGATCTACTTTCTTGGTTCTGTTTGTTCACTGCATTTAATTTAGTTTTCGCCTTTGATATAAAGTATATAATGAAAGTTATCATTCCTATTTTAATTTATTGCCTTTTATCTATGCATTTCCAGGTTTATTCTGATATCCAGCTCTTTCTACAAGTGTTCTGGAATCCCAATGCTTTGTCTGATTTTGTATTAGGTATATTCTATGATATGGGATAAAAACTGCGCATAGCCATTTAAGTATTATTCGAATGTAGGCGCCGTGATTTTCGTCTCGACGGCTGGCAGCGTGGCTGGTTAAATTCCGTGACTTTTTGCTTTCTAATTTTTGACACGCCGCGTGAGTTGCCGCTTTCTTTAGCACCCTTTTTGGGGTGACCTCCGTACTTATTATTACTCGTTCTGGAGTCCGATTCTTTTGTGTGCTATATCGAGTAAGAGCATCGTTTTGTAGCTGTTCTGGGTATCGAAACGTTGTGAATGTTTTGCTACCTCAGGTAATATTTTGTTGTCCTCGAGCCAAGTTCAATGGCTAATAGTAGTAGTAATAGTTGTAATCACCGCCAATCTATGCCTCGCACTCATAGTAAGTGGACTTCTCTGGGTGTCGGCGACTTACATAACGCCTCCGCTCACCAAGCAGTAACGTTTTAGATAGGGCCCTTCAGGCCCCCTAGAGTTTAATTAGATCATTTTAACGTCAGTTGCCGTTATTTGACATTTTTGTCTAGCATACACGAACCGTTTGTTATTTACTCTTATTTGTTACCTGTATGTACTTGTTTGATTACGCAGAGTTAATATGTGCACTGTATTTTATTATTATCGGCTTTAAAGCAGTATGTATTTGGCAATTTTACTAATAAAGCAATATTGATGTATTTCTACCCTGATTTACAGCTCTAAAAACGTATTTGGTTGACTACCTTGACTGTTTGTTATAACATGTAACATTTATTACTGGACAATATTGTTATAAACTTTTGCTATAAAATGTTTGCGTTTTAGGTGTTGCAAACGTATTTATGATGAATTGTTCCTAAGTGAATCAATCTCAAACAATTTTTATATCGCCCATTCTTCTGAGATTCTGAGTTCTCGTCTCTATCTTGGGCTTATTTATTGTATTAAAAACACATTGGCGCCTTTTGCAATTATGTTGAACTTACTAAAGCCTATTCCATCTCCAATGCAGCTAGTTGAATATGTTCATGTAGTCATTGTAGTTTGAAATTTACTGAAAAATTATAGTATTATGCTTTCTTATTTCTCACGTATTGTGCTTTGAGTATTTTCTAAAACAAAATACAGATACTATGCCGTTTTCAAGCCACACCAACTACTGGTAATGGTTTTTATAAACTACTTGGCATGTGTTAAGCCCGTATTTGTCGATAAAGTTTCTCTCTAGTTTCCTTGTAGTGTTTTAAAATTATTACTTGGTTACAGGAATAGGTTTTTTCTCGAAACTGCCCTTCGTTAAAGTATTTAATATTGTAGTGTTGCGATATATCTATGAAGCAATTGATAATATCAAAAGTGTTTACAAAAACTCGAGTCGAGAGCAATGGCTGCGTGCATATTTATGGAGACGACTTTACCTGCAAGTTATTAAGCACGTACTGCGCAAACTTCCAAGTAGGTCAAACACACATCGCCTAGCAGCGTCACATTTGAATATTTCATCAACACGTTCTTCATACTTCTATAAGCAAGCGCTGCACTAAATTTAGAAATCTTTCATGTTCTGAAATGAAGCCTTTCTTTGAAATAAGTACCTGCCTCTGCAGACGC
The DNA here is from genome assembly GCA_940337035.1 of Agriotes lineatus. Classification (NCBI taxonomy): domain Eukaryota; kingdom Metazoa; phylum Arthropoda; class Insecta; order Coleoptera; family Elateridae; genus Agriotes; species Agriotes lineatus. The sequence goes on along the minus strand of OW679198.1, from coordinate 18,956,306 downwards.
GATGTATGAAAGCCGCGGGTGCTAAAAGACAAGGCTTTTTCAGCACAAAAGCTTGTGAGTAGCGTCGTCAACAACGCGCTTTTTGCCGACTCCTTTAATTAGCGAGATTATTTGAACTCGCGTCGAACCGTATTTAAGCTGAAACTTGCAGTCGGTTAAGGATATGCAAAGCAGATTATAATAATGATGCAGTAAACCGACTCCTGCAGGGCAGGGATAAAATGCGAAGTCGCCGTGGAAGCGTAAAAGGTTATAACGTTGTAAATGTAAATCCTGGCAATAAAGCTAAAAGCGAGGTCCAGTTATTGAGGGTAGTTGCAGGGAAGTTGGAAGTATTGAAAAGTGGATCCGCTTTTCTCCGATTTTACCTCCAACTTTGTCCATGAAATACGGCCGCGACGAAAAGAATTGATGGCACTGCGTAAGAAGTGCTGCTTTTATTGCGGGTACTTTGGCGGCACTAAATTCCAGAATTTTTAGAAAAATTGGACATGCAAACACGATTACTTCCTCGTGGTGGCATGCTGTTTGGGAAGCGCCCTCTGCAAGGTCGTCCATAACGCAATATAATTTACGCCTTGTAAGGGTAGTAAATAGCAAGGCGTAGAAAAGGTAATGAAAATAAACCAGATACGCGCTCCCCTTCCAACTATAAAAAAATCGCTAGACTAACAACAATACACATGGTTGTACAGCTTCCGTAATCTTATTGCATCTTTTGGAATTAGATATTGAAATAGATACTATATGAATCATTTTAGAAAACGTTCAGCTCATATATTAGAAAGCGTGTTACTTGAAATTAAAAAAAAATAACTTAAAGAAATTATTTGGTTTACAAACCAACACAAATTTGGCTGTTACATATCAAGTAAATGTATTTTTGAAAACGCTGTTAACTTAATTTTTATCATATCTAATATTTGCAGCAACTACTGAAAAATGGATTTTTGGTTTCTTTCATAGTCTATTACAGAAGTACAGTCGTGTGCAAATAAATGTGAGACAATGGTTTTTTCATATGTAGGTTTAGTTGGAAATTGAAGAATATCTCCATGGATTTTCTGCTACCAGAAAGAGCTACATTTTCATTTACTTGTCAAAGTTTAATGTAACTCTTTCTGATAGCAGGAAATCCATGGAAATATGCTTCAAATCTTAACTCAATTTACATATGAAAAAACCATTGTCCCAGATTTATTTGCACACGACTGTACATACCTATGTTTTATAAAGAGGTCAACAAGATTTTGTACATTAGAACTCATTATAGCATTAGCGTTATTAATATTGGTTTGGTCAAAAGATCTGTATAAAAATTGAGTTTGAACAGTTTAATAACATATTTGAAATTATAGTATAACTTGCTTACAGCAAAAGTCCTAAATTGGATTCTTGTGGTACACCTACTACCACATCTCCACTGCTAGAAATATTGTTGCTTATTTTGACTAGCATAATCGTAGTGGCTTACACAATTCCACCAGCATAAGTTGATAAGATAAAAACATTGGCTGATTGTGTTCCCATATCTGACCTAAACACTTTTGTGACAGTTTAAATACCATGTAATAAATTGTATTAATATGGAAAATTGAAGAAGGCTCTTAATATCCGAAATTTAGTACTAAAATGGCAGTCATAAAACAAAAAAACGGAATAACATAAATTAACCAGAGTAGTGTACCTAGGCGGGTTCTGCCTCACTTTTTACTTTGAACTTTCTCAAGGTCACGGGCGTGGTCACGGGCCTAGCAGGAGGTCAAGGTCGTTGGTCTAGCCGGGGGGCGAGGTCATTGACCTCACCTAGGTCACGTGCCACTTCCGGTTCCCACGATTAATTTTTGAGGCTAAAAGTGTAATTTTGAAACTTTACAAGATTCCCACGATAAATTTCAAAATTAGACTTTTAACCTCAAAATTCATCTTGGGAATTTCGTAAAATTTCAAAATTAGACTTTTAGCCCCAAAAATGTATCGTGGGAATCTTGTAAAAATTTCAAAATTAGACTTTTAGCCCCAAAATTCATCGTAAAAATCTTGTAAAATTTCAAAATTAGACTTTTAGCCCCAAAAATGTATCGTGGGAATCTCGTAAAATTTCAAAATTAGATTTTTAGCCCCAAAAATGTATCGTGGGAATCTTGTAAAAATTTCAAAATTAGACTTTTAGCCCCAAAATTCATCGTGGGAACCGGAAGTGTGTCTACACCCCCGGCTAGGCCCGTGACCTTGACCCCGGCTAGGCCCGTGACCTTGACCCCCGGCTAGACCTAGTCAAGTTTCAAACTAGTTTTATGAATACAATTGAAGAAAATTAGAGATATTACAGAAACATCCCCAAAGTATGCTCATCAATCAACAATTTTACAAACTTGTCAACATTAACTATGGAAAAAATATGAAGATTGCCTTAAAAATGTTTTAAAAAGTCTTTTATGTTACGAAGGTAAATGAGATAATACAATTTTATTTCTCGATAAATGTAAATAAAATAACATGAGAACTCTGTGGCTAAAAGGCATAAGGGTATAAGTCGACTTATCTCATTTTTTATTTTATTGGTGCCCCGTGTACAGAGCAATATCGGGCATCTAAATACAAGAGCATGTAAGTCTACATACTATAACCGCATTATTACAGCAAGGTTTCCAAATGGGATAAGTAGACCTATTCCCAGAAAATTCACTAAAAATTGATAAAAACCAAATTTACTCAATGGCAAATATATACATGTGTACTAATACCCAGAGCCACACCTTTTCGTAAAGTTATCTGCAACGCCAAAACAGCATATGTTAACTTATACCCTTTTGTTATTTCATAACTTTCCGTTTTTGTTGGAAACAAATAACTTATGTACACTTATACTACGAGTGCATTTCCATGCAGGTGCAATAGCGTGTTTTAGCGGTCCAGTTTTCCAGTGTTATTATTAGTTATTATAGTGTAGTTTAACGAATAAGTGCCAAAATGGACACACGCTCTCGTGCGTAGAAAATTTTGCAGAAGTGCTATAACAAGAACTTAACCGGTAAGTTTACAAATAACCTCACATTATTCGAACTCGAAACCACATATTGTTGTTTAGCTTATGTCTACATATGCTGTTTTGTCATAGTAATTATTTAACATAGAAAAAACCAAAAGCTTAACGCAGTCCAGAGCCAACAGACGGGCTCAGAATATAATACAGGAAGACAACATTGAAACGGTGAAGCAGTTCACATACGTAGGAGCAGAGCTGACCGCAGATGGAACGGAGGTACAAGAGATTAAAAGAAGAATAACGGCATCTAATAAAGCATATTTTTCACTGTCCTTCAATCACGAAATATCCATCGCAATACAAAGCTGAGGATATATAAAAACGTAATAAGACCGATACTGACATATGACTGCGAAATATGGGTAATGACAGACAGCTCAGCAAACAAATTAAACATTTTTGAAAGAAAAATCTTAAGGAAAATACTGGGACCAATGAATGACAACGGATTCTGGCGAATAAGGTACAACCATGAGATTTACCAGATTTACAAGGAACCGTCGGTAGTAGATTCCATACGCCTACAGCGACTACAATGGGCTGGACATGTTAATAGAATGGAAGACGTAAGGTTACCAAAAAGAACACTTAACACCAGAATGCAAGGCAAGAGACCACCGGGGAAACCACGAATCGATGGGAGGACGAAGTGGCCGAAGATGCACGAAAGTTACTCGGTGTTCGAAGCTGGAGGAGAACATTAGCAGATAGGCAGGAATGGAGAGAAAAGCTGAAGGAGGCCAAGGCCCGATTCGGGCTGTAGTGCCGTCAAAGAAGAAGAATTATTTATCAGAAAATACATATTCCGGGAAATTGCAAAAAGCTATATGTCAACTTATACCCTTTTGCTATTTCATAAAATGAATAAAAGGAAATGCGATACGGTATAAGTTCCGTATTTATTTATTTTCTAGTAGAAATAGTTTTAGAATCAATAGGAAAGCAAGCTGTAGTCAATAAATCGACTTGATTCCTTTGATTACCAGCGAAGAGAATTAAATGTTCTCAAATCTCCAACAAAATAGATTTTTGATGTTCCTGTAAAATGGTCATTTTTGACTTATACCCTTTTGCTTTTTCACCACAGAACTATATCTTACAAAAAATATTAAAAATGCTCAATTTCAAAATGTTACTTATTCACATAAATTCTACCACTTATATAGTAAATTTAACAATCAAATAATGTTACTTTCACTTTATGGTTCATATACTAAATTAAATTACTGAAACAGTAGTAAATGCATAGAAGGTAAAAACGTACCTACCACAAAATGTATTGTCATTCCATTCTACTATGGTTAATAAAACTAACGAAATTTTGATATGTTGTAAAGACTGTTGAATAAAGACGATATGAACAGTTTCCAGTATGGGAAAGTCCAGGGAGGTAGTCACGTCCACTTTTTTTATGTATTATTTTCCTCAAAACGGCTGTAGCACCGAGGTGAAATTTTCTAAGTAAGTACCTGGAAATTATATTTTCTAGGGCAGGGGTGGCGAACCTTTATTCATCTACGTGCCATTTTTTCTAAATAAATGTTTAATGAGGCCATGACGTGCCATCAAACAATCTTGACTTAGTGATTAATGGGGAAAAAATAAGACTAAATACTATCAACTTAAAACTCTTTATTTGCAACAAAAAATATACATTTTGTATAGCAATAGTGACGTTATGTTTATTTAGATGAAAGAAAAAATTCGTGTGACTTTTGCTGTTGCAAATTAGATGCTAAATAACCTATATTAGCTCCATATTTTGTTACTTTTAGCAGAATGCAAGCTGGACTGGATTCATCTGAGAAACGGCTTCTAACCGAGTCTTTAATGTTATTCATTTCTGAAAATAATGACTCACAAGCATAGGTAGATGAAAATATTTTTAAGATATCAAAAGCCAGCTTCGAAAAATTTTTGAATACATGTTGAACTAGACTGGAAATCAATCAGCCGCATTTCAATTTCTTCAATTTCCAACCAATCAAATTTGGCCAAGTTCAGTTTATCAAGTGAAGTTACATCAGGATATATAATAAATTTCAATGTTTCCGATAATTTTTAGGACTGAGAAAATCTCGTTGAAAATTCTTTGATTGAAGAATTAATTACCAAATTAAACTGTTCAGTGACTTGCTTGGTCTGGTTTTTCATGTAAATAGAAATCTCTGGAGTTTTTTTTCAAGTTTGAGAAATACTTGTAGTTTTTGGTAACAATATCGTTACTGAAAACTTGCAGTTTAGCTTCGGAAGCATGAATGAGATCTATCATAATAATTGTTTTATTTGCGCCTTGAAGCTTTATGTTCAATCCATTGTTAAATATAAATTGTTTCGATTAGGTACCTAAATTCCTTAATTACTGCCGTGCCCAAATTATTTTGTGGAGTGCCATCAATGGCACGCGTGCCAATGGTTCGCCACCCCTGGTCTAGAACCAGTAGTCCACTAAGTGCTGTACGGTCCTAGGCCAGCAGTTCACTGGAACCGAGCACGTACTGACTGTACGAGTTGTAACAATGGTTAATCTAGCGGATTACTATTGGGCAGTATCAGTGAAAAGTGCAGACAGCTAACGTAACCGAGTAAGTCACCGATGAGGTGCTAAGGGGTTGATGTTGACTGATGTAAGGCCGAGTATTGTAACGTCGCTGCCGGAAATACGAAGAAGCCAGAGGACACCCGCGGTGAATACAGTTATTATTATCAATGAGATTTACAAGTCGGTAAGTTCATAAGTTCGTTTTCCTTTAATCACTGGTCGCAGCCACTGCGCCAAGGATCCAAGAAAGGCTCACACTTGTACAGTTTGCACCCCGCCGCCACCTTGTGGTAATGGTAGAGTTGGATCCCCACCCTCCTCACCACTTTAACACATTGTAAAAGTATCAAATTTTGAATTGTAACAAAACTCAGAAAAACTCTTCTAACATGTTTCGTAAACTTGGTCGTAGTTCGAGTACATTACCTTCTGCTGTGGAAATTTGCGAGATCAAGAAAGAGACCACTAGCGCACCCAACAACATGGTAACCGCCGACCCAATAAAAATCTACCAATAGACAACGTTAGCTTGTTTTCGCATACAGAAATAGTTATTTGTACAATAAGTTGGGAAAAGTGATGTTTTTCCGTTTTAGACGTGAGATTTTTTTTCGAGCCGTTAGCAGAGAAAAAACACGTAAACGGAAAAACATGCTTTTCCCAACGTATTGTACACAAGATTTTGTTAAATCCTGTAAAAAATTACTCATTATTTAATTATCCTATAACAGGGGTGGCGAACCTTTATTCATCTACGTGCCATTTTTTCTAAATAAATGTTTAATGAGGCCATGACGTGCCATCAAACAATCTTGACTTAGTGATTAATGGGGAAAAAATAAGACTAAATACTATCAACTTAAAACTCTTTATTTGCAACAAAAAATATACATTTTGTATAGCAATAGTGACGTTATGTTTATTTAGATGAAAGAAAAAATTCGTGTGACTTTTGCTGTTGCAAATTAGATGCTAAATAACCTATATTAGCTCCATATTTTGTTACTTTTAGCAGAATGCAAGCTGGACTGGATTCATCTGAGAAACGGCTTCTAACCGAGTCTTTAATGTTATTCATTTCTGAAAATAATGACTCACAAGCATAGGTAGATGAAAATATTTTTAAGATATCAAAAGCCAGCTTCGAAAAATTTTTGAATACATGTTGAACTAGACTGGAAATCAATCAGCCGCATTTCAATTTCTTCAATTTCCAACCAATCAAATTTGGCCAAGTTCAGTTTATCAAGTGAAGTTACATCAGGATATATAATAAATTTCAATGTTTCCGATAATTTTTAGGACTGAGAAAATCTCGTTGAAAATTCTTTGATTGAAGAATTAATTACCAAATTAAACTGTTCAGTGACTTGCTTGGTCTGGTTTTTCATGTAAATAGAAATCTCTGGAGTTTTTTTTCAAGTTTGAGAAATACTTGTAGTTTTTGGTAACAATATCGTTACTGAAAACTTGCAGTTTAGCTTCGGAAGCATGAATGAGATCTATCATAATAATTGTTTTATTTGCGCCTTGAAGCTTTATGTTCAATCCATTGTTAAATATAAATTGTTTCGATTAGGTACCTAAATTCCTTAATTACTGCCGTGCCCAAATTATTTTGTGGAGTGCCATCAATGGCACGCGTGCCAATGGTTCGCCACCCCTGTTCTAGGGCATACAAAATCGATTTTTTTATTTTCGCGGAAAAAGATTCTTTGACGCAAAAATATAACAACCGTTAGAATAAAAAAATAATTTTTCAAAAATAGAGGGGGGTGGGGGCCGGTGCGCTTACATATATCTACGAGTGTAATATTTTTTTGCATATTCATATGCTCCATTATGCACTGAGCAATTCAGTGAAAACCCCAGCTACCTATCTTGTTTTGTTTATTAATTAAAGGGGTTTAAATTTTCAAACTTCAAAGCTTCGTAGAGGGCGCCACAGATAATTCATGAGATTCTTTAAAAAACAGATCGATAGCCCTTTTCGGGGTCTATCAGTGTATGAAGTTTAAACAAATTCCTGTGGGCAGTTTTTGAGAAATTATTTTTAGAAAATTTCCAAAATTTTGAAAATTTGTAATTTAGGCCCCTTAATATTTTTCAAAACACTTTTTATATCACCTCATGTTAGCCTTCATATACTATTCAGAAAAAAAATCAATTGAATCGATTCATCCGTTTTTGAGTAATAGTGCGTTAAACTCAAAATTTTAAAAAAATCATAGCGCCCTTCATTTTAAACCTAGCGAGTTCGGCAAAAAATTTACAAAGTTGTCTTATGACCCTCTATCGTTATCCGCGATAAAATTTTCAAAATTTTAATCACGAAAACAGTGATACCAAAAAAACATGCGTAACTTCCGCTTCCGGTTTCGGATTTTTTTGAAAAGCTTATTTTGTCGATGAATTTTCGATACACCCCCGCATTCCAAAGCGCATCAAAATCGGAGCAATACTTTCGGCTGTAGGAGCGTCACCCACCCACACACCCACACACCCACACACCCACACACAGACAGACATTTTTTAAAAACCACTTACCTATACCTATGGGTATGGGAAAGTAAAAATTAATAAATATTTTAATTGACAGCAAGAGAAAAGCATAATATTTTCTCAATAACATTTTATAACGAAAACTTAATTAAAATTAGAATAATTTTACAGAAAAAATAATAACCCTTTAAAATGTATTAATACAAATATAAAAATAGAATACAAAAATTAAAGAATAAAAATAAAATTCAATCTATAAACCTACAACCTAATTTTCTCGGAAATGTATTTAATAATAATCCTAAGCGATAACCCCTGTCTGTATCTTTTAATTCGATTGAAACTTGTAATTTGGCTGTATATAAACAAACTTTTGGTCCAAAAACTATATTCTCTTTAGGAAAGCCAAAAATGCGAAAACAGTTGCGTCTGGTGTACTGCTCTGACTTTTAGACCTGCTTCACATATTCTTTTCCCGGACATATCTTCTCATTGACAGTACCTTTCAACCTATTAACAGATCCATATTAAAATTTAGAAAAATATTAAAATGCAACGCGACACGTTTACGTTATCATATTGACGGCAATAAACGATCTGAAGATTGGAGAACATAAACATAAATTAGAATTCTAAAAAGACAATGTATTTTAAATGTTGCAATAAATTCAAAATCTTTAAGTATGATAGTATATTATATACCAAGGGACAAAAGTGCATCATTTGATCCCGCGAGTGAAGTTTATTGCCCTCGACGTCGTCTCGGGCCATAATCATCTATACTAAGAGATCAAAGGCACTTTGGTCCCCAGGTATATACGCTATTTTTTGCACTCCCTAATCCAAATCATGATATTAATCTAATTTCGCTGGTTTTAAAATGTATATGTATATGTATGTATGTATAAAAATGTAATCCTTCAAAATGACGCCTAAAGTAGGTCGTTTAGTCCCGCGAGTGTAAACAATATGTTTATCTTCCTCTTATCTATTATTTGTTGTTCATACCTGTGCTACGTATATAATGCAGTTCATAACGCCCTAGAGCCTAAAAAAAGGCGTTATGGGTTGCTTTTCAAGCTTTTCAATTTAAGCATTGAAAGCGAAAAACACGTTGTATGCACAACGAGAATTACTTGATACTTATACCACTTGGGGTTAGATCAATATTTCCATGTTTAAATATAGTAAAAAGAGTTCCTGTTTTGCATTAACTAGGTATATTTAATTATATACTGAAACTGAATTATTCTTCATTGATACGATTCGGTTTAAGTTTAATTTTTAAATACCAAAGCTACTTTGTGCACAAATACAGCTAAAATAATTATTTTATTAGTATGTTCAGTATAAAAACAACAGCTATGTCTCATCTTTTACTTTAGGTTCCTAAATGCTACAGTTGTAAAATATATGAGAAGCTTCGAGATTGTTTTACTTGATAATATTATGTAATACTCAACGGTGTATATATCTGCTATAACGTTTGAGGATTCGATGCCCCTAAGGGTTCCTGCGACTCGAACTGCTTCAGTTAGCATACATTCTACAGCAAACGCAAGCAGATCAATATAGAAACACATACAATTTTATCTCATATTGAATCGTGTTCTTGTTTGGCAGAATAATATGTACTCGTATGTGTCCGTGCAAATTTTAAATCTCCTTTGCTTATTTGCTTTGCTCGCTTAGGATCTCAAGCGAATTATGTTAAAATCCAAATGTATCTGTTTTTTCAAGCATTCTTAATTTTTTAACGTACAGGTGTATGAACTGTTTAAGTAAAACAGATACTTAACTGTAGGTATAACGAATTGAGATCATACCTCGAAACGTAGAATAAGTTGAAAACAATGACTAAAAACAAAAAATATATCGTTTCTAGGTAAAAGGCTTACTGGATATTTCGAAAATGAAATTAACTATGGCTTTTAAATAAGCAGAAATAAGAATGAGAGAAATTATATTTCTGGATACCAGAAGGGTTACGTCATAATTAATTTTCAATCAAAGACTATGGAGGATTGCAGATAAAAGAAACAATATAATCATTCATGCACTTGAATAATTGCAAGTATATTTTTGCTGAAGGAGTTACCATTTTCTAAATCTTGCAAATGTTGATGTCAGTACTTGAAAACTGTTTACATTTACACATAATATGTCTACTGCCATATTTAAAATACAGAGGCTTATTTATCCTTTATTCTCGCTTCCAGTGACAATTTTAAAACCACTGTAAATACTGTAAACAGAGATACCCGTTTAATAAATTAACAGACACAGTAAAGGCTTTGATTTCGCAAGTATATATTATTGATGTAGTTCTTTCGTTTGATATTTATAATTTGTTCGCGCCTTCACGCCGTGGATCAAAGGATGAAGATCAAAGCAAAGGAATTTCAAATCGAAGCGTTACTTAATTTAGCACTTTAATATATTAGAGAGGTCTTCAGTGTCAGCTGCTAAATGATACGGAAAAGAGGTGTTAAATTACCTACGGAATCTAGGCTGTAATTTAATGATACTTTTAAAGTAATATATTTCTGTGGATCGGGCAAAAAGTGTTGCTTGGTCGGTTACGTGTTATTTAGATTATGTTTGATGGTAGCTTCAGTTAACATTTACTGATGCATTTAGTGAAGAATATAATAATCCAAAACAAAGAAGAATTGATGCAATTACAGGGTCTTCCATTAACCCTGCAGTGGGCGCTCCCAGTTCCATGACACGACTGGTCGCGCGAAGTCTCTTAGACCCAAAAACTAAGAATCATTTATATGACAATAAATTTTAATATGAGATGTTTATTTACAATTACCAAGATTTTAGTTGCTGCTAACATTAAAAAAAATCTATTTATTGTTTTCTATTTTATAAAGGTTTTTGTAAATCATGCTAATTTCATAATAGTAAACACAGCCTCTGATGAATTTCAAGATTTTAATTTTCTATATACATTTATGGACAGAACAATGCATTTAATACTAAGAGGTAGAACAAAACAATTCCTTTTCGTCATTTTGGTTCAAGGATGCACAAACAGTGCACAAAAACCCTGCATGCGAAAAACACAATTTTTTTTACGAATTTTTTTTATTTTGCTACTTTTTTTGGAAAAAAGCAACGTTTTAATTGTGGGGTTATTAGGGTCATCTACTGGATGGTCTGTGGGGGTTCCAGCTACCTCTTTGTCTACTTAGGTGGATTTCTGATGGATAACTTTTGAGTAGTGATCGCCAATGTAATTGGTCATTTGTTAGAATCAAAGCTAATTTTTGTATATATTGACGTCTTCTTATACTAACGTCGATGTATATTGCAACATAAATTATTTGAGAGGTCATTGCAGCTACATTCAATGTAAAAATAATCAAGAAGACAAAAAAATTTCACAAACGTAAACGGTCGCGCCAAGTCTCACAGACTTTTTTCAAATAACTCACGAACACTAACAACTGTGCTTATGCCGATTATCGGGAAGCAAGTACGTTTAAAAATTTGAAGCTACCTAGACGCACAACCCTATTACACCGCCTTTAACAAATTCCGACTCAATAATGTATGCATCGGGTCTGTGAGACTTGGCGCGACCACTGCAGGGTTAAGAAAGGTAATTTTCAATTAATAAAAAATATCCTTTTTGTTAAAATTCAAAGTGCAAACGCTACGATTAAATGTTTAACGCGATATTTGATAAACGAACGCTGGGGCCTTTGTGAGTTGTGTGAGTTCTGCATCACGTTTTTACGTAATTGCGGATCCATTTCGCAGAGCGCTCGAAGATTGTCCTTGAGTATTGGCGTAGACTTTGTCCTTCACATAGCCCCAATGGAAAAAGCTAAGCGGCGTCCAGACCTGTGGCACGATCTAGGCGGCCAAATCAGATATTAATATCTTCGTTTTGCGAAATAACACGTCTCCGCGAAATGTAGTAGCGTATATCTATATTCTTAAATAGTCTGGATTTACTTGTCATTTGTCAAGAAATCATCGCTCTATGTACTGATAGGAAAGTGTTATATTATAATCGGTTTATTAAATAAGAATGGGAACATTGTGATCAATATTTTTTCTACTCCGGCATGTAAATATTCTGTTTTCTTCATAATCCACAGAATAGATAAGTATGCAATTGTAGTTAACTGAACGAATACGATTTCATATCCACACACGGGCGGATATGAAATACACCAATCACAAACCACGTTAGTCGTGGATACCTAGGCAACTTTCATTTATTGTTCGTTTTGTTATGGGCACGCTCTGCTCAATTGTGTGTGGCAAACGTGATTTTGTTGTAAGATATCTTATTAGTTAACGTTGAATATTTTTTTAAAATTTTTATTTTTTCCATTGATAGGTCGTAAAAAATGCACTGTACAACTCGAGTGGAATGTCTATATCCACTTTCGTTGTAAAAACTACTATAGTGTTGCTATCAATGTCTATACCTACATCACAGGTTTTATATTAACCGCAATTCAAGTTCTGTTCAATTATGTAATGAAACTACTAATCTCATTTTAGTAGGTATTCATTATTCTTGTCAATCTAATATGACTAACTGATAATGATTCTGTGTTTGCCCCTGTGATTAAAATTCGTACATACGTCCTTTTCATGCTGGATTGAAATATGCTGTAATCCTAAACATGTAAACTGTCAACATATTTATCTGTACATATTTAAAAAGGGAATCAAACACATTGGACATGAATTGCTTTACATCTGTAAAAATGAACCTTGGGATCAACATAGGCTTGGAGCAAAACCCACTTGTGTAGGTGGTGCAAGTAAAGAATTAAAAATTCCAAAGATGAAGATAACAAAGCAATGAGTGTTCTAAGAATTAACACATCTCCTACTAGCTCAACGGTGACGGTGATAATGGCGGAAGCCGGAAGGAGGGATGGAGGCGTTACCCTCTGAGAAAAATTTATTATTGTTATTTTGTACAAATTAACTTGGAACTAGACAACATATACATATAGCCAAGAGACAGAAGATGGCGGATTGGCGTCCGTAGTTGGATGCTGGTGGGGTCGTTCGGAGGTTGCTGAAGAGGCGCAGCGTCCTGGAAGCGGCTGGGGCTGCAGGAGCGGACGCTTGTCGTCCTCTCAGGGTGGCGGCTGAAGTGGCTCGACGTCCTGGGAAGGCATAGGCGGCAGGTGCGGGCGATGATCGTCCTCTCGGGGGCGGCGGCTGAAGTGGTTCAACGTTCTGGGAACGGCGTAGGTGGCAGGTGCGGGCGATGATCGTCTTTTCGGGAGCGGCGGCTGAAGTGGCTCGACGTCCTGGGAACGCGTAGGTAGCAAGTGCGGGCGATGATCGTCCTCTCGGGGGCGGCGTCTGAAGTGGCTCGATGTCCTGGGAACGCGTAGGCGGCAGGTGTGGGCGAGGATTGTCCTCTCGGGGGCGGCGGTTGAAGCGGTTTGGCGTCCCAGTTCCAAGAAGACGGCAGGCTGCTGTGTTCAGCGACGGCGACAGACGACTAAGTTCAGCGTAAGCGCCAGACAGCTAAGTCCAGTGGGTCCAGAAGGGCAGCTTTCCCCGACTTGATAGAGTCCCGGCCAGGGGACTTCCTGCTAGGTTGGTTGGACTATTGGAGGCGGCTGCTCATCCTTGGATGGATGTAGGCTGCTGGGACTCGGAACTGAGTGTCTTCTTTTGACCTGGGTTTCTCTATTTAAAGGGGCCAGCTCCTTTGTGCTCCGCTCCCTCGATGCGTATTGGCTATGAGAGGGGATGAACGCTACTTCCCGCGCACGCATTTTTAAGGCGGGGAGAGAACAATCGGCCCGCCGCAGAATTTCTTACCGGACATGAGCTAATTAATTATCGCGTCCCAGTAGCGCTTCCTATTTAGCCGCATTGTCTTGCTTGAAAAACAACTTAAATTGTGAGCCTAAACACGATCTGGTTTGATCAAGATTTCTCGATGTTATATTACTCCGCGGCGACTGTATGAATTAATTTAATTAGCGCTTCCTAGTAGCGCTTCGCTGTTAACCGTATTGTATTGCTCGAAAACAGACTTAACTTTTGAGCCCAAATATGCCCTGGTTTGATCAAGATTTCTCAATGTTATATTACTCCACGGCGACTGTATGAATTAATTTAATTAGCGGGTCCTAGTAACGCTTCGTTATGAGCAGCATCGACTTGCTTGCTGTGAAATGGGCCCCGGCAGGTATGCTATCAATGATCAGTATCTCTTCTAATCACGACGCGATTAATTAATTAGAGAGTTCGGTTTTTAGTATTCTTTCCTCATCTTCATGCAGTTATTTATTGTGGCGCTTTTAAAGATGCAAATCGTGTACTTGCTTCGACGTTTTTTAAGGATACAATCCGTTTGTTTGGAGTGACGGTTAACTGCTTGAGTGTTATGCATTTATTGCTGCCTGTCCCGTGTGCAAGAGAACCTACTGCTTTCTTAGGCTACAGAATGATTTATGCAGAGGCTGGTAGAGTTGTTTTTCTCGGACGTCATATTGCGTTAAAATTAGCAGCCCTCGGTAAACGGAAATTCGAACTTCTTTCAACGACATTCTTGATATACTTCCGAGGCTCGAGAATGGTCATCTTGGCTCGTTTCTTTAGAATTTGGGATTTTTATGGCTCATTTACCCTCGATGCGAGAGTTGGGCGGCCGTGTAACAAGTTAACTCTAATTTCGGCCGATGCTCGTATCAGAATCAAATAACTCACTGTAAAGACCAAGATACAAAATAGGTCAGTTCAAACTCCAAGAAAAAATCATATCTGTTGAAGCTGAACTAGGCACATTTAACTAAGCAGTAGAAGGCGCAAAAAATATAAGAATGTCAAAAAGAAGATCTGGATGATGAATTAAATCTAATAAAAAAAGGAAGACGACTGAAAAACATTAATGTGGAAAAGTATAACGCAGTGTATAAAATGAAACAAGCGAAATATAAAGCGATACAAGAAAAGTAGGTATGTAGAAATGGAGGTGCTACAGCACGAATACACGACAAGAACAGTAGTCGAACCCCTAGATAATGGTAAAAAAATATCAAAAGATAGGAATGACCTAAAAACTACCTGGGAAGGTCTATCGAGCAACATTTTTGCGATAAAAGAAAAACACACCAGAACAGACTAGAAAGCAAGACCAAGCATTTTGACAGAAAAAACTAAAAAACAACGGTAAAGCGAATGAGGAATGACAAACCCAAGACCAGATAGTGTACAAGCAGAATTTTTGAAATGAATCGGCGAAAACGGAATAAAATGGACAACTAAAATGTTCAACCAGATACATAAATCAGGAATGACATAAGTTAGAAACCTATATTAAAATTCTAACATAAATTTATATAAATAAATCAGGTTAAAGTATAAATTTTGTATTTTACTAAATTAATATGAATTCCAGAGGTTATAAACGTTTTAAACTGTAAGTGTATATGTTGTGCAATAAATTAACAGTTAAAGAATTTGGATGCACTTCAAGACAGGCCAAATATTCAGCAGGCGCATCCTTTACCTCTTCGGGCACTGTTAGTATTTGAAGATCACGGTGGATTGATTTGTTAATCAAAAGCCAACCTGCGCTTGTGGTTGCTCTTAAGACGTTCGTTTGGAAGCGTTGCAATACTTCAATATTAAAAACACTCGCTAGAAATACTCTCAGTCTCTTTCGTCCATCAGCCACTATAGTTTGGAGAATTACAATCCTAGGTGTTTTATTTTCCAAGTTCCAAGTGGATCTAGCTAATTAACGATATCTTCCTCCTGTAGCTGCTCATGGTTAAGTACAACTGTTGGGCACGTTTTCCAACGAAAGGTGTACGTTACGTGTATGAACTTCGACTCATTTGTCGTTATTCTCCATTTCCTTAGCCAACCTCGAAAACTGATTCAAGTTCTTTACCCCATCAGTAAACGTAATAGGTGTGGTATTTTGTGAAATTGAAATGTCAGCTGTATATATCTGGAAAAAATCATGACTGAAGAGACTGCCTTAAGGTATTCCAGCCTCTATTGGCTCTAGTGCTGCTACCTAATTCTCATATTTCACTATAAAGTCTCTGAGGTATGATCGTAACCCTTACTAAAGGTCTGGAGAAATATCCAAAAAGGCTTCCAAGTAGTATTCCTTGCTCTTAAAAGGTCTATTTATGATTTCTACTGTGGCGGAGCCCATAAACCACCTAATGTCAAAGTGAATTGTGTGCAATGCTTTACGACAGACACTTTGTGCGCGTGCACTTAAGAAATTTGGATAACGTCAAAGTTCCGAACTTTCATAAAACGTCGGACGGCAGTTCTCTAAACAGGAGGCATTCCGTATCAACACAGCATGATATTTTTTTGCATCATGGAACAAAAGCAATTACCATATTGACATATTTATATGTGTGTGTTTTGTGTGCTAATGTAAAATAAGAGAAATGTTATTGTTTTCCACAATCGGTTATAACTTATTTAACCAACTTTTATTCCAAAGTGGTGAACACGATGAGATCATCATAACAGTTTTTAAAGTACAAACCACTTTACTGTTCAACAGTGGGATGTATCGTGAAATCAAGCTGATGCTACCGAATTACAGAGCGCTCCTCCAAAACAGGTTGAAGCCTCTTTAAGAAAATCTTTGATAATCTCGGTAAAATGCGGATGGGACTATATGATGTCACTTCCTCCGCAGCCCTTCCTGGTTTAGGAATCAGGATAATTTGGGCCACTTCCATTCAGACGGAGAGCAGATCGTCCCCAAGATAGCATTATATACTTGTGCGGTAGTAGTCAACGCTACTTCTGGCAGCTTTTTTACAATTTTACCAGTATACATTGTGTCTCGTTGTCTTAGGTTCTCGATTAGTCTAGTTTTGTCCTGTGGTGCTTTGGTGCTGATTAATCCCCTTCTCAGTTTGTTCTTTTCAGATATGGCCTCTCTAGTGATGTCGCAGCACTTTTTATAGTCATTGTTAGGTTCTCAACAGCTAAGTTAATCTTCTACTAATTTGAGTGCAACATTTACGATCAATCTCTGTTGTGTCGACTGTCTAAACGTTAACCAATCTGTTCTCGTGCTGGCAATAGACGTCGGCTTCTACTCATTTCTAATTTTAGAGTTAAGTGTGACTATTATTAATGAGTGGTCACTAATCAGCAAATAGGCCCAAGTTTTTGTCAGACAATTTTCATGCTGGTAGTCCTTTACTCACACAAGAAATCAACCACATCTGGCATTTTGTTGCGATCCAAAGACCAATATAATGGTTTCCTAGTGAGTGGATAGGTCGTTGAGTGATCTCTTAGTGTCGCTAGCGTTGACCCCTATCCCTGGTGTTCTGCGCCGTAATCACCACCAACGAGAAACCTATTTTCAAAAGTGGCGAAGAATTCGGTAAACTACTCCTTTTTCACTGTGTGGTGGTGTGAATTATTTTTCTTCTTCTTCTTCTTTTTTTTTCCTAGTATAGGCTGAGAGCCTGTTACTGCCACACTAAGTGCGGTTTTATAAGTTATTTAGACCGCGACCTTGACAGGTGGCTAGCCTAACCCATTGATAGGACCGTTTCTGAGGGGTCACGACTACTGTGCGGGTGCGAGGTTCGAACTAGGAAGGGGCGCTTGACGTAAAAGCAGTCGGGTCACGCAGGGGCACGGTGGGTCCCGTCGTGAACGTGAGTAATATTTTAAAATCAGGCCGTGAACGTTAGTGAAAATTTCCAAAGCGTGATTCGCGTATCACGTTAATTTCACGTTAAATATTTAGTAACGAATAAAAGACTGCACGCTGCCCCGCTGCTCATCAATGTGGAAGATCTAGAGCTGAAGCTGAAGGGAGGTCATTGTACTTCTGCCTGGCAGCCTACAGCGATGGAGCTACGCACCTGTGTTGTGTTGTGAATGTTGTATCTACAGTAAATCTATAACCGAACAAGTAGAACTTACTTTTAATTCCTCGAACGTAAACGTACATTTAAATCTAAGAATTTGGTGTTGCCTAGTAACGTATACCTTCTTGTACTCGTATCAATAAGGGAAACGTCAATTCCAATGGCAGTTTTTGGTATTAATAGTAATGTCTTTGACGGTTGTAAGAAATATGTTTGCAATAAATCAGTATTTATCCCTTGTTGTAGGCTATTGTAGTTAATTTTCATGTATTTCTTTCTGTGTCTACTGTTCTGATTGCAACATATTAGAGTTTTTAGTTGTTGTGGGTCCATTATTTGTTTTAAATTTGAACATTCTATTCTATCTGAATTTAAATTTAAAAAAAAACTGAGTGTACGTGAGCGTGAATAGTCACTCACGCGCCCTTCTCTAGTCACTACCTGCTGATTGCATAGCAAGCAGTTAATCAGCCGGCCATACGCCCCAATGTTAGTTTTTAGAGTTTAATAATAATAATAATTTGGACGTTTTATTAGTAGACAAACTGAATGAGACTGCGTTGTTAATCGATGGTGCCATTCGCTGCACGCATAATTTGTAAGAACAATTTCTCGAAGCTAGTGATTTCCGCATTTTGAATCTAACAATTAACATTTTCCCGATTCATTCAAGTTAAATTCATAGTTCAGTGGTGTACCCAAAATTTTAGTCCATACGATATTTATTGCCGCTTATTTTATATGCTAACGCATTGCAGTTTAGTTTCTCTAATTCTAAATAGGGCTTTGTTTCTGCAGGAAATGTTGCAGTTTGGCTTATCGGATTCTTAGAATTTTTGTTGTTCAGACAGGTCCAAAACTTCCCCAAGGTTTCTCGCGAATCGTTGAGTCAAGTATTGCAGCAGTTTGGAATTTTCCGAGCATTCCGCATAAGCTAAAGAAATAACGCAAGTTAAGTCACACCTGCCTGGTCTCGTTACGCGCCCGCATCTTACATAAAAACATCACTTAGCGGCCGACGCGCAGCACATCAAGAGGTGTTGGTGGTTGAGTCCGCGACGCCGCGCCCTCTTCGTTTAGTCGAGCGCCGCGTATGTCGAAATTGTTGTAAACTAGTGAACCTGTATGTTAGCCGTTGTCAAGTCCCTGTGTCAGTGACGTGAAATGTTTAGCCATTGGTTGCGTCTGTATCGCGGAGCTGGTACCTCCAATTACGCTAATAGCGGATTATTAAGTGAAAAACCTCGTTTATGTGCTAAATCATCATCGTAGTGGAGTCACGAATTTCCGTACCGCAATTTAATTCAGCAGATCTGACTTTCTATCAAGTATTTTAGTTATTACTTGTTGTGCCGCCTACACATATACAGTGAAGTGATTTTCGAAGTGAACTTTTAGTCTTACCAACCCGTTTTATTGTTTATATGTCCTTTTGCGTTGAAAGTTGAAGTAAATATTGTTGTTGCGTCACTATTTGAGTGATTTTTGATAAATTCTGTTCATGTAACGTAGTTCTTTTTTGCGAAATTGAGAGTTAATACTGTATTGACCATAGCAATGTCATTTGTTGTTGTTTTTGTCATTTGTGGTTAGTTTAAACGTCGCAATTTAACCTAACTAACCCCTTGTGTTTATTATTTTAAAGTGTAACTACTAACCCTTTCATGTTCATTGTCATATACTTATTTTATTATAATAGAGTGTATTGTTTGTTACTTACGTTTTTCTTGGCGTTTGCATGCACATTTGTGTTTTGTACAGGAAATCAGATGGATTGTAAGCAAGTATAACGAAAGTTAGGTTCAATTCAGCTGTTGCAGTCGCTACCTTATTCTGTGCCAAGGTAGAAATAGAAATGTGAAGCACTTACTTCCACATTCAAGAGTACGTTCAGCTGTCTGGTAGATTGTGTTTCCCCGATCAAGCCGACTGTGGTGGCGCATCAATTATTGAACATCTTTTACCTCGTTACCGGAGTGGAGCAATAACTCAAAGGTCGTAAAGAACCCGCCCTCTCGATTGAGTTCTTCTAGCCGGCAAACCTTTTTTTAGCGTACATCGTAACGGAGTTAGGGCCGCGTATTCTAGGTAGATGACCCCGTTTTTGTGTAGTAAAGTCGTGTTTGTGCGGTAACAAATCTCTACATCACTCAGATAGGAACGGTAATAAATTATCGGAAAATATTTAGACTTTTATTGAATCTGGACAGCGCAGACTGGAAATAGTGAGTGCAGTTATTCCTTTTGGTTTACATAGTGATATGTAAAAACCAGGTTGACTAGACTGTATATAATTATCAAGATTTGCAAAAAGCCATTGCTGCATTGTGAGGAAATTTCTAGATACGACATACGACTATTGTCCACACCACTTAAGATAAAACATCATAATTTTTGTTTTACAACTGATATGTAGTTGAAAGCCTCGCCACAGACCATTCTCAAGCCCAAGCACACAATAGTTTATTGGCATTGCAAAATACATGTATGTATGATTATACTGTTATAATCAAAAATAGGGGCCCAAGAGTATTCCTTTGTGAGACACGTTTTGGAGAATAATAACAGCCTGAGATTTCTTTTTTAATGTATAAAATTTACATTATATGAAATCTGTCAAATTATTTTAAACAGATCTTTTATTAAAAAATATGAAAGGACGAATGGGTGGATTGAGCAACTTAGGATTCATTACTGACGGTCCCAAGCCAGGATAAAAGACTGGGATTTGGGCATATGACTAACAAGCCCACCCTGTAAAAACGAATCAAGAAAGGTAAACAACGACGAAACTCAAGACGACGAAATGACAAGCGAACTAATATTTAGATAGATCATAGCAAAACAAAGACAAGCATAGAAATAGCAACATGAAAAAGTATAGTTTAAAATGGAGAGAGTTGTAAGAGAATCGTTAAGAATGTAAATACCCAGCCAGCGTTGTAGTGCTACGACGATGATGGTGATGGTGCAGAGGGGGATGAAAATAGCTGCAAGTTTTCGTTCACTACTAAATACGTCACCCACGTATTAACGTGAAACTTTCCACAGTTCGCAGACGTGCCTTGCTTGCTCGAGCCAATTGCCTTTTCCTAGTCTCAAAAATGTAGTAATTAACTCGGCGATTATTCAAAAGCTTCCAATCTCCGGCTGTCCATTTCCGCTAGACACGGCGAATGCAGTAAATTAGAGACGTGATGCACTTATCTGCAGGAAGCGGATAATCTAAATTTTTGCCAAGGAGCAAAGTTCATTTACGTGTTCCATGGGCATAAATGTCACTTATGTCAGTCATGCAGCCCGCATGGGACGGTGCCATCTCTGGAACGAGACTTCTGCAAAGCAAGTGCTTAATGAACATGTGGTTGCGGCAAGTGCGGTTTTGGCGGCCGAGCGAGCTCGCAAACAGATGGAATGCCGTCCCAAACTTTACCTGCTCATTTCGGGAATGCAAAACGGACCTATTTGCAATTAATTATAATTTTACGATGCTGTACAACTATGGAATTGAACGCGAAACCGCGGTGTTTTTGTTGTTGAGGAATCAGACTCCGTCGGATTGTAGAATAATTGCGTAATACTAATCTGTGCAAGATCAAAGGCATCCTATATTTCAATTACTGTTAAGACATGGAAAGCAGCGATTTCCTGATCTATAGGTTTTTCCTCTATATGGACATTTGGTGGATACTGATAGCAATTATTTCGTCTGTGGCATAAATCCTCAACTACACTTTATTTTTTTAGAATAGTTCGCCTGATTAGCATCGAAATAGTTATTAACGACATAAGGCAGTTAGTAAGCATCTAACAAACGAGGATGAATTTGTGGCCGAGGCCGTCAGGCCGAGGCTAATTAATTTATCCGAGTTGGTTAGATGTGATAACGGCCGTTTGTCGTTGAATACTTTTCATAACACCTACAAAAATTGAAATTTTAGCGCAATTTAAATGAAAAAGTTAAATAGTATTAGTAACGGGTGTTAGAAAACTCGTCTTATCAGAGTCACCTAAAAAAATGACGTTTGGCAATACTGAAATGTGTTGTTGGTGACGCTGTAAGTCTATGTCAAATTCGATGTTAGTAGGTTATGTTTTGCGTCAGTTTTGACACAGACTGACGCAAAACCTAACCTGCTAACCTCGGATTTGACATAGACTTACAGTGTCACTAACCATACATTTCAGTACTGCCAATGTTAAAATGTTACTGTTCTGTTATTTCTTAACGGCCTAGGCTGTTAAGTGTATAAGCCATGGCTATTATGGGGAACTTTTCAGTCAGGTTGACAGTTCTGTTATTAACAAATAACCATCAGTAGGTGTTATAAAAAAATTTAAATCATTTGTCACTTTCGATAGTTGATAAAATTTATTATTATCATTATTAAGAATATGAGAAGAGTTGAGGACAAGTCCTATAAACTCTTATTACATAATAGTTATCAAACAAACATTTGTGTACAGTGTGCACTTGTACCTAATATAAACAAACCCAAAAAAAGGAAAAAAGAACTAAAAACTAAACTAAAATAAAACTAAAACTAAACTAAAAAAAAACTAACTAAACATTCTTATAATACATCGTCCAGTCTGTTTTTAAACGTGTTAACCGTTGGAGCTTCTACAACATTACTTGGCAGGTTGTTCCATAGGTCAAAAATTCGGTTCTGCAAAAAGTGTTGTCTTTGTCTGGTGCGATACTGTTCGTGCACTAACTTATACATATGGCCTCGAAGTCTATCGTCAGCATTTAACACGAACAATGACGCCATGTTCACAGAAAATAAATTGTTCACTATTCTGTAAGTTATGATTAAGTCTCCCCGAAGACGCCTTTGCTCGAAGAGTCCTAGGTCCATGATCGCAAGTCTTTCTTCGTAAGAAGGACGATTGGCACCGTAGAACATTCTTGTTGCTCTTCGTTGTGTTGATTCCAACAATTCCACATCTCTACGGAGTACCGGATACCACACGGGTCCTGCGTACTCCAAAATCGGCCTGATGTATGTGGTATACAAAATCTTGGTTGTATGTGGAGATGGCCGAGAGAATGCTTTCCGAAGTAGATGCATAATGGAATTTGCCTTTTTGCATATTTTACTAATATGGGTGGACCACGACAAATCGCTAGTTACAGTAACTCCAAGATCAGTTTGCAACTGAACCACTCTCAAAATCTGCTGATGTAACGTGTAATCTAGATTCGGATTTGACTTACCCACATGGAGTACAACACATTTACCAGTATTCAGCGGAAGTAACCAGTCGTTACACCACTTGGAGATCCGATTCAGGTCGTCCTGCAGCTCGTCATGACAGGTATTTGGATCTGCATATATTTTCGTATCATCGGCGTATAAGGAACAGGTGGTCTTAATTAACGTTGGCAGGTCACTCACGAACACAAGGAACAAAAGGGGTCCGAGAACAGATCCCTGTGGAACGCCACTGACAACAGGAAAGGAATTCGAAAAACAGTCACCCACTTTCACTTTGAACGTACGGTTTTTTAAAAAGTCTTCAATCCAATTCAAAAGATTTCCTCTCACTCCAAAATGTCTCAGTTTGGATATAAGTCTGTAGTGTGGAACACGATCAAATGCGCGGGAGAAATCGAGGTAAACAATGTCTACTGAGGCACCGGAGTCCACCGATTTTGTCCAATCGTTCACACAACTTAATAAGTTAGTAATCACCGAGCGTCCACTTAAAAACCCGTGTTGACCATCTGGGACAACGCCACTTTCCAGGAAAAATTTGGTCAAATGTTCCGTTATAATGGATTCCATAACCTTCGCGCAGATACTCACCAAACTAATGGGTCTATAGTTCTCGGCATCTAGCTTGTTACCTTTTTTGTAAATAGCAGTAACATGAGCAATGCGCCACATATCTGGTAAATATTTTTCAACAAAAGAGCTTGTCATAATGATCGATAGGGGCAAACAAAGTGATGAGCAGCAATTTTTTAAGAAATACGAAGTAATACCGTCTGGACCAGGCGATGTTCCTTTTTTGATATTTTGGAGATGTTTGAGCACAACAGCTGGAGTGAACTGGATTTCATCAATCGTACTCACGTTTGCCGGGGTAAGTATATTAGGATTATCTTTATTTAATTCAATGGTATAAGCCGAGTAGAATTTTTCTGCCAGGACATTTGCTACTTGTAAATTATTTTCGCAAAGTTCACCTGATTCATTTTTAATTAATGGTATTCCTACTTTAGAATTCAGCGAACTTCGAATGTACTTATAAAATTGTTTCTTGTCGCCATTCACAACCAAATCATCTTCATAATTCTGCCTCAATTTATAAATTTTGTTGGACAAAGAGTTGGAAAAATGTCTATGAACTTCATAGTCAGTCTGCAATTTTGACCTTTTAAACCTTTGCCATAGGCTTTTTTTCTTTTTGAAATCTTGAATAATGTTTTTATTTATCCAAGGTTTGCTAGGAACTGATTTTACAGAGCGTGAACGTGAGTTTGATGCGATTGATTTTATTTCGTATTCAATTAGAAAATTAGGAAACTATTACACAACTTGCTTGTCTAGTAGAAATCAAGCATTAAGATAGCCTCATTGCACAATTTAGATATTTCTATATTTTCGAAGTAAAGCTAATCTTGACGAAATTTCTCAGTGGCGCTGGCGTCTGCAAAAATTGGGCGTGCTACTTTTGAACACGCTGACAATGACCGCGTCGGTAATTAACACAAGTATTTAACCTCACTATGTTTCACATTTTTAACAGATTTAAGATGTATAAAAATGCAGGTACAGAAAAAATTCAGTTTATTGTGTAATTACTACAAAATAAACAACGTAAAGTAAGCAATTGAAAAAGGTTAATCCCCGCAGAATATACATATAGTAAAAATTACTACGAATATGCAAAATAAATAACATAGAGTACCCAATTATAAAAAGTTTATGAAAAATATATCGGTATGAACACAGTTTAAGCCTTTGTGATTATTATAGCAATTTATAACATTTCAAGTATATCAAATATTATTTTCAGAAATGTGCTAGTTTAATTTTTGTAAATACCATAAAATAGCATTGGCATTGATAATAATTTATAAAACAGTATTAAAAATAGCGTTAGCCTTGACTTGAACAAAATGTAATCACAGCAGGCTTGGAAATAACGTAAAACAATGTAAGATCGAAAACCAACAATTCGGGAAAGGAAGCCAAGCTGTGAACTTGTGTTAATTTTAGCTTCCCCAATAAATAATTGTTAATACTTGAATAGATACCCTTCTCCCATTTCAATGTATTTGCAAATTAATTCTATACCTTTGGATACGCTGTAATAGGTTACAGTAATTCATAGCACCTCTGCAAATATATAAAAAGTGTTTATTGTGTGCATCGAGTGTTGGCTGGTTTTTCCGAGATTGTATACGAGGCTCGAGCAGTGCAATTGGATCCCCGTGAGCTAGATGTAGGTAGCGAACTTCGTGTTAAGCATTTGGAGCCCTAGGTTGAGACAACGACCGAGTTGGAGGCATTTTTACAGCGGTCGAGCTACAGGATTCGTTCTGCAGGGCGAAACTGGAGGGCGTATTTTCTAAACAATCTAGTGTGAGTGCAATCTGGTTAGTATTATCGAAGCAAGGGACTATGCACGCAATATATTTTGCGTGACTATTGCTTGAATCGATTAAAAAAAACTAACGAATCATCATTTTAATGAGTAAGGTGGAGTATTAGCACGGCGGTCTATATTGTTTCAGGCCATGACACTGGCTCTGTTGCCAGATTGTGTGCTAGGCCATTCCAAGACACACTAAGTTTTGTTTGTTTGAAATATATTTGACATTAAACACTATTTTGACAAGGCACTTCATATAAGTTCCAGAAATGCCTTGGAAATGTTACGTACCAAGCTGCAAGTCAACTTACGCTTCATCAGTTGCTCCATATGTTAGCATGTTCAAGTTTTCATCTAATAGAACGGTGGCACAAAAATGAAAAGACATTTTACATTTAGAACACTGGCGGATTGGAAAGGCTAGTGTGTGAAAAGCACTTTAAAAGAGCAGATATAAAGGGTAATAAGATGAAGAGAATTGTTCCGATTGCAAGCTTCCACGCAAGTCATTTTGAAAAAATTACTGTTTTAGAGGAAGTCAAAATTAGCAAAAATTTACTTGCAATGGAAAATGAGGTACCTACCCATTAGGAATTGTTTTTAAATCGAATATTGCGGTGAACTGACGCACTACGATGTAAATAGCAGTGATTTCATACATTTTTTTTTCAACTGGCATGCATCACAATGACAGGGATAGTGCACTGACAGATTGCTCATTTAGTGACCAAAACTAGTAATTTTTTATACTTTTTGAGGCTTTCGCGGTTACTCGAATTATTCTTTTTAACATGGAGTTTCGGCTTAGACCGCGTAGTATTTGTATATGAACACCCAGCATTTTCTGGCTTAATGTACCTTGCACCTTGTGAAGTCAAGCAAAAACCCGCGCGATGGCCATGCTCTTTGGTGGCTTGTGTTGTTTGAGTATCTTGAGAACGAGGATACTTAGGCAGATTTGGCCGTTTTGCCGTGTGTGTATCCATATTCACTAACGTTTCGCAATACCTTGCAGCTTGCATCATCAGAGTGAAAATCGCTCGACTTCACAAGGTGCAAGGCACATTAAGCCAGAAAATGCTGGGTGTTCATATACAAATACTACGCGGTCTAAG
Source organism: Agriotes lineatus (assembly GCA_940337035.1). Lineage (NCBI taxonomy): Eukaryota > Metazoa > Arthropoda > Insecta > Coleoptera > Elateridae > Agriotes > Agriotes lineatus. The sequence continues at coordinate 18,929,612 of OW679198.1, read as the reverse complement.
CCGAAATTCCATGTTAAAAAGAATAGTAATTTTTTGTTAAAGGGTGGCGCAGCTGTGTTGCCAGATTGTGGTAGGCCATTCCAAAGTCCACTTTATAGGCCCAGTGCCATGGCCTGGAACAATAGAGATCGCCTTGATATTACCGATAAGTAGTTATATAACAACTTACCGATAAGTTGTTATGTAACACCTTATCGACGCAAGTCGGTTTTGATTGGTTGAAAGTTAAAAAAGAGAGTTCGATCATTGGTTAAATGATATCGTTTGACAGATGTATGCAATAGTCATTGCCACTAAATTTAGTATTTTGCAATTTCGAAATATTTCGATAAATTATATTTAAGGCCCGGTTTGGCACATATTCAGAATATATATTAGTTACGTGGAAAGACGAAAAATGGACCCGGTGGTTGGCACTGGAGTCGAGATATTTACGAAAATGTGTATTTATGGTCTGATTTGTCTCATATTCAGAAGATGTGTTTAAAAAAATGTAATTATCTTTGGGCAGAACAACGTTTGCCGGGTCAGCTAGTAATCCATAATAATATAGTAAGATTTTTTGTGAAAATGTATTTGTTTGTGTAGATGTGGGTACCGTGGATGTGAAATGTTCTGCATCTACACAACCACTAAAACTACATTTTATTTAGTTTTATTAATTACTAGTTGTTACCCGCGACTTCGTTGGCGCGAGGTTCGTTATTTGTGTATTAAATAATGACTAGGTAATTATTTCCTGTCATCCCATCCCATCCTATTCCCGTCCCCGTCCCTTTCTCCGTCCCGTCCTCTTCCATCCCATCCCTTCCCTTCCCTTTCCGTCCCGTCCCGTTCCGTCCCGCCCCGTCCCGTCTCGTCTCGTCCCGTCCCGTCCCTTCCCTTCCCGTGCAGTCCCGTCCCGTCCCATCCCGTCCTTCCCGTCCCGTCCTGTCCCCTCCCCTTCCATCCTATCCCTTCTCTTTCCTTTTCGTCCCTTCCCGTTCTGTCCCGTCCCGTCCCTTCCCCTTCCATCCCATCCCTTCCCTTTCCGCCCCGTCCTATTCCGTCCCGTCCCGTCCCGTCTCGTCCCGTCCTGTCCCTTCCCGTTCAGTCCAGTCCAGTCCCTTCCCGTCCCGTCTCTTCCCGTCCCGTCCCTTCTCCTTCCATCCCATACCTTCCCTTTCCGCCCCATCCTATTCCGTCCCGCCCCGTCCCGTTTCGTCCCGTCCTGTCCCTTCCCGTTCAGTCTAGTCCAGTCCCGTCCCGTCCCGTCCCGTCCCTTCCCTTATGTCATGTCCACCGTTTTGGACTTAAAAATAAATGCCATTTTAGCAATCAACGTCCCAAAAATCCTCAATAACGACACCCATATCGTATTATAGACTTATTTACCCCATTTCATCCCCTAAGGGGTTGATTTTCAGAAAATCACGAAATACGTGTCTGATTATTTGTTCTTGAGAGTACTCCTACGAAGTTTCAAGTCGAAATGTCTATTTAATATTATTTCTCCATACAAAATTAGAACCCCCATTTTTCCCCTTTAGGGGTTGACTTTCGAAATATCCTTCCTTATTCCTTGTATACATCATAAAGGGAACCTCTGTGCAAAATTTCAGCTTTTTAGGTCCAAGGGTTTGGGCTGGGCGTCGATGAGTGAGTGAGTGAGTCAGGACTTTCAGTTTTATCTATACACATATAAAGGAAAGTCACAACCCTGACTAATCAACGCAGAGCCGAAACCACTGGCACTAAAAACTTGAAATTTGGGTGAAAGGTTTAATTTGTTATGTAAGGTAGTGCTAAGAAGGGATTTTTTTTAAATTCGACCCCTAGGGGGTGAAAAAGGGTAAAATGTGTTTTCACGAATTCTTCAATATCTCTTACACCTGATAAGATATCGATTTGGTGTTTGCTTGCAAAGATTATCAATGCAAATACCTAGAAACATATTTTAGGATTTTGCGCTAATCAACCCCTAAAGGTGCAAATCTGGATTGGGGATTGGGTTTATTGAGCTCTAAGATTCCTTTTTTTTTGCATATAGACGTATTCTTAAAATATTTAGAAAGTGATTTAAGGGATTTTCAATTTTACCTCTAAGGGGGTGAAAAGGGGTAAACTGTATTTTACCCATAGACCCGATAAGATGTCGACTTGGTGTTTGCTTGCATGGGTATCCAATACAAGTGTCTAAAAGTGCATTTCAGGATTTTCCCAAATCAACCCCTTAAGGTGCAAATCTGGATTCGGGGTGAATTAAAGAACTCTTTGTATCTCCTATGTTTGTTGAGTTAGAACATTGTGTTTTTGGCGTGCAGATGTATTCTTAAAATATTTAGAAAGGGGTTTAAGGCATTTTAATGTTACCCCTAAAGCGGTAAAAAGGGAGAACTGAAAAGGCGTAGGGTGTTAAGTTTATTTTGCTAAAATTTATGAATACAATATTTAGTTTGTACATATATATTTTAATTTTATTTCATTGTTATACTAAAACTATAGTTTTATCAATATATACAAGGTGAACGACAATTACGTACACACGTTAGCATAAAAAAGAGTTGTGCAGGAATTTTTTCGAAAGAATTTTGTTTCCTTTTTTTCCTACAATATTGTTTTGCGGCGTTTATTGGTTTAACGTGTTGAGCGAGGGGGAGGGGGCGCCCTATAGTTTATTTGAAATTTAGAAGACAAAACATTTGTTGCCCGTACGAAGAATCTTGCTAGTATATATATATATATATATATATACTATATAGATATAACTGGTGACGGGTTTCAAAACTGTACATAATAAGTTTTTAATTGTTAGTAAACAAACGACATGTCACAAGTAATTGATGGCCAAGAACGTTCATCCTCTCCCCCTATAACTTAAACTGGTCTAGAAAAACTTGCTTTTTAAATTAAATTAAATGGTTGTAGAAACTTTGTTATATACCATGCTTCTGCTATGTTAGGTTTAGAAACCGTTGACCGGGTATAAGTGCAGTAACAAACTACTGTAGTGACCCCGACGTGATAATTATTCGCGTATACAATAGAATAAAAAATCAGTATGGCTACCAGCAATTTCTCACATTTCAACAGCATTGGCGACACCAGCATACCAGCACAGTCACCAATCTTTCTTCAGGTGGTGGGTATTTCTTACAATTTCTAAACTTATATCTGCAAAACATATAATGGGTTCGTTAAAAAATAGAATAATGTTTTTCTTAAATTTCTTCTGGCACTTTCAGAAAGTGTTTATAACATGTGTTTTCAAGATATGTAAATACAAAAAAAATTAGTTGAAACTGTCCGCATTTTAAAGAGAAAACGTCATGACACCATTACTAAATTGTAAACATAAAATTATTGAATTTATTGTGACATACGGTTTTCAGTTTCCCTTATAAAAAATTGTTGAAATTGACCTGCACTATATTTAGCAAATAGAGTTGCTATTCCACAAAAAGATTTACAAGTAGAGAGTTAGCTAACTGCCAAACCTTTACTGTTACTGTTACATTTGTTAGGATAAAATATGTGTATTTCTCTTTTAATATACAGGGTGATTCATAAGTATGCTCATTACATTTAAGGGTAGTAAGCAGACATCAAACAGAACAACCTTGCAAAATAAACTATACGTCGGAAATTAATCATAATCCCACAAAAAACAAACATTTAATTACTTAAAGTGTTTGACGATCATTGCAATGAACTTCTATCAACACTGCATTTGAATAAAAATAGTTGTTTGGTTATTTCAATCTCATTTGGTGGATTAGGGTAATGCAGGATTACTAATTTAACCAGTGGTTCTTAAAAGTCTGCACCAGCCCTAATACGATTTTTTACCGTAAGCGATTAATTTCTAGTGCAATGTACTTTTACTGAAGTCGGTACACATCCGCTTAATTTAATGATCATACTTCAGAACCACTCTGTATAAAACTTGAAAGCATGGGACAGATTTTCGCTTTTTGTTTAAATTTAGATATCACTCTAATTTTTCGTCCTCTTTTTAATGTTCTTGTTAAATGGTTTCTGTTTGAACATCTTCAAGCGCTAAAATAATCTAATACGTTGTCTTCAGTAGAATCGTTAATAGACATTATATTTTGACCAGCTCGAGGTATGCATTAAATAAAATGAGGAACGTGGTTTTATTCGGTTTAAAACCATTACCTTGTAATGTAAAGTTTTTTTTGGTATCTTATTTAATGCTTTGATGGTTAGTATATAAATTGATAAAATTGTTATCCGTTTATATATAGTTACCTACTTTTCTTTTTTTTATCAAGCCTCATGCAAAAAAATAATGTATTTACTGTAATTACGGTTTGTAGTGCTTCTGCCCTTAGTCTGCCAAAGAGTTTTACTCATCTGTATATTTCGTACTTGTTTACTACACATAAAATTATTTTCAATTTCATAAAGCTATTGCAGACTTCCCATTAGCATTGCCGTAAGTACTAATTACGGCCTCAAAACCATTGGTTATTTCACTTTAAAAGCAGATGCAGGATTTATAGCTTATTTACAGTGTTTCTTGTGGTCTCGTTGCTGTATAATTAACATGTAGTAAACTAGTAGTATGGCGACATCAGATCTAATTAAAGTATAACATGAGCTTGATATTCTAACTAATTATGTTTATGGTTTAGTTGTGATTATTCTAGTTTTAAGTAATCATGTTTCAGTTACGGTATCTAGGAAAATCAATGAAATTCGGCTCCAGTAACCTGTATTTTTTGCTTTCGTAGCAGTTCTGTCTGAAACCACTTCCATAAGTTCTGCTATGAGGTGTAATGTAAAATAAATTTATATCTTGCACTATTAGCAGCTTGAGCTGGAACTATTAAAAATAAACCGTTCGCGAGCACTAAAACAGGATAAACTTAGCCATAACTGACTGTTAACACAATGAGTTGTTACTTTTTCATGTTTTTGTTTGATTAAGATCTTTATGGCCTCACTACATACACCTCTGATGTTAAATACTGCCTTCATTTGCAACTAACACAATAGATTTTAACTTTACACCTATTGTTCCATTCCGAAATTGCTTACCTACTTCTGCTAACGACAATCAGCAATACGAACTTACAGTTTCGCTTTATATGGAATCGCTATTTTTTATTCCTTTGAAATTATGATTTAAAGTCGTCTAAATCATCTATTTGAATAAAAAAATTAAACATAATTTGACATTTGGATATAATTCTAATTTTTTTGTAATAACAGTTTGATTTCTCATTAATGCGTCTAAAAGGTTTGAATATTATTTGGATTACATGGATATATCGCTTCACTTCTGTAGATCTACTTCGTCAGAATAATAATGTGGTCGTTATTATTGTAAGCTTCATTATTACATTTCTATTGATAGTTAATCGATTTTTCTCGTTTGATTTAAGGAATAGGACTATAGGGCTTCCAAGCCTGGGTGGGCGAGTTGTAGTGCGCCACCCTCTAGATATAGGTGGCCGATGAAACAAACAGAAATCAAACCCGACTTTGCTGCTAACGAACGGAATTGATAATAACAATAACGCTTTATTTATCCAAGAGATTACTCTACAGTAAGAAAAGACAATACATAGTACGGATACAATAATAATGTACAATTGTTGAACATATAAATTTCTACAATTTACTATACTGCCAAAGTACATAAAAATGTCAACAATGCAAATATTGGTCTATGTCCAAGGCTAAACACCAGTTGGCTTGAAACTAAGAAATTTAAAAATACTTCTTCTGTAGAAGTTCGATTACTACAATACAATAATTTGTTACAAGGAACTCAACAGGCCTGAAAAGAAGCCCAATAAGTCCGATTCGCCGAGATAGAAGGGGAGAGGGATCTTAAACTAGAAAAACAGGAGAAAAATTCTTGTTATTGTGTAGGGCACCACTTCGACTTTCGTCTGCCGGTGACGTAATGAATAAATTCCTCCAGGAAGACGTTATCGGCGATAGGAAACACATGTTGCTCGGCTTCAAGATTTAATATTCGTTGCTTCGTGATATCTGAAATAGCTTATTTGACTTTAAAATACGTGAAACTTCACTGCGCTTACAAATAACAATTTATACAGTAAATCTAAGAACTTTATTAAGATAATATTTATAAAAATATATTTAAGCCGGTCAGCCTGGCAGCTGCGATTGCAACAGAGAGAAGCGTCTTAAAACGGTTCCTAAAGAGGCGATGGTGATTGTAGTGGGACAACAGAAAAACAATTGAGTAACGTAATTTCGAGTTATCCACTAAGTTAGCATTTGCGTTCAGTTTACAAAATATTACTTCAGCGAGTAATTCGAAATTATGTTGTTCAATTGTTTTTCTGTTTCCACTATCGTAATATATGTAGAAAAAACATCACCAGTTTGTTGATTAAACTGAAATCGTAGCTCCAATAATAGAAAAAGTTAAAAATATGACGCGTACTTAACTTGAAACAGCCTGTATATAACTTAGTTGGGTGCAGTAATTCAATGGTCGGAAAAATGCAGTAATCAAGGAAAGTTGATAGTGATCTGCCGGCTTAAGGATCTCAGCTGCGAATATCCAAAATAAACAGCTCCAAGCATGTCAATGGGCGAAATTTGCATGATCCTATATGCGATATGGCGGGTGACCTTTTAAGACGATAAAAAATAGACAGCTGCAGTGCAAACAATTTCTCAAGAACTTCATCAGGATGTAATATTGTTGCGAAACGATAAGCGATATGAAGGTTCCTTTAAATGTATCTGACCGAAGGTGGATATGAAATTCCGCAAGACTAAAACCAGATGTAAATCGGAATTTCAGTTACGTAGGCTGCGATTTGAGAACGTGAAGATATCCGAAGTTCAGGTCCGTTCAATGAAAACCCAATGGCGGCGTGAAATCTCAACCTGATATAAAAGGTTATTGCATTATATGTAGAATCTCTTGTAAGTCCTAATTGGAACATAGAGCATCAATAATCACTTTCCATTAGTTTCTGTTGTTTGACGTTGTCTTAATTTTTGCCATGATTTATTCAAGGCAAGTTCTTCCTGGAGGACCATTTTTCGTCATGTAACTTTGGGCCTGTCCTGTCTACCGACCCTTTGCTGATACCAACCCAGTGCATTTTCGGCGATAATAGTTTCTTCTCGACGAAATACAAGTCTGATCCAATTTCATGCTTTTCTGCGTATATCCATTAGTGGCTCGTCTTGTTTACAGTTTGCCACAGCGTTCTTCTCGAGATTTAACCTATCGAGGAGATTTTTATTTATTTGTCGATTGGACGATTTTCAAGTTTTGCATCAAATTCATCAGTACTACTACTGCCTTTATATTTGTATTAAGGATCTAGGTTAGTTTTATTTGATATTTTGAGTTGACCCATATTTCTTTTAACATTCCATATATCTGTCATGGAAACATCGCTTGGAAGCGTAATTGTATTTCTTCATAGGCGTCTAACAATGTTAATGCTAAACTAGCTACTAAATGTTTTAACGATACTGGAAGGTCGTCGTATCCCTTTGGACGTATATGTTAACGGAATCTTCGGAAACATTTTTTAGGTGTTTGGAAGATCGTAAACCGATTTATACCTGATTTTCGCGATATTGTGTGTCGTAAGGTGGCGTATGCTTAACATTGCATCTGGGCTATTAGTTGTGTGGCCATTTGCTTTCTTTTTTAACTTTGATGATGATAGCTGTTCTTATGTATAGGGTGGTTGGTTGGGATTAATAGGGTAGGCAAACATATATACATATTACTTAAGATAGTTGCTTGGGAAATACAGGGACCATCATCATGGAGAAGCATCGTTGTCTTGACCTCCGCCTTAATGTTGAAATTACACCTTGTTTGTTTTATTGACTGAGTCGGTTGGTCGGTCTTCTTTAGGAAATCCTGATCGGTCTCGTTTGGATTTTTAGTACTTGTTATGGGGGGATATATGTACTGCTTGTGCTGCGGTTTTGGTGTTTCCAGTGTAACAACTGTAACGGAGCAGAAGAAAATGCTTTTGCGTTATTGTAGGTGGGTACTTCATGTAAATTTGCGGTGGTTTTGATGAGGGTCTTGTGGTTGGAGTTACGTCATAAGGGGTTGTTACGGGCCCGCTCACTCACGCAGCACTATCATCTCACAGCGACGTGCCGTCCCGAGCTCTACCACGGTGCTAGTTTGACCTCTGATCTCGCCTTGAGGTCACAACTGTCCGCACGGAGGGCGGGTATTAGTTATTAGGATTGTGTCCTGGGAATTGCCCCAAATTTCTGATAATGTTTTCTTCAACAATATCAAATGGTAAGTACTCCCTTAATTAAAATTACGTCACTTTACGCTTTCTATATTTTCTTTCAGTTTTTATTTAAATACCTGTATTATGTCAGCTGTTATTGGACTCGATACTCTCCAAGCCCAATGCATCCAGCAGCCTCACCAAGATCTCTCAGCTTGCAAAAACAATGCCTGCACGAGCTTCGCCAAAAACACACCTGGATTCTCAAATTCTTCCTTGCCCAAAAACACGACAAGGCACCTACCAACCCTTTTCTAGCAGAAATGCTAGCAGCAATCACCATCCACGACGTCCCACCAAAATCCTCAAGCCACCGATGACCTAGTATCATGAACCTCGACTAGATGCAAGTTATAAGATGTTACTCCAATGTCAAGCTTGTCGAATTAGAACTCCTTCAGATGAAAATCTCCTATACACCCCATAAAACGCTTACTCTGCTAATGATCTCGATGTAAACTACTTCCAGTAAAAACCATTCCTTGTTATCCAGTTCAGATGATGCAATGTAATTTGACAGTAAACTCACATCAGCAGCCCCTTTCAGAAATTTGCTTTTGTAGATTATAACTGTATTACTTTGGTATTATCACCACTCCTTAATCTTCATCCATATCGTCTCCACATCTTTTATCCTTTTAACTGTTTACTTTTATTTTTACACCACGCCAATTTTATTTTAATTTGTAACCTTTTTATACACCAAATAGCTTTTTAAAATTTTATAAGGGGTTTATTTTAATAATTTCAACCGCTACAAATTGTACTACATCTTTGGTGTCTAATTTTATTATCCTAATCAATAAATATCTCCTTAGTGATTTAGTTTAGCATCTATTTCACAGTTGAACACACTATAGAAGCTTTATTATATTTGTCTAATGCCCACTATGTTAAATAGTATATCTCGGAACGTATTTGCCATTAATTCCCCTTTTCATTTCAGATAAATTAAATTATGTTAAAATCCTACTGTTTCTTATGTAGCGTCATTTAATTGAATTGTAAATTCTATTTCCTTTCTTTACCAAATACATTTTAATAATTTTGATATACATTTCATACCTAAATTCATCTTTGTAATTTTTAATACTGTATTCTTTTAACCTTATTAATCTGATTTTAAACCCCTGTACCAATACCATAACAATATATGCTTAACTTATTAAATATAACCGTGATTGTTCATTATATAGTTTTTTTTCTTGGTACTCTTTTTTGTTCTTAAACGATCAGAATAATACCAAGTGGCTTTATCGAGATATCTTAATTCACGTGACAGCGTGGCACTAATTCATTAATATTATAATTGGTCCTTTATTTTGTATTTGAACCAGGACCACCGTTCCAATATTCATGATGTAAACGGTATTTTACCAACTAGATAAGTCAGGTTCGATATTTAATATTTTTAATTGTTACAGAGTGGCGAAATACTCTTACAAAGAGCAGGAATTATACGTATCACGTCACAAAAGGGTTTTAGATATTATCTCGACAGCATAAGCTAATATTTTGTGTTATAATTTATGTTTTTACAATTATCGGTTATTACACGTAACAAGCATACAGCGAAAGTATGGTTTCAAATTAACACTTGATCATCGCCTTTGGGCGCTTTTCTGTGCTTGTTGTGCGAGTTTATCAACCAATTGTCTTTTGTCTATTCTTGTTAGACGCTTTACGGTTTTGTTAGTATCCTTAAGTTGTTGATTGAGACTTTGTTCCTTGTCTATTATTCTGCTAGGTACCATTAATCAGATTCTTTATTTGCCTTCTATTTCCTATATACAGCCATGTTTATCTGTCATCCATGCGTTTCTTGGGTTTTTAGTTTTTAGTATCTAATTGATGCCATTGCTGTGTATCGTTGTTGTATTTTTTTAATTTTTGTTCTGTTCTGTTGAAACGTTACTATTCGTTACATTTCACGACACACAAAAGGGTTATTTAGTTGTTCAAGACAGTATTTAATTCGATTAGCTGTTTGGAATTTGCTGTTTTGTTGATTGTAGTTTGACTTGTAGGACACCGATTGGTAGATGGTGATCGCTTGCCAGGTTTGTTTCAAGCTTATTTACATCTAAATATGAGTGCGATAGTGATATGATCATATCGATTTGGTTTTTGGTGTTTTGATCAGGAGATTTCTAAATTTTGAACCGCTTTCCATCTTCGTCCAGAATTATCTAGATTTATTATCATAAGCCATGTATTGTTTAACTCTTCCACTTTAATGTGAATGCCTATTTTTACACACTTTGCATGTTATTATTTATTAATTTCAAACAACATTTATTTTACTAAAGAATTGTGGTGTGGCGTCAAAACGCAGGCTAAAACATTTTGTCAAGCTAGATTATCACAGAGAACAAATTAATAAAAGCAGGAACATTACGCGGTTTCATAACTCCTCTGGAAAAGCACGCTACGTTAAACGTCAGTAAATATTTGGAGCGTGTACTGTCAAATCTTTTTAATTAATGTTTAAACTACTGTATGTGTAATAAAACAGTGTGAGGCAAGTCGTTACGACAATTAATATTTATGTATATTGCTTTCGTATGCAAAACCGTACTCGTGACGTTGAGAGTGCACACGACGGTGCATTAGTCTGCACCGTTATTAATTTATTGTGGAAACTCGAAACGAGCACGGAAGAAAATTACAGTACCGCAAGATGTGCTTTATATATAAGTATTTGAATGCACATTTAATTTAGAAAAAGCCTTTAGGATTTATTAGGAAAAATCCTTGAAAGCAGCAACGAAAATTATTTTAAAATTAGGAATTAAAAATGTTAGAAGGGAATTAACGGAATCAAAGTATTTAGTCAGACAATTGTGAAATAGCTGCAACCAAAATAAAAATATAATTTTTTAATGTTAAATCTATGTCTCATGTCAATAACGCAGAAATAAACAAATGAATATCCTGATTTTCGCCACAATTTACTGTGGCTCATTTACAATCAGATTTAATGAAATGTTTAAATTGAATTTCAGTAAACTCCTGAATTTAATGTTTGTTGCTTTGTGTAGACGTAGAAACGCGATGCATAGCGGAATGGTAACACATTGCTGGTACATTTCTTGTGTCTGTTTATTATTTGAGCTTCCGTTTTCAACAACAAAACATTTGGGCTTGAAAAATAATAAAAACATTTATGCCTCTAAATGTTTATTATTAAATTTAGGTTTACTTTTCGTTAAACCGAATTAGGCCTTGCTGCGGTTAGAATGTACAAAATCATATACCCCGTAAAAACTGTTCGTTCGGTTGCTTCCAACGAAAATCATGCTTTTACTACGGTATTTATGCCAGACGTTTACAACTCGAATTCCTCAAAAATTTCGTTCACAGAAATTTACGGCGCCGGCTTTGAAGTTGCGTTATCTTAATTTTACAATTTGTCTAGGGGCCGGCACTACAACCCCTCTCTTGTAGGCAATATCTTTGACTATAATACAACCATTACAGCTACAACCAATAGCACTAAAGGCAGGCTGTCGGCGTATTTCTGAGGATTTCTCTTGTTAGTCAAATTTGCCGAAGATTGTTGAAGCGTGTGGCAAGCTCTTGAGAAATTAAGGAATGCCATCAGCGTCAGCTCGTTTTAATTTCCAGAAACAGCAACGAGAAAATTATGCAAAGATAAATTCCGTTGAGTGACTTCATACTACCGAATTTGATTTGGATGGGAACTTTTCAGGCTTGCAAAAACAACCAAATAAACAATTGTAGCAATTTAAGGTCGTTCTAGCATAGTGCTCTATCGTTGAAGAAAATATTAACATTCCTTAGATAGTATTAAAATTATTAATGAAAATATCCGGATATGTAAAATAGAAAACCTTACATTAAATCTCCTATCATCACTTTTCCCTGCAAACAGATCAACAGGTAAAATTATCGACAATTTTAACACTAAATTATATTTTTACGACTAAATTATTTAAAAAAACAAGTTTATGCTTATGTAGTATCATAAATTCAATATGTTTCAGCATCAACTCATATCCATTAATCAACAAACCTTAATTATCTATATTTTATTATTTAAAACCCAAACAAAAGAGACATAAGGAAATTAAAACTGTTCACAATGTGTTCTTACATTTTATTTGTTCCAAAATGCCTCATTAAGTAAATAGAAATAATTTTTGCAACCACAAACACAGCGTCTATCTGTTTTTCATATAAACATATTCTCATAATCAAATAAAACTATAAAAGGGAATATTATTTTTAAAGTAATGGCTAAATAAAAATAAAATTCAGTTTCACTGATAGCCAATAGTGTAGGTACAATTATTGTGTTTACTATGGCATCTTAAATGCATTCATTACCATTATCCAATCATTACTTAGCATTCTGTCTTTTTGAAATGTGTGAAGATATATTACTATACCAATATTACATAAAATATGCATTATTAAAAATAATTATAACTAACCATTTGCCGTAGTTGTTAAACTTGATTGTTTTTCTATTTAATTTTTGGCCTCTCTAGAGACAACAATAATTAAATTGCAATTATTTCAGTTGTTTGAATCTCGAAAACTACCATGTCTATAAATCAATCAAATCGTGTTTGCTTCCATCTCATGATATAGGTTCAATAATAATACGTTACCATTGAACTGTAATGATGAATTAAATGAAATATGATATAATTTTCATCTTGCTGTGAATTTAAAAATGGTTTCCAAGTGAAAAGGCGAGTTTGCCTCTCACAATATTTTTTCAACATCTTTCAAATTTATATCTAAATAAACAGAGCGCAATTAAGAAGAAGGGGGAGTTTCAGCGTTGCCAGCATTTTTAGAGACTTTTTAATTCGGCAAGTTTTCATAAATACGTTCGCCGTAATTCCAGACTGATTCAAGAGCTTAAGAAACTCATAGTTTTTAATTACACGTTAACTGTGATTTTCCGCGAGCACTTGAGAATATGCTGAAGTGCGAAGAAAGGCCTGCAAACAAAAGAAAAACATAAATTAGAACCAGCGGGAATTTAATTTACATACATCATCGTCCCCAAGGTTTATGAAAATAAATTACTGAATTCAGAACCAGAGCGCGCGTGAAAAACACAAGAAAAACAAGAAGTAATTTATCGTTCCGAGAATCTCCTAAGAGGTCTCGAATCTAAAGAACTCCTTTTTAATTTTCTCACTTGTAAAGAATCTATTCCCGGATTCTTCGGACCCTGATAAAATATTTTTGTGTAGTAAATTAATTAACCATCGGTTTTTTTGCAACTCAAAGGAAAGGGAGACGTCGCTTTACCAGTTTATTTCAGGCATTTCTACTAAAGATGCGATGAAATTTTGAGAAGAAAAACAGTGGTAAACGAGAGGTCTTTTTTAATTAAACGGATTTTTTATATATAACAGTGTTAATAGACTTAAAATTACGTTTAATTAGTATGATGCTTCTAGGTTTAGTTAATGATCAGCATTTCAGTTTTCTGTAAAAATAAAGCCTTAAATGCAACTAATGTAAAAAAATCTACTGAAAAAATATTTAAATTATCTTTATTTATACGTTCGTTCAACTCCACGCCAGTTTATATGTATGAAAAATATCACTATTAAGATCATGAGTGATAAACTCTTTTCGGAATTTTTTTAATTTTATGAGCATCAGCTGCTTAGCAATTAAGCTAGAACAAATTGACAAAAAGACACGAGAGCGTAGCGCGAGGATGTTTTTCTAAGAATTTGGTCGAGTTTAATATTGCCTTATAGCAATCAATGCTAATAATGATAGACAAAGTTTTCTAGGAATGATCTTCGGTTGGAGAATTGAACGAATAAATTATAGAGAAACGTCTAGTTATAAGTGAAATTTTATATTTGTCAAAATGACAAACGATGACGTCCCAGCAAGAAAATTACCGTGATTTTTTTTCAGTGTAAAAATTCCTTTATAACTTGTAATTGGTGCATGTGACTGTTCTTTAAATATGATTGGTCTACAATATATGAGCATAATTATCTTTATAATATATTATAATAAATACAAACCTGCTGTTCTGTAATTCGATGATTTAAATTTAAGGAAGAGGCATTTCTCTCTTACTTCAAAATGTGGAAAACGCACATTTCATCCATAATTGTTTTTGTTTTTTTGTTAGCATCTTCCTGCTTTATCTGGAATTTGTCGCCTTCTAGCAAAGGAAGTTTTTATTTCATTAGATTTATAGTAATTAATTCTTTGTTTAGGTTTTCAATTTTGTATTAGTCTTTCTACAATGCCTTCAGAAATGACCGAACGCTGATTAAGGACGTATGTAGGCAACCCATTTAACAGGAGTTAAACATTTTAGTTTTCGTAGCAGTGGCGTCCGAGGAGGTACTGAGGATAAACACTTTATAATGTTACCATTTATTAGTTTCTCATTGTGAAAATAATTAACACTGAAATCAACCTAGCTCTTACGAAAACAGTCTGAATTATTCAAAATCATTAACTTGTTATTATTAACTGAGAAGTAAGAAAATGGAGATATATTTTAGGAGGACGAGATATATATCATTTGACTCAGCTTGCAGAGTAGATTCCAAAAATATATAGAAACCGGAAATCGGATTTCTTTTCCGAGGTCGACTTCCGGTCAATTTTTTTTAACTTTTAACTTTTTCCTTTATAGCTCCTGCAGTTTTTGAGATATTTAGCTAAAATTTGAAATACAGGTTACGCTGCAGGGCTTACATCATTGAGCATATCAAATGGTTGTGAGAATCTACAGGGAGATATTTTTTCAGGGGTCATGCTTCCTTTTTTCTCCCCCTGAACTTTTTTGCGGTGCGCCGCTGTTAGATTCTAAAATACAAATTGAGTTTTCTGTTTTGTTTAGAATCTTTTTGTTCTCTTGCAGTTTTTTCGTATCTGCAACCGTTATCGAGAAAAAAAAGTATAAAAACGATTTTCTGTAATTTGCTAGACGAAATTTAAATTTTTAAAATGGTTTTAAACGTTACTTATGTGCTAATAAGTACACGGTAACAATTTATAGATTAGTTTAGGCACATCAGTTTTGAGTCATTATAATTTTTACCGCTACAATAACTTTACAACACATACGAGGGCTGTTCAACATGTTATCTACTTGAAATAAAAATGAATTTAATGAAATTAAATATTTTTTGCCACTTGTAAAATTTTACCTCTCAAAGAATAAACTTAAATAAATCGAAATAATCTTATGCAATGCATTCTTATTATAACCATATTGTTGACACAAAATTTATTCAAGTGTTCATGTAAAGTGGAAACTCCAATTTCAATCACATCAATTCAATTTTCAGTTAGTTTTAGGACAAAATAGTGTAAACATAGTGTGTCAAGTACTTGTGCAGTTAAAAACCAACTCCAAGTGCGAAATCAGTCCTTCTCAAGACTACGACTGGTGACGCAAGCAGAATTAGCTTCCGAAACGTCGCGCTACAATAATATAAACTGTGGAAATAGGCCGACTAATTCATACACAATGAGACCACAGTTACAAAACACTTTCAGATCAAATTTAAAATAGTACATTTCACTTACGATAAGTAATTGCCTAGTAAATGCTATGCTGTTTAAGAGACTACCCTGCTCCCGTCAACGGCAAATAACGACAACAACTTAAACATTATCTGGAAAACAGTAAACACTTATCTTATTGTACTGAAGTTATGATGAATTGATCACTAGAGCCAACTGACAGCTGACTTCAAACACACTGCAATAAGCATACAGAGATTGTATATAAAAATTGTTGGAAATGTTGACCATTATTTTGTAGACACAAATTAATCCGTCGTTTCATATTATCAAATACTCTTCGCAAGTCCTCTTCACATATTTTGTATTTCCTATTACATAATTTGCTGTCATTTTTCTAGTGTATGTAAACGGTTTCTGTATATTTTAGTTCTTAAATGCCCAACTAAATAAAAATCTAATGCTGTCAAATCAGGTGAACGTGCAGGCCACCTTCGATGACTAATAAGACAATCAGGAAAATTTTCATTAAACCATTAAACCAATATTGAATTTGTAATCTCTAATCATTTTCAAATAATTCTTGTACCACTGTTATCTTGTACGGATACATGTGGAGATTTTTTCTTAAATCCTTATAATGTGATCCAACACAAATACCTAAGTATAAAGGAATGTATGCGTAAATTACGCTGTAAATGAGAAAGTTATTGTTTACCTAACACTTTGGGCAGCCAACGTGGAAACTGATTTGTGCGGGCTTAGTTCCATTCGATTATTAATGTCAGGTACCTATTCTTCAGTTAAAATAATAGGTCTGCTTGTTGATTTACTTTTGCAGATGCAGTTTTTGTCTTCGAAACAGTGAATAATAATCCGCTTATGATGAGCAAAAGCGTCGTAATTGATTTGCAACCCTGGAAACGTCTCAGTAAACTGTTCGATGAATGACTGAATGGAATATGACCATGAGCTATGCTGATTTCCGGTTCCACTGCGAAAGTGAGCTATTAGAGTAAACGCATCTAGTTAAGGTGTGAACGGTGTGTTTATAATTTATAATCTAAGAATATAACCTCAAAACTTCAAATTTGTTAACTGGTGTGTATACTTACACCAAACTCAAATACGTTGATTAGAGAAATGATTTTTGCAAAAGAATAGTACACTAAAACCACACAACAATAACTGAAACCTACTGTAAACTTGGTACAAGACCTTGCACAACGAACGAAAGCCAATGAAATATTTCAAAGTCAAAACATAACACTGCACGAGTAGCCAACATCAAATAGTTAAAATAATTATCGCCAAAATAATGACCATTCAAAAACGTTCCATCATTTCTGAGGGTACTGTACCGAAGCTTCCCATTTTTTTCTTCACACAATAAATTAAATTGTTTTATATTGTAGTGATAGCTCTACGTTGTGCTAGTCATTAAAAATGCTATGACTCAATGCTTGAGATGCATTTTTATTTAGTATTAGCCCTATTATTTCTTTTCAAATCAATTTTACTTTTTAATTAAATATTACAATTGAGGCTATTAGGGGGGTTCGCCAATCTAGTTATCTATTAATTGAAATTGAAATTTTATTGTGTTTTTATGATTGCTGACTGACATTAACTGTCAGTTTGACTTCTAAAATTGATTTAACTAAGAATTGACAAATATTCTTTATACTGACATATCCATTAATCAATTCACTAAAATAAGTAGGTACTGTATTATGTTTATTTCACTCTTTCTTTTATTGTCTGTTATTCAAAATGCATTTATATGACTAATTAAAAACAAACCTGAACATTTCTCAAGCTTTCACTGCAAGTATCCAAATAATACAGCTCCCAATGTCCACAGCTCCTGATGTTCACAGTCTGCAACGCCTACAGCTTATACATCCAATAGTTAAGGCTATGATGTTCCGCTATCCTTCAAACCACATCCAACCTGTCAAAAACCCCAACTCTCCGTAGAATCCGTTCCTGCTCCTTTCATCGATGTCACCGTCACGCCAATAGATTCCTGGTAAGTTTCAGTATTATAGATGATCCCAAGCTATTCTTCTTTATTCCTCAGCTAGTAATCTGTATCCAGCAACACCCACAGAAACTGTCCAAATCAAGCAGCTACGCCTAACAACTCCCTTTTAAATGATTGACTTGTCTTCTGTGTAATCACCAACTTCAGTAATGAATATCAATTATATCTTACATACACCAATAAATCCAATCTCTTCACCGATTGTATGATTTTATTAATTCAATATTATATTTTCATATTTTTTCAACATGTAGATTTGTTAATAGCTCCATTATTTGTATTTCCGCAAAAAATCATACAAACTAAGGCATAATTTCAAACTTTTTATTATCAAAATGAGTTTTTCAAAAATCTGTATACATTTTTTATGAGTTTGTTATTCTGACTGTCTAAACAAATTTTTATCTCTGGTAGTTACAATTATTCCTGCCCTCTTAAAAATATAAAATGTCCTAATTATTACATGATGCAATTCCTTATTATTAAAGCAAGCATACTTGTCAAATATTACCTTTGTTTACTCTTTTATCATGGTTGAACTCACCCGTCAAAATTAAATACTCAATTTCTATTTAATTATCAAATTACATTACTAATTGTCTCAATTTTAATATTCATCGTTCATTTTAAATTTAACACCCACTCTTATTTAAAACCCCTCAAAATGTGATTGTATTAATCTTCCAAATTTATCATATTTTATCATTATTTAACAACTACCCTATTTGTATCATAACAATATATAACTGTTTTAGTTTACAAATCTCACTATCGAGTTGTACAATATACAATATGTGTTACAATCGTCTTAAAAATGCTATTCTTCTATTATCATCCCATTTTATTGCCAAATGGAAATATCTTTGTATGTTTTTCTACTTTTTCACTCAGTAATAGCTATTAACATATCTGTGAATGTTATCGGTATCATAACTGCCGCAGATGTTGTTTTCAAATCCCAGCTCGTAGAGCGAGGATTTTAAGACATCTAAGGCTGTTATGATTAAAAACATCCTTGGTTTGTTCAATAGTTTATAGGTTGTAGTATGGTAATGGTTGCCATGTACGGTAAAGGAATATTACCGTACAGATACAGTTATGACTTAGTTATCAGCCTACTTTTGTATATGTAAACAAAGGCTTAATATCCTGAAACCGATAAACTGTTATTCATTTGGTTTCCATATATATTAGAAAATACGTCTGAACTTGTCATATTTGGTTCTTTTTCAGTTATTCCGTTTTAATTTGTTTTGAAATATGTTTATATCTAAAATGGCTTCGCTGGTTTCTATTATATTCTTAATGAATTTTTAAAATTGTTAGTCTTATTTTTAATATATCAGATGATGTTTTTACTACTGCCATTATTATTAATTATTATTTCGTGGAGCTGCAGCTCAGCTCCGAATTCCCGCCAAGTTGGCGTTTGTACATTATCGGATTAACCAAACGGTGCTAGTGGGCCATTCCCAAAGTGTCTTTGGCGTATCATATCTGTTAATATAATCCCATGAGGAACTTCACCTTCATATTACTTCGGATATGCCTCTCTCTGACACACCTTTCGTTATGCGCTGCGGTCTTTCTCTCTTCCACACAAATACATTTTTTTTGGCTTCAGACGAAACTGCCGAATGAGAAACGATTCGGGGAGACAATGCTTGTTTGACATTTGCATCTAACCTTTATGATCTATGAGAATAGTTTAGAATTGCTTTTTTCCTTTGTTCGATTTAATGCGCATTTCGCGCAGATGTAGTGATGTCAAATTATTACTGTTAAAAATTGTGATTGAGCTGTCACACACGCCTATGCTCGTTGGTGTTGTACCCCGGCTAAACGTGGTTGGGTGAGTACTATTTGAAAATTTCTAAAATATTTAGTAATCAATAAAAGACTGCAGGGTGCCCCACTCCCTCGCTGCCCACTCATGTGGAAGATCTAGAGCTGGAGAGTCATTATACTTTATGTGGTAGCCTGCAGTGAAGGAGCTTCGCACCTGTGTTGTGTTGTGAATGTTGTGTCTACAGCCAATAGCCTGTACTTTTAAACATAGGAATTAAAAGTGTTACCTGCAACAAATACCTTCTTGTACTCGTATCGGCAAGGGAAACGTCAAAATCAATGACAGCTTCTGGTATTAAAAGTAATGTCTAATCAGAGCAGGCTGCCGTGGGAATCAAACTCACAACCTCCCGAATGCTAAACAGACGCGTTACTGCAGAGCTCGGTTTTATTGCTAGTTGTCCTTACAATGACTCGTAATATTCCAATGTGGTAGTTTTTCATTAATCCTAGAACTGCTAAAGCAGTGATGAGGAGCTCACACTCTAGTATTTTCATTAGTAAAACGCATATAAATGTGTGGAACGAAAAATTTGAAACAACAATTTTTCTATTTTCTAATACTTTTAAATTTATTTTGAAACGAATATACGAAACCGTTTTCATAGAAAGCAGAAATTGTAGTTTTAGATGAAGTACTTTTCTGATAACACAATTTTCTAAAAGCAATCTGATATTTCTAAAATTTTACATTGGGCCATAATTTTACATTATAAATAAGTTTTCTTAATTATATTGTGACGTATTTTCAACAGAACAGAAAATGTACTACCAGAATTTTTGTTTCTGTTTACCGTTCGCAAGGGCTCATGTCGACAAACCAACATTTTTGTATTAATATTTTCGTCTCAAAACTCTCCCAGGAATAACACTACGTAAAAATTTAACTCTAATTTATACACCTTGTATATAGACAAGATAGATACACAATCTGAGCTAAAATATGTGTGTCGGCTCCTGGTGTCCCTACATGGCAGTACTAGGAAGCACAAATTTCATATATAGCAGTTCTAGGGTTAACCTCGGATTTTTTGAGAACTATGACTTTGAACTTAATTATCTAAAAGAGGTTTACGTTTATATAAAATTACATAAATTTGACTAGAATTTTGCAATTTATTGAGGTTTGCCAGCATTAATAATTTTGAGATATTACAATGAATATACATGGTATCTCTAAAATATGTGGACGCATTTAGATACAGGTAAATTGAGTTAACTTGTCTTATTTTGGGCCAAGGAATCTATGCTTAAGCTGTCCATATATATATCAGAGACAAATTGTATATACTTGTGCTTCTTAGACCTCGTTATGTTATTTCCTATACATTGTCAGTATAAAATTCTTTCCTAACTTCTTTTGATTTTCATGCATTATAATATTAAAATGTAGTTGGTAATTGTAACTTCTCTACAGGCTTTTTATACTTATCTATAGTAATCTATTCTTCAACAGCTGCTGCAATACAAGCAGCTCTAATTTAAAAAATAATGATATCCCCAACTACGAAATCTGAAAAAAGCTAATGGGTTCCCAGGCTTGGGGTTGAATGAAACATGCAATAACGGAACAGTTAACTTCGCACTTACAATCGACATAAAAGTGGTCTGAATGTAAATGCCCGCCGCACAGGGCTCCGGGAGACTTCGGTCCTGGGGGCCGTCTGCTTTCAGACACGCACAATGCCGGCTCAGTTTCTGAAAGTAATAGGCCCCATGCAGAGAAGTAATTTCGACAGCATTTCTCTACGCTGCAGCAAAGGCTATTCACACTTTTCACGAACTTTACTGCCCATTGGAGTTTTAAATTTACACGGAATTGCCGTCTACAGCGTGCTAACACCAAAATGACGGCCGTAAATGCCCTTTATTGCAAAGTTTTGGCAACGACTGCCTTTCCGTTCCAGGACTCCAATTCCGAAATCCGTGAAATACGCCTCGCGTGGGGTTTTCCTGTCAGGACTAATTCGCCGATGATTAATGATTTTTAGGATTTAAAGTCTGTTATTTGGACGAGACAAAAATGGGCGCCGAAAAAAGCTGCGCCCGAGTGCGAAACAAGCAGCTTTGATTAAAATGTCATTTTCTCCATCTGTCGCGCTGTAATTAGGGGTTGCCAACGCGAAGTGATAGTTTTACAAGTTCTGTAAAGCAGGGGTGATGAATGCGGGGTGCTTCGCCTCCCTGGAGAATGTTTTAAATCGGATACCAGTTATTTGATACTGTTATTCTATGAGGGGTTAACGACGCTTTGTGCAGTAAGAGTAGAGATTTAAATATGAAGGTACATAATTTGCAACTTTACTGTTCTAAATACGCACCGGCAGCTCGTTGGAGCTGTTTTTTGAGCAGCTTTGAATTTTATTACTTTGGAAAGTCTTAAAAGCCATTAATCTCATTATCACTCTCCAATTAACTGTTCTTAAAAGTTTTAAAGTCTAAACATTGTTTCTTCATCCTGATACTTTGTAAGATACGCCATTGTTTAGAACAATATCTAAAATGCGTAACAATGGGGCATTTAAACGCAGTACTTTGAAAACATGCGAGATCGTCAAGATGTGGATAGCGACATTAATTTCTTGAACTACTCTGCAACGCAGCGTATCCGATATTTGTGTTTTGTGCTTTCACTGGTTGAGATTATTAAAATGGATTAATTGGGTTAATTTATGATTTATAATGACTAAAAATACTGGAGCTTAATATTGCGGCATTCGGTGAAATATGCATTTGTAGTTGAAATTCAGTTTTTACTTTAGGAATTATTGGTGGCTACGCACTTACGCAGCACGGTGTAAATAAAAAGCTCAAGTTGAAACTTTTACAGAATTTATTAATACAAGACAATCAGATGTCTTCCTCTTAAGAAATATTGTTTTTCTCTATTTGCCCATAAATTTGTAAAAAATTTTAAATGTGAAACGATTGTCAACTTGGCTAAATAAATCGTGAATATTGCTAAAGACATTTCTTTATTACTCTTCTTAGACGCATAAATATTCACTTACAATACCACGAGTAGTCAAAGTTATGTCGACTATTTTTGCGGTGGTATCACGAATGTCCATTGCGCTTTGATTCGATTAGGACGAGTGTGCTAGGACCATAACAAAGCCTGAAAACAACAAATGTAGTCACTGGTAAAAATCATCATCTACAGCGATTTTTTGTAAAGTAACGCTTATTTAAAAATAATAATATGTATAATTAATTCTGATGTAAATGTTTAGTTGTCTGGTCATTTTTAAATTCAATAATTATGCGACCATTTGAAGTATTTTTGGTACAAAGATGATGAGTTCGCTTGTATATAGGTTCCTTTTCGGTTTTATTTTCTCGTATAATAATATTTCAGCTAATTGCATTTATAAATTTTAAAGATTTCGAACACAGCTTTGTTCTAGAAAGTTTGTCGAGCGGGCTCCTTCTTGCTCGTGATTGGCTGTAGTTGGTGGTGCGACAGCGCGTCTGGCACGAAAACTTGACGTGGCGTTGGTTTGGAGTTAGTCAGCCACCGGCCATTTCCATTGATTTGGCCGGTGTTTACGTGCCGTCTCAGCGTGGTTTGTTTTGGGATGAGTTCTTAACGGGCCGTGTTAAGTGCGTCTGTGCCGTTGGTCGTGCGGTTGTTTGGTGACTCCTTTTGTTTTTCTGTCGGCCGACGCCCTGCATTCTCCTGTGCCAGGCAGGCATCATACCCGTTGGGGGATTCATCGCGCGTGGGCATGCAAATGGTCGCAGTAAAATTTCCTGTGGGGAGGTGGCATCATCATTCAGCACCGTTTCAGCATTGCGACCTTACTTGCACTGCAGACGAGCCCGATACCAACGACACGGCCAAGCAAAACCAAATATAAGGTGTATAGCTTGTAAGAACTAATTCAACTCATTTGTTTGTTAATAATTGACGTGCATATTTGCTGATCGGCCACTCTATTCGAGGTAGCTTGTAAGAACTAATTCAACTCATTTGGGAGTTGCCGCTTGAATTTCAACTAGTAAGGACGTTACGATATCGATGAAGTTTAAAAGTGTGCGATAGAGTGCGGCCGCAAGGCCTAGCGATAATCTTCAAGCGTAAGTTACGCTATAGATAATTTTAAATATATTTAAGTCTAAGGCATTTTGCCTTATCAAACAGAATGTCACATCCATACGGCATTAATAATCAGTATGGCCAAACACATCAGTCACTACCTGTTCAGTTTCCTTCATATCAGCTACAAATGCTGCCACAAGCAACATTTCCCTTACAATCCATTCCGCAAGTACCAATAAATTATCCACAAGGTAATTATCAAGCTCCCGTTAACGCCCAGTCACCCAACAATTTACAACAAACTTATAGTCCACAGCCACCAGGTCTACAACAAAATATTATCGAAACATCTGCCTCGACGGAATTATCCGGTTCCAAAGATATTATAATGGACGACAGCGATGACAATGAAATATCTCAGACTAACCATAAATGGCAAGTTATTAAAAAAGAAAGATAAGCAATCCACAAAAAATATATATTACTGGACCGTCTCCAATATCAACAACGAACAGATTCGGAACCTTAACAAATGAATCTACAGAAAATTCGAGTCAAAGTGAACCTACAGAAAAAACAAATCAAAGTGGAAAACCTCCGAATACTCCGAAACCTCCTCCAATCTTTATTCATGGAGTAACTGATTTTAAAGATATGATTAATAACTTATCTAGGGTCACAGAGGAAGAAACATATCAATGTAAAGCATTACCGAACGATACAGTTAAAGTGAATGCAATCTCCAGAAACGTACAGGAAACTTATCAAACACTTGAATGATGAAAAAATAATTCATCATACTTACCAGATGGAGCAGGACAGAGCTTACAGAGTAGTTATTCGTAATCTTCATTAGGTACTCGATACCAACCTCAGAAATTAAAGAAGAACTACAAGCAAAAGGGCACAAGGTTCGAAATATCATTAATATCAGACACAGAGTAAGCAAACTACCCCTAATGTTGTTTTACGTCCATCTGGAGCCACAACCAAATAATAAAGAAATCTACGATCTACAATTTTTGAACAACGTGCGAATAAAAGTTGAGCCACCTAACATAAATAGAAACATTATACAATGTACAAGATGTCAATTGTATGGACATTCTAAATCGTACTGCACAATGCCCTTCAAGTGTTTAAAATGCGGAGGTAACCATGACTCAAAGCTATGTAAGAAACCGAAAGATACTCCTGCTAAATGTGCACTTTGTGAAGGCAACCACACCTCCAATTACAAAGGATGTACCGTCTACAGAGACTTGCAAAAAGCAAGAGGCAGACCTGGAGCAGTAAACCGTCAAATTGTAAACCATTCCGCATCACAATTTTCAATAAACGCAAATCAAATAAACCATCAGCAGTACACAAGAAACAATCTCACATATGCTAGCGCTACAGCAGGAACTACTTTGCAAAATCAACAAGCAAGTCTGGAAACCCAACTGACTACCTTCCTTAGCGAATTCAAATCGATGTTTTCACAACTTATCAACCAGAACAGTATGATCTTAAACATGCTCACTTCAGTCATCAACAAAATTACTCAATAATGGACCTTTCTTCTATTCGTATAGCTTCATGGAACTCAAATGGTTTAACTAACCACAAAACTGAAGTAATGCATTTCTTACAATACAACAAAATTGACGTTCTTTTGATATCAGAAACGCACTTCACTGAAAGGACTGTATCACGAATTCCGCAATATACTATTTACCATACAAACCATCCGGACGGAACGGCCCACGGCGGGGCAGCAGTCATTATCCGTAATACCATAGTACATTATAAAATGCCTTCATACTCAACAAATAAAATACAATCAACAATAATCCAAATCAACTCACAACCGTGGTCGTTTGTTATAGCTGCAGTATATAGTCCACCCAGACATACAATTACCACTGAAGAATATGAAACACTATTTGATAAGCTAGGGAACAGATTCATCATAGGAGGCGACTGGAATGCCAAACATACAGTTTGGGGATCGAGACTAATTACCACCAAGGGTAGAAACTTATTGAAAGCCATTAACAATAATAACTGTTCGTTTCTATCAACTGGAGAGCCAACGTATTGGCCAACGGGCCTTAACAAATTACCTTATTTAATTGACTTTCTTGTACTTAAAGGCATAGCACCGAATTACCTTAATATTACGCCTAACGAGGATCTATCATCGGACCACACTCCCATAATTACTACCCTAAGTACACACGTTATCAGCAGAACAGAAGTTCCCAAACTAACCTCACCGAACACGGATTGGGATGCCTTTCGAGCGTTTATTGACGAACATCTGAGTCTTGACCTCAACCTAAAAGATCCCGACGATCTCGACACTGCAACGGACTATTTCACACGTATAATACAAGAAGCAACACATAAATCCACGCCGAAAACCAATCGAGACACAGAAACCACAAGCAATACACTTCTATATGTTCGAGAACTTGTTGCGAAAAAACGGAGAGCTAGATGTAAATGGCAAAGAAGTCGAAACCCTCTAGATAAAAATGTATACAATAGACTTACTAGGCAATTAAGATCGGAATTACAAGAAATTAGAAATGCGACGTTTGAGTCTTACATTACCAAGTTACCGAAGGATGACCACACCATCTGGAAAGCTACAAAAAAGTTCAAAAGACCAGTCTCACACGTTCCTCCGCTAAGAAAGCAAGACAGTAGCTGGGGAAAAACGGACCAAGAAAAGGCAATTATCTTTGCAGAACATCTTGCAGAAGTCTTTAGTCCACCTCCACCCAACAACGGTAATAACGACAATGAAATTGAGAACTTTTTGAACAGCCCCTGCCCTATGACGCTACCAATAAAGTCATTCTCCCCAGCGGAAGTGCAGCAAGAAATTTCTAAATGTATAAATTACAAAGCTCCTGGATTCGACTTAATATCTTCCTTAATTCTCAAGGAACTTCCTAGAAAGGCACTAGTTCTATTGACCACCATCTATAACAGTATGCTGAGGTTAGCATATTATCCAGTGACTTGGAAATTCCCACAAATAATAATGATCCACAAACTTGGAAAACCTCCACGTGAAGCAAAGTCATATCGACCAATAAGCCTACTACCAATTATGTCCAAGATATTTGAGAAACTTCTACGGAATAGGCTAGTAAAGGCGGTCAACTTGGATGAAATTATACCATCCCACCAATTTGGTTTTCGACAAAACCATTCAACAATACAGCAGGGGCACAGAATAGTAAATGAAATACTCAAAAGTCTTGAAGAAAAGAAAGTATGCTCAGCCGCATTCCTCGACATACAACAAGCATTCGATCGTGTGTGACACAGTGGACTATTGTAGTACAAACTCAAGCTTTCTTTACCCACCCCCTACTACCTTATACTCAAGTCCTATCTAACCGACCGCTACTTCCAAACAAAATTTAATCTGGAAACATCCAAATGTTACCTCATCAAGTCAGGAGTTCCACAAGGCAGCGTGTTGGGACCCCTCCTATACCTCCTTTACACTTCCGACCTCCCAATGACAGTCAGTACAAAAATTGCTACCTTCGCGGACGATACCGCATTAATCGCTGTGAATGATAATCCTCAAGTGGCCTCTAAAAACCTGCAGAACCATCTTAACGTCCTGGAAGACTGGCTCAATAAGTGGCGAATAACTGTAAACCAAAGTAAATCAACGCACACTACATTTATAACGCCAAGTCGAATGTCCAGAAGTCACAATCAACGATATCCGTCTACCAGAGAAAAACGAAGTCAAATACCTAGGATTAACATTAGACAGAAGACTTACATGGAAATCACATATAACGAAGAAGAAAACACAAATAAATCTTAAATTACAACAAATGAACTGGTTAATAGGTCGCAAATCGAAACTAACATCAAGCAACAAGGTGCTGCTTTATAAATGCATTATCAAACCTATATGGACATATGGGGTTCACCTCTGGGGATGTGCCAAACCATCAAACACCAAAATAATCCAAAGGCTACAATCTAAAATCTTAAGAATGATGCTCGACGCACCATGGTACGTCAGTAACAAAACTCTCCATGACGACGCTGGTATACCTACAGTTGAAGATGAAATCCACAGGCTAACAAGAAACTACCTAAACAACCTCCCAGGACATCCAAATGAAGAAGCCAACGGTCTAATCACTCCCCCTGCAGCTAACAGACGACTAAAGAGACGATGGCCTACAGATGTAGACACATAGTTATAATATAATAGTTATTCTTTCACTTATCAAATCAATTACTAAATAGTAATTACCTACGGAGTGTAGTCACTGGATTACTTCTCCTCTCTTATGTAATTCTGTCAACCAATTTACTTATTGCTTGGCCGAGTAGATTGTAGATTCTCTTGTATCAATAAAAAAACTCATTTGGTTACTAATAATTGACGTGCATATTTGCTGACCAGCAACTCTATTTGAGGCAGCTTGTAAGAACTAATTCAACTAATTTGTTTGTTAATAATTGACGTGCATATTTGCTGATCGGCCACTCTATTTGAGGCCGCTTGTAGAAACTAATTCATTCATCTATTTGATTACCATGTATGTGTCTGTTTGCTGAAGCACTGCCGCCTTTGCTAGTATAGTCGATTAGAATTAAAGCGTCCCCCCAGCTGGGCTATAGAGTTAGTCCATTTATAGTGTTTATTACAATAGAACGGTTTATTGAACGATGCCTTATGGTTTCCTACGAGGTTTGGTATGCTTATTTTCGGGTTATGTTAGATACTGTGTAAAGATAAACTTATGGCGAAGCCTGAGTGTTTAAGCGTCGCATGTAGATTATAACGCTCGTCGCTGCAGTGTTGGAAGTCATGAAGCTGTACACCGAATATACTATTCCCGTTGAGTTCTGGACTTTGCCAAGGTGATAAGTTGGAAGGTAGGCTCATTTGACTTTCCGGTTCCACTCTGGGTCTATCTTTGCATTTTCGTTTATATCGATGAAACCGGGTGGCGCTCAATTAATTTTGTCATTTTTTACCGCCCTTAGGCCGTTACCCGTAGGATATCTCGTGTAGGACCACCTCTCGCTCCACTGATGTCTAGTCAGCATATCTTGTTACGGGCAGAGCAGCGGTCCTAGGTGAGTCTTTGTCTCGATTATGTGAAATATCGTCCGCGCTGGCCATTTAGCTCTTACGTAATTTTTGTATGAGCCGGCGCGGAGTCGTAAAACTCGTTTTAGACCGTAACATAATACTAGGAGATTTGTGAGTATGATTAAATTCTGTTGCATTAGGGAAGTGAAAAACCATACTGAGTTGGTCTACAGGGTGTTATATGAATATGTGAAGCAAAGGTACAGATGTGAAATGAGTTAACTGATTTTTTTCAGTTTCTGTCAATGATAATCTATTATTTTATATATATTTTTTATTTTATACAATTTTGTACAAGATAAACGAGACTAGTAACAAAGAAAGTTAACAATTAATCAGCAAATCTAAAATACAGTTCTTCAATCTCAGTAAAACAATACCTAGGGGTCATAATGGATATCTAAGGAATATTTGAGAACTAGCAATTTCCTTTTTGTTCTTCCTCTTATTTTTGTTAAATATAGTTTTTTTATTTTTTTAGTTTTTCTTTATTTTACTATAAAGCAAAAACGTTTTTATATATTTTTCATAACGTTATGTAACAAATACAATTTTTCGACGACTGACATCGAAAGTAGATTTTTCTCACTGTCATTTGACAACAGAAAGTTGACATTTGCCGCTGAGCGTGCGTTTTCATCACTTTGTCACTCGCCGAGCGTTTTGGGTTTCCGCGTGAACAAAATAGGTAGCCACGTCGG
Organism: Agriotes lineatus; assembly: GCA_940337035.1. Classification (NCBI taxonomy): domain Eukaryota; kingdom Metazoa; phylum Arthropoda; class Insecta; order Coleoptera; family Elateridae; genus Agriotes; species Agriotes lineatus. The sequence goes on along the minus strand of OW679198.1, from coordinate 18,900,073 downwards.
AATGTTTCATTGACAATGCCCGTCATTTTTGCGATAGAATGAAATTTGATATTTTCCTTTAATAATATGCTCAGTCGTCGAAAAAATAGTATGTATGTTTCGAGCTAAAAGTGCGCTTGCCGCTTTTGCATGATTGCTGGTTTCGACTTCGTCTCAACCGCAAGCGGCAAGAATGCACTTTCAGCTCTTAACATACAATATACTATTTTATGGGTGGTCCAGTTCATTTTTTGAGCAATATATATGAGAAACTGTGACTTCTGTATGAAACCGGCCAAAATGAGCACAACAACTTCAAAATATACAAAAAAAGCTTACAACAGCTCTAAAGACTTGTGCTATAAAATCTATTTCGATCAATTTAAAACCTTCCGATCTTATATTCGTTTCTTCCGAGAGTTTCGTTTCATGGGTTTGGGCAGTTTTGAGTGGTCTTGGTTAATTAAGGTGGATTGGATACACCTTTACAGCTCACATGTTTCATTATGACTTCCAAGAAAATTTACCAAAAACTTCAAAAGTGAAATAAGTGAGGTTATGTGATTCCTAACATTCCATGAAACACACCTTATTTGGTAATAATGTTAATATTCAATTTCATTTTTGTAAGTAGAGTAGTCATACATGTTATTACAGGTATATTCACAAAAAAATCCATAATTTTTGGTTTATTATAAAGAAAAGTCAGTCTTTTCCAAATAGGGCAAAGCTTCCTATGGGTATACAAAATTACATTTTAACAAATTCAGTCATGGTCGAAAATCGTAAACGTTGTAGGATAAAACTAAATAAGTGACGTTGCAAGATAATCCTACTAGTTCTTCAAAACATTATTTAATAACTTAAAGTGAGCACATTTATCAATATCTGATGTAGTTGATACTAATCCTATGAATGCTTATAGGTATTTCAATTTAAAGTTTTCCTAATTAATATTATCAATCATGACGGATTTGGCAAGCTGTTAATATGATGCACATTTAAAATTATACATATTTTTCAAAATATGATTATATAAAGAAATGTGAAAGTGAGTACATTTATCAGATTCCTCAGTTTTTGGTTTTTACTACTTTTTCCATTTACAGAAAATTTAACAGCTATCACAATTATGCACAAAAATGAATAATGTTTTGGATTTCCAATATAGTAATTTATACGCATAAAACTATTAATTATAAATTGACTAACAGGTAAATATAGACATATGAGAAAGTTAATTTCTTCACTTGCTTAATATCTTAAATTTGTAATATAGTATGTTTTTTGTATTTTGCAGATCGCAACATATTTTTGTAAGAGATTTGTAATTTTAAACTGTTATTTAAAAAACACTGGAGAAGACACCAGGTGTTGAAATATATGTTTGGACTATTTTTAAACACTTGTTGTTTTGGTAAATTTAAACAGTAACAACAAAAATAGCTGCTGCATTTCCTTTTGCAATCGAGTTAGTCATAATATGTTAGTTGTAGTTAGATTTTGCATTACTAAAATTTTAAAATGTGAATATTCCGGTTCACATCTCATGTCCTTCATAAGAAAGTCTACGATTTAAGATATCTTAGTTAAATTACATCGGATTAGGTTGCAATTTCATTTACACTTAGTCGTTGACTGATACTTCATATTCCATAGCTTAGATCTGGGTTTAAATTTCTATTTATATACCATATATCAGAACTGGGCAGTAATTAATTACTTTGTAATTTAATTACTCTAATGTATTTACATTACTTTACAGGTATTCGAATTACTTGTGGTAATTGAAATTACTCGCGCTATTTGAATTACTTTATGGCAACTCAATTACTGACGTCTCGCCCAGTCATACGGATTAAGAATAAATGCTAATAAGACCAAAGTGTTCACAACGGACGGATCGAAAGCCAGCGTTTACCTTGATGGAACCCAAATCGAGCAGGTTCCAATGTTCAATTATTTGGGATCCCTGGCTGAGGAAAAGAAAGTGGCAACGACGGCCGACGTTTACAGCCGCATCGGGCAGGCAACAGCAACATTCGCCTCGCTCAAATGGTGCATATGGAAACGAACGAATATTACCATCAAAATGAAAATACGCTTATACCGAACGCTAATCCTTCCCATCCTTCTTTACGGATCGTAAACGTGGACATTGCTCAAGCCGGACCTTGACAAGCTCGAGGTTTTCCAAATGCGATGCTTAAAGCAGATTCTCGGTGTCTCACTCCGTGACCGCCTTCGAAACAAAACAATTAGAGGAAGATGTGATCAACAAACACTGATAGGAGAAGAAATACAAAAACGTCGACTACGATGGTTCGGACATGTCTGCAGAATGGATGATAACCGTTTGCCATGTGAACTTCTTTGGCGAGACCGTCCGAAAAACTGGAGAATTCACCGATCTGCACCGAAGAAAACCTGGCTAAAGAATATCGAGGGCGACTTAAAGAATCAGCGATTATCGGTTATCGATGCCCGAGACGTCACCAAAGATCGTCAAGAATGGAAACGAATCGTGAATGGAATTCGAGACCCAGCGTGCACCAACAGCAGTGTATTCGTTACGGGAACGTCCCGCCCGGACCAAAGAAGAAGAAGGAGAAGACTGACGTCGATCTTCAGAACGCAAGAAATACGATAAGGTCTTATTAAGTTACATATTTAAAAAATCGGAATAGGGTTTTCTCGGACCAATATAAGCCGAATTTATGGTGTCCTCTGACGAGTCGAATAATAGCAACTTTTGTGCAACATTCGCGTTTTGCACGACGCATGCACGAACAAAAAGTGCATTGGTGCATGTATGTAGACGTGATATGAAGGTTGTAATAGTGACGTTAATATTTATTGTGTAAGACAATAAAGCTATATTTGCGGTAAGCACATTACAGATTACATTGGTTCATAATAATTATTTATTCATTTCAATTTCCTTGTTTTAAACGATGTACTAGTATAGGGCTATACTATCGTGCAAGTGTAACAGGTGCTAAGTCCAGAAAATTGCGTTTTTGAGTGAGGAATTGAACTAAACTGTCAAAATCCGATAACAACTATTAAACAGCGTAAAACACACAAATAAAATGTACCTAATTGCAAAATTCCTTACTCGGGTAACTCAAAAATGCAGTATGGGGTATGGAGCTAATGGCAGTATGGGGTATGGTGCTAATGGAATTTAATTACGCCCAATAAGTTTACTGCATTCTTGCATTGAACATTTTGTAAATTATCCATTTTTTGTCGCTTTGTTGCCTTGTAATGCTCATATGCTGCTTTGTATACTGGCAACTAGTGCAATATTTTGCGGCCATAAAAGTTTGTTTACGGGCTGCTGCAGCATGTTAGCTTCAATTATCATTAAAAATCTGGAATGGTGCCTTATAAAATCGCGACTTTCTTATAATTCCGCTCACCTTATCCAACGTTACTTCTCTACGTTATACAGAGCGCTTCGTTGACAGACGAAACATACAAAACCCCCATCTATTTACGAGGCATACAAATATTGGCTTCTTAATGATTTTGCACAAAATTCCATTTACTTTTGTTTAAAGAGCAGTGCATAGTGACCCAATTTATGTAATTTTCGATATATTATTGCCCTAAACTTAAAATCAATAGGTATTATTAAATATTTTGAAAAAATTAATAGGTATTATTAAAGATGTTGATAAGATTTTAAAATTTTAAGTAAAAATATGAAAGCAACCTGAGCAACTTATTTGTAGAGCGTTGACAGTCATTTTATGAAATACGTATTTTCCCCGTTTCCTATACGGTGTGTTCAAAAAGAAATTACATAAGGGTTGGCCATGGAATATAAAAGTAAGGTCAACAGCAAGCTTTAGAATTCATTAACTGTCATCACTGTTGTTGTTATTGTAAGTTTAGTTATCATAACTCTATAATAAAGCAGAACACTTCCCAAGGTCAAACATATCAACTCCTGGTCTATGTGCAGTTAGGTATTGTGGGCGTTGTCTTGATATTAGCAGCGTTGCCAGACCTGGTACAATTCTACGAATCTGGTACATTCTGAAACCGTTTCTGCAAAAGTATATTTTTAAAACGCGCATGCATTCAGTCTGGCAACCCTGCATATTCTGACCCGAGTGGTGCCGACCTACCGATGCCAGCGGTGACGTAACCGATCTTTGCCGATGTTTGGAAGTGTGGTTAAAGTTTCGAAATAATGAATTGGAGTAATTGTGGGGTTATATTATCTATGGAGTAATTCTTCTTCAGGTACGTCATTAAAATCATTTGATATAATATCCGCGAAGGGCGCTGATAATAGATGGCGCTACCGAAATCTAACTTGGCTGCTAAGGACGGGGTAAACCGTTGGGATAAACAACGATCGCCAATGTGATAAGCAATTACGTCATTCTCATTCGTCCTATTCGTTTGTGTTGACTTCCACGTGTTTAGCAGCGGTTAGTTTGTGAGTTTGTGTTAGATTTGAGCACCGATAAAGTAAAAATGCCCCTCGTAACACTGTGTGACATCTTCGAGTATGTGGAAAAAGGTACGAGATGCTTAAAGGAAGGTGAAGCAGTGCTGAATGCAGGACATGTCATTATGTGTGGCCTGAACAATAAAAATAATGACGAAGTTGATGCCCTGTGTTTGCAAACATCAAACCTAAGAGGACCACCACACTCGATTAAACTTATTTTAGAGTTGTGTAAGTTGTTCAGAAACTTGGTTGTTTTTACATAAAATTCTATTAATCACACCTACTTACAGCTACTTCCAAAGAATGGAACTGCAAATGCAGTTGTAAAGCAGGTGCAGGAGGCAAATGCAAACACATAGTTGCTTGTTTATTGTTTATTAACAGGTTAGTCATGCCCTGATGAAAATAATTATTTTTCCCACGCCCACATACGAAAGTGGCAGTTTCCATGTTATCCATATCGTAACGAACGTGTTTGTTATGAAAAAGTGCACAATTCTCAGTTATATAGTGCGCTAAATATGTAATTTTAACCTAAAAACTGCTGACAATACGTCATTTTAACCTAAAAGTTACTGAAAAGGTCACTTTAACCCAAAAACTACTGAAATTGTTAGTTGTCACAGTAAAACTGTCATTTGTTAAATTACAAAAATGTGTTTTTGTGGTCATGGGAAAAATAGTGTACATAACTCGCTTGAAAGTGTATTGTATGCCACTTTCGCAGCTTGCTGGTTATGTAATATACTATTAATGTATCAGTATGTTATAATTTTCTAGAAATGAATTGGAACAACTGAGTTGCACGGACGTAGAGCAAGTGTGGGGCCAAAGGAAGCTCACTATAAATTCTGAGCATGCTGATGTAGAAGCAGTATCAGAGTACTGCCACGTGAAATCCACCACAGCTGTAAAAGGCATTCATCACATTACAGAGGAAATGATTAAGGACACGGTACAAAAATTAATAGTTGGTAAGCAAGTTTGAATGATTACATTTGGATTAATTACTAACAAAATATTAACCCTAGGTTGTGCCTTTTCTTGTAATGAGAATAAGATTTAATTCTGCATTTAAGGCACTTACTTTTTTCAGTGGGTATTTCAGTACAATCTAAAATTATTCTTGTTGCCTGATATTTTTCAAAGCAGCGCGGCATATTACTTAATATTTCTTCCTTTGGAGGGAACCTTATAATTGGTTTTAAAAATAAACTTAATTTTTTTATTGTTGAACGAAAATAGGTCCGAGCAGCATCTAATTTAATTTTCATTAGCGTCAGAAGAATCTGATTTTGACAGGATAAATTTGTGGTTGCAGATGAAACCTTTGAAATTGCCGTAACTAAAATGTTAAATACAGTTAAATTAACCACCCCTGTTAAAGTTCTGCATTTGTAATCGTTTTCAATTAACCTATCTACATTATACTTGGCAAATTCTTCGAAAGTGTTTACCTGAATAGATTTATCGTCACATTTTTCTAAACTCCACCGGATTTTCTTTAAAATAAATTAAATTAGAAATTACTTCCGAGTTGCTACTGCTAGCTTCTGTACTTAATTCTAAATCAGGTTCATCTTCACAAAACTTGGGAATCTGTACCAACTGTTTTCTATCACTACGATTTTTAGCTCGTGCACAACGTTGTTTTATAGAGTTTTTATTAAACACACGATCGTGGAGCCCCACTGGTAAATTCACTGAAGGCACAGCAGTCTTCTTCAGCCTGGGTAATTGATTGACGTGAGCTGCAAAAGATTGTACAAGTAGTTGTAATTCGAAAGAAAATATTTAGAAATGTGTTAGGTACTTGTTAATCTTGAATTTAGAAAAATTATTACGTGAAGAACTTGATCTTGAAAATATATGATCAATTTAATTACCTCTATAGAAGAAATCGTCGTCCTTAAAGTGCAAGCTGCACACTTTCATATGAGGTGAAACCTTTTTCCCCATTTTTAGCAATACTGCCCATTCCTTACGTATTGCTTTATTGGTTCTAGGAAATTTGTGCAAACTAATATCATTCTTGTACGTAGATGAACACTGCGGTACGCAACAATTGTTTTTACTTTTAGAAACACGTGAGGTAGTCGCCATCGCATTGCTTTTAACGGATAGCTGATGGCGTAAACAAACTTCTACCCCGTCCCGATTGTTTGCGAGTTTGGCCGCTTGGCGTCGTGTCGATCTGTGCCCTTCGCGGATAGTCATTCATGATACATGCTTTCCAGCATTTCACCAGTGGAATGACCAAATTGAAGGACGCACTTTGTCATCGTATGGACTTCACACTTCATCTAAATTGCTGGCGGATGGCAGTAAGAAACAATATTACAACTGTCATCGCTCTGTAAACTTTTTGTGTGTTCTAGGCAAATTAAAACAAGGTGTAACTTTTGAGCACATATTAAATGATATTCGTGATGCTGGATTGACGAAAGAGGAATCACAACAAATCCTACCTTTATAGAAGAAAGACTTGCACAATATCGCAAGAGATTTTCGTATAGATTATACACTCACCGGCACACTGTTGTATCGACAGCCTTATTTTTGGCCAAAACTGCAAAAATTAAAAGGTACAGTAAAAATGTCTAAATAATAATTCTCGATTGCTATAAGATCACTACATTAAATGCTAACTTTAATTTAGTTAAAATCAAGGTAAGCTCAGAGATACCGCTCGGCAAAGTTGGCTTTGCCTGTCAGTTGATCTAATTATTTTTTAATCACACAAATTTTTTGTTGTGCTTGCACCTAGATTTCTCTAGAAGAAATAATAAACCCAAACTTTTTTACGATGGACCCCATAACTAAATGTAAGTGGAATATTTTAGATTGGAAAAATTACCTTACAGTTTGTTACTTTATTTTTTACGAAATAAATAATCAAAAATGCAAAAGATATATTAAAAAAAAGTTCTGTTAAACTTTCTAGTGGGCTACAAAAAAATGTCAACCCGAGTCATCCGTGGTTTCTGCGTCGCGATTTTTGCTGGAGTCTCTATTTTTGGAAAATCAATTTTTCTTTTGCCTTTAGCTGCCTTTTTGGTATATTTTCGATGTTACAAGCTTTCAAGTATGTGTGTATATCAGTTTGGGACAATTGTTGCAAATTATTTTTGTCTACTTCCACGTCTTTGATTGACTTAAAATTTTGCACAACTATAATTTATGTAATAATAAAATTTGGTGCCATTTTTATAAAGAAACAAAATGGCGGATCCAAGATGGCGGGCAATTTTTGTAATTTACGTTCAATTTGTACTAAAATCTGTGTATAGGGATTTTAGAGGTCGCTGATTAGGAATTTAACGTTGAAAATAGAAACTTTAAAATAATCGATTCAAGATAGCGATTAAATTTTTATTTACGCCACTTCAAACCAAAATCTTTAGGTGAATTGGAACAGTTAATTTTTTGGACTTTTTAACTTTTTACGTAAGTTAGTCTTGGTGAAAAAGCGTAAAAAGGATCAATAGTCTTTTGCATAATAACAATCCATTGTATCCAAGTAACTAAACTTTTTTTATTTTTCGTTTTTAGATGGATACCGCTTTGCAAATATGGAACTTTCTAATATTTGGGTTTCTGAAAAAAAATTCAATATCTAAAGACCACTGCTTTAGTCAATTTTTTTTGAGTCGTAGTAAACCTTACCAAGATATTGAAGAATATTACAAGACTTTTAAACAAAATATTCGCAATGTAAGCATACATACAGGGTGTTTGTAGATCGCTAGACAGCTCATAACTTCATTAATAATAGAGATATAAAAAGTTTGATGTTTACTCTTGTGTTTCAAAAACGGCTCAAACGATTTTTTTGAAACTTTACATTTTTATTACATTTTTAATGTGGATTGATTGAGATGAGTGATTTTCAAGTTGAATTTTAGAGGTATTCAACTGAAAAATCACTTATCTCACATCAATACACACCGGTTATGCGATTTTCTTCAGAAGCTTGCTGTCGCATTTAGATAGTACAAAAAACTTATATATGAAGTTTCAACGCCATACCTCTTTTCATTTATGAGTTATTCTGTTCACAGACAGATCGACGGACGGACACACAGACCAATGAGCAAAAACATGTTTTTTGGGTTCAGGGGACTCTAAAACGTGAAGATCTGTTGAAAACCCAATTTTCGAATTTTTGGGGTGAATCCAATACTTTCTTTATCGTAAAAAGAAGTAAAACCCGTCTGCAAAACTTAATAGTGTGTTATTTACTGAACGGTTAGTTGTATGTAAAAAAGCTTTATATTCTTTTTTGTAGAGAATTTCCTAGCCTTCATTTTTTGTAATAACTAAAAAAGGCATTCGACCCATAGAAAGCGAGATATTTGCGAAAAACTTATTTCTGTGACATTTGACCTTGAATAACTCAAAATGCAAGCGCGATATTGATGGGGACTTTTGAGACATTATTTGTAATGTCAAAATAAAGGTGTATGCAAAATTTCAGCTAACTTGGATTTTTTCGGCAGATGCTGCGGTTGTCCGTCTAATGTAACTGGACTATCTTGCGATATTGTGCAAGTCAAAGTGTGAAAATTGCTGTTGATTTTGTTAATTCTGTTATTTTGTTATTGCTATTGTCGCTATTTTTGTGTGTTAATTCTGTTTTAAAATGCGCCATACCACAATGTTGAGAACGCCTCCGATTTATTGTGTCGTTTAGCTTACATAAGGTTAACAATTTAATGTCAATATGATAGATGTCAAAAGTGTTACCAATACAAAACTTGGAAATTACTAGATTCTAACATTAGTTCTGCCATCTATGACCACTGATTTGGATTCAAGTTGTAGTGACATCGCCATGGATATGCCATCTACGAGTGCTGGTTCAAGTTCAGACGACATCCCCATGGACATTCGAGCTATAGGTGTTGGTTCAATTTCCAGTGACATCGTAATAGGCACTGATGATGAAGAGGTTTGTATTTTTGTGAATTATATGTTACAATGTTATGTACCTATTTTAATTATGGATTGCAGCTATGGTGTCACTGTAGGAAACCAGACGATGGCGAACAAATGGTAAAATGTTATGACAGAAAATATAGAATAAAATGGTACCATTCAGCATGCCTACAATTAAAAAAATTCCTAAAGGAAAGTGGTTATGTGAACTCTGTAAATATACTGCTCCACAAATGAACTGGACCATTTGCATATATTGGTGCAATTTTTAAAAATATTTTCCAAAAGGGCAGTCATGAAATTTTTGGTAACCTTTCATGATTGTGTCACTATAAAAAGCATTTCTTTTCATAATTCTGTTTAAAGAAAACTAAGTCCATTAATAAAATATTATCATTTTAAAATTTTGAATTTTGCCCAAATATTGATAGCACATTGCATACAAAGTATGCCGAATTGTTGCCAAAGATTTTTAAACGTTCTGGAGAGACTCAAAGAACTATTAATTAACCTTTTTTTGTAATTCCTCTTATTTTTGTGAAATATAGTTTTTTTATAGTTTCATAATTTTTTAATTTTATTAATATGATTTTGTTAATTCTTCAGTTGATATTTGAGAATAGTGAAATTAAATATGCTTAATATGAGTATACTATAAAACAAAAGCTTTTATATATATATATATATACATATAGTAGGTTCGTTGTGACTTCCAAAACAGATACACCCAATACGTTGCCGCTTCATATATAACGCTATGACTTCCGATTTCGGAAGTCACAACGTTTGCCCATGTTATTTGCATATTTGCTTTCTAGAAGGCATCAGCTATCTCAATTCAAAACTTTTGGTGGAAGTCACTATGACCCCTTATACTTGCAATTTTGTCGTTTAGTTCACGTATATATCACTAGCGCTAGTGTCGCTTTATTTGAGGAGGACAGGCGTAGTACGGTATCGCTTCCAGATTACAAAATATGAGAAGCACCTTCTGACTTCTGTATACTGGCAACCCCGCAGTTGTGTTGTTCGCGTCCAGTTTGATAGTGGTTACCGTGCTGAGTTTTCTAGTAGGGCTTTCTCAAGTAGAAAAATGTTTACTAGAGGACGTATGTTGGTTTCGCTGGCAGTTAATAACGGTAAGAAAATTTTATTTTTTTGTTTGTTTAAATTTTATTCAAAGCCCGGAAATAATCCTATCGTTTAAAGTACATTTTGTACATAATAAAAAGGGTTACTTAATTTTTTTAGCATTTGTGGTTTAAATATAAATCCCATTGTAGTTAGCTAATACCTGGATAATACTCAAAATCAATAGAAATATAAAAAATATTTTGTTTGTGTAATTTTACTTAGTTTAGTATTGAATCAACAGAAACGCATCCGTTGTTGAGGTACATAGCGAATTATTTATGGTTTGTATTAAACAAATCTCAAGAATTAGCATTACGAAATCTATCGATTATATTTTAATTGACTATTACAATACCAATTTACAAATCGTTCGTACCAAAATTTAGGTATTGCATTCAAATTACAGTTCTACATTAGTTTCAGTATTGCACCATATTGTGCATAACTACTAAATGTGTCATATCGGTGAAACACCCACAATGAAATTCGTGCATAAAGTTGTGACTGTCTAATGAATGACCTTCATCGAGCCCAAGAAAACTATTTGCGCTGACTGCAATTTTAAGGGGCCAACACCACAGAATCTCAACTGAGCGCGGGCAAAAATTCTAGCCATAACAAATGAGACCGCATTTAATGCATTAAGATAGTGTAAAATATTTCATTAAGCCCAATTTTCTGTCGTTGCTGGTGGTTACGTTTACTTATGAATCCCTTTGTTCAGAAACCTGTATTTCTAAGTTGTATAAGTAAAAATAGCAAAATATGGTTGTTTGGGATTGCACCCCGGCTTGTACAGAATGATATAAAAGAGGCGGCAAACTTTCTTTTCAGGCATAAGTAAACACTTAACATTTTTAATGTATTTATTTCATGAAGTGTAATTATGATTTATTATAGATTTCCTTTAAATTTCAAATTCAGAAAAGAATGGATAAATAGCCACTAAAAGAAAAAAATCCGTTCTAACTCGTTGGTCAAATATGTGTAGTAAACATTTTTACGTGGATTGTGTTATAAACTTGGGGAAGTTAAACCATAATCAACCATATTGGCAAGCTAATTTTAATAATGTCTACTCATTTATCTTCGCACATTTTATTCTGAATCGAATTATTATTATATTATTTCAAAGAAATATTTTTTTAATTAATGTAATTATTTTAACCCTTATGAATATTGCGGTTACAATTTTAAGCTTGTTGTTCTTTTCTTTTAAAGATCTATAATGTGAAAATGCAAGAAGGATTAATAAAAAATTATTTCCAAAACATAATCGACGTATGGATTAATCGATTATTTTGCACAGCCCTAATCCAAACCTGTATTTCAGTACTTGCTAAACCGATCACTTGACATAAAACCCATTAATAATATATACTAAAGACGTCTACAATTTAAAAAATATACGGACAACAAACGGTTTCAAAAAAAATATTCGTTGATTGATCTTGGTTACTTAAACATTGTGTAAAATGATTTACTTTAAACAGATACAGAAAAACAGGCAGAAATCTTTAAACTTGATGATGAGAAGAAACGCAGTATTGAAAACACTCGTGTAAGTAACTAGGCTAGACAAGTTTTATTTTGTATTTGTAAGTTTTAAAACTACTCAGGAATGGGTTAATCATACCAATTTTGACCAGGATGAAACTAATACCGAGTATGAGATGCTTCTTCCTCAGCAAATGGTTTTTCATCCGGTAGATGCAAAAACCGGCAAAGATGAAAAAACTAATTTTGACGGTCTAGGCAAACACGAATATGTGCCGCATTCTCCACTCAAAATTAATGTAGACGAATCTGAAACGAGAAGTAGGAAAATCGAAATGAAAGCACCGTTTCCGCAAGAAATGGCCAATCCTAGTACAAGCAAACAATTGAAAGAATGTTGTATGGATGATACATGTACATGTAGTATCATATCCTCTTCAAACTGCAAGATATTTCCAGATGAATCATTAACTATTGTCGATGACAGGGACCCTGATTTTAATATTAATGATCATTCGGATGATTCTACGAGTAGTAGCAGATCGACAGACCACTCAATCGAATCAATGAGATCAATAATTGTAGAATTTAATAACAAGGTTCCTATTGAACCATTATCTGAAACAATTGCGGTGAGTGCATTGGTTTTGAAGCATGAAATTTATTAAAATTACTTCTTTATTTTGCAGAAAAAAAGTAATGTTGGAAAAAAAATAATACTTTGTAAATATTGTGAAACTGAAATAGGCACAAAAAATTTTATGAGACATTTGAAAAGGAACCATAAAGAAAAGAACGAAGTAGAGGCTATATTTCGGCTTCCTAAAAATAGTAAAGAAAGACGACGTGCGTTTGCACTATTTAGAAACGATACCAATTTTGACCTCTACATTAATGGAGTAATAAAACCGAATCGCCGAAACACTAATGGGGAAAATACCGATAATTATTATCCCTGCGCATATTGTAAAGGGTTATATCTTAAAAATTATTTAAAGCGTCATGCAAAAGCTTGTTTCCTTTATCAGCAATCATTAAATAGGAAACAAGGAAATACTGACCACCTGTCAAACTCACAAACGGTAACTGCCTGCGCTATGGATCCGACCAATGTAATATCGAAATTAAAAGTTAAAGAAAAAGTAAGTATTAAAAATGTACAAACTTATTGGTCGTTATACAAACTACTATTTTACCTACTATCAAAGAATATAGTACTTTTTGCTAATATCTAAACCAAATTTAGACAATGATTTTTTATGTTGTCTTTTTTAAACGGTTTTTGAAACTTTTGAAATGTTATTCTAATATTTTTATTTTAAGGTCTTCAATGTAATGAAAGGGGATGCCATAGCTTTTGTAGCAAAGAAAGATCTTCTGATAGCTCATTTTGGAGAATCGTATCTAAAAAAACATAAGCGAGATCAAATGGCGTATGCGTGCAGTAATCGCATGAGGGAGCTGTCACGTCTGCTAATGAGTTACCGAAAAATTGTCCAAAATAAGGACGTTGCTTTCAAAGACATTCTTCGTCCTAGAAACTTTGATTTAGTAATACTTGCAGTAAAGGAAATAGCCGGATATGATCATGTGCAGAAAACTTTTAGGGCACCTAGTTTACCTATGCACTTAGGGACTTCGCTAAAATTAGCATGTGAGGAACTATCGCATTTAATTTTGAGACATAGTAAGGGTTATCAAACTAAATCTACACTTGAGGAAAAAACGTGGTTAGAAGATGTGAATAATTTTAAAGAGTTGGTCAAATCAAGATGGAATACAGAACTGGCGTCTCTTGCCAATAAAGACCTTATGGAGAAACGGTGGAATAAACCGATATTATTGCCATTAGTTAGTGACATAGAGAAGTTTCGTGATCAAACACTGAAGATAGCGAACAAATGCCAAGAGGATTTACTTGAAAACGACGAAAATGAAAAAGCTTATAAATTATTGGTCCACAGTACGTTATCGTTGTTAATTTTATTTAACAGAAGAAGGATTGGTGACGTACAATATCTAAAAATAAAAGATTATCAAAATGAAAGGAGAACCAATACAAAAGATTTTGAAAAGGTCTTGACAAATACTGAAAAACTTCTAACAACAAAGTACAAAAGAGTCCTAAACAGTGGAAAAGGAAGCAGAGCGGTAGTTATTTTGATACCAGAAGTACTACAAAAATGTATTAATCAATTACTCACGCTTCGTGGAAAACATATTACCGATGTAAATAATGAATATGTTTTTGCCATACCAAGAAGTAACATTAAATGGGGAAAAGGGGACGTTTCTATAAAGAAACTTTGTAAAATGATTAAATTAGAACATCCTGAATACATATCTAGTAACAAGTTACGCAAACATATAGCAACAGTAATGCAGATACTTAATTTGTCTGGGCATGAAGCAAAACAATTTTCCAAATTTATGGGACATACTCAAAAAACGCATGATGAATTTTATGAGTAAGTTATAAGAAATATGTTTTATATAGATTCGTGGAATTTTTTTGCAAACGAATGGTGTAAGGAAGTTATTTTAATTATCATTTAAAAATCTACTTAACATACAATAACGTTAACAAACACGAAACATTAAATAAAAAACTAATTCGTATAGTGCAAGATTTTCCTCGAACGTAAATGGCAGTTTCTCCTTGAACTGTTTATAATTCACACCCTTAATTAAAAACATGCAAAAACTTTTTAGGTTACCAATAGATATATATCAAACCGCGAAGGTTTCAAAATTACTATTATTGATGGAAAAAGGATCTGTGCCTGCAGAATTCAAAGGAAAGTCCTTATCTGAAATTGACATAAATCTCAATACAGAATCTGTTGAAGAAAACAATATCAACGATGGTAGCTACTGTAATCTTAATATAAAATACGAAACAGTACTTATGTTTATTTTTTGTAGACGAAGGTGTAATATTTTTGAAAAATACTTCCGATAGAACTAACAACGAAGAAGGTAATAAAACAACATTTTTAAATTGTTGACTATTTGTAAATTATCCAGTTTTTTTATTTAAACAGAATCTGTGAGCAGTGGTGAAGTTACTACGCAACAGACAAGTATTAATTTGCCTAACTTTACTGAAGGTAATTTTCTGCTTGTTTTCTGGAAACTGCAATAATACTAAATGCTGCAATTGCCTTTAATTGATAGGTTCCAATGACAGTGGCAACGATGTGCCTGCTAAGAGGAAAACGGTATCTTCATCTGGCCCTACACAAAGTAAGCAAGAATTTTGGTGGTTTTATTTTCTGCCAATGATATTCAGGAAAGATTATTTGCTTTATAGATTCTGATGAGAGTGATGAAGAAGTTATTATAAAAAAGAAAAAAACACCTGGTACTAGACAAGGTAGTGATATTCTTAAAGGTATTATACATATTTTGACAACCAGTTTTTTAGCTTGGACTAAGGATGAACTAAAATTACTTGAGGAGGAATTTGCATTTTATATTAGAAGCAATACATATCCTCCGGGATCAAAAATAAAGGAGTTTATTCTAAAAACAAAAGTAAAAAGATCTGTTATGGTCATTAAAGCAAAAATCCAACATTTGAAAAAACAACATAAAGAAAAATAATTTTGCAGTTACCTATTTATTTCGTCATAAATTAGGAATATGTAATGTAGTTTCATTTTATAAAAAAAAATGTAAAGCAAGTGTACTAAACAAAATACAGTTCTCCAATAAATTAACGCACCACCAAAAAGTAGCCGAAAGTTTAAAGTTAATTTTTGTTAAAACCACCTATCCGATTTGGACGATTCTTTTTTTGAATGACAAGTTGTCTCTTTCAAAAAGTTAGTGTACTACTCCAATCGGATTGAAACTTATTTTTTTCTAAATACCGGGTGTAACAGTTATAAGGTGTTTTTCCATAAAATTTAAAACACCCTGTGGGGTTCAACAGTTACAATATCAAGTTATAATTCAAAGCAAACTCTGGCCTTATCTTTGTATAACATTTTGTTTCTTAATTTACTCTTTTATCTTAGCTACTGCAAGAGAAACACAATTTTATAGCATAACATGTTTTTATTGACTTTAATTTGCATTAAAAGCACTAAAGTAGCAGACTATGGAAAAACAGAAAGAAACAGTAATTGTCATCAGGTAAATACAGCTGTCAATAAGCAGTAGTTGATAGAAGTGTGTTTTTGGTGTCAGTCCTTAAGGTTTTTTTTTTTTAAATCTTTAACTCTGTCAGTATGCAACGTGAAATACGAAATCTTACTCGCGAAGAATGTGCTCAAGCATTACTTCTGTTTGAGGAAGGTTAGAAGTTATTCGTGCCAGAGGCGGAAATACTCGCTACTGAGACTTTCGTTTACCTTTTTTTCTTTACATTTTTTTTCTTTTTTTTTTGTTGTTGTTAAAGTTAGTTCTCCATAAACACATGTTATGCTATAAAATTGTGTTTCTTTTGCAGTAGCTAAGATACGAGAGTACATTAAAAAACAAAATGTTATACAAAGATACGCTAGAGTTTGCTTTGAATTATAACTTGATATTGTAACTGTTGAACCCCACAGGGTGTTATAAATTTTATGGAAAAACACCTTATAATTGTTACACCCAGTATTTATAAAAAAAATAAGTTTCTGTGCGAATAGAGTAGTACACTAACTTTCTGAAAGAGACAACTTGTCATTCAAAAAAAGAATCGTCAAAATCAGATAGGTGGTTTCGACAAAAATTAACTTTAAACGTTTGGCTACTTTTTGATGGTGCGGTAATTTATTGGAGAAGTGTAGTTGACATTTTATAGGATGTCGTCCTTTGACCTTGTATTTTTAGTTTATATTTTTATCGAATATAATTTTTCTGTGGTTTTTTAAACAGTTTTTATTTACAAAACATCAGATTTAATATGCAGTTCAAGATTATTGATTGACAAAATAATATTTATATTAAAATATAATATCCTAAGAAGATAAGAATAAAAAGAATATTTATTAATAAGTATATATGCAAGCTAATTTTAAAGACGTTGGTTTGCACTTGCACAGCCATACTAGATGAAAATTATTTTTGATCATACTTTGCTTACTGACCTTGTTAATAAAAAAAATTCAGTGTTGTTATAATTCATAACGATCCATGTGCGGTAAGTAATGAGTAGTATTTTATCATGTAAATATGCAATTTATACCTGGATGAATGTAAAACTTGTTCGACATTACCGTATTCACTGTTGTCACTTGATGAGAAATTCATAACCTGGAATATTTTCTTCAAACGTAAAAAAAACTTGACATGTTGTCACTCGATATGCATAGTTAAAGATTTACTTTTTTGCCGCTGTCCGCGCGGCAGAAAGAGTTACTTTATTTTTCCAGCGCGGGCGACAGAAAAAAATTAACTATAGTAACGCTCTCCAAAGCAAGCTAAATTAGCTCTTTCAGTGATTAAAATAATACGTGATAAAATAAAAAAAAATTCTATGTTTGAAGAAAAAATTGCATATTTTACGTCGAGCTAAAGTGACTACTGCTTTTCATCTGTAGTTATCGGACTCACTAACATTCATCCGTCAAGCGCCTGCAAATTCTCCTCAAGAAGTGCCACTGTAACTCCTTATTATATACTATTGTGCTTATCGTACATACAAAATACCACATTTAATGCAGAGGAACTTCAAAAATCCAAAATAAAAATGCACACGTCAAAATTTGTTTATTGTTGACAGCGTCTTGAATCGTCTGAAAGGTCAAAATTATTTTGTAGATTTTTAATTTGATTCATGTCGAATTTATCGATCGTGCGAAAAATAGTATACACAGTTGTTAAGTGTATAACGGAATCTCGGAAATTGAAAAAACAACTCGACTTTGTTTCGTTTTTTCAAACTTTTCCTCGGTTCTATTATAATGCACACCTCACAGCTTAATATACTATAATTGCACAGACCCGAAATTACTGCATATCCACTCCCGGCAGTCGTGATAACTTAACATGTTTACTAAAACTTTACGTTTAGGAGTTCTTGACAATTCTGCTACTTATTTATGGTTTCGCCACAACAGAAAAATGCTCTTTTTGTTTCCGCTGATTTTTACACTAAATTACCAAAGTGCCAAATTCTTAACGATGCATATATTGTACTTAAAAAAGTTACCTTATAGGAACCATTCAAAAAAGATTCACAAACAGATGCGAGATCTGTCCCTACAAATGATACTCCGCTACATTTTTGACCAATTTAAAACAGTGTAACGTAGTGACTTCCCAAGACTCGGCAACGCAGCTGGAAGCAGCTACGGCGTATCCACCTCTCATATATAATAAACGGGATTGTATATGCCCGGAAGTGACTCGGTATCTTATATAGTTACAAAATATTTGTATTTTTTTTTTATAAATCTTTTCCCCTCTTTTGATAGACGTATTCTACAGGTTCCCCTCATTCATAAAATGTGATATATATGCAATTTAATTAATCGGGTGACCCGGACGTCAGGTCGCCTCTTCTACTTAGCGGAAGTGACAACTTAACACGTATCCATATATATATATATATATATATATTGTGACGTAATGTAATAAATACATTTTTTATGGGTGGTCCAGTACATTTGTGGAGCAGTATATAAATAGAATTATTTTGTTATTCTGTGTTGATAGAATCTGTATATATGTTGATTGTTTATTTAGCATAAATGGCTTCGAAATATTCTTTATACTTTATCCATTGCAATTATTTTTCATACTTAATTTAGACATTAGTTATTCTGTTATTTTGTACTGTTATGTAAATATTTTGATTGTTTAGTACCTTAAATTCATTAAAATTTTGTTATAAATTATGGAATAATAAGATTAACGATAGCAAGCTGCTTTCGCTATTAACTTTAGGAGTACCCGCTAGGCCTGTTTGTTTCTCACTGTTATTCTTTGTACCTTCTTTTTATACCAGAATTCCGATTACTGATATATTAAAGCTTGAGAATCAAATTTACATACTGCTCAACATTGATTTGTCAGCTCCATACAGTATGTTTGATTCTGTTGTAAAAAAGTATTATTATAACTAAAATGAAACAAAACGAACTATTGATGTAACAAATTTTTAAGACTTAAATTTACCAATCAATACGGGAAGTCATAGTAGCAAGTTACGGCGTCGATCCATCTCCTGCAACCATGATAGTTAGGATGATTATTTTAATTTTAATTTACATGCTATAACGCTCATACCTGCATATAACAGAATATATCTACACTGCATCTCTTGTAATAAGGGTAACACCTGTTAGAGATGTCACAATAAATAAATATTAAATAGCTTCAAAATATCCGTTATGCTTTATGCATTAATAGTTATTTAACCAACAAGTGTGTTAATGAAGGCGATTAATAATCGAAACTGTTTAAAGCACGAACAAGCGATAGCGAGTGAGTGCCTTTAATAGTTGAGATTATTAATCGCCCATTAACAAACGAGTTGATTACAAAATTTTTTTGTTAACCGCAAAATCTTTTTTTGTGGTGAAAAATTTGATTAATACAACTAACCTCCATGCAAAATATCAAAACCTCAAAATCACATAAACAGTTAATTAATGAAAAAGAGTGGATTAATCAAAAACAGTGTATTAATAGATCTATTAATCCATCCTTTTTTTTAAAACAGTTAATTAATGAAAAAGAGTGTATTAATCAAAAACAGTGTATTAATGACTTCTATTAATCCATCCTTTTTTAGGAAAAATAATTCATTAATATTGAAATTAAGAAGCGGTCAACGGAAAAATTATTTTTCATACTTAATTTAGACATTAATTATTCTTTTATGTTGTGTAGACAGCATGTGTAATTTTATTGATTGTTAATGTAGCTTACATAGTTTTGAAATATCCTTATGTTTCTTATCATATAGGTACTATTTAATAATTTTTGCTATGTGATATTGTAATTTTGCTTTTTATTAATTGGCCACATGCAGAAAAAGATAATCAAATAATTTTACATTATATAATAAATGGTGGTGGATAGTATTAACGTTAGATCCTTAATTAACTAATTTTAATAATTTTGTAGATATTATTATTATTAAAGTAAAAATAATTAGATTAACTTTGTTAATACAATTTATTTCATAATTATACAATTATAGGAGGGCATAAATTTACGAGTGCACAAGAAACTGTTAATATCTGATCTACCACGGCAACATCGTCAGTTTTCTTTTTCACCAGGAACATAGGCATTGTTTCGTGAAGAACTGTATTTTTTTGACAAAGGACTCCAATAACGCGTTTGACGTGTATTCTGAAAAAAAGATATAATTAAGATAATTATTGTAACAATATACTTGCACTACCTCACAATTGCTATATTCCTGGTTGATTCTATATCCATTGGATCGAGCTGCCGTTACCCTTTTAGAAAAGCAGGCGTAATCACTGTGGCCATATGTAGTCCTACGGAGTCTTTTATTAAAAAGCCAAGATCTGCCAATACAAAATCTTCTGGCAAGAGATTGTTTAAAATCCCACAATCCTCTGTTAGACCTTTATCGCTTATTCTGCCACCATATCCATGTGATACAAATGATATTGATCCAGGAGGAGTGATGCCTATTAGTACCTTTACCGTATTATGTTGTTTGTACGTAGACCATGTAGTACATTGTACTTCAAGGCTACTTGATTTTTCCACTCATCTCAAAACAATCGATTATTACTGAAATCTTGTTGCCAAATGCTACCTTGAAGCATTCTGGCATTGATTTAATCAGCTGATCTCGTTCAGGCCAAATAATAAAATTTTTCATCCGATGATACATAATATTCAATGTGGTATAAAATATTCTGGAAATTGTTTGTACGCTGACGTTAAACATGTATGCCAATAAACTAAAATCTAAATGTATTCTAAGTTTTATCACCGTTATCAAAAACATGACTCTAAGCATGTTTTACTTACTGAATTAGGAATAAATATATATAATTAAATGTGAACTGTATATATTGTATGTACCTATTTGGTGTAGCATTTGCCATAGTAGGCGTGTGTAAAAGAATTTTTTTTTTGTAATGTCACAAACAAAGTATATCTATCTAACGCGCAAAACTTTATATGCGGCATGTGCCGTGGGCTACAACGTCATTCTTCCATGCTCACGTAAAACTTTTACATTCACTGGAAAACTCTCACTTTTCTTAACTTGTAGAACAATTCTTTCCGCATTTTTTTTACTGCGTTCCAACAACGTCGTA
This sequence comes from Agriotes lineatus, assembly GCA_940337035.1. Taxonomy (NCBI): domain Eukaryota; kingdom Metazoa; phylum Arthropoda; class Insecta; order Coleoptera; family Elateridae; genus Agriotes; species Agriotes lineatus. Next base: position 18,878,806 of record OW679198.1, on the reverse strand, counting down.
TTAATTAGGACGCCTTCCAGAGGCGAGCGTTTCCTTTTCAGAGACTTTCCATTTGAAAAATATTTTTTGGAACTTTTCCTTAGCGTGCTTTTAAAACTTTCTTTAGTGCAACAAAAGTAATAAAATTTGTCGTACATTTTAAATGCGGCATATGCCGCGGGTTTCAGCTAGTAATAAGATAACTCGGAATGTATCGCCTATTAACATTTTCGGCAGGCAACAAGCCGCGACTTTGTCTTGGCTTGTACTTGCCTACCTCAAATGTTAATAGGCCCTTACATTCCTTGTGACTTAAATAGCTATTACCCTCTAAGTTAGGGTAGACCGCATGCTACCGGCAGACCGCATACTATAGTAGCACCGAAAGAATTCTTTAAAGCTGAAAACACAAATGTGCACATATTTAATATCGCCTAGCACTGTATGCCATATAAAATTAATAAGATCAGTATTACTTGCAAAAAATATTTATTATAAAAATTCAAATACAGAGATTTGTTTAGAAGTAAGTAATAAAAACGTGGTCACCCTGTATTATACCTCAAATGTAATAATTTTATAGTTAAGTACAATCTACAAGTTAACAACAATAATTGTGCTCTGAAAAAGCTTCAGTTATAATAAAGTTTGAAGGGTTATTCCAATTTGCTTTTATATTAATTTCTTCCTTATTTGTCGGTTTTATATAACTAGCTTTGGATTTTTTATTCCTCTGGGTTGAGAAAAATGACTGTTTTGTTATTTTCTTATTGGCTGGTTCTTTGTTACTGTTTACATTTGTATATGCATCACTATTCGTAACATTATTTAAACTCAATACTGCAGAAGCACTCTTTACAAATTTTAAAGCGATATTCAAATTGTCCAGATTGTCAATATGGTTTGCCGATAAAGCAATGGAAGAAATTTCATCTATAATTGCTTTCTGGAGATCCTTTACTTCAGTAGGTTTTTTAGACAAATTTTTCAAATGCATGTTAATTTCATCTTCAGTATTTTGGATAAAACTGGCAGCTGGATTGCCAACATCTTCCGTGTGGTCGTCATTGATTAAATAATGAATATTTATAAAATGAATATGTTTACAAATGGTTGATTTTATATGATAATCAACACAGTTACAACTGAATGAGTGAATGCATATTTGGCAAATATTGCACATTAATTGACAACAAAGTGGTTTATTAAGATTTTCTACAATGTAAGTTTTTGAAGTGTTTTCATTTGTTACTTCCCATTTTCCTGCAGTGAGTACAAGTACATCAAAATTTGACTCTACAGCACTCTGATGTCTTGCTGTCAAAGTACTAACCCGATCACTAACTTTACCTTTAGTCAATTTGATCAAACGTTCAACTTCTTTGTCTCTTAAAAATCTAAGTACTGAATGGATGGCTTTATCTAATCTTCTAACCTTTTTTCCTTCCATATATTCATACTTTATTATTCTGTGCATAGATTCTATATACATATTAGTGTTTATGCCAACATCTTTTCGATGACAATAAGCCCACAATTCTGGCTTTGAACTGAACCCACTAACAAAATACTTATGAAAATTTTGCATATACTCATCTTCTTGGAGCTGTTTTAAAAATTCAGCATAACATGCGTTAAACACATCTTCCTCGACTGTTGTTTGCAAAATTTTACACATTTTGTAAATACGTTGTCTTTTTTGTTTTGTATCATTGGCATCACTTCCAGATATTTTATTCAAATTTAATTGCCATGCTCTATCGACATGCCAACTGCAGTAGAGTTGTTTAGATGGAATTCCCATAACACTGCACCAGGCATTATAAAACGTGTGACATGTCGCTCATAAAAGTTTTACAATTTATTTTACCAGCGACAGCTGATACAGCCGAAAAGAAAATTTCAAAAACATGGGTATCTTTCCGATTAGACCACATAAATGTGCAAGGAAAACCTTCACCAAAATCATCAACTATAAGTAAAGAAGTTAATTCATAGTCATAACCATTAGTACCATGGGTACTATCAATACAAATAATGTTTTGTCCAAATTTTTTCAAAAGTTCAACTTGTGAATTATCAATTAAAATAAGACATAAATCTTCCGAAGCAAATCGAAATTAGTTTATTTCTTCTACACCGAGTTGAGATGTGGCAAATTCCATTCCTGGACTTTTATATAGTATGATGGGGTTATTTTCACTGGAAAAACATTCTTGCACCCATAAGCTGACACTAGTGGCATCGCTACTGTGTCTTTGCCCATCGTTTACAGTTATATTAAAAGATGACTTAATGTTGTGTACATCTTTTCGAGTCACGATATCAATTCTGTTGAAAAACATACTTTGATTAGTTTTTTGTACAAGGAAATCATGTGCTATTTAGGAAGATCCAGAAACGATTTCACATATTTTAGGTAGTATTATTATTAGCAATGAAAATTAATTAATTATGCATTATATAAATTAAAATGCAAATCAACTGCAAATATATTAATATTTAATTTAAAAAAAATATTATTGTCAGTTTACACAATTTACTTTTTACCTGGACAATTTTTCTTCGGTTATATGATTTCTCAACCCATCTAGTATTCTCGATACTGGAACTCCCTGGGTTAATGTTCTCTATCCTTTTTGCTGATTCTTAAATGTTGAATATCTTTTTCATGACCATAATGGTAATCGCAATATGTAACACAGCACCCTTTTGTATTTTTATCAATAGTTAAAATTATATGACTTGTACACGAACCATAAATTTTAGAATAACCTTGTGATTTTAACCTACGTTGTCGCACTACCAATTTTTTCTTGAGAGAATCTAGCCTTGAGGTTCGGTTACATTTAAAATATACTATATCTTTATTTTCTTTTTTCTTCACACAACTTTTAAAATAGTTAACTTCATTCTCTTTTTGCTCGCATTGTAACCACTGATAAAAATCTGAAATGAAGGTTAGTTATAACTTCTTTTGTATACCTACTAAATTAATGTTTTGTAAATACCTACCTTGGTATGATGAGAACTGCAGATATTGGGAAGGTGGTATAACTACTTCATGTTTTACTTTAATATGTTCTAGCAACAAGGCCGTGGTCCTGAAAGACACCTTGCAACCACTTAAGCATTTACAAATATAATTTCCTTCAGGTTTTTCCTGTATCTTTGGAGCAGTGTTATTAAAACTTTTATGAACATTTCTAATGTGCTTGTTCAAATTTCCGTATGATGAAAATGTTGTTTTACAAATACTGCAGAAGTTATCCATCTCGTTATATTATTTAAACAAATACACTTTAAATGATTTTCATTTTAAGGTTAAGGTTGAAATGTCAAACGAGCGACTAGGACAGAAAAGCAAGAACTACGGTAATGTTCGTATGGAATCGGAGCATGTCTTTTAGCCGTGTGTCAATAGATTTGTTATACAGAGTAAAGGTACGTTTTCCTAGAAGCGACTCTAGCAATAATCGCTCTGCGATAGTCGCTCAGCGATCATCGCGAAGGACTCCTCTTCCGAGTTAGTATGTTACCATTTTCCTCCCCGTGATGATCGCTAGAGTCGCTAGCGTTGATCGTTGTGCGACTGTAGTTGCCTGCTCTTGGAGGAGTCATAATCGCAATCGCTAGCGTTCTTTTGTGAATTATGCACGTATCCATTTCTCGAAACATGTCTTCTCAGAATGCAAAGCTGCATTTTTCTGCTGAAGAGGACGGAAAGCTCACAGAGTCAGTAAATAAAACATCCAGCATTATATGATATGTAACATGCACGTTACCGTGATATGCGAGTGAAGGACAATATTTGAAAAGAGATTTCAGAATACTTATGTGGAAAGATCAAGTGAGTTGACAATCAAATACAGAATCTGTAGTTTATTTTAATACAGTTACTAAAGTAATTTAATCAATTAATAATTCATTAACTATTATCTGTTCGGTTCACATGACGGTTTTACCAACCCATACTGCCTTTTCTAGAAAAATAGTTTGTTAATGAATTTCTCACTGCAAACCCTTCTTGATTTGCAAATCCGCAGATCCCCGACAAGCCAATGACGTTTTCAACTGGAAGGTCTTGAGCTGTGTCAAAGTCATGATTTGCTTTCCGACGAGTTTCAAAGTAGTGGTCTCTGAGTAGGCTGTGCAAGCAACAGGAAACTATAATGTCGTCATCGACTCGTGAAGAGCGTATCGTGATTGGTATGTAAAAGATCCTGAAAACTTGGGCCAGCAGTCCAAATGCATTGTCAGAGACCCAACGAGCACGGCTTTTCGTTCATCAACTGCTGCATCACCTCTCAGGTAAGGTCTCATCATATTGGTATGTAGTCTGAAAACTTCATCACCGAGAAATACGCAAGGCAGCATCATATCCGACTTTGATAGCCTACATGGAGGTGGAAATAGATTTCCAGTCGCAAATTGTTTTCCCAATTCTGATTTATCAAAAATTCCACTATACCCTTGCTTTCCGAATGAGCCTACATTTATGAACATAAATTTGTAGTTGGCGTCAACAACAGCAAGTAGAACAATGGAGAAATGCCCTTTTTAATTGGCCGTTTAAGTACTCGTTAACGCTCGTACTCAAACCAGCCATACTTGTTCAGCAAAACATTACTTTTCTAAACTTGTTGCGTAATATACTATTTTGAAATACACTTTACGTATTTTAGTTTAAACACATATTTTTTTTCACTTACCTCAAAGTTATTACAAGTTTCTCCTCAGACCTGATTGGGTAGAGCTTCTATTGTATGCTGTTTCCTTGATATTTCCTTCAATTAAACTCAAAATAAAATCAAACTGTGAAAGGATCAATCTAAAGTATTCTTTAAACTTTTTAACATTTTCTCTCAAATTATTTTTGATGACTTGCAAGAAACAACCCTCCTCTTTTTTTGCTTTGAAGATTTGATGCACTCATTTTCTGGAGGAAGGCATTATTTGCTTCTCAATATCATCATTTTCTTCTTCCTCTCTTAATAAATACGCAAGGAGTATTTTCTTTAAACTCATAAAATTCACGGAACTCCCAATCACAACCAAGCAACCGATAAACAAAATTAGAAATAAACTGCTGCAACTGTCGCAGGAGACGCTTGCAGGAAAACACCTCAGCGTTTTGTGCCAGCAATGATCACTGAGCGATCATCGTCCAGCGATCATCGCTCAGTGATAAACGCGTCTAGGAAAACGTACCTTAAGTCAAAATTTCAGAAAAGATATTTTAGGGGTTGACTCTAATCGCTAAACTAAAACACATTTCGTTAAGGCGTAAAGAGAAACCGGTAATCCTGCGGTTTACGACTTCCATTTTGAACTACCGCTTCTAGAGCCAGTAAAACAGGAGGGATGCTGCAACGCTGTGGGTATATTATACCACCATTTAACAGTAGTTCATTTCAATAAAGAAATTGCGAAAACTAGAAAAATGCAAATTAAATTAACAAGACAATTAAATTTTAATTATCTTACATTGTATTACAAGTAAATTACTAGCAATAAAACTGTTTCCATTACAATTGAAATTCGACTATTTTTGTGATTGTAAGCAACTTCTTTAATAATCTTTTTGCAGTAAAATTATTTAAAAATTGCAATAATAATCCGTTAGACATGTATAAGCAGGTCCTCGGTTCGAATCCCGCAAGGGCCGGAATTTTTCCGCAGCCTTGGATTGGGATTGGGCTCGGTGAGGCCATTCACAGTTGGACACCAAATTAACTGTGCTCTACTCAGTACCACAGACCTAAGAGATAGAGTAACAAGGTCAACACATCACCATGACACACACCTCAGACAATGGTTGCTGCGCAAGAACAAAAGGCACGCTCCAACTTTGTATCCCGAATCCGGGGCAAGTTGAGCATTGTACCGCCAGATGCAAGCACATAAAGCACCAGCCTCTACACCGCAAGGTAAAATGAGGTTATCAACAATACATACATACGTTGTATGTATACAAAAAAGAAAAATTCCCTGTATGTGTACCTACTTACTATTCTACATAAATGTAAAGCCTTCACATTCGATCTAATTAAATTAAAGATAACTGCAAATTTAATTCTGTGTAACAGTAATTGGCAACATTCAACAAAAATTAATGTTCTTCATTATTTAGTAAAACTGAAATATGAATAAAAAAGTGAAATATTAAACAGATGCTATAACGACTTAGTACTTATATAATAGTATTGAGTTATGTGTGTGTGCCCACTATTGTCCTATTCATAAGAATTATCTCCTTGCTGAGAATGAGTAGATTAGTTATCTTATGCTGGCTCAGTTCCTGCAGTGTAGCATCCGTACATGTTTAATCATTTTATAATTATATTCAGTTGGCAGTCAGATCTCGTCTTAATAACTTGTATCTAAATTGCGACTCCATCGATGTAAAGTTTTTGATTGTACAAATAAAGTGCTTTTTAAAAACAAACTTCGATGTAAAATAAACATGAATGGCGCAGTCGTGCAGATACTTGGCAAAAGGGCTTAATTGAGATTTTCAAAAATCAAAATTGAAATTTCGCTCTTTGAGTTTTAACTCTTAATTGCCGAGCCTACAACCCAGTGGAGCCGAAATGTTTCAACAATCAAACACCGAGGATCCACAGCTGAGAATCAACAAAGCCGAGCAAGAGGAACAAGCATCGTCCCAAGTCAAGGCACCGCTGTTTCCAGCCTAATTGCAGTCCGTCGCCGACACCAGATCATCGGGATCAAGACTTGGCAGTTCATCGAACACCAGATCATTGGGATCACCAAGTCAAGACAACATGAAGTTGTAAGTGAATTTAATTTAAATAATTTCAAGAAAGTTTTCAAGTGATTAAATATAAAAATAATTTTATACTAACATAAAACTATATTTTCTAAGTTATTTTTAAGATCAGGTGGTTGCAAACGAGATGAGGTTCTGGCGTATACGTTAGGTATACTTAATAATCGCCAACCGACTTTGCATCCATGCGTAGGTTTCCCTGAATTAGGAAAAATTATTTTTTTAATATTAAGTAAACGTACTAACATAATAATAACACTTTAAACAAAAGTTAATGATTGATACGGACACGTCATCTGATAGTGAATCAGAACAATTAGACATTTTCGAACAGACAATAATTAGAAGTGAAATTATTTTAACACCCCCTCGCCTAATAATGCAACAAAACCAGCAGAATCAGGTGCCTGTAGCACCTCCTCAACCTCAACCCTTTAATGCATACCCGCCAGGTTTCCATATGAGCATTCTGAATGAAATTCCCACATATTATGGCAATCCTGCGGAATTAAGCGAATACATTCGCGCCGTTGAAGATGTCATTAATCAATTTTGGCAAAATCAAAATGCTAATGCTTACATAAACAAATTACTTTTGTCTGCTGCCCGCAACCGACTGAAAGGTGCAGCTTTAGAAGTAATCACGGGTTATACTTATAATTCCTGGACAGACTTAAAGACAGTTCTCATAAATAATTTTGGAGATCAGCGCTCTGAATTGAATATCCAAATTGATATGACTAGACTAAGACAAAATTCTAAAGAATCAGCCATCGATTTTTTTAATAGAGTACGATCACTTTTGGCAATATTAAATTCAAAAATATCTTTAGGTCCTGAACTTCAAGCAGTTAAAGATTACAAATTAGAAGCATCGAAAGATTTGGCACTGAAAGTTTTTACGAGCGGTTTGTTAGAACCCCTAGGCAGTTTTACTAGAGGTCGATCACCCAACACATTAGAACAGGCTTATGCCTACGTAAAAGAAGAATTAGATATTCGTTATTTTCAAGATATAAATAAAAATCACTCTTTGAGTAATGTAGCACAGTCAAAATTTACAATGCAAAAAATGCCATCCTTCCAAAGCTATCAAAAAACCCCTCATTTACCAACTTATCATAAACCAAATTATAATCAACAAAATTATTCTAGTAATTTCAATCAACCCCAATTTAAACCCAATTTTACTCCTATGCTTAGATTTGGTTATCCAAATCAACCTCCGAGAAATTCTGGAATTCAAACTATACAAAAACCTGCAACGAACGTCTTTGCCCCTAAACACAATTATCAGCCCACACACAAACCTGAACCAATGCAAACGAGCACAATCCAAAAACGTCCTGCCTCGCAACAATTAAGGAGACCACCACAACAATACCGACCATTCAACCAAAATTTCAATCCGAATTTTAAACCAAATAATTATATACAACAATCAAATCAACCTCGAAATTTTTATTCACAAGAATTATTTAATACAGACTTTTCCGAGACCCCAGCTTATCACGAAGCTACTGAAAACCACGAATTAGAATATAATTATTACGAATCATCCCAAGAAGACTTAGACCCAACTACAGACTTTTTCCAGCTACCAGACGCGGATTCAGATAATGAAGAACCTGAAGAATCCGTAAATTTTCGATAAGAGCCTCGGTTGAATCATTTTCAATTAATCCTAAATCTAACCTACCATATATAATTATCCCTCAGACTAATTACAAACTATTAATAGATACTGGAAGTTCACGTACAATACTTTCTCCTCAATTTGTTTATAAACATTTTCCTGAAGCAATATTTGAACATCCTTTTGAAATCACTACATCCCACGGAACTACTTATCATAATCAAGTTGCGGATATCCCTATTAAAAATTTATTTTCAGAAGAAGGTACACACTTATGTTATTTGTTCGATTTTCATCCTACATATTCTGGATTGATAGGTACAGATTTATTGGCCGACCTACCAGCAAATATAGATTATCGGTGGATGCATATCCAAACTGATAAAACTACGATACCATTTTATTACAACCAGTCTAAATTAAGACAGGAAGAACAGAAACGTAACCAATGTAACTTTTCAAAAATTAAACCTTCAGAAAAAACTTTAAAAGTAATCGCGTTACCTCCTCGAACGGAAAAATATGTTGTACTACCTGCCGTAGGAAAAGATGGGTACAAATTAGCACCAAAATTACATTTTACAGAACACATATCTATGCCTTCAGCTATTATATCATTAAAAAACAACTGGTTTCGTACTAGCTTAATAAATACTTCAAACGAATCTCAAACTTTAGTAATTTCTCAACCATTGATTTTAGAAGATTATACACCTGCAAAAGATGAAATCCAAATTAATAATCACCAGGTATCATCAATTAAACAAAAACAAGTACTTTACCAAAATTTAAAATCAAACTTAATATTAGACCATCTAAATGACGAAGAACGCACAATATTAACAAATCTTTGTTCAAAATATAAAGACATATTCCATACACCTGACATTCCTTTATCATCAACTACCCTAACCAAACATCATATTAGAACGAAAACTGACACACCAATTTTTACGAAAACGTATCGTTACCCACATGTACACCGACAAGAAGTAAAACGACAAATCGATAAAATGTTGGAAGAAAATATAATTGAACCCAGTGAATCACCCTATAACTTCCCAATTTGGATTGTACCAAAAAAACAAGACGCCTCCGGCAAACAAAAATGGCGAATTGTCATAGATTACCGGAAACTTAACGAACAAACAATTGACGATAAATTCCCTCTCCCCCGGATAGAAACCGTGTTAGATAATTTAGGTAGAGCAAATTACTTTACAACTCTCGATTTGGCATCTGGATTTCACCAGATCGAATTAGAAGAAAAAGACAAAGAGAAAACGGCCTTCTCTACTGAAGAAGGACATTACCATTTCAAACGTATGCCCTTTGGTTTAAAAAACGCCCCGGCAAGTTTTCAAAGAGCCATAAACACGGCCCTGACAGGACTAACTCCTAGCCAGTGTTTGGTGTATATGGATGACATAATTGTTTTTTCAAGTTCATTGCAAGAACACATTTCTCGCCTTGAAAATGTATTTAAAAAATGTAGAGAAACTAATATAAAAATCCAACTAGATAAATCTGAATTTTTGCAAAAAACAGTAAAATATTTAGGACATATGATAACTCCTTCAGGCCTTAAGCCAGATCCTTCCAAAATCGAAACCATCAAAAAATTTCCTTTGCCTACCACTAGGACCGAAATAAAATCATTCCTAGGACTTTTCGGATATTACAGAAAATTCATTAAAGATTTTGCAAAAATTACCAAATTCCTCACCCACTGTCTAAAAAAGGAAAACAAAATTATTCATACTCAAGACTTCATAGACTCTTTCGAATATTGCAAAAATATTCTAACCAATGAGCCACTTTTGAAATATCCAGATTTTACTAAATCATTTGAGTTAACTACAGACGCTTCTAAATACGCACTTGGTGCAGTCCTCTCACAGGACGGAAAACCGGTCAGCTATGCCTCACGTACGCTGAATGATACAGAACAAAAATATAGCACAATAGAGCGTGAATTGTTAGCCATTGTTTGGGCTACCAAACAATTCCGACCCTATTTGTTTGGAACAAAATTTACCCTATTCACAGACCACAGACCCTTAGTTTGGCTGCGTAGCCTTAAAGAACCAAATTCTAAACTCACAAGATGGGCCTTGAGACTGGAAGAATATAATTTCGACATAAAGTACCTACCCGGAAAAACTAACAAAGTATGGATGAAATTATCCAAGACATTGACGAAATTATAGACGACACTAATAGACTAGATACACCCAAACCAGTAGACCCTAATTTCAGCACAATTCCTAACCGATCAGAAACACCTAACATTGACGATTTATTTGACATACCCATCCTCGACAATGTCCTTACCTCAGATAACGATGAAAGTTCGTTAGCAAATACCATACATACACAGCAAAGCTCAACACCAGTAATAGACATAAGCGAAAAACCCTTACAACACTTTAATAAACAAATCGAGTTCATTGAAGCTAACCTCCCTAGAAAAATTCAAGTTACAAAATTTGATGGAAACACACATTTCTCAGTTTTCGTAAATTCCAATAATAAACAGTTTAGATTCAGTGAATTGTTGATAGAACATTGCGAACCAAAAGTTCATTACTATTGTCACTTTTCCAGTGATTCATTGTACCAAGAGTTTTCCGAATATATAAAATCCATTACTAATGAAAATACACCTAAATTTCATAGATGTACCACCCAGGTTAGATATATAACGAACCCGGACGAACGGCAAAGTTTAATAACAAATTACCATCTTGGAAAAACCAATCATAGAGGAATATTAGAAACTGTCGAGCACTTGCAACGTAATTATTTTTGGAAAGGAATGAACACAGTTATAAAGAATTTTATTAATAATTGTCAAAATTGCAAAACTCAAAAGTATAACCGAAATCCAATAAAACAACCATTGCATTTAACCCCAACTTTTAATCGTCCTTTTCACACAGTACATATGGATATATTCCAAATCAAAGGTACCAAATATTTAACATTTATAGATGCTTTTTCAAAATTTGTACAAGCCTACCAGCTACGCTCCAGCAATATGATCGATGTAACTGATCGATTATTTTACTTTATCACAACCTATACCGCACCCAATATTTTAATAGCAGACAACGAATTCAAAAACCAACCATTTATTAATTTTCTAGAATTACACAAAATTCAACTCCATATCACAACACCCCATCATCACCAGTCAAATTCCCCTATCGAACGCTTTCATTCTACACTTATAGAACATTACCAACTTTTAGGAGAAATGCCAGAACATAAAAAAATCCCCTACTGCGTTATGGCTTACAATCATTCGATTCACTCAAACCTAAAATTATCACCGTTTGAAATCCTATTTGGCCATACCGATGGACAAAACCCTTTCGATTTAGACTACGAAAAATCCTTTTTCGAAAATTACGTAATTAACCACAAAGAAAAAATGAAATGCTTATATGACGCTCTACAGAACAAACAGGTGACCATTAAAGAAATCCGAAACGAAAAGATTAACCAACTCAGAAAAATCAGAACATTCAAAGTAGGAGACCAAGTATATATAAAAACCAATAACAGAAACAAAAAAGAACCCAAATTTATAGGACCTTACACCGTTGACAAAATTCACGGACACGATACTTATGATTTAAAAAACATTCCTACAAACGCTATCCTTAAGAGACACGCAAATGATTTAATGTCTTTTCCAGGACAATCTCGATCATCCTCTTCCTCCTTACCTGGAACAAGTGCAAAACCGACGTAATAATAAAAACGTTAAGCGACAACCCCGGACTGTATCCCCTACAAAAAGGTAAAGCCTTATTAAAAGAATCTGAATGGACTTTGATCAAAATTCTTGACTATACACCTATGTTAAATGATTATCAAATTCTTAGGAACAATCTCTTAAAATCAATTGCTCTTTTGGAAAACCGAAATTACCCTATAGGTCACAGACATTTTGTAGAACTAAAAGACATCTTGATTAATCACAACAACCAGTTGTTAATCCTTAAACAATATATAAATAAAGCCGATCAACTATTAAAGCAGGTATTTCCTGAAATACACATTAGACAAAAACGAGGATTAATAGACGGCCTAGGTAATGTAGTAAAATTTATCACAGGCAATTTAAATGCAGAAGATGGACAACATTATGAAGACATGATATCTAAATTAACCCGCGATTCGGAAAATCAGAAAAACGCCCTATTAGAACAAGCACAAATTCTAAATGACACTGTATCTTCCGTACGAGCTCTTTCTGAAAATCAAAAATTATTAAACGAAAATTTAAACACAATTTTGTTGAACAATGCAGAAATTGAACAAATAATAGCTGAAACATCGACATATTCAATAATTAATCAATCTATCCAATCATTACAATTATTCATCAACGTTTGGATCGAATTAGAAAGCGCTTTTACTTTCGCACAGAAACAACAGTTACATATCTCCCTTATTGACAATGACGAACTCGTACAATCTCTAAATACTATAACTAAATCCCTGGACCAACTTCAGAATTCGAAAAAGAAAAATCTAGCTCTCCCCTATCCTGGAACCCACGAAAACCTTCATTTATACGAATCTATCATAACAACAAAAATATATCAAAAAGATAAAGCTTTTACATTTATTTTTGAAATTCCATTAGTAAAACCCTTTTCTGAATACCAATTAATAAAATTGATTCCTTTTCCTGCTCAAACCAAGGACAACAAATTTCATATGATTATACCCTCTTATAAAGTGTTGCTGTATAACACAGATTTTAGCATCCCCGTCGAAATAAACCATTGTCAACAAACCTCTGTAAATTATTATTTTTGTGCTCATGACAACCATTTTAGCATCCCAAATTCTAAATTGTGTGAAACACAATTACTATCCTTTCACGACAACCAGATTTGTCAACCGTACATTTTTGATTTGACCTCAAGCAAAACTTTGCAAATAGATACGGCAACATGGTTAATCAGTTCACCAACCGAAACTATTTTGGATATACAATGTAATCAAGCCACGAGCAGAAAACAAATTATGGGAACAAAATTAATACACTTAACCCCTGATTGCTCTGTTCTAATCAATCACGAAGAATTATTATTCAGCATAAAATCGTCTTCAAATAAGGAAGTCAATTTAAAATTGCCAAGCATTAGTAAATTGCAAGTTCATGAATCTCAAATAATCCACATTTCTAAAATCGACCTTACGCCTGTTAACACTCAAGAATTGATCAGAAGTCAACTAAGGTTAACCGACCAGAAAGACAAATTGTTGAATAACGACATCTCAAATATGACAAGTTTACATTTTAGCCTTAGTTCATTTATTATTGTATGTTTAATCATTATTAGCCTTATATGTATCATAATGTATGTATACTGTAAACGCAACTCTTTCAAAGCCAAAGTGATAGCTTTATTAAAATCACCAATTGAAAATTCTACTTTGCAAAACAATCAACCTAATTCATCTTTATTACAATGTCAGATTTAAATATAGTTCCACGATATTTAAATCGCTTAGGCGCGGAAGAGTTATGTGTGTGTGCCCACTATTGTCCTATTCATAAGAATTATCTCCTTGCTGAGAATGAGTAGATTAGTTATCTTATGCTGGCTCAGTTCCTGCAGTGTAGCATCCGTACATGTTTAATCATTTTATAATTATATTCAGTTGGCAGTCAGATCTCGTCTTAATAACTTGTATCTAAATTGCGACTCCATCGATGTAAAGTTTTTGATTGTACAAATAAAGTGCTTTTTAAAAACAAACTTCGATGTAAAATAAACATGAATATTGATCATTACATATTAAGATAAAATAAAACACATGTCTGTTTGAAAGGGGACTCAACATTTATTATTATTTATTATATAAAACACGGTCATTTTGATCAATAGAACGATTAAGTCTGAGAATGGCACGACTCCATTAACTTGACCTAACAGATCTTTTGTACTGAACGTAGACACCTTTTCTGGATTTGATTTATATCCAGACATGTAGTTTAGTACAAAGCACTTATTGTTCACCAATATATAGTTTACACCGCTAATTCAACAATTTCTACTGACATTTCGTATACGCCTGTACATAAACTGGAAGTATGTCGTGCGATGCCATCTGCTGGTAAGTTCGAGTGCTAATGGTTCCGTTTCTGATTGCTCATGATGAGGCAGATCATTCACCTTCTCTCTATACACTGTGATTCAAATGTTTAAACAAACAACATAGCACTACTACCACACTGAAAAATAAAAGTAACTAGAATCATTACATTTCCAACCCAACAAATATTTAGTTCAGGAACAGACAATAGTATCGACTGTTAATTTGTTATGTGATTGTATAGTTGTGGAAATACACCAAGTCACAAGACATAAGAATGTAACTCTTTTAGTTACCTTTTGTATGTATATTTTTATTTCTTACAGTTTTCTGATAGAGTTTTGTAATCACATTTTGTAAAAACGGTAACGAATATGAAATGTTATAATTTCAATGTTTGTTGAAATAAGATGCTATTTAGAATGAATTGGCTGTAATACATTATAATTAATCGATTAGGCGTAATTATAAAACTATCATACAAAACTATCAACGTGGAACTTTAATTTTTAAAAAGACTAAACGCAGCTGGCAGTTAACAGTAATTACTAATGTAAAAAAGTAGCAGTTAATTTTTTAAAGCTTATCTTGAAACCATTTTTCGGCTTTGCTCGAATGTTTTCTCCACATACCAATTATTTCAGGACCAGCCTGTATATTGTCTTCGCATAATAATCAATTGTGTTTCGAAATATTTCAATTTACCAGTGCACTCTTTTCGTACCGATTCTGGAAAGTCCCAAAAACATTCGCTGGCTTATCGCGAGGTCGCAGCGTTCAGCTGTCTTTGTTAGTTGGCCGAATGCGCGAGGATTCTTTTCCTACACCTCGACGAAGTAACTTGCTTCTAAAAAGGTCCTGTTCGTGCTTTATTACGCCACGACGCTTAATTTTGAAGGGCTGACTATAATCGGGTACGATGGCGTTTTTCTGTTTGTTATTCTCCTATTAATTGCATTTCTTTAGCTCTTAATCGACGGTTTTACCCGAGAATTTAATCTTGGAAGTAAGGTTGCCTTTCGATGTAATTTTCAACACCTGCTAACGTCCTACCTAGCTCCTGCGGCTTGTGAATGGCTTTTCTGCAATTACGGACGCATCCCCGGCGCTTTCTCCCCCGGGTATAGCAAGTCCTCGCCAGCCTTTGATTAACAGCAGCCTTGGGCGTCGGAGGTTAGTGATTCTTGGTGTTATACTACTTTAAAAGTGGACGGTCTTCCTGCTTTTAAACAGATTCGGGCAGTTTAAATTTGTACTTTCCGTTGTTATTAACATATATAGTTTAATAGATAGATAGATAAATTTATTTCACGTAAAAAAAATTTTGCAGAGATCGTCGTTACCATATTTAAAATAATAAAATTTTACAAATGGTGACTTGATAAATAAAGCTACAACTATAAATATATTACATACGCGATCAAGTTGTTAAAATCTCATTCCAAGCCTGAAATATAAACATTTAAAATAAACATTTAGAATAACGCTCATTTTTTTAACAAATCACAGTCTAAGAACTCTTGCAAACTGTAGAAACAATTATTTGCCAAGAAGGACTTTGTTGTATGGTTGAAATTAACACAGTTTAAAATTTTAATGTTTGCGGGAAGTTTGTTTTACAACAGCACACCCCAGTAGTCCACATATTTTTGGATAGCGGAAATCCTATGAGAGGGTGTTTGTAGATCGTTTCCTTTTCTTGTGTAGTAGTTATGATTTGCATTATTTAGGTTGAACGTTTGCCGATTAGAGTGAACGAAGTTGCGACACTGGTATATGAACAATGAAGGAACAGTAAGTATGTTCTCGTCCTTGAACGACTCTTTACAGCTGTCACTGAATTTCAGATTGCACATAACTCTTATACAACCTTTTTAAAGTTTAAAAACTCGATTAGCACTAGACGATGCACCCCAAAACAAAATGCCATAACCCACTATGCTGTGAAAGTAGGCGAAGTAAGTGAGTCTTGTTGCTTGGTGTGCACTGCAAATGCTTATCCTCCTCACTGCGTAAACAGCAGAGCTCAGCCTCTTTACTAGCTGGTCAATGTGATTGTTCCAACACAGTCTATTGTGTCTACAGTCAATCTATTTTAATACTTGAAACTTAATGCGTATATTTAATTACGATTAATATTTAAAGCTACAATTTATGTGTGTAATTGAACCTTTGTAAAATGAGCGTTCACGCTATTTGCTTTCAATAACCTGAACAGAAAGGTTTTTTTAAATGACAGCGGTATGCATACCACTCGATTTATTTGTGGTTACAATTAATTGAATAACCCAAAAAGGGGTTTCTTGGTGCGTGTCGCAACCTTCATTTAACTTGCACAGCTCTGCTGTGACATTACTTGTGATTAAATTGTTTTGATTATTTATTATTGAATTACCATACTACAGATTATTCAGTAGTTATTAAATAAACGCTAGTCATTTGTAGTTTATTTAAATTATTCAAAATCATCGGATTTCTGGCGCCCATATCCTTTCTTTTGAAGACTTTGCAGGGTACACAGTTGGTTGTTTGAACCCACGACCATATCGCCGAATTTGAGTTAGCTCGACCATTGCGGTAAGTGAAGATTTTTAGAGCTTCCGTGTAGTACGAACTTTAAGGAGGTTAATCTGCGATTTTATACTACCATTGATTATTTTAATTAATTAACCGCAGGTCAGCTTCTTTATCGTTTCAATTTACATCATTATATTCGCTACAGGTATGTATATTCTGCAGATAAATTAATATTAGGTTCTATATCTGAAAACAGTCTTCCACTTTGAAAATATTACTGTTTCTGTAGGTCTTACATAATTATTTTTATGCATTCAGCCAGATACTTATTACATCTCCATGGGATGACTTGGTATTTAAAATCTCGTAAATTTTTTTACACTCCGGCTACACCATTTCTATTGCATTATAATGACAGTGATACAGTGGTAACCTCAAAACTTTGTAGTCATGTTCTATGTACATGTCTACATAATCTATTTTCTGGGGTAATTTAGGACTTATTTCCCATACTTCATCTTTCATTGCCTTCTCGGAGAAAGCCGTACATTTAAGTTTTAACCATGCAGTTATTACCATTTTTGTCCAGCTGCGACCAGCGATTTCATCTTGGTATCTACAATGGTAACTTGCGTTATCCATTTTATAATTAGGGATGGTTCCTTTAGGCTTGGTAATAGTTTAAACAGTGCTTAAAATTAATTGTTTTCATCGTGGTAATCACCACTTTCTGCTATATTTTTAAAAACGTATATTTTTAAGAAAACCATGCAATAACTATAATACCTATATATCTAACTTTGTATCCCGTTTTTGTGATTCTAGTAGCAGCCATTCCACCTTTTGAATTTAAAACCAGTTACATGGATCTTAGCATTTATTGAATTTTGCGAACAGAGAAAATCTGTAATTTCTTCAGAAACCATTGATTTTAGTGTTACCTGCTTTTTTCTGCGTACATTTTGTGAACACTTCCTTGTAATGCATTGGATAGGCTTAGATATACGTTAGATTTATTTTTTTTAGATTTCTTAGAAACTACCTCTAAATACAACGTTCAATTCTCCAGTAATTTTTTCATCCAGTTTACTGTGCATAAACAGAAATGGAGTTATGACTTGGTGTATTTCCACAACTATAGTATTCTTGGGATTTTGTATATTTTTAAAGTGCATAATCAACGAGGCCATGACACTGGGCCTATAAAGTGATCTTTGGAATGGCCTACCACAATCTGGCAACATGGCTTCGCCAACCTTTAACAAAAAATTACTAGTTTTAGTCAATTTTGAATTATTTCGGTTTATACTGTAAGAGTGAAATGTTTGCAGTTAAACACTGTTGCTGAGTATCACCTGGAAGATCATACATTTCAAATTTACCTACAACTTTTCTGCTGTTCGAGCAGTTAGAAATTGTTGCAGGACAATCAGTCAGTACACTGTCCCTGTCATTCTAATACATGCCAGTTGAGTCGTTGCTATTTACATTGTAGTGCGTCGCTTCATCATAATATTCGACTTAAAAACAATTCCTAAAGGGTGGGACCTAATTATCCATTACAAGTAACTCTCTACTAATTTTGACTTCATCTAAAACAGTAATTTCTTCAAAGTAACTTGCCTGGAAGCTAGTGATATTGCAGTCAGAACTCGAATTTTTAAAAGTGCTTTTCACACACATCACTAATCTTCCCAATCTGCCAGTTCTCTCAATTCAAAACTTGTTACCATTTTTGTGCCATTGTTTCATTCTATGAACGTTTGAAGAGGATGGAACAACTAATACAGCGCAGTTAATTTGACTTGCAGCTTGGTATGCCACACTTCAAAGGCATTTTTGCAACTGATGTTAACTGCCTTGTGGAAATAGTTTTTAACGTCAAATATATTTGAATATTTTTAAAACTTACCGTGTTCTAGAATGGCCTAGCAGAAAATTTGGCATCAGAGTCAGTGTCATGGCCTAAAACAACTTAGACCGCCTTCGTATAATTCATTCGTATTGTTTCCTCCTCCCAGCAGGCTATGTTAGGGATGACATTTTTGCTGGTACGCATGTCAAGTAACTGGACATGACAAAATTGGGTTATGTTGTTTTCAATTTGTGGTTACGATTTTTGAAGGCTTGCAGTGTTGCCAGTTAAATGGTCGATTGTAATTCTAGGGCACAGAATAATACCCTAAATCAGAATGGCCTCTCTGTGTCGGCGCTTTCGATGTCAGCATACTCAATTTTTGTGACCTTGAAATTGTCCGCCATAATCCTAGTGGTGTGCAGAGGCGGCAAATTCAAAATTATGCGCCTAAATTTTAAACTGAACAGAAATAATCCGTACGTTTAAAGTCCATGCAATTTATATGGAAATGCACAGTACACCATGTGCCACCAAAAGATCTTTTCTGTGCACTCATATTAAATTAATATTTTAAAACCAC
The DNA here is from genome assembly GCA_940337035.1 of Agriotes lineatus. Classification (NCBI taxonomy): domain Eukaryota; kingdom Metazoa; phylum Arthropoda; class Insecta; order Coleoptera; family Elateridae; genus Agriotes; species Agriotes lineatus. The sequence continues at coordinate 18,859,320 of OW679198.1, read as the reverse complement.
TTGCGCAAAAAAACATAACCTTTTTATAAGGGGTCATTGCCCGCCACAAGTACACGTGTAAAATATGGAAAACAGTTGACTGCACACCACCAGAACTTGCGCATGAGCAAAGAAAAAACTAACTGAATTTTAAGCCGACAGGCCATTCTGTATTATTCTGTGTCTAGGGGCGGCAATTTTTGACATTTTTTCATTACAATTGCAACAATGTCAAGAAAGCAGTTATATAAAATGTCGTTTTTTCATTTCATGGTTTGACTTCTATCACAATTCATGCATGCAACCTAATAAAAACGTAAAACAGCCTACTGGGAGGAGAAAACATTGTGAATAAATTATACAAGTTTATTTAACAAATATCAACATTACTAAATAATAATTTACTAATTGCAGCTATATACCGTAATATAATGTAATAAAACATTCTTGGAATCACTTAAAGTGGTTTAACTTGTAATATCATTTGAATTTAACTGGTGAATTAGTTAGTACTCACTCTGAATCACATAAAAAATGAACAGACTGTATATTCACGTTTTCTTGCTTAGATGTGAAGTTTATTAACAGAAATTTAAATATCTACCTAAAATATTCAAAATTTAATATTCTAAGAAAAATGATCAAAAATTGTAAAACTGTTGCTGTAAAAAATTTAAAACATTATTTAGAAAAAGTAATAAAAAAATAACATGAAAAACTGCTTTACAAAGTAGTAAGTTCTTGTGTTTGTGTAGCTAATTAAAAATACAATACTGATAGCTCAAAAATGCAATAAATTATGATTACATTCGTTACATTAGTCATTACATTTGAAATTACTATCTACAACTCTTATAAAAGTTGCCCTGAAAACGAAATTGGTGGAATTCCTGATATTTTAATTAAAACATGCCAAAGCAATTACATACTGTACTGTAACGGTTCATTTTTAAACTTATATTGCATTTCACTCTCAATATCCAGCATTATCGCAATATTGCTTCAAAAGCACACTATTATAGTACGAAGGGACCAGAAATAAAAACCACATCAATAAAAGAAAATAGTATAATACTTTAAACACAAATATTTCTCATAATATAATGGAACAATTATAATAATACTTAAGTCATACTTAAACATAGTTATTAAATAAATTATTTACACCAAAATATCCAGACTTTCTTGGGAGTTGCTATTCAGTCTTGTAGAATTTTCTTGATTCATATTAGAGGTTTCTAATTTAGTCTCACAGTTTCGTTTAGGCGGCAACCTCAATCGTAGCGACAGCCAAAACTTATCGTCTTTAGATCTCTCCCAGGGTATCACATGAGTGTTTCTCACAATTGAAGACAAGGTTTCACCTTGTGAATTCTTAATTTGATCTCCACTAGTTGGGAACTGTTTAAGAGTAATGCAGCAAAAATCGGGATCTAAATCGTGCAATTGTTTCAGAGCTTGATGCAGAACATTGCACTCCCATTTTTCATTAAGGGAAGCAGGAGATATTACAGCTACAATTCGACGGCTCTTTAGGGCGGCTTCTGCTAAATCAGTACACCCTGTAAAGGAATTAAATTATTAAACTGAGTCGTTCTCTATAAACCTTAATAACTTACAAATATTTATGTTACTCGGTAGATATCGTGAACCACACTTGTAGTTGTATTTAGATTCTAAAGTTGGCAGTAGAACCCCCAGAACAATTTCTGAATCCATTTGCGAGTATACTATTAGTATATCGTTAGTCTTGCCATCATTCTCCTGCAATCGACTAAAACGGTCCTTTATTTGCACTCGCAGAAATAATCCGTACTGTAGATTTAGGATTAGAATAGTAATAAGTAAGAGCGCAACAATGGCAGTCCATACAAGAATCTTCTTAAATGGTACGGGGTTTGGGTTTATATATGTAACATTAGCTGTAAAAAGAATAAGAATTAGTATTGGTCACAGTAATCAAAATTATTTTTACTTACTTTCTTCATAAATTAATGTAGTTAACTCGATGGTCTTGCCTGGTTTGCTAATAGTGCAAATGTACTCTCCATAGTCTTCTCTTTCCAATCTGTCGATTATTAAGTACGTGCCGAAGGTTTGGCCATCCTCTCTGAAGTGGAAAAAGATAAATTATTAAAGAATAAAGCCACACATTTTTTTTAAATATTACTGATAGTGCTCCAAAATGTAATATGTAAATTTTCTACACATGCATTTTGTAAAATGTCTGCTTCTATAGATAGATAAGAAGAAGAAAACATTAAAGTTATACTGCAGTGCTCCAACACAAAAATAATGTTCCGTTAAGTGTTTAAGGTCGGTATAACAACGGTAAGTAAAGCAATATAGAAAAACGCCTAAAGAGATTTACACCCAAAGTCAGAGTTTCTAAATATAAATTTAAATTTAATCATTACTGAACATAGATCTGTCACAAAAGTATACGTTTTTATTTTTCAATTTGCAGTGATAATGCTGTCTGAATATTAAAAATTCTTAAATAAATTCTCAATACAGAGTTAATCAAGAACGACGAAAATTAACCACATCAGGGTCTCTGCCTTCAATTTTAAAGGGAGAACTCAAATATACTTGGTAAAGTATCAATTCTGGATGACACTTGATATCGCAATTGATAATACTCGGTGAAATGAAATTACAGCTTCCTTTTAAATGTAAAACTTATTAAACATTAATAAAAATAAGGAAAATAATTTTGGTAGGCAGAAGTAAAGTTTCAAATCACATTTTCTTTATGCAAGACAATGCAATGCACTTCACTCACAAATTAAAAACTATTCTTTAGAAAGATGATATCAGCTTCGATCGATTGCTTATCGATCAGATTTGCCATATTCTGACTCAGTGGCACCCAATGGGTAGTTTCACTTTCAGGGCTTGCATTGAAATCACAGAACCGGTAACAATACAAGATAATTTCAATTTGGGCAAAGTTATAGAACTGGGTGCTGTGTAGTAATTTTTGAAAATTTCAGTCTAACTTCCTAAGGTCGCTATATTTAATTTTCAAGGTTTTAGATAGAAATTATATACAGACTTCAATGATATAACGGGTGCGTTATAATTAGGTGTAAAAAATTTTACCAAAACTTCTTTAGGCCAAAACAAAGCAACTAACCTGATACACCTTAGTACCGGTAAAAATTAAAAAAAAATTATGTCGATTTGTGACTATAACTTGGAAAATAATGATCTGATTAATTTGAAAATACATTATTATAACATCAAATTAACAAAACAATGACTAAAAAATAGAAAACTATAGCAAATGTTCAAAATGCTCCTCTCCAGCCGCAATACAAACATGGCACAGTATAGTAGCGATTCATGCACTTGCCGAATGTTATAGTTTTCATGAATACCATTAGCAGCCTCGAAAATTCTTTGCTGCAGCTATTTGCTTGTGTTAATTACCTCACAGTAAACCACCGTTGTAAAAACCATACACGCAAATGATGTCTGCTATTTATTTTGGGGTAAAATAACCCATTTAGAAAGAAAATTGTTCTTTTAAAAATTACATTAGTCTTTTAAACAATTAATGGCTGTTTATGACAGCGTAGGGTTGCCATATTTGAAAATCACAATTTCGGGACAAAGACACGAAAAGGGCGGTGGGGGGGGGGGGGGGGCGTCTTGTGAGGAAAAGGTAATTCATTACTTTAATTTTGTAATTTTTTTTTAAATTTCTTCGTAGTTAATTTTACCAATACTAGAAACTAAATACTAAAGAAATCCATTAAACAATTTATATAACAAATAAATAATAAAATACATTTTCTGTTCATCGTTTATTTATGCATTTTATAATGTATAAAAAATCGTTTATTAATGTTCCCTATTACTAAATAATTTATCAATGACTCTTATTAATGAATAGTTTTCTATTAATAGATACCTTGAATGGCAAAACTTCAAGTGTAAAATTTTTGTCATGCAATAAAATTTGATTTTCTCCAATTTAATAAGATATGATCAACGAAAACTATTGTAACTAACTCATGTGTTATGCGGTGATTAATAATCTCGACAAATAACGAGTTCACTAGGACTCACATGTTAAAATGTCTCAATTATTAATCGCTCTCATTAACACACTTGTTTGTTAAATAACTATTAACAGGACCACTAATACGAAGCTTTAATAAAACGTAAATTTCACAATATGTGGTTATTAATGTAGTATGATCAAAAGTTATTTTCATTTAGTATGGCCATGGAATAGTTCCTAATTTATGAATGGAACTACGTTTATACTTAAATCTCAAACTTTTTAAGTGAGTTACAGTTGAATTCATAGATTAGGATATATTCCATAGCCATACTAGATGAAAATAATTTTTGATCATACTATATATTAAGCACACTACCTGTACCATCAGTTCACATTTGCATTTGTTTCTGCTGCAGCAGCACTATTTCAATTTGGATTCTTGTAGTATCAACCATATTTCGTGGAACTTTTTCTTACATTTAATGTAGATCAAGGTGTTACTTGCATAAATCGCCTATTTATAAAAAGCATTTAGAACCCAGATTCCAGAATAGCAAATAGCTGTGAGTTGCTAAACAATTGGTTTTAAATTATATTTGAGGTATTGAACCAGAATTTGCAGAAATCGCTCGAAATTGGTAAATCATAACATTTTCTTGGAAAAAAATCAGGACATTTCGGGATAGCATTTTGTTACAGAAGAACTAGCTCCAAATCGGTACAATCCCGAAAAATCAGGACGTATGGCAACCCTATGACAGCCGCTGGCTTGACTATCAAAGTCAGACTACTTGATTTTAAAAATTCAAATGTTTAGTTTCCAAATATAGAAATAAAAAATGTTCATTAACACCCTGTACCTTTTTAAGGGAGCATTTTGATACAAAGGTGTATTAGGTTAATTTCTGTTTTTGGCCTAAAGAAACTTTGGTTAACTTTTTTACACCTAATTATGTACCACCTTGTGTAATATTCATAACTTTTATTTACGATTAGTCGAGATAAGAAGCAAGAAACGTAAAAGAAACAAAAAATCGAGCAGACTGTGGTTACTTATTTTATTTTTGTGGGTACCATACCAAAACCATTTGTGATTATTATTAGTATATTATATTATTAGGAGTAAAAGTGATACTTTGTGTGGCGAGACCGGACGCGTTTGACTGACGAGCGTGAGCGAGTCAAACAATTTTGAGCTCGGCAGATAAACCATCTAGACACACCACATAAAGTATAACATTTGCTCCGAATAACATAATAATTATACTATTAAACAAAACTGCTGATTACAATATTTGTTGTCATATTTATCATATTTTTTTTGTAAAATTAACTCATTGATGAACGAAATTATAAAAATCTGGTGTGATACACTCACACAACTTCCTTTTACAGTGATCTTATAATTAGTCAAAAATTTCATTTTTAATTTTTAACCATTTGTTAAAAATTTTCAAAAATTACAAATTCTACAAAAACGGTACAAAATCGAGTGTTAGTTGAAGAGACAAATTTTCTCTAGAATTTTAAGGTGAATTCAAAAATGTAATAATATACCGGGTGTTTTATTTAAAATAGGAGTTAATAAAAAAAATAGAAAAAAAAACCAAAGAAACCCACTTTAGAAGTATTCAACTGGAAAATCACCTATCTCACATCAATACACATTAAAAATGTAAGAAAAATGTAAAATTAAAAAAAAATCGTTAGAGCCGTTTTTGAAAAAATCGAAAAAAACTGAAAAATCACAAGAGTAAACACCTACTTCCGGTTATGCGATTTTCTTCAAAAGCTTGCTGTCTCATCTACATAGTACACAAAACGTATATATGAAGTTTCAATGCCATACCTCTTTTCGTTTTTGAGATATTCTGTTCACAGACACACAGACAGACACACAGACACACAGACAGACAGACAGACAGACCAATGAAAAAAAATATGTTTTTTGGGATCAGGGGACTCTAAAACGTGAAGATCTGTTGAAAACTCAATTTCGAATTTTTGGGGTGAATCCAATACTTCCTTTATAGTAGTAAAAGGAAGTAAAAATGGTGGCAGTTGCATTGCAGAAAATTTCACTTTCGTATACAGGGGTAAAAGAAGTATTTTCGAACAGAGCCAACAAAAACTGCTTAAGTTGCGCCAATTGGATCGTTCTTCTACAAAATCTAAATAGAAATTTGCTGTCAAACACTTAAGAAATCCAATGCTCTACCCTGTATACTTAGATAAGTTACATATTTTCGTCATTCAGTCTCATGTTAAGCGTATTTAATAGTAGATTGTTCTACAAGTTAAGAAAAGTGAACGTTTTTCAACGTTTAATTTACGAGCGAGTGATGCAACGGGAGTGGATTAATTTATCACGAACATGGAAAAATCACTTTTATAACATATTCAGCGTGCTATTTTTTCTAATATCATTACAAAATCTAGCCAAAGTTAAATTCGACATTTCTTCATATTTGATTTTTTTTAAAATTCGCAGTGAAAAACGTCGAAATCGTCAAATAAAATACGAGAAATCGGCAGTGAAGTAATCCATTGTTTTACAAATTTTTGTAGGCGGCTGGGCGATAGGTAAACGTCAACCGACGTCAACGTAACCTATAAAAGTAGGTTAAAATGTTGTCACTTCGCGATTTCTCGATTTAAAAAAGCAATGTACCCCTGGGCACTGGAAGTTCCATTTCAATCCTTGCTTTGGCCCTTCGGGCCTCGGCAAATAAATACACAATCGTGATAAGAAGCTCAACTTTAGTAATAACTTATGTGGAAACTTATATAAAAAAATATATATAGATTTGAACTTCCAAGTCCCTATACCTTCTTAGTGAAGGGACTTTGTACTAAAGTATATTAGGTTTAATCGGTTTATTATAACCTAAGGAATCTATGCCAAATCGGTGTCCCATTTTTTGGGACACCCTGTATAATTGCTATCCTTGAATTTATTTATTTACTTACATCTTACATCAAAACACTTTTGGTTTTTGAGAGAGGTGAATGTAGCTAGAAGATTTAATTATCAATAAAGTATTAGGTTACTATAGTTAACACAACATAAAAATTAAGAATCTGTATATTACGATTACGAATCGACACGACACTAATGATAGTTGCAACTTGCAAGAAAATTCTACTAAATACAACTATATGACAATAATTTTTATTGAAAGTAATTGAAAAAGTAATTGATGTACAATTATAATTACTAAGTAATTGGTAATTGAATTACTATTTCCTGTGAGTAATTGAATCTCTGGTAATTAAATTACTACATTGGGCGGTAATTGGTAATTAGTAATTAATTACTTTTTAAAAGTAATTTTCCCAGCTCTGCCTTGAATCTCTTACAGATTCTGAGATTTCAATAGTGAGCCTCAAAAGCAAAAAACCCTACAGACTTCACCTTAAAAGGAGAGATGGGGTGTTGAATCATGTTGACAGATATTATACTTGAAGAATAAAACCAAAATGGTATCTTAAATCAGATTAGATTAACTCGGTGCTTCAATTAGTTTCAGTTGAACTACGATACTTAAATACGTACAATATTTTCCACTTTGGAAAAGAGGGGAAATGCGATCTACCCCACGTTTCCCCCATAAATACATCATCGTCTGACTCTTATTTGTTACTAACACTGACAAATATTATTATGTAAATTAGAACCAGATCGAAACTATGCAAAATTTCTACTTGAAAGTCAGAAGCATTGAAATATTATTCCTGTAAACGTATAATTCTAAAGACTATTCAATTCACCTGTCATCTGTCAAAAAGTGACCAATGAAAATCCAGAATTCTGACGTTTCTTGGCCAATCAAAAAAATATCAGTGGATATATCTTCCTAGAAGGTATTCAAGTGACTATTTTTAACAAATGCGATTTTTATTAGAAAAAGTCGACATTAGTGTTCTGTTACTATAGAAATTGCGTAGTTTGTTGCTAGATTTACTGAAAACTAATTTGAAAAAGGTAGTTTGGTTCATTAAATAGTCAAGGGTAATACCACAAGCAGTGGATATATTTTTGACAAATATTTTGTCGTTTCCATGTAAATTATTGCGTTTAAATTTCACGATACAAAATCACATCAAAAATGTCACGAGCCGAAGGCGAGTGACATTTAAATGTGATTTTGTTGAGTGAAATTTGCAATAATTTCTATGAAAATGGCAAAATATTTAAAAAAAATATATCCACTTCGAGTGGTATTTGGAACGACTATTTAATAATATTAATACATAACGATTAACTTTATTGAAAAATAATCCAACAATTAATATAATATCATTCTCAATTCTCAATTAAATTCAGCGGAATACTTCCAAAACACAGCATTTTAAAATTTTTAAAACAAGCCACACAGTTTGTTGGGGTTTAGTGTTACGTAACCTAGCGATATCACTAAGGACAGAACATCGTTGCTAAGCGTTACTTCGCAACAAGGCTATTTATTTTTGAGTACGTACATTGTTTTGTGAATATTTTGCATGGTGCCCAATATTCAGTGATATACTGCTGTTATTGGTTGAAAAAAGCAAATGTCTGCAATGTGATTGGCTTATATGTTATAGTGTTGAATAGTCCCTCGAATACCATTCTTAGTCAAAGTTAAGTAGATTATTTTTGCGGTGGTATCACTACTCATGTCCATTGCGCTTGGGATTAGGACTCGTGCTAGCCCACTCGTCCTAATCGTACCAAAGCGCAATGGACATTCGTGACACCACCACAAAAATAGTCGACATAACTTTGACTACTCAAGGTATTATAAGTGAATATATTTCTGTAACAAGTGCAATAAGTGAGCAATTTTGGCATGCAACGTGAAAGTTGCAAGTGGCAACAACAACCTTTTTTTACGTGTTACATGCAATGACATGACAGTCGTTAGTGGGGTTGGAAGTCCCCATAAAATGTACAGCGACGCCTATAATTGGCCTAACGGCTGTTGGCTGAGTACAAAAAAAAACTTCTCATACTATGGTATTTCACTAAACAAAAAATGTTAAAATAATAAAAAATTATACTAGAAATTACAAAAAAAATCTGGTAGGGCTTTGACGATATAACACCAGCAATCGGCATGCCTAAACCTTGAAACGGGAATCTGACCTTGTCTGAATTGTTTATTTTAATAAAGCCGGTTTGTGGTTGCATACTTTTTCATGGTTAATTAGGTTTAATCATTGTAAATTAGTATAGTTGAAAGTACGCGCACGCAGTCCTGTTTTAGTGCGTGAATTACTCAATCGCCCTGGTGGCACAAAGAAAATTTCGATTACAGCGTGCTACATACAAAAGGCTTGAAGCCGCGCAGTAAATGGATTTATTGCATCAGTGTTTGTGTACAACAAGCTAGTATTTACAGGCCAAATGCCAAGTAAGCACACACCGTGTCACCGCCAAGGGGCTTCGTGACGCCACAAGTTTTCCGTGAAGCAATCCGCCAGAGAGCCGATCGAGCTACAAGCTAGTCGTTTAGAGTCCAAAGCCACCCCAATCCGCTACATAAGAGTTTAAGGTAACCCAATGCAGAAAATGTTTGCAGTCTGTGCGATAAGCGTTCGCTCCGGGGTGAGGGAAGATTTCTCCACCGAAAAGAAATGGGCTTAATTGGCAAATAAACACGTACGCTAAATGGTTTATTTGGGAATTCAATTCAAATTCCATTTAATGCATGTAAATTGTATGCACGTTAAAATTAATATATCTTTGTTCATTTGTGTAATCAATTTGGCTTTCTGATGCATAATTAGTTATTTTCAACCCCGTGAATACTACAAGTGCAGACCAGCTAACTACATTTAGAAAATATTGACGCTTCCTGACCACGAGCTGAAATAAATTGAGAGTTTCATGTGTACTGGGTTAGCTAAGTAAACAACAAGGGTAAACAGTATTACGAAGGCGTGCCAGACGTCTTATTATAATTTAATGTCCCAGCGAAGGGGCTACGAAAAGCCTCATTTCAACCTTATCTAGAACAACAACGAAAACCGTTGTATATTGACTACGATTATAAAGTTGTTCTATTTTTTGTACTTATGCAAAAGTAACTTTGTCGCACTACTGCACAAAAGTGACACGTTTTGCAGTAAAAATTGATATGAAGTGAGAGCAAAGTGTCGATTATCATTTTGAAGAACTTAATTTATGATAACATAAAAACTCTAACAATGAAATGCAAACAAGGTAGAAGTTTTATTAATGAAAAGTGATATGCAGCAAATAGCCTCCTCTTTTGGCAAAGTTTCATGGTAATTTCAGGACAATGTCGTACATTAAACTGACGTCGAAGTATTGATTGAGTTTTGTAAGAACTCACTGCACAAGAACACACGTATTTTTCATAGAATATGACGCTATTTTTAAATGTCAAATTACATTGAAACAAATGCAAAGCCTACTTGATTATATAAACATAACATCATTGATACATTTGAACATCTACATTTTTGCAGAAGAAAATGCTAATAGACTTTCACAGTGTATAAAAAACGTGTTTTTGATACGATCGTATAAAAAATATGTTTTGCAATAAATATGTGTGTACTTTGTTTCAACCGTTTTAACAATTTTCGGAAATAAATATATCAAAACACCCAGTCACATACTAATAATTTATATATTTTATTTGATATTACATTGTTTTTCAAGCATGCTGTATATTTTAAGGGTAACCCTTCCAAAAATGTCTATATCTTTTTACAATATTAAGTAGTTATTTTTCATGCGTTTAAAACACAAGTCTAGTGGAGTACTAATTCTTATTTCGGAATTGAGTCACAGCGTTGTAGTCGGCATTACTTTTATCAAAGACGCGAAGGCAATAAAAGAAACGAAATTAATGGCGGACAGACAGGAGACAAAGAGAGGACAAGTTGCCTTTCTCACGAGGATTGTCTCATATTTTATAACCAGTCTAGAGGAGTTTTTGTGCGTTAGTCCTGTAAGTGTCGCCATTATCTACTGGCAACCGGAACGTCGCTAATTACCGGTAATTACGCGGTTTTTGCTCAGGAGTAACCTCCAGGTGAGCCCGTTTATCTCTGCGCGGTCAACAAATTGCTCGATAAGCCTATTTGGAAAAAAGCGGTCGGCATAATAATCAAACTGCTCTTTGTACGCACCGACGGAAAAAAATTATCAACTATCCCGGGAGTTCATACTGGCAAGGCAAATTTCAAATACGCGCCCGTAATTGCCACGGTTTGCCTTGGAACACCGTTTTGAGGCTTTTTATAGAAAATCCTTGCGAATAAATACTGAGAAAGAATTACTGTGATTAGTGCGAAGTTATAGTTTCGTCATTTGCGGAGGTCTATTATTAAACAAACGTTTCGTGCCCATAAAATTGCAACAGTCATCTTCATAATTGGTGCTACTTCGGAATGCAAACCTTTTTTGGAAAAAATCTTTGCTCTAACAATGACTGCAGCCAACATAAGGCGTTTCCACAAAAGGAATAATTAAGAAAAAAGGTTGTGCGTGTAAGAGGGCAAGCTTTAAAAAATTTAACACAATAATCGTCAGATGTATACAGGGCGTTCGTATAGGTCGCACGACAATATCAATACTTCAAAATAGAAGTAAAATATGTTTTAATAACACTAACTACTTTTGGTCTAAGTTGGAACGGTCTTCCACACAAACTTTTTTCAATATTTTGCGTTAGTATCTATGTATGTATAAACAATGCACGACCTTCCGAACCTAAAGCCGCTCCGTTCTACTTAACTAACCAAATTAACGCCCGTGTAATTTTTACAATCGGTTTACTGCCTTTTTTATAAATTGAAGAAACGTAAACGCTTGTTTTGATTTATTGACCACTTCCACACCTTTCAGAAATATTTCAATATTTTGGATAGGATACTACATAAAGTAGGGACAAGAAATCAGACGACGTGCGCCACCAAGCAAATTTTAGTTTAGCTTAAATTGTTAATTTTCTATTGATAATTAATTAAGCTTAAACCCAACGCATGATGTCAAATGAGCTGTAAAGAAGAAAATAAATATCGGTTTTGTAAATCCAATGGTGGTATTTATGACGTCACTAAAATTTTTTGGTGGCGCACGTCGGCGTCGCACAGTGGGAGGAAATAAAATTCTAACTGGCCAAAAATGATATGACATTGTTATTTGCATTTTTTTATCTGTAGAATTCGATTGTGAGATTTATTTAGCTCCAAAATTTGACAGTTTTAAAATTAAAATGACCAAATCTTCAATATTCTAAATTATGATATTAAGTATTTTGTTATAAAATATTCTAGTTAAAGTAATGTAAATTTTGGTCATTTCGGGAGATAATTGAATAAGAAACAGTGTCACATCTGTATATGGTGGTAAAGATTTAGATACCGATTTCTTAACTTGTTGAACAGCTTTTTTTATTTTTTATTTTTTAATATCCCCTGAAAAATAAAAATTCGCAACTGTAGTTTTTGCAAGTTTTTGCAGATAAAGTATACGCCATTTTATAAAAAAGATGTGAATGCATAATATGAAAACAACAATAAAGATCTAATAGTCTCTAATAATTTTTTCGACGCTAATAAATTTAGTAAAAGTTTGAGATAATCTACTAGTTTTAAAATAAGGTGTTTTTGTTTTCGAAACAAAAGAATTAAGGATAAATATTATGTACCTTCTGTAGCTTCATTCATTTTCAGAGAAACATGTTTAATAGTATAACTTCTATTTCATTAATAAATGTTAAATACGCTCACCACACCTATAAACATAAATCAGTGTTCCCCCTTTGACAGTAACCTAGCGTTTGACGTATGCACAAATCATTTAGCTAACTTGATAACATCCTTCAGTAAGTCATACAAAACGCATATAAATAGATTTTATTAAAAATGTATCTTGAGGATTTTTATATTTTTGGCCACTTGGAATCCTAATTCCTCCCACTGTGCGTCGTCTGATTTCTTGTCCCTACTTTAGTTGTGTTGGACCATTCAAAACTATATGGTATAATGATCACCAGGAGTTTAAAAACAGAACTAGTGATGTGGGTTGGGAAAATACCCAGTGGGTAGGGTATTTATAAATGGTTATTCACCTGGATATTTACCCCTGCCTAGGGTAAATACCTGAAAACTGGCTATTTATCAAATTATACAGCTGTTTCAACCAATTCGTGTGTGCTCTTTTGGGTAGCAAACATTTCAAAATTTTATTGTGATGCGACACAGTCATGGTACTGTAAACAACAACAAACTTAAAATGTAGATGTTCACGGCCATTGTCCATTAAAATATGAGAATCCGGGTGGTGCCGTGTTAGTCTATATTATGACATTATGAGTAGTGATGGGCATAATCGGATGATTTCAATAATCGGAATGTTCCATTTCGGAATGTTTATAAAATCGGAATATCATCCGATTATTTTACATTCCGTAAATGCAAGCAAGAGAAAACGAGCGAAACAACAACAAGCGGAAGGAAGATGAAGTGCGTGCAAATTTGCGTCGCGCCGTAAGCCTTTATCTGCGTTGGCATCTATTGTTTGGGTTTGCAGGACCGCCAGTAAAACAATCTGAGTTTGAGTCGCACAGTGGCATATAAGAGGAAATAAATTATTTTTTCAAATTATTACAGAAGTTACCTTAATAGACTTTCGGAAAATGGTAGTGATATTTTAAAGTTTAATGGCACATAAAGTACATAATAGATAGTATAAAACAATACATGAATTTGAAGTCTGTAAGTTGTACTATCTAATAATTAATCTATGAAATACCACTGCCATTAGCGCCATTCACCAGCATATAGCAGTCAAGTGAGTCAACACAACATTCCGTATTCTGTTCAGTTCAAATTGGCATTTCGTTTTCTCATTTTGTGTTCCGAATAGTAAAATAATCGAATTCCGAAAAGTTCCGAAACGTTCCGATATAATCGGAACCTTCCGATTTTTTTAACAATCGGAAACTTTCCGATTATTCATTCCGGATAGGCCCATCACTAATTATGAGTTTATCTTGGCGTATGAATGGCGAAACGTCAAGAAAACTTGAACAAACAAAGCACCACCCCAAAGCTAAGGGAACTTGAGGTATTACAAATGACCATAACAAAAGAAGTAGTAGAAACTACTATTATGTTTAAATTGACTAAAACAATTGCAAAACATTATTTTATAGTTTCACAATTATTATTATTAATGTGAGTTACTACTTTTAATGCCTATAATTCAACATGCAATAAGCTATAGCTATGGGCGATTTTCCAACTTCAGTGTAGGACCCCGTTATGTGAATATTTATCACATTTATTTTATTCCGCTTTGTATTAACTGCAGTATATCACTATCACAATCTATGCGACGGGGACGTATTGAATCTATGGCTAAGTATGACGGGTGCACTTAATTGCCAATGAATCAAGTGCGCTTTGCATAGAATACGACAGGTCGATTAAAGACCTGGTCGAATTGATGGATCGCAATGAATTGCAATCTGGGGATAATGGTGATAACTTATTGGCGTCGTGTATGTGGAACATGTCCAATCTGTTACATGCTAATTACAAACTCCATTTAGCAGGAACACGATCTAGATAAAAAGCAAGTTGGGGTCAACAGATCATTATTTATTTGTCGTAAAGAGTTTTATTTTTATTAAATCTGTAACTACGATACTACCCCATCACATAGCTATTAAACCTATTTCTGTTACAAGTAGGAAATGAAGGACTTTTTTGAACGAGCCGCAATTTGTGGCCAAACGACCGGAGTAGAAGTGGAGGCACCACTAATTGGATTATGTCAAAGGTCAACGCGAATTAAATTGATTGACCTAATTAAATCCGCGGATTGACCTAATTAATTCCGCGGTGTGACCCAATTAATTTTGCGGTTTGCTCTAATTAATCTTCATATGTACTACTGATTAATCACATATGAAGTTTGATATTTAATTTTGATATGTGCTACTGATTAAATTACGCGGTGGCCATTTTTAATTTGATTCTGGAATTACGCGGTGACCATTTTAATTTTAATTTTCGCGCGAATATTTGAATTTGAAATTTTTCAGGTTTTTTCTAAGTTCCATTTTTTGAATTTAAACTTCCCGGGGTGTCGGCCATCTTGGTTTTCTCCGCGCGCACTTCTCTCGGATGCCTGTTTTTAATTTTAATTTTCGTACAAATATTTGAATTTCAAACTGGTAAATCTCCCTCTCTTGTACTCCTTGTCTCTCTCTCTTGCATTCACAGAAGGGCTGTTTATATTTAAAAAAATCTCTGGACGACCTGGATTTGAACGCTCCACGTTCGTGTTCACAAATTAGCTGCAACCGTCAATGCCTCAGCACTACCGAGCCGCTGCAAATTTTAATGTGTATAGCGGAAAGTTACTTCACTGTTCTGACGTCATACTGCCAGACTTTAAAACAAAATATTTTTTCAAAAATATAATTTATAAGAATGGAATTGTGAAGCCTATTGTGTTTAAAGGTTAATAAATTTTTTTTTTAATTGGCTTTATAACTGGTTTTCATGGAAATAATTCTTTTATTTTATAATTTGAGTGACGCGCATGAATGGATTATCGAGATTTCCATTGTCCCTGCCTACTATATAGCTGGACATTTCCTCTCGACCGTCGAAAATTTGAAAGCTATATGAATATCGGTGCACCTAATTTGTTTAGTTCTTGGTCAATTAATTTAATCGTTTGTTGAAAATACGTGTATTCCTCTGCATTACGAATTTTCGGTTGTATAACGAGGATTGCAATTTAAAACAGGTTGAGACATGCGGTTGTGACTAACAATGCTTCGTCCGTTTAAACAGCCTTGGAGACGAGGCTTTGTTCGTCACGGAAAACGTAACGGTTTTGCTCTCTGGCGCCCGTTTTTAAATTTCAATTGGTAAATCAGCCATCTCTCTCTATTGTTTTAAATTATGCTCAAATTTCATTATATCAATTTAAACTTTGTCTGAAGAAATTACAATTAGGCGTTTTTAATTTAATTTGCAAGCCGTTTCCTTAAAATCAATGAACATATAATTTTGTCGCTCCTGGAAAAAGCATGTTGTTCGAGGGGCAATATTTTAAAAATTTCCAACAAATCGGTCTTTTTAATTTGTAACACCGAGATTGACATGTTTGGCTTTTATTTTATAAGTAAGCGGCTGAAATTGTGTCATTATATCGATCGACAGTGAAGCAACTTTCCGCTATACACATTAAAATTTGCAGCGGCTCGGTAGTGCTGAGGCATTGACGGTTGTAGCTAATTTGTGAACACGAACGTAGAGCGTTCAAATCCAGGTCGTCCAGAGATTTTTTAAAATATAAACAACCCTTCTGTGAATGCAAGAGAGACACAAGGAGTACAAGAGAGGGAGATTTAGCAGTTTGAAATTCAAATATTTGTACGAAAATTAAAATTAAAAACAGGCATCCGAGAGAAGTGCGCGCGGAGAAAACCAAGATGGCCGACACCCCGGAAAGTTTAAATTAAAAAAATGGAACTTAGAAAAAATCTGAAAAATTTCAAATTCAAATATTCGCGCGAAAATTGAAATTAAAATGGTCGCCGCGTAATTCCAGAAGCAAATTAAAAATGGCCACCGCGTAATTTAATCAGTAGCACATATCAAAATTAAATATCAAACTTCATATGTGATTAATCAGTAGTACATATGAAGATTAATTAGAGCAAACCGCGAAATTAATTGGGTCACGCCGCGGAATTAATTAGGTCAATCCGCGGATTTAATTAAATGAGGCGAGTCTAAAAGTCCGCTTAATGCATAATTGCGTACATACATAGTTTTTTATTCTACTACTTTGGAAGCGTTTTTTTTTCCAAATTATAAAATGAAAGTTTAATCGAGGAATCGGGAAAAGTCGAGAAGGTCATGATAATACCGCCAAATTGGAGTGTCTATTTTGATTTCGACCGATGAAAATGGTTGTTAGTTTTTGTTGTTATAGTTATTAGTGCTGAAACATAAAAGTTACTAGTATAAAAAGTGGGAGTCTTTGGCCGCTAAACGCTGCCGAAATTGACAGCTTTTCGATGCAGTATAACAAAATAGTTATTTGTAGTATACAAATAATCCGCGGGAAAAAAGTTGAGCCCTCGAGCCGCTAGGCCGAGAAGGGTGATTTCACGAGTGAATTATTTGTAATAACACACGTGTGTCCAACATGTTATCCAACAACTCAATAAATATCCGGAAAACATACATTTTATAATAACAGCCGTGAAAAGTCATAATTTCGAAAACACTGCGAGATCAAATAAATTTATAATTAGATCAGTCTATGTCAAATTCGAGGTTAGTAGGTTAGGTTTTTTTTTTGTTATTTGACACAGACTGAGGCAAAATTTAACCTGTAAATCTGTATACAAGTGGGATAAGTGCATTATTAATAGACGTGTATGTAAGCACACATGTATATTAATGATGCTCTTAGCCCACTTGTATTGTACAAAATTTTATCTACAACTGCCCAAAATTGAGAAAAGTGCATGAAATCAGATCTGCCACTTTCAAAAATATTTTAGTAGGCAAATGTCATTACGTCATTCATTTGACTCTATTTCCGTTAGGTAATAAAGCAATTCCACCATTGGTGGTGTAATGGAAGTTCATTACACTACTCGTGATGTAATTAGCTTCATTACCTAACGGAAATAATGTCAAATGAATGACGTAATAAGTCCTTATCAAAGGAGTTGTACACAAATAAAATAAAACCCTACGGTTTTATGACTATAAAACTCTAGGTGTTTATGACCTACATAATACAACTGATATCAGTGTAATTATGCCTCTATAATATGCGAGTCGTGGTTAAAGGAATTTATAAGTATTCTATCCATACACGTTATCTAAGCAACGTCAAAACTAATAATTTACAAAATGGGCTCATTGCACAAATATTTATTCAAATTAAATCCGCTTCCTCTAGCATTGTACTGCTTCCAAACAGATACAGAAAGCACACGGCATTTTTGATAGTGAACACTGGATTACATGTCAAAACAAATTAAACCGACAATGATATTTAACACGACATAGTCATTGCACCTGCTTGTAACTACAAATTTTTGCAAATTTATTATCGTAATTTCTTCTCGGAATAGTTTGTTTTTGAATGTACCAAACATTCCTCTTGCTCTGGTAAATCTTCTTAACATGTGCAGATGTAGATCTATAGATAGAAAATGTGTCTTTAAAGTGAGTAGCATTTCTATGAAGTACATACATACACAATCTTTAGGCCTTTATCTCTCGGTGCCGAGGACCGTTCATACCGCGCAGCAACTGCAATGGAGGTACTGAAGTAACAGGGCTTTGTATACCAATTTGCGCTTTAAGTTTTGGACATTCTGTTATATAAAAACACATCTTGTAAGTCTATGCTATTCATATAAACTCACACTTATTCTAAAGTTGTGTAATTTTATTCTGGACTTTCCTCAGTAAACAACTGGTAATTATCAGGACATACGTTTGTAATTAACTTTTAATAGGAAGATTTCCTGCGAGTGATGCAAAGCTTCATTTTTATATTTTCCTGTTCTTTGTATACAATAAAAAACTGTTTACTACTTCACCGTATCACTAATCTCATGTTATTAATAGGACCCGGAATCTTGGTACATAAATACCCGTATATACATAACCCATATTTTACAAAGAGTTACGTACATAAATATTGTTTTTCAATTGTTTAGCACTTTTTCATTTATTGTTCGCTAGTGAAACCTAATTTATTAAAAAATTGAAATGTAGCGCTGTAGCGCTATAATGGCTACATCATCAGGGAATGGCATGATCTATGAATCTATGCGTTGCTCTGGTCTCACAGCGTTGAGTGCCAGTGTAACAGTCAGAAGCCTATTCACTTGTGACTTCGGTGCTGTGTAACGTCAATAATGGGGAAAGTGGAATTAAATTTATGCAAACGTTTGGAGTACATTTCTAGCATGTTCTCAGAGTATAATAAAATCCATTTTTAAAAGTTTTATGAGGATATACATTTTGCAACGCCAATTTTTAGACGATTTTTTGTCGAAATTCAGTTGTGAAACTTTCATTCAGAACTCGAAGAAATGAGAATTTTGATTAATTTCAGTATTGTAAGGATTCCTCATTATGTTCACAGTTGCTATGAACGAGATTTGTCGACTTATTTGATTGTTATTCAGTTCTCTCAACAAAATCAAAACGGCGAGTCAAATCAGTCACTTAGAATTACACAGGTGTTAAATTTGCACATTACCACTTTGTAGAGGGTGTTATGGAAATTCACGTATTAAATTCAACCGTCTCATCAAACTGCACATCTTTTTCATTTATTCGAAAACAGCCCTAAAACTGAGTTTCCTATGGAATAAATTAGAACACAAGAAACAACTGACAAAAACTGCATATGTATACTGACAAAAGTTCTAATTAACGTCGAGTCATTAACCCACTATATCTTATTAATTGAGGTTGGTAAGTTATTGACTGCGTATTTTTCTGTTAACTGATAATAATCGTATTTTACACAGTTTATGCAAGACAAAAACTGTTAAACATTTGCCTACCCCTTTTTGTCATTTTCACTTTTAACTTATGTGCATTTGCTTGCTGAACGGCTAGTGAAATGTAGGGGAGGGGGTAAAATATACGATTATAAAATCAACCATAAATAGAAAACTTGTTCAGTTTGGCGAAGTCTAACATTGTTTAACATTATTAGATGGACTTCCGTAACACCCTGTATAGGACCTTAGGTAAAGCAGCTCTATAAACTTACCCAAACTGAAATAGATCGACAACTTAATTTTTTTAAATTTCAGAATTAAAATTGCAAAACAAAAATCTATTTCGATTTTGAATAAATTGAGTTATAAAGATGCAATTCTGACTAAAAAGTACATACACAATTTTAACAACTATAACAATTTTGCATCAAAATTTAAGAATTAAAATTATACAGGGATTTTTTCCTTTGATAGCCCGTTTTGCTTAAACGTCTGTGCCTTTTAGTAAACCATTTCCAATCCTGGCGAAAACTTTACTTCCAGACGGTATAAGTATCAAAACTCTAAACATAGAATGTGAGCAAAATAGGCTAAGCTGCTGCAGCTTCTGTGCTTTTCACATGAATTTGAATTATTATTTGTGGAAAATGTATCAACAATGAGCGGTGAAAATTTAATAAAACATACCAAAAACATTTGTATTAGATAAACAAACATTTTAATACTATTTTTTGACATTTTTATTTAGAAAAATAGGTTTAAAAGAGCCTATTCGAATATGTCATCGTTTCAATAGTAATATCTCGAGCGCATGTCAAATTGTCAAATATCGATTTTTAAATTAGATTGGATTGATATTAACCTATATACCACAGCAAAATCATTTTTAAATTCCAGAATGTACTGATAATTTGCACTAGTGCAAAATTATCGATGTCATTCCCGTGTGATTGGCCGGAATTTTTAAATTCTACCTCTCTGATTGGTCAAACATTTTTGAGGGAAATAGTCAGACACAATTACTACTTCAGTAACAGGTTACAGTCAAAACTAAAAATAAGAAAGGTGAAGGTTGAGCTTTTTCCTTCTTGTATTTTGCTATGTAATAGACTGCAGTATGTGTAAAAAAAATTAAAAATATATTTTGTACAGCAAAAAGTAAGAATAGTACATTGTAACACAAGAAAGAATGCCATTGGAAAACGTATGTGAAAGATAGAACACGAGTGCCAACTAGTGTTCCGTTCATAAAAGTTTTCCAATGGCCTTTCCGCACGCGTATAATATGCTATTTTTCCTAGGACGGTGTGCATTTTACAAGAAATGTAATTTTTCAATTTGACATCTGTCACAAAAATTAAGTCTGTCAAAAAAACTGACTGTCAAGAAGAATTTGACAATTGTCAGTTTTAGCCAATCAGATGATTATCACTTGACGTTAAAGTGCAGAAAGCGTTGACATAAGAGTGTAAAAAGTTGTATTACTTATTTTATTAAATACTTCTCAATAAACGCCCCATAACTATAACGATTTTAACAATCGTACAGTGCGTGACAGCTAGCTGAAGCTCTGAGAATTGGATGCGCAGTAGTCTTAAGCCGAGTTGGCAGGGACAATTCAGTTCTGACAAAATTATTTTCTAGTGAAGATCGGTACAACAACTGGTCTTCACTCGAAAATAAATTTGTCAGAACTGAATTCTCCCCGCCAACTCGGTTTAAGAGTACTGAGCATCCAATTCTCAGAGCTTCAGCTAGTTGTCACGTGCTGTAATATCAGTATTACACACTAGTAACTTTTTGATTACTACAACTCAACTAGTGAATTTTAGTTTACGCAATAATGCTTAATGCCATCTGTGTTCTGATGGCATCTGGCAATCGAAAAGGTTAAAACAAACAGGTACTGTGATATCAAACAAAAATTTTGTTGTACTGTACGCGTAGTGTTACGAGGTATTACCCACACGAGAAAATTAGTCCACATGGCCTATGGTCTCGTGAGCCAAACTTTTTCTCTAGCGGGTAACATTCACACAACAATACTTTTATAGTAAATAATTATCGTGTGTTTCAAAAAGAACTCATTGAGGGCAGGCTTTGGAAAAAAAGCTAAACAATGTAGTCATGTTTTACCGTACGTCTGTAGGTGAATGTCAGATTGCATTTTGCATGTAAAACAAAGGCAAAAGTTTACACTGCATTAAGTTTAATTGTATCAAGCAAAAATGAAAATAAGATTGCATGTACACAACAACAACGAATGTATTAATCATAACAGTCAATAAATTTTTTTTTTGTATATTTTTAGGAAAATAGTTCAAGATCATGATGTAATTTAGTTCTCTCTGACTTATGGTAGTTCATTTTCTTCAATGGGTATGTATCACGATATGGCAAACTTCATTTGATCATGACATGGTGCGAATGAGTTTTTTTTTTAACGCATGATATAACTGTCGTAAATAGTTGTAAATTAATATATTTACTTTCATCGGTGTTACAGGCTACTTGCCAAATAAATTTGAGTATCGTTAAGAGATTTAATACCGCAGTGCGGTAATGGATATTACCGCACTCTTTTTTACAAAACATAGAATAAATTAAACCAGAATGTATTGAAGAAGATAACAATTGAACAATTTTGAACCATACACGTTTGCTTAGGGCACTTAACAAAACGAGTTTCGTTAAGATGCTCATAATCAAACAAGTATCGTTAATATCTATAACCAGCTTATTTAAACATAATAATACCGTTATAAATTGTTGTTTATTATGGCTTCTATCCTATTATTAAGATTACTGTTTTGCTAAGAGTTTCATGGTCTGCCAATTTACCTACACATTCTCATGCACTAGACTAGGCCCTACTCTCTTCGATTTTTTCCTATTTCACAACTTCACGTACAGTATTAAATATTAATCAGTTAATGAGAACTAGTAAAGCTGAGGTTGGAAGTATAACATAAACTCAGTAAAACACATATGAACACGGTGAGAACCAAAGTGACGTAAACGAACATAATTTTAAACGGCAACATATTTTGTATATCTGATTTTATAATAGTGAGCAATTATATAAAATTGTATTTATTATTCTACGTTACTGTATTGATAGGAAATATGTCATGTAGGTAACGTATTTGTTATTAGATTTCACTTCCTTAATAATTTAGTTGATTTTTAGATAACTAAGTCTTCTCGATTGCAGAATTTGCGTCACATAAAAACTAAGACAGACAATACAAATTAAAATACATTATTTATAACCTGCAAACAAGGCTCTTTTGTTACGCTGAAGCATGATCAGGTAACACATATTCGCTTTAGGTTTTGAATCATCTACTATTTTTCCTCGATAACCTAATGTTTGTTTTTTCCACTGTACCCTAAAAGCCAATAATTGGGAAATATTACAGCATTAAAAAAAAAATACTAATCAATGTGGTAAATTTCCGATAGCATACTACAAAAAAAACTAATCGTTCGATAGCCAGTCTTCAAAAACTTAACATTCTTAATTTTTTTTCTTTAATTTTACGTGACACGTGAAAGGTTCTGTAGCACTTGATATTGCAGTTTTGAAAAATAACTTCACTATACCAAATTAAACTTTGAGAATATTACTTTCAACATCTTGCTAGAAATGCTAAAAATTTAGTTGTTGAAAAACAAAACAAAGCATTCACCGTGAGTCGAAAAATTAATTAACTCAAACTCAACACTACTGTCTAAATAAGTAAATTTATAACAGAATCATTACAACACATGAAATGCGCGAACAGTCAAGTGATAACTGTCATATTTATTTCTTAAAATGTCAATTTCAATATTTTTAAATCGTACATATTCTTACTGTTGCAGATAAATTTGCATATGAAACATTTGAGTAAACTCTTTTTTGATCTCACAAATTTACATCACTTGCTGACGCTCGAAATGTGAACTGTCTGTTCGATAAAAAAAAGTATCATTTTATGCCCATGTACCATAAATATTAATTATACCGAGTACCTATTATGTATACATTTTCTGCTTCTATATATGTATTATTTATTTTGGTTATTTCTTTTTGTAATTTCGAAGAAAAATGCAATAATTTATCATGCCCGACAGTTATTCTCTACAAAAAGATATAAGTATGTATTCGATGGTGGTCAGCAATAAGTCACTGATCACTACAGCTAATGCCTTTATAATCTATGGTATGTAGTTTCTTGGATTACACAAAACTCAAGAACTGCAGTAGACACCAAATATAATCACGTTGCTGCTACGAGACAAAGCGGTTAAATAATGGTTGAGAAAGAGTTAATTAAGGTAATTTACCAAGTACCTAGACCCAAAACATCCTTTTGGTTTTGTAATTATCCCGAGATTCGAAACGTCTTTATTGCTTTATAATGGGGTCTTTCCGAGTTGTAAAAATGGACATTTAATTGATAGTTGAGGGCTTGGTCTAGGCTTAGCCAAATAATAATTTTTCAAAGAAGAGAACTCCCATCATAGCTAACAAATATTTAACAAAACGAGTTCTCGGCTGACACTAAGCGCCCAACAAATTAATATCTATTTCCGAAGACGCTCGACAGGAAAGACGCAACTTAGCTAGTTTTGCAAAAGCAATTTCCCTCACACTTAAATGTTTAGCAAAAACGCACTTTGAATTGCTAATCGAGCAATCTCACCAACGGCGGCAATAAATAACCGTTTACTAGTTCTAGCAAGACCCGTTTACATTATGTTGGCAAATTCAAACTGCATTTGCATCGCATGCGTACTGCGAGCAACGTGTCGATAATAATGCGTTATTACCCTAAGTACTGTTCAACACGTTCCGAGAACTGAACGCGCTGTCGGCAATTTATCTTTGACAATTCCGAGCTAAAAGTGATTCGGAAATTAACGTCAACACAAGCTGAGTGAGTAACGACGGACAAGGCTTGTTATGACCTACGAAACGATGCACACACGTATTACTGTCCGTCATATAATTTGTACCAGCAGAGATATTTTTCAGAATTCCTCTTCCTCTTCCGCTTAGTATTTGCCGATAGCTATTTTTTATACAGTGTATTAACTTGAAACGCACTTTGGGGTACAAAGTTCAATATTTTCTTTTCATTCTGTTTTTTAAATATCAAAATAGCTTGTGCCCCTAACGTATCGAAACAGTTTATTATCATCGGAGTTAATTTGAAATTTCTTATGACACTTCTATTTCAAGAAGTCCCAAATCTAGACAAAATTAGTATAAATATTCTTAAATGGAAGTAAGACTTCTGGGTGAATGCACTTTAATATATTTTTAAATGTACCGGGTGGCCATAAATATATGTGATCGCATTACCTTTGGAATGAGCAACGCTTTAAAAAATGATGAATTCAACTACCTAACCTAAATATCAAATGTCATTCATGTCATCCATCACAACTGAATTCTTAGATGTCAAAATTTTTACAGATTCCTACAAATTATTATTGAAATATAATGCTAACCAACTTTTATAAGTAGCTAATTCCATGGCTACCGGAATCACAGATATTTATGGCCACCCGGTACAATTAACATTTATGCTGGTTGTATAGCCGCATGCTCCAAGAATTGATCAAACGATCTAACAGCCGTATTCATAGTCGTTCGCCAGCGGCTCGCCGGCGAGTGCCTAGGAAAGCCCGTTAAGCCGTCGGTCCCGGTTGTCATTTCGGTGACAGTCGTTAGGTTACGTTAGAGGCGCTCGCCCAACGTGAAAACTTTGACATCATGCTTCCTATCACAAGCCATACGATAAAAATCAACATTTATGTGCATACATATTTGATTACATAAGACAAGCTAGTACTACATTTTTCTACAAGTTAAAAAAAATGAGAGTTTTCCAGCGTTTAATTTACGAACGAGCGCAGCAACGAGTAGGTTAGTTTTGCGTGAGCATGGAAGAATCACTTTTATAACGTGTTGAACTTGCCATTTTTTCTAATGCCGTTGCAAAATCAAACCAGAATAAAATTGTGACAGTTAATTTTTCTTACGTCTACATTACTAATTATAATTTGCAGGAATTTAAGTTGTGAAGTGTCCGTTAATGTAATAATGCAACAATAAACATCGATACTTTTTTCTCACTAGCGAGTAAAAAAAACTTTTTTCACTAATGAAGAAAAGTCTCACTTTTCACAACTAAAATAGCATTTAAAAAGTTCGAAATTTCTTAACAGTATTGGAGGAAATCATTACGGCATACTACATATAGTACTTTTTTTCTATAATAACTGTCAAAGTGTTACAATGTTGGTACATTTCTGATTAAAACGCTAGGAAATTTTTATACCTCGTGTTGGTAGAACTTTTTCAAAATTATGGTTATGTGTCAATTTTGAATGTCAGTTTCTTAATTTGAACTCTTGACAAATTTCTTTAATTTTGCAAACGTTCATTATGTTTATTTTCAAATATTGTAAGTTTAATAATTAATAAATTTGCAATATTTTACTATGCTGTTCGTTTTACCCACTATTATGACACTCGTATCTGTCAAAATGACGATCATTTTTTTAGTGGAAAAAACAACTAAAAATATATGTACCAACATTATTAAAACTAGGGACCCTGCAGGAATGCAACTTATCCCCTAGAAAGTTGACTTTGAAAATTATTATAGAAAAAAAATGTACTTTATGTTCACTGCTCGTAAAAACTAGAAAATAAGCTTTTTTACACTTTTATTAACTTCGATTATTAATACCAAGCTCCTTCATGGGGTGTTAGTGCCTCACCATTATTATATTATTCTTTTCAGTGCTTTCACAATTTTCATTATTAGATATGCATTAAAAAATACATATCATTATTGTGCCATTAAATATCCCGCAAAGATTACATCAGGTTTTAATGTCTGTTACAGGAAATTTCATATTTTTGGAGAATTGCTATTAGTCTATCATATATCTGTGGAATCATACAAGACTGGCGACAACATCCAAAGAACTATACCTTAAAGGCAGTCCTGCAAATACATTTAAGTAAACTAAATACGAAGTTTTTTCAGTCATATTGGATGTCTTGTTTATTTTTGACAGGCAAATAAGTTAGATGCAATTTGGTGTGTTCGGCAATTTGCATTAAATTTTGTGCTAAAAATAATAAAAGTGCAGTAACGTGTTGGAAATGTTGAAGAAGACTTTTGGGGTCTGCAATAAGAAAAACAAGTGTTTGTGAGTGGTACAAACTTTTGAAGAAGGCCGTGAATATATTGAAGGTGACTAGAAAGTTGGGCGGCCTAGCACATCAACCACCGATGAAAACTAGGAAAAAGTTAAGAAAATTGTTATTGACAATTGCCGAGTCATTATTAGCGTGGGGGGGGGGCATATGACTCATACGAAGCATATGTTACTGACGTTTATGACCGTCATATTTGTTCCGAAGTTTTTGAATTTCCAACAAAAAGATACAGTATCGTAATGAAAATGCTGAGGAACTGTCCCATGGACTCGCTGACGACCCAGAATTACTTCAACCCAAACATGGGTGTATGGTTCTGACCTTTGACTATCTCAGCTGAGATAGTCAAAGGTTCTGACATCGCAACAAAGACCCAATCGTCTCCGTGGAAGCATCCCGAAGAACCAAGACCCAAAAATCTCGTACTGTTTAACGTTATAGTCGAACCACCACGAAGCTTTACCACTAGGTCGTATGTCAATAAAGAGTATTACCTGGAAGTTTTACGCAGTCTATGTGAAGTAATACGAAAATGACCAGAATTGCTGAAAAGCAACTTCAGGAAATTGCACCAAACCACACTTCACTCTTTGTTTGTAAATTTGAAACATGGAAAAATAAACATTTCGGGAGTATTTTTATCAAATCTCGTAAATTTCAAAGTTCTTTCATTTTCGTTGTTACTAAAACGATGTTATTATGTTGAATAAACGTAAGATAAAATTCCTCCTGTAATTACAAAATTTATTAATACTTCTAAAAGTTTAATCCTTTATCTAATAGACGTGTCTGTCTGGGACGCTGTTTTGTCCGGGACGCTGTTTCAGCAGCCAAACCGTAAGAGATAGAGAAAAAAGTTATTAAAGTTATATGTTTGGAATGGTCATGTCAGGTCAGGAACCGAATTTCAGTCACGTGACACTTCCGGTTTTCGAGAAATCACAAAAAGACCGTTTTTCAAATAGAACGCGTATTAAATAAAAACTGTTTCGACCGCCAAACGTAGCTGCGACCCTCTGCGCCTTAAATCCTCGATCGGTTAGGCAACCACTTTGACACCTTCCAGGTCTGGGTGGTTGCCTAACCGATCGAGGTTTGAAGGCGCGTTAAAT
Organism: Agriotes lineatus; assembly: GCA_940337035.1. Classification (NCBI taxonomy): domain Eukaryota; kingdom Metazoa; phylum Arthropoda; class Insecta; order Coleoptera; family Elateridae; genus Agriotes; species Agriotes lineatus. The sequence goes on along the minus strand of OW679198.1, from coordinate 18,831,453 downwards.
GAGACATTTGTCTCACTGGACTGCTAGTTTAATTCTAACAAACAAATCTCTACATAAAACTTTAATTTCGTTATTTGCAAGCATTTCATTTAAGGTCTGTTTGTGGCTGAAATAATAGTTCACAATAAGAGCATTCAATACACAGTGGTATTCACTATATAGCACAAACATTGATGATACAGAAGTTTGAGTGCAAAAGTTGTTCAGTAAATCTTATCCAATTTCCTGTTCTATTAAAATTACTGAAAGGGAATTACACAATTAACTTTTAAATAACAGAATATTTTGTATTTGCTCGATTGTTTTTATCGTCGTCAGCCTTGTCGTAAATTTATCTTTAACAAAGAATAGTAAAATAGCGACTGATTAAATTACGTATATATTCATACTATCATGAGAAATCTGTAGATAAAACAAACACAAATCACTTTAAAAAATCAAAATGTTTTTCTAGTTTCTGGGAAAACTGCAAAATACAAAATTATGCCGTAAACTACGCATAATGTTCACATTTACGCTCTTATAGGTCTATAGTTTTAACACATACTGTATGGCTTAAGCAACCTGTTATGCAATTACAGCAACAAATTCAATAAAAACCTCGTCTGTCACCTTTAATCCTGGTAGGATTTCAGAAGAACAAAATTGCCAATCGTTAAAAACTCATAAAAGCCAATTATAATCCATTGCAAGTTTTTGTGGCAGCATAAACGAAATTTACTCGTTAAAATTTAATTACCATTGTAAAAACGAAGCCCAATTTTGCAAATTATCGATCTCTAATTGGCCCACTGCAGCGACAACTTTCACTAAATTATTTCCTCATCTTTTATTAGTCAGACGCAGAAATACAGACATCTGGCGGTGTCGTTAAAAATTTATATGTACCTCGAAATTTTTTCCTGGCGAATGCGCGGCTCGTTCTGGACTGTTCCGTTTTGGCCGGATTTGCTCCAAACTGCTTCGTTGTGGGCATCTGGTAGATCCACTCGTCCTGAAATATCAACGACTGTAGATACAAAGCGCTAAATTTAGAGAGCTGTAAGAAAGAATATGGTCTACAATGACCTTAATTTTTTTTTAGAAACGGTGGACAGATCTAATAGAAGTATTCCTAAGAGTTTTTATATTTGTATTGTTAATAATGCAATTATGACGTATATACATATATTTTAATATGTATACCAGTATACGTATATACACTACTGGAAATATATTGCATATTCAATTAAATATAAATGTAAGCAGCAAAGTTACCTTAAAAACCAAAGATCCGATACAGTATTCACTATCAGGGATATAAAAATATTACAGATAGATCTGATAAACATTTGACGATATATAAGGGTTCCATGATGCTGCTCGACATCAACTTGAAAGAAGTAACTTTTCTATCCATTGCAATCTTATTTTTAAAATCGATAACGGTACAGTTACTAGGTTTGTACTAGTATGTTAACAAAGACTCAGCGAAGTTGATAACATCTCCAGAAGGCTTTATGAATCTTAGGTGCTGTAATGGTAACAATGACGAGGTAACTACTTTCCGTACGTGTAATTATTTCGCCTGGGAAGAGTTGGATGGCTTCTATTATGAAAGCATTTTATCTGGCGTTGCTAACAAGAAGTATTTAAATCTTGACAAAAGGTAAAACATTTCTTGGCGATTTAGCTTATGAAATGTCGATTTGTATCGTCTACTGACTTTAATGTAGCGACTCTCATTCAGTGGTTGGTGGCAATTTATAAGTAACTTTTGACGGTTCTGTCTATAATATTTATCTATAAAAATGACACGAAAACTCAAACGTCAGATTACAAAGGTGAAGAGCAAAAGCTGTTAAATATCTGTACTAAAAAAAATTGTAAAAACAACTAGTCAACAATGTTTTCAATTCAATTTTAAGACTGTAATATGCTTTACAAGGTGTTACAATAATTAACATTTCACTTTTTACAATACAGCTCAAAATAAGGAAAACATCTGAGATAAACGAAATAAAGATATGGTCAAACCAAATATAGTTTCTACTATGGAAACAATAGCACTCGACCAAAATTCAGTATGCTAACTGCGATTGTCCAAAATCTTAACCCTCTTCTCTTTTCAAGGCGTCTTGTTCGTTTATATAAAAGATTTTCTGGGGTTTATTAAGATCATTTTGATGTAAGCATCTTTTTTGCTTTATTTATTAACGTTAGTCATAGCGATTTACCTCACCTTAGCTTTCCCCAGCCGTTACTTAAATGCTAGGTTTTGTTTAAAAGAGATGTCGTTGTATCTGCTGCTCCTAAACCGTAGTTATGTTCAACTTGGGTTATCGCGTTCTCCCTACCCAGGTGATGTGATGTTTTCTGGTTTTGCGAGGCCCCGCTCTGAAAGCGTTATTTTGATTAATTGGCTCAATCAGTTTCAGATGAAGTGCCTGATTTGAAGATGTGAAAGTTAGGAATATGCTCATATTCAGTCAATTTATCTAAACGGGATCCCTATCTCTCGTCCTAAATGTGTGATTTTATTTGCAAGGTCATTCCCGTTATTGCATTATTTGGCTTATCTGATCGTATCTGCGCGTGCTATCTCGTGCTGTCTTAGCTTTTCAGGTGGATTTTACGTATCATCTACTCTATTTCCCGAAGCTTTTCGTTTAGTTGCCATGCGTTCTGGCGCGCTTGCTTAGTGACTTCTTTCGGCAGTCAGATTTTATGGGGTTATTTCGTCCCACTGTGGAGGTGAAACCGCTCATCGGCCCCCACTTATCGGTTTCCTTTTATTTCAATCGAAGGACTGAGCTCGTAGAGACAAACCGTTGAAATTTTCGGAGACTTCGCGTCTCGCCGTTTATCAGGGATTTGTAATTGTAATTTGAAATTAAGATACATACGTAATACTGTGAACACTACGTGTACACGTCGTGGGGTTGGTGTTCGCCTCAATTAATTGCATAGCTTGTCTTGAAATATCATAGATTCAATATTTTATTGCGATACGAGAAACTGATGGCTTATGTTATTTGTCTGCATTTGTTGGAAATAAATATCACACTAATTGCGCGGCAGTTATGTCTTTTTCTTTCTATAACAGATTATAGATTATTAAAGAGCCTACGTCTAACCAATTTATTTTTGACATATCTCCCTTCAATGTAAGTTGAAATTACCACATCACTGGAGAATCTTTCAACTTAAGATTGGCGAGTTGGTGGCGCCCTTATTTGGATTTGATCATTTTAGTATTAACCCACCCTTCCTCCGTAGTAGCTCAGCTAGCCCGTTGAACGCCATTGGTTACAGATTATTTTGGGTATTCATAGATCGCTATCCTGCTTATACATATTGAAGTTTTGCGAAGGAAACGAAGCAGCCAAGAAGAAAATTCTATCTTCTTGGCCTTATTTTCAGACTTCGAATTGAAATTCTATTTTTTTAATCCTCTTTCTTTATTTTGTTCTAGGGATAGTATTATATTGTTTCTAATTATAGAAATTCTATGGTAGCATTGTTAGGTTCCGGGTGGTGTAGCTTGAACAAGCGTCCACGTTCGATCATCACAGTTAAGCAACGCTCTCTCTGGTCAGAACTTGGATGGGAGTTCCGCGGCTGCTTCTCCTGGCACCTCGTGGTACGGCTGCCACGGAAAAAAGTTGGTCCCGGTTGTCATCATAACATCATGACAGTCGTTAGTGGGGTTGGAAGTCCCCATAAAATGTACAGTGACGCCTATAATTGGCCTAACGGCTGTTGGCGGAGTGCGGAATAAGGAATAAGATAAGTTAATATGATTTTATTAGAAGATTGGTTCCTTTTGGATCTTAAGTATCTTTTGGATGAGTGGTTTTAATTTTTTTTCTCTTCCCTTTTTCCTCTCCCTTTTATAATTATCCTGACTACCATTTAATGTGGTCCATGAATTTGCGTAGAGAATTCGAAGTTCAAAGTTTAAGTAATCGCAGAAATATGTTACTTTTACAACTTGGTTTCAAGCTGTGGAATAACTTGCTTCATGAAAGTTATTTATTATCTTTGTTTAATCTGCGTGTGCCTGTAAAAAGTACTCGAGCTGTGCCCTGTTTCATATTCCATCAGTTAATTTTGCATTTAATATTCCCTTTTTAATAATGTTTACACTCTTAAATGTTTTTTTTTTATTAAAGATTGTTATTCTGGTATTCTGGTTTGTGGTTAAATTACAAATGTCATCGTCAATTTGTAAATCGGTTTGATTATTTTTAAGTCGTCTGCAGTTGCCAACACATTTTATTTTTATAATTTTTTTGTTAACTATTTAAATTATTGTTGAACTAGTGTATCTTGTGCTTCCTACCGTTGCAAATGTTTGTTATTCTGATATACCGTATTATGTAATGTTTGTGTCTTTTGTTGTTTTTCGCACAATATTGTTTGTCTTTTAGATATTTGTGATTCATGTAATTAGGTTATTTAACCTGTATGAATCTCTGCATATAAATACATAAATAAAAAAATAAAATTTCAATTCCAATAAGTTTTACAACAAAAGAAAAATAATCTGGGGAAATCCAACTAAAACCAAAACCACAAAATTAAAATAAAAAGGCATCTATTAGTAAAAAAGATAAATGGATACGTGCCTTTTTAAATGTTATTGTCTTAAATTTTAAAGTGCCTGATGAAGCTAAATTAAATTAGCGAAGCGTTACGTTAAATATTTGTTTCATTCTCAGGTAATATATAAACCCTTTTGACACAATTAATCAGTTAACTTGCAACTATTAGTAAAGTAAATCAAAATTTCAATAAATTAGCTGAACATTTTCTTCTACTGAAAAATAAGGCAAAATTTGTCTTGTTTTTCACTCGAAATGTTAAATAATAATACAAAATTAATATATTTTTTTTTATCTCCGGGATTAGACTTCGAAAATGTATTGCATCTAACGTTGGGTTAGTTTGCACTGTCTGGGGCTTCTTCCTCAACAATGGCCCCATCTCGAAAGTAGTTTCTGAACACTGAGATTTCAAATTGATAAAACAGCATTGTACCTTCTACTGTAATGTTGTTAAAAGCCTGCATCCCTTAATATAAAAACACGCCATACATACATTGAATATTGTTAAAATTGTTTCTAAATTTGCTGTCTCATGATGGTGGAAAGAATGACTATAGGATTCCTACTACGTTATAACCCATACCTATCTTTCTTTTGCTTAATCCCATCTAGCTTTATCTACATGGCGGTACTACTTACCTACGAATGCTTCGCAAAACAATCTAACAGGTTGTCCAATGCACACTTTTGTGCTACCTGATATGTAAGTAATCTTCGGATCAGTCGGGACCTTATCTGCAACAAGAGAGAAAACGTTAACATTATAGATATTCCATACATATGCGCAAATTGAAAAATACCAATAACAATGCAATATATTATTTATTTCCAGATAAGTCGCGGTCCACAACGCCAATCATTGTGGTTAGATTTCCCACACCTCAATATTGCTAGAAAATTTTCATACTGTTCAAGTACAGGTGTGACTGAGGGCGCCCTTTCTCTGCAGCATGCAGCGTATTCCATTTCATGTCGTAACAACGCCTGCCCGCAAAGTTAATTTTGGTTGGAGCATTCCGGGAACGCGAATTCAATATGTGGTTTGGCTGAAGTCTGTCATTCTCAGAATTGCACATAACTCAGGCGAGTCCAGCAGTTTTTTAATTCTCGAGCACTGTCGCATTTCTCTACTTTTTACCCCTTGTCCGACCTTTCTATATAAAGACGGAGGGCAACCGATTTTATTATGGATGGGGAAAGTTCTCGTCATATCTGTATCGCCACCGTAGTACTTCCGCAGCAACATTGACGGTAGTCTCTAGAAATAGTCGTATTTGCCAAACATGAGTAATTCGGAATACCTAGTACATTGCAAATCGTGAGTAATAACAAACATACAGTGCAAATAGCTGTACGTTTTCTTTGAAATGTTTGGCTATAATGCCAAGAAATTTCGACGGCAGTATAGTTTTCTTAGGCTACCTGGAAAAGCTCGTAAAGAACCTATAAAAGTTGCTTTAAAATACAACACGGTAAATCTGTTTCAGTATGTTTTAGTATGACAGGATAATGGAATTTCGATGACATTTGCTGAAATGGTAGCATTCGGAACTCCCAACAGAAACTAATCGGACTAGAATAAACTGCTACTGGCCTATATTTATTCGTCTTATATTCCTTTTATTTATTTTTCACAATTTTAGGTATATGTTACCCGATGAAAGAATTACAGTGGTTGAATTCAGCAAATATTAATATTTTCGAGTAACGTTTTACACTTACTTTCCATACAAATCCTTTTTTTATTACAACATATCTACATCAACAATCGAAACAGTATACAATATATACAGTGCGGTCGTAAAGTTTGGAATAAATTCAGTATTTCTTAACATGTACGTTTCCGGCTAAAACGCTCGGACTCGTCGATTTTTATTTTTATTTGAGCATTTTTTGAAATAAAATGCATACATACAGGGTATAGCGTTATCGATGTTTTTTTTTAATGGAAACCCCCTTTTTTTATTACGGAATCTGAAACAACGCATCTTTTCCTCCGTGGCGGAGGCGGCAATCTTTTTAATTTCATCCGGGATAACAAGGAACTCGTTTTGCGTTTCCATTTTAAGATTTTTATTTTGTTTACGACAGGCACTATAGCAACATCACACATATTCATGATAGTCCGATTTCGATTTAGCAGTTTTTAATAATTATTATTGATTCAAAATTATTGTCTCAATGAACAATAAACTAATGGACGCATTTCGAGGAGTAACCGACTTAACATTTCTCACATAAATTACCACTCTCGCTTCGCTACGCTCGCTCGAGTGGTAAAAAAATGCTCTAATGTTAAGACTGGGTTACCGCTCTAAATACGTTAATTACTATTGTGAAAATCCCAACGTTTCTTTTGTCGGAATTGTACAAGGCCTTTAAATAGTCAGGCATATCGTGGCGTTTCTTCATTAGTCCCGTACCTGTCAAAGGTATATAAGCGGCGATATTAGTAACTTGACACGTGCGTTTTCAGCAGCCGGCGAGAGCAGACTGCTTGAGTACCTTCGCTATCGTGACTCCCATTAAATGTTCAAATATCCTTATCTTTTGACCTACTTCTTACCGCTCAACCCTCGCTGCGATATATAAATCGTAGAACAGCTTTGTACCGTTTCGATCTGGCTTCCATGCGCCCGAAAAGCAACCAGCGCTTATCGTACAGTTGCCCAATATACATGGAATAAAAATTAATCGTGCTTTGTTTAAGTTTTGAAATTACAACAATGATGAAAATTAGATACAAAAAATGTTTAAAATAAAAAAATCTTGAATGACTGGTTTGTTATGGTAGAAACCACTACACCCTTTCACATGAATCCACTATACCAATCGACAGTCGCCAACAGAAGATGGAAGATATATGCACTAGTTTGTTCACCCTTATAGAAATATGTACGTTTTTCACTTCCGATTTCATTTGTTGTTGCCTGATGAGTTGCACAAAATAATTTAACAATATCATAACAAAAAAACAATCTCTTAAGTAGTCCCTCTCATGTAAATCTCAGCTATATCATAAAGTGGAGGAACAAGTAATAAGCTTGTGATATTCTGAATCGTACAGACTTGTTTACTGGACTCTGTCGCTAGGGGTAAAGAGCCTCTTTACGGGCTGGGCCCGTAATAGTGTATTACGTTACAAGATCGATAAGGGCTTTATAACCGACCGGGGCCGGGTTTTTCTATTATTGCGGTCTCTTCCAATACAGCACTGAACGACCGAGTGAGGTATAACATTTTTGCGCTATATCAACTTATAAAAATAAAAATACCATTAAATACTACAAACTATTGTTTGCCTAAATAAAGGGCGTGATTGTAGGTTCTATACATAGCAACCATATACAAAATCATTTTCTGTAATAGTTCTAGTTATGAACATAACGGTCCTGATATTTTGTTGTTGTAAGTTGGCCTTTTTGTCACATATAACGAACCCGAAAACAAATAAAAACAGGTTAGCAGGTAATGTGCTGTTTATCATCAATACCACAGCAACACTCGTATGTTATTATCTGTAACCTCATTTTACCTTGCGGTGTAGAGGCTGGTGCTTTATGCGCTGGCATCTGGCGGTACAACGCTCAACTTGCCCCGGATTCGGGATACAGAGTTGGAGCGCGCCTTTGGTGCTTGCGCAGCAACCATTGTGTGAGGTGTGTGTCTTGGTGATATGTTGACCTTGTTACTCTATCTCTTAGGTTTGTGGTTCTGAGTAGAGCACAGTTAATTTGTTATTATGGTAATAAAAAGAAGCAGCAACGTCATTTGAATTTAAGAAAATTTACTAAAGATTTATAATTCAGAATACCATAAAACAATGTACAATGCTAGACCGTTACCAGAATTTTACGTGCTCATACGGATAACAAACTCGCTATCGCTTGCTCGTTAGATACCGTGCTCGCATGAAAAGTTTTAAGTAAGGTTCTTGCATTCTAAATTATGTTATTTATAATTATAACATATAAATGCAAAGGATAACAATCCAATACTGAAGGTAAACCATCTAAAATACCTAGATTCCCAAAAACACCATAGGACGTAACCGATTACACTAAAACTCAAAACAAGAATTAGAGCAAAAAGTGATACGACTAGGGATGGATCGATACGGGTTTTTTGGCCGATACCGATATATCAGCCGATACCGATATATCGGCCGATACCGATATAATCGAGGCCCATACGCCGACATATCGGCCGATATATTCTCATTGCTCTCACCACTACTTTTTGATTGCATGCAAGCACGTGTGCGCCGCTGCTTGCTAGATTCGGGCGGGGTAACTCCTAAATACGAACTCTAGCTTAGGTTTGCTTATGGAGGTGTCTTCTCGTCATTTCGTTTTAATAACGTAATTTAACAGAATCATTTTTTTTCTTGATCTGTTAGTATTGTTAACAATTTCTGATGATGCAAGACCTTGAAATGGCATCGCCTGATCGAATGTTTTCGCTGATCCACTGAGCTCTGTGGACTAGTGGTTACCACGTCTGCTTAGTATTCGGGAGGTCGTGGGTTCGATTCCCTCGGCCGTCTTCTTTGATTCAGGTTTTTAAGTGGTTTTCCTGAGTCAACAGAGTACCTTCTCTGAAGCGAATGTCGGGGAGTACTTCTCCACCTTTCCTGTCCTCTCTTGCATTCTCCACCCATTCTGAAATTCCCGTTATTGGCTGAAGAGGGACGCAAGGGGCCCCCAGCTGGGGGAATTTAAGTGACCCTGAACCTTTACCTTTTTCTTTTTTGCTGATGCAGTGCATTCCAGAAGCTAAAAGATATTTCGCTGCATGGTGCAACACATTTGATGGAGAGCCTAATATTATTACATAATAATTTACAAAAAATGAATTTTCAATATTAGATAGTAGTTATATTCTATACTCCACATTGATTATTTACATTATATTGTTCATTTCTTATAATAAATATTAAAATATTGAAAGGAAATTCACTTTTGCCGATATATCGGCAAAAGGGAAGGCCGATATGACCGATACCGATATATCCCTAATTCGGCCGATATGTCCGATATGCCGATACCGAGTATCAATATCGGTCCATCCCTAGATACGACCAAAGACAAATTTGGAAACTACTGGAATGGAAACCCATCCAAAAATCACTAACAAAACCTTATTGAACAAAGTTAAAAGAGAAGAACTTTGAAGCAACCGCAGATGTAAGAATGAAAGAAAATAGATCAGCACGAAATAACTACGTAAACGGCAAATGTTCAGGTTGCACTATAAACCAATAGAATGGCACTCTGAGAATAACAAGTCAATGCAACTAATAGTAGGCATAAGAAGAAACTTAGTCCAATTATATTTTGGAGATAACAGTTTCATTATTTGGTCGTATGAATGACATCCTTTTCAATTAAATGAATTTGCTATTCGTGTGTCTCTCTCGTCTGGCGTTGTCACTATTTATGAGATCATTGGAAACTTAGCTTTGGATTTTGGTATCTTCCGCATTTGCTCAATACGGTAAAGGTAAAGGTTGAGGGTTATGTCAATTCCCAGTTTTTATGCTATTATCGTGTAGTTGGAAAACCGAACATTAGCTCATTGGTACGCGGAGATGTTTCCACATTGCAAGACTTGGTTGTAACTGTTCTAGTATTGGTATAGTATGGTAACTTTTGATTCAATTAAGTAGTGAAAACGAAAAGAATTATAATTGTAAATTACGTACTTTTAACGAAATTTCGATATTCAAGGCAAATGGTGATTATTATAAAAGAGGTTTGATTTACGAACCCAAAAACAATCATCAACTGCAACGCAAATTTCTCTTGTGATTGAACATTTGAGTGATGAAATTCAAGTATGGTCAGTTATATTTCAGAATGTTAGTGTTACAATATTTGGTAGTTTGAAAGTGCATTATTTTTAATTATGTACTACGTTTTTTTCATTTATTTATTTCTTTATTTTTACGCATATTTTGAACCCTTAAATATAACACAATATTGATAAATATATTAAGCATTAAATCACAAGTTCTTAATTTTAGGAAACTTACAATGCAGGTGCAACCAATGTGCCGTGTCAAAGAATGTGTGCTGACTTGGAGATAGAATTCCGAGTCGGTGGCAGAAACTTCGGGGCTCTTGTTCTTGTTAAGCAAACCAGTAATTAATCATAATGTGATGAGTTGCAATAATGTCATGCAAACCTGCGAAAGCTACCATGCGTACCCTTAGTTAGTACGTTAGATGATAGCTACTAGGGATGTCAGCGGGTCCGGGTACCCGGGTCGACCCGGGTAATAGTCGACCCGGGTGTAGTATCAGGACCCGGGTACCCGACTAGTAAATTATGTAATTTCCAAGAAGTCAGCCTTTTTCGGAGATGATAAAAATAATAGCAATAATCACTAGAAAAACATAACCATGCAGTAATAACAAGAATGGGATGGGGTGATCCCATACCACATAATGTTTTTTGTTTCATATAAGGAAGGCAATAAATCCGCTTCACGGAAATATTCAACCCGTCAATAGTACCATTAAATTGCGTCAGTATGGGATGAAGTAACATAAACATCCTGTGTGTGATGTTGATTGATGCTGCTACCAATTTCGGACAAAAAGTCACGTACTTGAATTTGATAACACTTATAAGTGTGAAAATACTTAGGAATAACAGACTTGCAGTTTGAATTGGCGAGTAGGTACTATTTCAATTTAGTTCAATTCAAAACTCGCGGCGTAAAAGAAAGCAATTTGTAGTTACTTCAGATGTTCAGATGTACACTAACATTTTTGTTATATATTTCGGGTACCCGGGGGTACCCGGGTACTGCTTTCGGGTACCCGCGTTTGATTTTAGACCGGGTACGACATCCCTAATAGCTACAGTAGAATGTACGTACTAGTCAGTTGCATAATGTTGGTGGCTTTTTGGCAATCACAGAAGATGATAGATGTGTCAGAGATTCTGTTCTGCCTAGTGATCCCGCGGAATGCATACTGTTCCGCAGTGATTGGTTCTCGCATGCGTTGAGAACTCAGCTGAGCGGATTTAGAGTAAGTGCTGTGCTGTGAAAATCAGTAGTTCAGCAGGAACCGAGCACTAACCAATTCTGTACGGGTTGTAACAATGGTTCACCGGGTGGGTCACTACTGAGCAGTACTACCAAAAAGTACCGGGAGCTAACCCATTCAGAGAAGGTAGCGATGAGGTACTAAGGGATTGATGCTGACTGATGCAAAGTCGACAATTATAACGTCGCTACCGGAAATACGAAGCGGACAGGGGGGGGGGGGTACAGAATGGATGAGATTCTTGCACCCCGTTGCCGCCTTGTGGTCAAGCGTGAGTTGCATCCACCACTTTGACACATTATAAAAGAAGTTTTAACACTGCACACAACACAGATCTAACAAGTAAATACAACATTTATGTGTAAATCGATTTTCCATTAGGTATATTCAATCAAGTGGATAGCACTTAATTTCAATCAACTTCAAATGATCAAATAATAACATGGAGAGCAACTTCTTCAAACTCCAAGGAATGGCTCCAGAAGTAGGGCGCATTTTAGTAGGTTTATTTTTAATGCTACAAACTTCCTGAAATTGCACGCCGTTGTAAAGTCTCCGCTTAGCTGCATGCGAGTTTGCACATTGCAGCACAATTCCAATCTTAAAAGCTCCTATGTGCATTGTTAAGCAGTCGCAACAATGCTGAAAAATCCGAGATAGCGCCGTGCAGCGCACCAAAGCAGTTTATAGTGCGTTACAAATTGGCCACTTTAACAAAGGTTATTCATTAGCGGTTCTATGAAGCTAAATGAAGTCTGCATCGGAATGGCGTTATTCAAACCTGCGCTGGTGTGACCGATTGGTGGTGTTCTCGGAAGTCTTCTACATGAGACAATTGCATCGAAGGCCATGCAAAATCACCGACTGCCATTACATACGTGAAATACGATTATGTCCAAATCGCTTCTAACACGGTGCTTTGTTTGACGTCAGTGTTTCGGTTGCCCATTCAACAGCGCTACCATAGATAATGGGTTCGTGCTGTAAATCTTGATGAAACTAATGGGGAGGAGTTTCCAGTAAACCGCCAAACCGTAGCAGTTTAGTATCAAATTCATATAATTTTTTTGTTAGGACTTGTAGAACACCAGGCAATTAAAACTACTTTATGGTATTGCGAAACGGAGGCAGTGTGTACTACACAGCAATAAAATTCATATTATGGAACACTGAACTTTAAGATTACTTAGATGTTTTTTAAAATACTAAAATTGTTTCAAACAATGTATATAATGTATGCAGGAAGGTTCATCATAAGCCCAGTCAGTTACATATTATGTTATGCAAAAATACGGAAAAAATTTAAATAAAGGGAACAAAATTTCCAACAATATATGAATGGTATTTTTTTATGTCGTAAGACGCAAATTGAAGTATACTACATTCACGACATTTGTGATCCTCAGCAGGCTTCACATTAGCATTTTTAACAGTTGATAACCAGAAATGACCAAAGTCAGGGCAAAATTTTACAGTTCAATAAGATAACAAAATGCCACAAACGGGTTTCCTATAACTGAAGAGTTTTTCAAAAGTTATAAAATGTTAATGCCTGCTTAAACAGGTACACTTGCTAATGATAGTTATGTATGCTACAAGTGATTGAAGATGCGTTTTATCCATAGGCGAAGCCGAATGAGATAATTTCCCCGAATGGATAAAATCTCTTTATTCACATGTAGCGTATAATTTTCTTTTAATGTCTACATTTAGTTATATAAATACGTTTTAAATTTGAATAAATAATTTTGAATTATTTGGCATATTACCTGTTTTGTACTAGTTACCATGGTAACACCTATTTATTTGTTGGTTACTATAAAATGTTACTTTATCATGGATTTTCATAGTTAAAAATACAAGTAGGTCTCGAAAAAAACCAGTTTTGTACATAACTTCATTATTTATGGAAGTAAGTGCGGAAAATCTAATATCAATAAAAAGACAAAAGTAAGTTCTTTTCGATGGTACCATCTTTAGCGTATATTTAGAATTTCAAAAATTGTAGATAATACCAATAACTTAAAAACTATAAAAAAAAATCTAAATCTAAATTTAGAATTATTTATAAACAGTGTTCTGATTAATCGTACGTTCGTTCTTTTAATTAATCCAATATATTGTAAGTTGGATAGTTAATTTTACGATTTTTACGCTTGATTCTGTAACGCCACTACATTCGCGGGTTGTGCTTTGAACCAATTTTAATTTAAGAGAATCGTTTATATGCTTTACTGTGTCTATAATTGCAGAAAAAGTATCTTTCTGAAATTTGCCGATGATTATATTAATTTCTCCGGCAAGGTGGTAGAACTGTAAAGAAGTGTTTAAGACGATACAAGAATGATAATAACAACAGCATTACCACTTCAAATAGCTGATCATAGCTGTAGATATACCTTGTTAAATGTCACTGACGACATACATATTACGAGCAACTGATTAGGGAAAAATTACTATTCTAATCTTACTAGATTTTAGTAAATCGTTTGATATGAGGTAATTCTCTTTTACTATCTATACTTCATTATATAGACTATGCACCTAATGCAGTAGAATGTATAAATAACCATTTAACAAATAGAAGCCAATCTGTGAAACTTTCGCATAATAATTCAGATTCACTATCTTTGTCCTCAGGTGATCCGCAAGGGTCCATTCCTGGACCCCTGCTATTCATTTATACCTCTAAAATTATCAAATGTGTAAAATACTGTGATTTATATATGTATGATGTTGACACGCAGATTCGCTATTACTTTAATTTGAAAACCTGCATAAAGCTCTTACACTTATTAATAATGAATTATATTAAATTAACAACATATCTCGAAATCATTTTTTAATGCTAAATTCTAGTAAATCTCCACTCAAAGTAAAAATCTTGATCCAATTATGGATATCAGGACTTCAAGCACAAATCAATGAGTATATACAGCGTGCTTATGCGAAATTGAAAATTTTGTACAGTCATAGGAGTCAATTGCCCAAAAATATAAAAACAAATTTGTGTAATTCATTAATTTTGTTACAATTTTCATATTATTCTTCTGTTCCAGTCCTTGCATTAATAGCCATGACCAAATTCGAATTCAAGAGTCCAAATGTCTGTATTTGTTTTATCTTTGGTTTGCGTACATAGGTACCATCATGCATCATACAAACTTCAGGTATTAAAGTGGCTGAACACGACAAATCGCTTTATGCTTCAAATCGCATTGCTATTTCAGAAGCAAGTTACGTCTAAGCGACCGAAGCGTCCACCGTGTTTATATATACGGATATCTTTTAGACCTGATATCACAATTTAACTCAAGGACACTATTTGAGAGATAATTTTCCTTTAACACATACAAACTATACAACTCTATTCCCGCTACCTACAAATTCCTTAAACCTCTTACCATTAAACAATTCGTAATATTATTTAACCAACTCTTATAGGTTATGTTGACATTTCTGTCATCCACCTGTCACCCGCCAACTGAAAAAAGTCGTAAAACAATGGCTTACTTTACTTCCAATTTCTCGTATTTTAATGACGATTTCGGCGTTCTTCACTGCCGATTTCCAAAGAAAGTAATTAAACACTGGAAGTTATAACTTTCATATTTATATTAAGATATACACAGAGTGGGCGAGTGGTTGGGAAGCTCGGCTGCGGTGCTGAAGATAAGAGGTTCAATTCTCACACCTGGCAGGCCACCCCTGTCAGTCGCTTTAAAAATTGGGTACCGAAATCACGGTTGTGAAAGTAGGAAATGTTGATTTCATATTAGTGATTACGTTTAATCATTACTTTAGAAGAAAACATCTAAATTTATTTCATGTTGGTAAGAAGCATGTTACCGTAATTTGCAAGTTTTATTAACACAAAATCTTCATTTTGCTTGAGGGATATTCTTCTACTTTTGCCAAATGGGGCTAAAAATTAAAATATATAAGAATGAATAGGATATCGATGCATTATTTTTTATAGGGCATTATAATTATCAGAGCAGTTAATAAAATACCTGGAAACTAAAATCCAATCATGATCAGGTCAATCTATATACGTATTATAAATAAAAGTACAAGCACAGTCGCATATGGATTGAACCAAAGAAGTATGCAATCCAGTTTTATTTTTATATTAATTTAATAAGACTACAAAAAAACAACTAAGTAGTTTATCCTGTAGTGTAACAATTAATCAACAATGTTTAATACAATTTGATGGCTGTGCGTAGGATAAGAAAGCACGTTAAATCGAACACTCCTTCGTAACATATGCACTGAGCAGCTGTAGACTCTATAAAGCTGAGCCCCGAACTTATATGGGATTAATGGCGAAAAAGCGACCACTGCCGAATTGGCGATATAAAAAAAATGGCGGAAATGGCGTAACTAATATTCTCACATTAATTTTACAAGCCTGTCGTTAGCTGAAAAGGTTATAATAAGAACTTGAACGACCTACACCGGTATTAAATTTCAACCAGAAAAACACAATTGGAACTCGTAATTTTACAAGACAATTTTCTGTGGATGTTATGCATTAAATGTTGTTTTGTTTTCCATGTGTTCTGTTTTATTGTGAAGAAATTAACAAAACCTCAAGATTGGGATTTAAAAATCTCAAACAATTAAATACAGGGTAAAAAAGCACAAAATGTCTGCACGGCATATGTGTTGCTTTAACTAGACTCTGTAGAAATTGTAGTTCCGTTAAATTCAGTTTATAGACAAAACAGAAGCACACATAATGAATAAGTGGCAAAAAACAAGTATTAAAGAGAATAGTTAATTGCATACAATTTTGTGGAAAGTTGGAATTGAGAATAAAGCGTCGGCAAATAAAAATTTAATCTATACCATACGTAACTTTGACGAAAAAGTTATCGAAACATTTTAATGCCCTGAAAGACAGAAGACTTCATTTTGTGTATAAGCAATAATGTTTATTCCATTATTAATGACATTATTATCGTGTTTCGCTTGAAACTCTTTATGTACATTTTGTGTTGTGTTTGAATACTTTTTGTTCTGTGCATATGACCCTTCCGTTTGGATTATTAAAATTAAAAATATATTTGAATGAATACATCGACAGATAGTAAGTAAGTAATTATGTTTTGCTTAGTTATTATTAAAAATTACCCCCCCCCCCCCTCTAATGATAACTGTCATAAGCTGCCACTTCATGCGCCAGTCACATTTTTGGTTTTGCCGTTTTGGAATACGTATTCAATATTGCTGATTAACTGTACAGGGAACCAAAGATACTTATTAGTTCGCTTTCTTGAACTTGTACTTGTTGCATATTTCTTTCATCCAGTTCATATGTGACTGGGATCGTGATCCATACTTGAAGACTTCAAAAAATAATATTGCTATTTTAAGTTTTTCTGATCAACGAGGCTTTCGAAATTTAATTATAATCCTCTTTGCAATACTTCATAAAATTCAGAAATGATAGAATGACCAAATATAAATGGCAAATTAATATTGAATAGGGAGGTATTAACAAGTATACGAATTCTTACAAATCTTACACAGGGCCGCCTGGATAGCTGAAAAGTGACTAGTTTGGCAACATGAGTTCAAACCTGGACGTAGTTGCGACTTTTTCTAGAGAATCAATGAACTTGAACTTATTAGTTAAGTTGGCTTTGAGTTAAATTTAGCGTTGTTAAATATGTTGTGTTTGGGTGCGAAGGAACGTAATACAAGTCGAATGCGACCCATTACATGCATTGCAAATCCCGTGCAATATAAATTATTGTCCTCCATATCGAAATATTTTGTCATTTCTTAACCCACGCATGTACTACTACTACTGGCAAATATGTATATAGTTTGTTGCAAATATGGCCAATTTAAAAAAAATTTGCATTAACTTGCCTTAATTCTTTATAACAAAAATTAATTTTTGGTTGAAAAACTGTCAAGATTCTCTGACATAGAAAGCAATCCTTTATATTATCAGTACGTCAACCGCTAAATTGTGATGGGTTAATCCTATGCCAACAAAGTAGTACAAAAGGTTATTATTATTTCATGATATTTGTATAACATGTTGTCATACCACAATAGGAAAAATAGCTCAATGCTTTAACTAAGTATATTTTTTCTCGTTAGGTACTAGTCTACATCTAGTTAAGCATTTAGTTCGCAGTATAGGGATTATATGCATTAACCCTCGCTCGGTTTTGTAAGAGATGTTACTGGGTGCGAAATTTACGCCGTAAACAAGCTACAAAATTTGCAATCTAAAAATACAGTGCATGCAGCTCATCCAACTTTCCGGAAACTCTTCCCATCTGTTGCAAATTAGGGCTTTTGCCCGAGCGTCACTGCAAACAAATACAAAAAACAAACAGGGGTTACGACCTAGCGAAGTGTAACCAACACGATGTGATAGGCGACGGCAGCTTCAGGAGAACTTGGTCGATTAATCAACGTCGGCTTGCGTAACGATCTGTCTATCAATACAACGCTCACTCCGGTATGTAGTAATTACAGGCACATGAAAATTTGCATCTCGGGCACAAGTGTTGCGGAATGCAACAAGAAGTTGCAGATCTATTGAGCATTGTTATTAATGTAATGGCATCTGATGCTGCACAAGAATACTGATAAAAGATGCTGCGCTCATTAAGCTGCAATAAAAAACGATACGGTGGCAATTTCTACCAGAATAGATGATTACCCGGAATACTTTTCAAAGTGCAAGGTGATGCATTGCTCGGAGTTTTCTATGAAAGCTATTTCAGCCGTTGGTATGTGTTGCGGTTTTCATATAATGATCACTCATTAAATTCCTGAGTTCACTTATAGCTGTATCGGTTTGCCAATTGCAGATAATTAATGCCTTGTTGTTTACACATCAATTTTCATATATGCACATCCATTGCGGAACAATTGAAATATTTGAACAACTTAGAAGTTTCTATTGAAAATATTGATTCAATTAAAATAGTTTCTGAGTTGCTCATAATTAGAATTCCACCGTTAGAGTAAGCCTTATCTTGATGACACACAAAAATAGCACGACATGCGAAACAAGAACAGCAATTTAAAATACTTTTGTGGGTGAACATAAAAAATCATTTGTATACGCCCGCGCGTCACTGTGCAGGTTCTAATTAAATGATCTAATAAGCCCAGATGAATAATTATGAGGCACTTTAAATACCCTAGATAACTATTCCGCACCGGTATCGCCATTTTCCAGAATTTAGTTATCTTTTATGCATGGCAAACTTGAACAATGTCGTTGTCATGTTCAGTCGCCTTAGCCACCCAAGTATGACCTTATTGTGGAGTTGAAATCAAAACTCATGACCTCATGAAGTCGATTCCGTGAAAGCCGAACGCAAGCCCTAATTATTTGAGCTCGTGGATAATTATTTTCAGGAAGAGGAAATGCATTCCGGCGAAGCTACATTCGGTTACACGCGAAATGCATTATCGCTCACCGGAATGCCAGACGTGAGAAATTGCGGAATTTCATGATTTAATTTGTTATTTTAGTAGCGCCAGCATTGGAGCGTTGAAAACACGGAAAACTGTGAAAAATAATAGGGTGCTATGCAAGTCAAATGTTGTAGAATTGCTACATTTTTCAAAAGCCCACTCGTGTCCGTTTCAAATGAATGTTGCATACATGCAACCATTATGGATGGTAAGCGGTAGTATAGTGTAAAAACTCAACAAAAAAGTTCCTTTGCGATTTTTCGATTAGACCAATACTTTTTGAGTTGTCATGATTCTGAAAATCTAATAACAGTAATAAGCAATCAACAAGAGTTGGAAATCAAACATGGCTTCAATTAAATCTACAGGGTGGGTTGTTAGGTGATGATTCTAAATTTATTTCTATATTTATAAATTCTGGTCGAGTATTCGTTAGTAGGATTTTAAAGTTGTTTTCCCATTCCTTTATTGTAATATTCGATATTTGAAACTTACTATTATCTTTCCGTAAGGTGTAAATAGTTCTCCATGCTTCAGTGCATTCCCGTTAGGTATTGATTTATTTCATTGCAAGTTTCTTCCCATATTTCTCCCATACGCTTTTCTTTCCTTTGCTGTTAATTTTCCTACTTTTGCGTGCGATTATTTATATAAAAATTGATATCGATTAAAGCTGCTAGCTAACTACGCCGGTTTTGTACCTTACAACTAGTATATGTTTAAAAAATCTGTATAACAGTGAAATGGAAGAAAAAAGTAAATATGAATGGACACAAATAAGTAGTTGAAACCTACATATTATTTATCCCTTTACTCGGCATCCTATTTTCAGTTAGTGTAATTTTTTTAATTTTCTTATTAACTTATCAAACAAGAAATATAGGTCACCGTTTAAATATTTGTTCAGAATAATAAATTAGTCAATGAAAAGCGAGCAAGTTCAATTGTAAGTTTGGTGTATTTGCAGTCTGCGATTTTTTTCATACAAAAAACTTTTATTTTTTACTGATTTATTATTTGTTGTTTATATCTGTGATACGAGGTATATAAAGCAGCCCATAACGCCCTAGGCCGTAATGATAACGCCCTCTCATAATAAGCCGGCGTTTTCTTTACGCCCTAGGGAGTTATGAATTACTCTTTACGCTTTTCATGCATTTAAATGTATTTGCGTAGTCAAAGTGGAATATAAAACGTATACACCACGGGCATAACTAGATGTTTATAGCCCTCGGACGACTTACAAATCCTCGGGTCAGAACCCTCAGGCTTGTAAACTTGTCGCCCTCGAAAAAGCTCAAACATCTTTATAATGCCCTTGGTACATAAATAACTATCAGAAATAAATTGACAATTGTTAATTTTTGCGATATTTGACAGTTAAAGAAGTGCAAGTGGTACCAATATGTACCAATATTTCCTGAAAAATTACAGCGATGCCAACATATCGCCGATTTAATAATGGTCAAGTAAATGAATAATAGAGACATCGAAACATATTGGAGCACGTAGTGTAGACAACTCATTTACCACGCTTGGCAACCGCGTTTATAATTCCAAATCTGACAAGTAGCGTGACGTGTCACATATTGAGGAGTTAACATATTACATAAAAGAAGCCGTATATCTCAGTTAGTAGAGGGTTAGGCTTGCATTAAGCAAGTTCTCGGTTCCAATCCCAATTTTCCGCAGCCTTGGCGATCGGTATCGAGATCGGTGAGACCATTCATAGTTGGGCACCAAATTAACTGTGGTCTACTCGGAATCACAAACCTAAGAGCTAGAGTAACAAGGTCAACACATCGCTAGCATACACACCTAGCACATTGGTTGCTACGCAAGCTCAAAAGGAACGCTCCCACTGTGTAACCCAAAACCGGGGCAAGTTAAGCACTGCCAGATGCTAGCGAAAAAGCACCAAAGTCTACACCGGTAGGTAAAAGAGGTTACGGATAATACATATACATATTATAGAAAGCTATTTACCCGAAAAACTTAAAAGTAAGTAAGTTAGCTATGTACAGAACGCTGTTGATGCGAAGGAAATAAAGTGTTAAAAGTTAAAAAAAATTACAAAACTATAGAATTCCGAAATACATCACGAACGTCAATTCTCTCTCAAATCAGTGTTGACATGCAACATTAGAACATCAAGTTCACTAAATCTCCAAATGTCATTGGTCACGTAGTCCTCAATCTTTTTAAAAATCTCTGCTCACATTCTCTGCTTGAATTGCTGTGAAATTTTTATCGTGTATCATGAAACTGCAGCATTGTATTATTTTGTACCGAGTCAAATATTGGTCCTTGATAATGCAAATTTTTAACAGAACGCCCAGAAATCTTTTATTTTTCAAGAAACATAGATCTCAAATTTCCACACAAAATAAATAAGGATTTCCGAATACTAACATTAAAATTCTACTAAATTATTATAAAAAATATTCTCAATCACCTTCTTTAGAGAAGGTTAACTAAAATAGACAACAAAATATCCGTACAAGAATTTATTGATATTTCAACAACAGTATATGCAAACTTCTCTAAAGAAGCAAATATAAACAACTAAAAAACGAAATGGTTATACTGTAATGGTATGATGCTTACAGCAAGTCTGGTTGCATAACTAAGTCACGAATGATAATGAAAGATTCAAATAGGTCCAGAATTGATATTGTATGTATTGCAACATTAAGAGTAACTAGTAAAAATTGATAATTACATCAAACATGATTAGCAATAACTGTATTTAGTTAACCAAGGGTAGTAATTGAATAGAACGATATCGTCAGAGTTGCGTTCTGCTTGTATTTAAATTTGTGCTCAATTTGACAAAGGTAGCTAAGTTTATGATAATTGACAGATTGTAACGTCAGGACGATAATAAAATCGCTTTAGTACAAAAGTGTTTCGAGGCTTTACAGAGGTTTAATGCAGCGTTTTCATTCATATCGAAATGCCAATAATCGACGATGCAGCTAAAGGAATTATAAAGCATTGCAAGAAGGCTCAGATTAATGCAAAGAACATATAAAAAGCAATCTCATAATTAATTGAGACTACAAGAATGTGCTAGTGGTGTGAATCAGTATCTGTTAACTAAAAAGTGCAACCAATTAGAGTGTCCACTTAGAGTTTCCTGAATGATATTTACAAAAACAATTATAAATTAAGATCAAAGATTGTAGACTTACAGAAAACAATTGTTGTTATGGTGACCTAGAGTGTCGTTTGTTGCTGTTTGTTGTGGGAAGCCAAGCCGAAAGGTGTGTGTTGTTTGGCTCCCCGATTTTGATCAATTTTGCCGATAAACGTAAATAAGTTGTGCCCAATTGTAGCGTTTAATTTAATGCCGTTGTGCGGAGGCCAGCTGTGGTTAAATTGGCAGTATTCCGGAGTGCAGTTCCAGAGTAAATTGGACCTGGAGCTTCGCCTGTATGTGACCGTCTTCAGATCAAAGATTCGACACGTTTTGGAGCTGAAAGAAGCGGATATCAAGGTGCAGGACCCCGAGAAGGCTTGGTTCGTACTCCAGAAGCAGGCAGAAGCAGCTGAAACATCGCCAGGAAGTAGATACAAGCTTGGCGTCCTTTCCAACCGTGGCCTGTGCGAGGTCATCTTTCAAGCCAGATTGGTTCGTACTCCAGAGACAGGTAGGAGCATGCTGAAACCGGTCCAGGAAGAAAATACAAGTTTGGCGTCCCTTTGCGGAGACCGGAAGCGAGATGAGCGTGTATTCGAGGAAGAACAAATGCAAGTTGACGACATTTTGCACTTGAAAAACAAGCCAGCTTGGTTACGGTCAAGCATAATTAAAAAATAATATTTTAATTAGTCACAAGACAAAGGCAATATAAAATTTCAATTTTTATTTATTTATTGCATTACAAATAATATTAATTACAAAGACTAAAGCTTATTACAATAGTGATCATCATAATATACTATTTTCTATCAATTCTTATGGGTATTTGTCAAAACATTTTGAAATTCATTAGAATAATTACTATTACCCAATACCTCTCAATAAACGCCCCCCCTCCCCCCATACCTATAACGATTTTAACAATTACAATATCAATATTACACACAAATGACTTTTTGATTACCATAACTCAACTAGTGCGTTTTGGTTTACACAATGTTTAAGGCCATCTGTGTTCCGATGTCACCTTGCAACCGTAAAGGTTAAAACAAACATGTACTGTGATTTCAAATAAAAATTTTGGATTTAATGCTTCTCAAACCAACATTATAAAAAAACAGACACATAAAAATGCTATCTGTAAAATACGCTTTTCTATTTTAAAACAATTTGTCTGTTCTATAAAGTCATTTTTATAGGAATAATAGCTTTAGCATCAAGTTGATTATACAACAGTCTGTTGGATCTGTCACAACAATTTTAGAGATAATTACTATGTGATAATATACAGCATGATTCACAAAGTTACAAAAAATTTATGAGCAAATTATATAACGCAAAATAAAAACAACTATAGGGATATTACAACCTTCAGAATAGGAGACTGCCTAATTAATTCTTTTAATTTAAATTTTGATTTTTGTTATCAGAATATCCAGCACGATCGTAATATTAGTACCTCGGCTGAGCCTCGGGTTATTTCTAGGTAACGCACTTTTGGGTTGTTTGTCAAAATTATTGCGAGCTTATATCACTACCCTTTGTGATAATTAACCTCAAAGAGTTGTCTTTCACCTATTATTTCTGTTTCCATGTCCTCATTCCACCAGTATGGAGTTCCACTCTATATATGTTTTGTTCTGCTTTCATATCGTTCTTGTAAACTATTAAATGTATTGTTTTCAGTTTTTGTCCAGTCTTCGTTTCTATAAAAACTGTGTGCTTTCATTGCTTAAGCTTTCTGTATTATATGGTAACTAACTCCTAGTATATTTTGATTTTGAAACGTTTCTCTTATCCAGCTTATTACTATTATTTTGATTCAAAGGAAAATCATATTAGTTCGCAGTTACTCCTCGATACATTTGCACATTATGAACCTTTATTTTGGAAGATTGCCTTATAACTGAATAATCTTTCTTCTTTTCTTTAGCGAGCTTCTTCTGTTACGTATTAGATCTAAACAGGATTTTAAACACATTATTATCCTCGACACCGATAGGTAAAAGAGGCTAAAGATAATAAATGAATGAATGATTTATCAGAAGACGTTACTAGGAAATATTTAAATAAAATGATATTTAAGAGGAAAACGTTAATTTCTAGTGTAATTTAAATATTTCTTCTTGCATTTTTCAGGTTGTTGAAGTTTTAATTAAACCATCAAGACACATTTTTACTACTGCCAATAAAATCCAAAAAGTTTACATACACTTACCTATTATAGCAAAAGCTTGGGAAGCCCGGGTTTCTGGCGCAAAAGCAAGCCACTATTTAAATACAACATCGAAGATTTTAGAGTAACAGCTTTTGTGTGGAATAATTATATCATTAATTAATCCGACGTCTATAAAGTATCTTTACAATTGAGCAAAAGAACTTACATCAAAGCTGCTAAGTAATTCTTTAAAACTCAAAACAAACTCCCCAAGCTAGAAATAAATTATTCGAGTCAAAGGAACACCCTTAAGCAGTTCTTAGTAAACTTGGACTACTTGGAGACGAGATAAATCCTTTAGAAATAGCTTCTTCTCATTTTTAACAACGAAAACTACGTTTATGCACTTCAATAATTATTACCCAACGAGGCAAGCAAGTAATTACATGAGATATGAAGTTTGTCTCCACATAATTTAGCAAAATTTCATAAATGTTTAAAAAAACTGTCTGCAAGGAATAATTTTACACAACCATCACTGAGGTTGTTGCAGTTTTCGTTTGCATTTACATAATTACGTAGAGTACTATTTTAACCCATTTACATTATTAATTCACGTTAGTGTGGACAAATTTAAAAGCTTTGCTAACTTTGAAATATAAAAAGTACAAATTTACACTAAAATCTGGACTTCTCTATGCACTGGCAATGCAGTAATGTGAATAATTTTATCAAATCATAATTAGTATAAAAAATTGCACCCCGTTCTTTCAGAAACCGCACAAAAATAGTTTCATTTACACAACCATTTCATATACCTCATTATTGAGCAAAGGAGTTCGAATGTTCACTTTATAAATAAACTGCTTTAGAGTTCAGAGTTTCAGACGACAACAATCGTAATTGTTATATCCCTCTCCAACACAAAAATTGGTGGAGGAGTAGTAAAAATTCCTCTGGCTATCGCCCATCAGTTATGGACATTACAGTAATTACTACAAGAAATCAATAGATTCTTTAAGAAAAATTTCCGAAATGTATATATGTGTACTAAAATTATTTCTATAGTGGCGATTTGTGGTACTTTTATAAAAATTAAAGCT
Source organism: Agriotes lineatus (assembly GCA_940337035.1). NCBI lineage: Eukaryota > Metazoa > Arthropoda > Insecta > Coleoptera > Elateridae > Agriotes > Agriotes lineatus. Next base: position 18,805,942 of record OW679198.1, on the reverse strand, counting down.
AATAAAGCCCTAGTTTTCAAAATTCGCTCCTTTTGTTTTGTAGTAAGTCTACTATAAAAAAATCCTCAAAAGTTATAGTAGTTGCGATATGCACGTGGTAAGACAATGATTTTGTCACGTACTAAACAATGAAATTACACTTTAATAGAACTGGTACTGCATTATTCGTTTTCCCCAACGCCCACCATTTCAGCAGCAGTTGGCGTGTAACTTGTGCTCATGCTTAACTTGCGAAATCCGAACCTAGTTTTGCCGGATGTGCGTAGGACCCATTCAATGGAGAAACGGCATTTCATGCAGGTGTATCTCGGAGAAATACTGAGCATGGGCGATTTCAGGGTTCCCAACAGGTTTTGATTGAAAAGTTCTTCAGGCGTTAAGTACTAGTAGGAAGTGGAGGTTGCATAAGCGACAGAGATGGACGAGATAGAAACAGATCGCGAGATAATTAATTTTTTCCTTAGTCGCTCATTAATCTTGGCATATGACAGTGATGGAGATTTCCTAAGTATGCATTTTATAGCAAGGTAAAAGAGAAGACTGGGCGGATTAATCACCTTTGGAAATTTATGTAGTAAAAGGGGCGATGCTCAGAAAACGAACAGTTAATTTTCTGGACAGCAAAGTAATAGCTGCACCTCTTGTGCTACGTCTACTCCAGTAAATTTTTTGCAATAATTTTTAGCGTCCATAATCCAACCGTCTATAATCCACAAGTACATCTAATTGCTATAATTAAAACTAAGCCTGGCTGTAATTGTCATTACTCTTCGACTATATCTACTTCTAATTAGAAACTTTTACTTAAGACTAGAAGCTTGTAGCTTTACCTAACTACAACTTGGTAAACGTACAGGTAGCTTTTCTCTTTAATGTAAGTAATTTCCAAGTAACAAGAAATCTGGTCGCTTTTACTTTAAGCGTTAGATGCAGTACATAATTTATTTCAAATGTAATATTGCTACAAAAACAAGCACTTTTTTTAGCTATGCGAATCTGAACAAAACACATCGCAATAGTTATTTACGTACCAAAAGTAGTAAGTGGTATTTTTCTGTCGATAATGCAGTTTCGAGCTATAGAGACCGAAATAGTATATTATATCATGAGGGACTAAAGTGCACCATTTAATCCCGCGAGTGGAGTTTGTTGCCTCGAGGGCGAAGCCCGAGGGCAATAACCACTCAAGGGATTTAGGCACTTTAGTCCCGAGGTATATACGCTATTTTTTGCACTTTTGGGAACATTATCATCAAACATTTCCAAAATTTAGAATCTGTCAATTTGGAAACTGACAATTATAATTTATTACAAACTGAATTGCAGCAGGTCCTGGATAGCCTGAATCAGTTGGCAGTACGGAAGTGTATTGTCAGTATATGTCAAATTCGAGATTTGCAGGTTAAGTTTTACGTCAGTGTGTGTCAGATGACAAACAAAACCTAACCTACTAACCTCGTGTGTACATAAATTTACCATAGTTACGGTATCATTTTTACTTTAGTCCTTAGGGATTAAATGAGTTACGTTAGTCCCTAGGGATTAAATGATCTACTTTAGTCCCTGTTTACGGGGACTAAAGTATCAACTTTAGTCCCGGAAGTGCAAAAAATACATTCACTTTAGATATCAATTTATTGCCAATGTCAAAATTAAAATTAAAATCACCTTTTATAGCTGTATAGATAGATACATTGGTACAACCGTATGTCACTAAAAAAATTGCGAGTGTCAAAAATATTCGAAATAGGTTAGGTTGCCGTTCTAAAAATTTGATAGGTACTAACAAATAAACACCTACATTATATTTCCAACAAAAGAGCTAGCATAACTGTGGCAAAAGATTGAGCACAAATCTTGTTGCTAGATTTTGGAAAAAATCATAGATTCTATATATTGCCTTGTCAATAAGTTAAAAATTACCGTTAACAAACATACATTGATATTTACAAATGTCATGTTTGACAATTCATAACTAAAGCGAACAAACTGTATGACCTGAGGTACAAATGAAATTTTATGTGCTAAAAGCATAATTGTATATAATAAAATATTATTTTTAAATTATAAAATTAATTTCTTACACTCTCAAATTAGCACGATATTAACCAGATGGCAATGAGAACGTCTTTAGCAACCACTAAGTTTGCTAAGAACGTTGTTTAAATAAATGCATAATGCTTTTTGCCCTAGGCCTACAAGTGAAACTTAAGACGACTGGTAGTACAAAAAAGTAATTTTTCGTCTGATCGGAAGAAAAAAATAATTGAGCAGGTGCTTAGAAATACTTGAAGGGTATTTACCCTGACGATTCGAATGAAATAATCGTTTCCCCTAAAAATACATGCACCTTTTCTTCCAAAAGTTCGTTTTGAAGAAGTTGATCAACTAATGACCAACTACTTTCCATAAAGTTAAGTCTAGTTGCACCGATTTCCGGTATACTTTGGTCAACTCGACGGTAACATCGTTACTATATATTATTTTAAATCGGCAGTGAAGAACGTCGAACGCGTCATTAAGCTACGAGAAATCGGCAGTGAAGTAAACCATTGTTTTACGACTTTTTGTAGGTGGCGGGGCTACAGATAAACGTCAACCAACGTCAACATAACCTAAAAAAGTTGGTTAAAAAGTTGTAATTTCACGATTTTAGATTTAAAGAAAACATAATATGCCCTTCGGCACTGAAGTTCCTCTTTATCCCTTATGTGGTTTATTTGCCTTAGCCTTATAGGCCTCTGCAACTAAACCCACATTTGTGATAAAAAGTTAACTTCAGTGCCTCAGTATACAAATTACTATTCATATAGATTGTGGTAATAAAGTTTCATATTTAACATTCAAGAATGGCCAATTTTCGATAAAAATTATTTACTCAAGGGCTTGGCTAAACAGATGACCTGCAAGGTATAAGAAAGAATTTCACTAAAGAAAACTTTAAAATACTGTCGAGTGTAGATCCGTATGAATTGGACTTACGGAAAACCTATACGAACGTTGTGAAATGAATAAATGATGGAAATATAATACAGAAAGTTTCTGAAAAAGTAATACGATCTGTTGAAAACTCAATTTCGAATTTGTGGGGTGAATCCATTACTTCCTTTATCATAAAAGGAAGTAAAAAGTATGCGCAGTCTCAAGGAAAATTGGTTTAGAAATGAATTTCTACAAAATCAAGTACATGATACACGAAGAAGTAGATACACAAAATATATACATTTACGACAATACAGTTCAAAAACTAAAATAGCAAATATTTAGAACAAACACTAGCAATAAATAAGGCAAATCCAGAACTAGAAGAAGAGCTGAGATGGGCTGCCTACGGAAAATCAAGAAATGTAATACAGATGAATACATGCTATACCTACTCGTGCATATGAAAACAGAAATTTAGAGCAATATATTTTGCCTACTGTAAGTGTTTTTACCAAAAGAACAATAATCTATCAGATTGACCCTGCATTAGGAGATATTGCACGTGCAAATCAGGAGATTTGGTTTCAGTATGATGGCGGTCCAGCGCATTATGGTTTGAATGCGACGGAATATCTAAGTGATAACTTTCCTAATTGCTGGATTGGTTGCGGTGGCACTATCAACTAGCCACCAAGATCTCCTGATTTGGCACCACGCCACTTCTTTTTGTGGGGTCAATAGAAAAATAAAAATTACAGAAAACACCACCCAAATATTTACTTTTGCGGGAAGCAATCGTTGCGGAGTGTAGGTTAATCACAGATAGACAGTTGGCTAATGTAAGGCAGGCATTTTATAATAGATTTTTTCTACGACCACCACTAAAAGTAGGCCTTTTAGCGCTAGCTTTTTTCACTAAAAGTGACGTTTTATAATTTAGCGTGTTTAAAATGGAATCAGCTGTTTACTTTCAGCCCATGTGCTAAAAGTGAAGTGAAGTGAGGTTATAAAACTACAATTTCGAACTGGAAGTGAGGTTGTAAAGTTATTCTAGTTACTTCGTGCGTTAGAGGTAAAATGTTTTTTAAATGATTAAAGCGTTATGTAATGAATAAAGTCAGATGTGTACTATTATAATTAAAACCTTTGATAACTGACTTTGACAGTGCTGGCTCCACAAGCATTCACCTGCGCGTCAAGGCCATCTCTTTATTAATACATAAATTATAACTGTCATAAATGTAAACCTTTGTTAAGTCGACATTTATGGATTAATAAAATTTAAGGTCGTAGAAAAAATATTGTATGCAAACTCGTGCTAAAAGTGTTATTGCACTCAACATGTTATGAACTCAGCCTTCGGCTTCGTTTCATAACTTTCATGTCTCGTGCATAAACATCAACTTTTAGCACTTGTTGCATAAATAGCTATTTAGTTTAAATTTTTTTGACAAACTTGTGAATTGTTGATACAGATGGAATAAGTCGATTATTAAATTTAACCAAGAATAAATCAGGAACTGTGCGAAACTGACGCCACTGTAAGATGTTATATGTTAAATGCCCTCTCTTCATTAGAATATTCAACATTATTATTCATAGTAATTAGTTAAATAAGTGAATTGATAACTGACATTCCTTCAAGCGGCAAGCAGGAATCTGCATGTATACGATTTCCCATGTTTCCCATTTTCCTTATGTTCGCACCTTAAGTGAAACACTTGGTATATGCCGCATATAAAACTACCACCGCCGTCGTCCGTAAACTAGCAACCACCGATACATCCAGAGACGAGGAAGTGAAAAACCGATTTTCCCCAGCTGTTCCACCACTGAATAATAAACGATGGTTTGTAATTGCTCACTTGCACATATGAACAAAATAATAACATACAGCGATGGCGACCACCTGTGCACCATCGCGTGCACGTTCCGCGAATCGCCGCCCCCGCTGCGTGGCCACCTGGGTTCATGCCGAATGCACCGCGTAGGGCACAAAAAGTGCCACCGCTTTTTACCAAACTTCTTTTCGATAATATAGAATACCGGGAACTGGCCGGTATTGATTTGATGAACTGGAATTATAATTCCTGGAAAGCAGGCGGCGAGCTCTCAGGGTTATTTTCCCGTTCAATTTCAACCCGTGTGCTGGCGGGTTCAAATTGGAAACGGCATCGGAAAATTATTGTGTTGAGGTAAACGGCCCCCTTTCAGCCCTAATATTTACATTCGAGGGGAAAGTGCGGCGTTTAGACAATAATAATGCACTTGTTGCTTGCCGATTCTATCGACATTGCGAGTTGCATTACATTGGAATTCTTATAGTTGACTCATGGTTCATTATTAGAAAATGTTTGAAACCAAAATGGTTATTATACGTTTTAAATAGATAAATATCACATGATTGGACCTTTTCAGTTCAACTTCCAACAGATAAATGAACTTCAAAATTTTTATTACACCTGAAATTCACGTGTTTATTAAACTCAAATTTAAAAAAAAATGCTTAAATTATACTTATATTATCAAATCTCTTACATTTCCCTTCAAATGACTGTTTAATGAGTTTTATTTCCATTGACTTTTTTATATAATAAAAAACTTAAAACTAGGTAAGACACGTTTCGTCAAATACATACAGAGTGAGCACCTTAACAAAATAAAATGTATGTGTTTGCATTAACGCAAACATAGATAAAAGTAATAATTTGCCCATAGCTTAAGTTTTTACCCATGATAAAAATGGGACCCAACAGATACAGGCGTGAGAATCGTAAATTTGACAAAAATGTGCAACGATCACTGCGTCCTTTATAATACAGCCAAAAGCGGATCCAACTGATAGGCCGGCGTCGGACTTCGCTTGGGTGAGCGCCTGGGAGCTCGAGTTCGAATCTCAGCGATAATGTTTTTTTTGCATTTCCAATTTGATGTAATTTGTGCGAAGGAAGTTCCGTGTAAACCTATCTACAGATATTTTTGTGTAACTTATTATCTTGGTCGAATATTTTCCTTGTTCCTTACTTACAAGATAGAAGTAGCTAACGTGGGAATGCAGAACATGAATGCTATATCTCTTGGAACCTACAGTCATTACAATTTTCAAACTAACTCAAGCGTCATTTTTGACTTTAGAAATGGTTATCTTCTATTAATCGTCTTTATTTAGCTCAAATTCCTTCTTTACATTTTGCTCTCCGGAAACGTGGAAATACATAATTCTAAATATTTAAAACATTAACAAACTGCTTCATAAATCCGAATTTTATATGTATTTTTAAGGTGACAAAAGAACCTCTGTAAAATCTACTAGGTGCATATGATGTGCAGTAATATACAGTACAAAGATACGATAATTAGTATATTATTATATGAGCGATTATGACAGCCATTATTCACGAAGATGACATTTGCGCCACAAGCCGAAGGCGCGTGGCGCAAGTCATCTGAGTGAATAATGGCCATAATCGCGAATATAATACGATATTTTATCTACTCCTGTGCAATAGGAATTGTGTGTTCATATTTCCCAATTATGACATTTGTGACAGCTGTTAACTGCAAAAGTCATTTAATAATAAGAATGAATTTTGTGATTGGCTACAACCTATTGAGTAATGAAAATAGAATTTTCTGATTGGTTGCAACTTGCAAACTATTGAATAATGAAAATAGAATTTTATGATTGGCTGCAAACTGTGAATTATGAATCATAATTAATGGCTATTGTACAGTAGGAGTAGATAATAGCTATTTATGCAACAAGTCCTAAAAGTCGATGTTTATGCACGAGACATGAAAATTATGAAACGAAGCCGAAGGCTGAGTTTGATAACATGTCTCGTGCATAAACGACTTTTAGCACGCGTTGCATACAATATTTTATCTACGACCTTAATTTTACTGTTATTAATCCATAAATATAGATTTAACAAAGGTTTGCATCTACGACACTTCTAATTTATGTCATAATAAACAGTAGGCCATGCCGCGCGGGCGAATGTTTGCGAAGACAGTACCTACAAGGTCAGTTACGAAATGTATTTATTAATACTCCACATCTGACTGTATTCATTACATAACGCTTTAATTATTTCAAAAACACTTTACCTGTAACGCAAGAAGCAACTAGAATAACTTTACAACTTCATTTCCAGTTCGAAATTGTAGTTTTATAACCTCACTTCACTTTTAGCACATGGGCTAAAAGTAAACGGCTGATTTCTTTAACCACGCTAAACTATAAAACGTCACTTTTAGTGAAACAAGCTGGCGCTAAAAGACCTACTTTTAGTAGTGATCGTAGATAAATGATTGTAAACCACGCCACAATGAACACCACCAAGATCAACGCTGAAACGAGGTGATAGGAAACTGACTCCCGTACAAAGATCTCGAGATACCACCACAAATTCGATGAAACGATGATCTTAAGAGGCACAGGATTGATGTAGTGTAGAAAGACACAGGATTGAAACGGATAAAAAATAAGTTCAAGAAGAAGAAAAATGTATATTGATTTGACATTGTTAAACATTGACGTTTTGAACTTACGACACTTGATTTCTCTTTCACCAACAACAGTCCTACTCAAGAGTCATATAACTTACTCTTAATTGTTTCAAGTAATAGCTTCCTATAATATGTTAATTGTTTAATGTATGGCACGCCACTGCTACTCCCAGATTTCTTCTTCTTCTTCCTTCTATTGTAGGCCAGTGGTCTGTTATAACCACAAAGTGGTTCTATGAGCCCTCTTTGCCCTTAGGCCGGGTAGGTGGCTAGCCTTGCCCGTCGAAATTGAGGAAGAGTTCCCTTATTAGGGGTTAACGACTACTGCCAGATTGATTTTTGTAAACATAGTTGCCAATGTAATTTAGTTGCCAATATTACGTGGTCAGGTGGTCTTCAATCTTTTTCATCAGGGGAATGTCAGATAATATAAGATTCGCTTTTTATTTTTGGTATTAGAAACTTTCACACATAACGTAAAGATATCAATATTGTTAAGTTTTTCTTCTGTACAAAACCCTCACATATGTAATACAACGAATCTGGATCGTAACATAATAGATTAACATAATAAACAAACGCAAACAAAGAGGCGTTATTATAGCTTTTAAAACAATGCTGACATTAAAAGATGTGACACACCTCCTGGGGTTTCTTTCTAATTACGTTTGGAACGTTCTACTCTCAAAGCACTGGGAGCAAATTCTGTGTTGTATGAAATAAGAAATGGAATAATAAATTATATTTTCGATTAGCACGTAAATCACCGTAGCTAATTACGAAAAATTTAATAGCTATTTAAGTAACAAGGAATGTAAGGGCCTATTAACATTTGAGGTAGGCAAGTACAAGCCAAGGCAAAGCCGCGGCTTGTTGCCTGCCGAAAATGTTAATAGGCGATACATTCCGAGTTATCTTATTATATTTTTCCCGCTGCTTATCGAAATGTTCCTAGATTTTTGAAAAAATCGCTTGGTTTGTCTCCTGTCACCAGGATTAATTTATCGCAAGTCTTGTTACCCGTGAGTGTCACATTTTACATAAACACTTGCAATTATAAACAAAACGTCTAAGTCTGCATCTTGATTTTATTATCCTACAAACCTAATAATAATATATTAAGTTCCGTTGTCAAGAGAAAGCAGCAAACAATAGCTATTTAAGTAACAAGGAATGTAAGGACCTATTAACATTTGAGGTAGGCAAGTACAAGCCAAGGCAAAGCCGCGGCTTGTTGCCTGCCGAAAATGTTAATAGGCGATACATTCCGAGTTATCTTATTATATTTTTCCTGCTGCTTATCGAAATTTTTCTAGATTTTTGAAAAAATCGTTTGGTTTGTCACCTGTCACCAGAACTTGTTTTCGTGAGTCGTGTTACCTGTAAGTGTCACATGTCACATAAACACTTGCAATTTCTAAACAAAACGTCTAAATCTGCATCTTGCTTTGCTAATTTTATTATCCGAGGAACTTAATAATAATATTAAGTTGCGTTGTCAAGAAAAAGCAGCAAACAAATATAATCACCAACTTACACGTTTTGTTACTAAGGCTGTATCACTGACTTACATGATCAGCAGCGGAAAAATGTGTTATACGATATCGTATTCATAATCGGCATACCTAAATTACCATGAGTATATAAAACAATAAAACTCCAGAATCAATGTAGGTCTGCATACATAAAAGTTAGGCATTATAGAGAGAAATGCAGTAAAAGTGGTTAATATCTTGTTTAAAGAAAACGAGACTATGCCTACAAGCAAAGATTGTAGAACTTTAGTCTTCTATATGCATAAAATTGCGTTTAATTTTTTTTATCTAAAACTAGGGGTGTCACAGGGTTCTCTGTAGTAGCCTCTACTATATGTGCTATTTGCAAATAGTCTCAATTATACTTTATCCATATGGAAATGATACCAAAAGCATGGACTTTACTCATAATAAACAAATTTAACGGTAGACTTTTGCTAACTTAGTCTGATAATGAGTTAGTAACTCTAGAAACTTGAAAATAAAAATCATAGTTAAATCATGTTAAAAAATGTTAAGGCTCACAGGATTGATATTTAATTTAGAAACATGAGTCTTGCTAAGCAATGAAATTTAATATTTATATATACAGTGCGAGTGTAAAGTCTGGAACTATCGAAATAGAACTTTTATCAAATGTTTTTGAAAGAAATCTTCGAACACGTCAATTTTTATTTAAAAAAATACATATTTTACTGTAATTGTCACTTTTAGATTGTCTTTTGTTTTTGAGTTATGACGTTATCGATACTTTTTTTAAATGGAAACTCTCAATTTTTATGATGAATTTGGACACAGCATGAAATTCTAAGACCAAATACTCTAAAACAAGTATGATACTGTATTTTGAAATTTTATTATATAATAATATCTAATTCACAATAACTTAAAGGCAGTCCAGGTGAGCTGTGCCAAAGATATTCATTTTATAATATTAATCATTGCATAGTATTAAATTCACAATCCATGTGTTTTGTGCAAAGCAATCAACCTTCCATTAAAACGGCTCGCCTCTGATATATAGTCACTATCAAGTTTACATTTAAATATTTGTTTTTTAAGATTACTTATAGCATTCTAATCGCAGACAAAAATACTAATTTTCATCGAATTTTGATTTCGCTAGAATCATTTCACGGGTCATGTAGGTCTCGTTAAACATTACTTAAGATAAGAGGCTGCAGCAATTACAGCTAATTGCACAAACAGCCTTTATTCTTTTCGCGCTGAGGGTCAGATGGCAGGGCGCATTTAATCACGGCTTTTTTCACAGAATCGGCGCAATAAATGAACTTCATAGAAGCAATTAAAATTAACGAACTAGGTAGGCAAAAATATCAGGCATATGTGCACGTACAAATATTCACACAACTGTAACAATGCACACCTGACCTGAAACGAGACTCTTAATTGCATAACCTGTCGACTAAAAGACAATAAACCTACACTGTAAACGCGAGGTTAGCCTGTAACCACTGGTTACATTAAAGTTTGCACATTCGCTCGCCTCTTTTGTGCGACACGCATGCGACAAGTTCACTTGCCGTGAAAGTAAGCAAAGGTGCGGAGAACGACGTATTAAGTGCATAGTAATTATGGCAAAAGTCGAGGAATTGTAAAAACTGCAACATGGACATACCATACAGTGAAATTCATTGATAAAATTGAAAACAACAATCGTGCTTATTTCACCTGATTTTTTTAAAACAGTGTATCTCTTTAATAACATAAACCAAATTATCTGTAGATGAAACATGGGTTCGTCACTTTGAATAGCACCCCACATATGAAAATATGAAGTATACATAGTAGGGTCAGATGTATTTATATCTCGCACATTTCGAGCTTTTGCTATCGGGAGAAAGATAATCCTTGTTATTCCAAACATGCAGTATATAACAAAACTCCCGGAACATCGTAATATTTTTTTTATTATTAAAAACATTCTGTATTTAAGTACATTTTGAATTCCACGTTGCATTATCTCTGCAAGCAATGGTTCTCTAGTTATTCAAGGAGGAAGTTATAAAACAATTTTAAATTTTGCCTTCGCTATTTTAATATCGTTAATATCTAAATATCTACACATACCTTATTCACTTTAAACCTAGGATTAACCACAACGATTCATTTGCGCCGCCTTCCAATTTCGCATTCTATAGTATTCATTTTGCTTTGTTACGCATCTCGCACAGTTGTCTGTCAGCACGCCATTTGTATTTCCCGCGCTGCGCCACGCCCATTTCACCTCGCGGAGATAATTTTCAAGTAGTGGCATTTGTTTAGAGGCGCGTGCCTTATGATCTCGCTTACGAAACGAAGAACATACCGTGGTAACAGTTAGAATTTCGGAGGTTTCATTTTGGGCTGCCGTTAGTTCAATGGTGTGTATGTGAGCCTACACTTTTGAAGTTGATTTACCTATCCCCGATTTTCGATGTGAGGGAAGTTTGACTCCCACGTCGTTGGCGGAATTTTCCATGCTGCCACGTGTTTCGCAAATTCGCTTGGAAATTTTCCGAGGTGAGTAAAGAGTTCGCCTAGAAATATTCTGTCGGTCTTATATGCTATGGTGGATTCCTTTCCCCTTTTATAGCATCTATTGCCGGAGTGCCAATTTGAGGCTTTGACTACAGCTGGTCTTATTTGCATGCGGACGTTCCATGCGCTGGGAATTTGTCTGGATCTTCGGACCCACTTGACCCCTGCTGCAGACGCCGTTTGAGCGCAGGAGAGGATCCGACAAGGAGGCTTACCTTCAGGTCTATTTTGTCCCAGCATCGCACGCTGAACTCCCCTCTGAGCCACCAGCTTCTGGCCGCCCGAAATTGGGGCCAAACGACTCCGGAAATTGTGAAATAATTCGGCATCCGAAACCAAGTACTCGCCGGATTCGCCGCTGTAATCTTTGCCTGCCCCTGAATCTAATTTTAATGTGTGAAATAACAAATAAGGCGATTGCCTTATTGATGTATTACAAACTGTGAGTATTAGTTTTAATTCTTGTCTGAGGTACCTCATGCTATTACTGTTATATTAGCTAAACAGAATTATTGTAGCAAGTAATATTGTAGCCACCTGCGATTCTGATGGTGGATCGATAATTTTGTGATATTTACATGTACTGTAGTCCTGAACTTATGAAAATTATACTGGTATTATGTCAACTATGGAGGTTTAATTTAGTTACGGCTGTCTATTGTATTTGAAGCTCCTCTTTCAGGAATTGTGTTTGTGCTTAAGTATTGTGAGTTTTCGAATTCTCGTTGAACACCTGGGTGCACTCGCCGTATGTAATACAAAAAATTCGTTGGCGCACTGGGCATTTATTTCTCTTATTTTGTTCTACCGACTGTTCTGTTCTGAGCTGGCGGCCGGCTATTGCATCCTAGTGTACAAGGTATATTTTCTGAAAGAATGGCCAACGAATTAAAGTAGCTAACATAGTATGTATTAATATTACAATTTAGACACCCCTCTTTGTTGTGTATTACGTTACTTGTGTGATTTTTCTTTGAAATTCTCATATATACTGACTATTCAAAAACTCCCGCTTGTCACTGTTAGGTGATTTTGGAGCTGATTAGTTACAATCCAACAATTAGTCATTATACATTAAAATTGTAAATATTTCAAGGTATTAAGTCTTTGTTTACATATACAAAAGCAGGCTGGTAACTACGTCATAACTGTATCTGTATGGTAATAGTTCTTTTCCGTACATGGCAACCATTACCATGCTGCAATCGATAAACTATTGAACATAGCACAGATGTTATAAATCATAACAGCCTTAGATGTCTTAAAATTCTCGCTCTCTGCGGCAGTTATGATACTCATAACATTCCTAGATATGTTAATAGCTATAATGTTTGTATTGGATAAATTAATTAACTGTGATATAATCGCACTACTTTAAGTGTCGTTCTTTCTCCATTACCTTATGTACCAAACAAGATATGCCTGTTTATGTTCTTTGCTGCCAATTATGACGTACCAACCTCACTTTCGCAAGTATCACATGTTTTTGCTGTATAATTCTCCACAACTTTTAACTTTTGTGGTTACCTTGAGAAAGGGCTAAAACTTTCTTCCGAAATATTGGCTTACGTAAAAGAATTTTCTTTTGAATTGCTGCCTTGAGGAATGAAACCCAAATATTTACTATATTGCTTATGATTTACCATTAAAATGTGGCCGGAAAAACATTATTTTTAATAATAAAATATCGGGCCTTTTGTTACACGCTGTAAAGAAATTTTTCATGCAGAACCACCCTCGTAGCAATTGTAGACATCTAAAGTACCACATGTCATATTTACATACATTTTTCCTGGCAGAACTTAATTGTATCGATAGATACATCTATGTGTGGGTAGGACAGTAAAAATTTGCCATTTCGAACTAATGCAGTGCTTAATGGATGGGAAATTGATTTCAATACGAGCACTGTAATCCTCCGCAATGTATGGGCGTCAAAATAAAGCTACCAGCGGGAGGATTTTCATTACTTTAGTCGGAATTTCATGAAACAATTGTAAAACAAAAAGGCGTCCCGTTGCAAGCGAATTTATTTGAAACGTAATTAACTCCATGAATACTTTGATTTTGGGTGCAGGAAGTTTCCAGGATTCCTATCAAATATTGCATTTTGTAGCAAAGCTGCTGCCCAACAGAACAATATTTACTGTAGTGAACTATGCTTTGAAGTTTTAATTTAATCATCCAACTACTTTTTAAGCTGCTGTATTTATAAATGTACATCAAACATGAAGAACTAGAATAAATATATATTATACATTTGGCTACTCGAAAGTATACAATATAATTAAGCAAAAAAACAAATGGTGTTCATATCAGGAGTATTTCTATAGATGAAGATTGAGAATGAGCAACAGACAAGTTGGAATTTTATACTGTTGCTTTTCTAAGGAAACGTCAAATTTAACATTTATTTCGCCATTAACTTATTTATTTACTTTGATGTCATAATGTGATTATTATAACACCGAAAACAGCGCTATAATAGAACCTATTACCGCATTGTCTTTGTATTGTTATTTTCACATAAAAAACGTAACGTATTTTATAATTTTTAAGCAAAGTAGAGAAAATAGTATATTATACTAGTTTATTAAGAGGCATTGCAGCACTTAAGGTACTCGTACTATATTTATACGAGCAAGCTTGTCCGTCATTTTGAGTTACTGAAAGTGGCGGCAAATTCAAATTCTAGTTACTTTCCCATTTAGTATACGGTAAGTCGAAAAAACAACGATTATGTCATTTAATTTTATCAGTTTTCAAAGACTGGTTTTTAAACAAGTAAAAAGAAAGCAGAAAAAATCGGAACGAAAACACTGATAACTAACACGCACGTGGTTGAAACTAGAGAACTTTAATAGTACCTTAATACAAACAGTTAACAGTACAGAACAATACCTACACACTGTATATAGATTTAAATAACCACACTTGGACGAAGACTGTAATTATAATTAGCATCGTAATGGAATGCACCAAGATTTAAATCAACGTGCAGTGTCCGTCTGGATCGAGCAGTGCGTACTCGAACGGTTTCCAGTTTTGCTTGGTTGACAGACGACAGAACGCACGGTTACCGGTCAGCGCAGCCAACGGCTTGGCGCTAAAGTCCCTGTGACACAAAATCTAGTGGGATAAGCTTGCCTGGTCTATAAAGTTCTGTAGCAGCACTCGTTCCATTGGATCACTCCTCGCTGCGCCCGTCTTATCCTAAACCAACTCGTGCTGTAATAGGCCCTCTTATTAAACTAGTATAATAATATACTATTGCAGTTTAGGTATAATTTTTTAAAGAATTTATAACATTAATAACGCATCTGACACTCGGCGTTGTTAAAGGAAAATAATTTGTATCTTGTAATTGCGTTAACAAATTTGTTAAAACAGCATTACCTAAATATGCATGCACTGGTAACATAATTATCCACATAACATACATTGATATAATTGCAGCTCCCTGCTGATGCAATCAGAATTGCGTTTTCATATAATTGCATTAATTAATGGTTACTGGAATACACTCAGTCACAGTAGAAATATACTCACAGTAGGACCAACTGCATGAAAATGTATACAATAATAATTACTAAAATAACTACAACGGTGATTTCCGTTCCGTGAATTCCGCTTTATTTTTTATACACTACGTGCTATGTTGAACTTTAAAAATACATACCGTATACTCGCAGAGCAATTGTATGAGCATGTACTACGGAGTCGTTCCGTAAAAGGCAAGTGTAGTTTCCAGCATCATCTGCAGTCACACTCTGCGTGTAGACCGTCTGGTTGGTACTCTCGGGGTATATTATCAGCTGGGATACCGTTCCGTGCCAAGGATATGGTTTACCATCTTTGTACCTGCAAGAAGAATCCACAATTAGCAGTGCAATTTAGATGGAAATTTAACAATAGACAGAGATGTAATGTCAGCTGGCCGATGGGTATCAGAAATAAACGATCGCGTCTATAAGAGAACCTTTGTTGTTAGACTCGTCTATTCTTAACTCAGTAGATATATCAAGCATCGACACGAATTGTGTTCAACAGAAGGCATCACTAACGATAAACCCTCCACAAGTGGCGTTGCTATTGTTCATATTACCAGCTGTCACTTTGGCATATTAGAGCTCTAATTTGAGGAATAGTTATTTTTATTTACACTATTAGATGCGTAAGTGAATTTTATTCCAGAAGATAGTTTACGACACAATCTGAAAATTCCCTGACTTTTCCAGGTCTAACGTACGTACACCTTCTGCCAAGAAGCTTCCCGCGCGGCACCTGATTTTGCGCGCAATTTCAACGTACTTCCTACGTTTACATGATGCTCTGGAAGCAGGACAAGTCAAGATAATCCGGTTACACGGTGGTTCTCGAATCGAATAAACTTTTGATAAAGTACTTTTCCCTGCTTTCCAGAAAGTATACACCCTGAACCGTGTAATATAAAAAAATGCACAGACATAATTTAAATAATAATTAGGTATTACAATAATTATTGTACTCGATATGATCTGGTGGCATCGTTCAATTGCATAGAAATATCACAGTTGATCCAAACGATTGACGTTTTTATGAAATCGTGTACGATTAAAAGACATTGTGGACGCAACTATAAGTATTTATTATTCAAATCGCCAACGAGCGTTAAGTGGGAGTATTCTATACGAGGTATGGCGGAAAATTAATGAGACTGTCAAGACTGAGAGCGATTTGGCAACAGTGGCCACCCTGTGGTCCCCTCCACGTAGCTTGTACAGGATGTTTGCTTAAATTTTGACAGCTTCTAGCGACTTTGTTATTCCAGATAGAATAAAATTGTTCAGATAAAAATTGTAGGGTATCATCCAAACCGTCCGAATTTGCTACTTAAAGAAATAATTGAGCATCACGGGTGAACTTTTTGACTTATTGTAGACTTTTTTTAATGGAACACCCTATATATTATATGTTTATTGGATTCCGCTTAAAATTCCTTTTCAAAACTATATAAGTTGCCTATAATTACTTCATCTATTGTTGAAATATCCGCTATTAAAGAATCAAAATATTACTAATTTATTATATGAAATAAATCACAGTAACCATTGAAAAACAAAGTTATCAAATGACATTACTGGCGGCATGCGGCATGGAACATTTAGTTGTCAATTCGTTTTTAAAATTGTTTTTGGTATTAAAATTGTTGATTATTTCAATGGTTACTGTGATTTATTTCATATAGTAAATTAGTAATATTTTGATTCTTTAATAGCGGATATTTCAACAATGGATGAAGTATTATAGGCAACTTATATATTTTTGAAAAGAGCATTTTAAGCGCTATCGAATAAACACATAATATACTTATAGGCTGTTCCATTAAAAAAAGTATACAATAAATTCACCCGTGATGCTCAATTGTTTCTTTAAGTAGCAAATTCGGACGGTTTGGATGATACCCTACAATTTTTATCTGATTTTTTTTTCTATCTGGAATAACAAAGTCGCTACAAGCTGTCAAAATCTGAGCAAACACCCTGTACGTCAATCCCTTCTAGACGGCCAGTAAGTTTCAACCTCGTGCGCTAACGACGCGGTAAGTGAAGTTTGGTTTTTATAGTAGGTTACGGAAAATGGAAAAGGGAAACTTGGAGCAACAGTATGCCATCAAATGCGTCAAGCTTGGTAAATCCGCAAGTTTGACCTATGAAAATTTGTAAAGAGCCTAGGGGGAACATTTCTTATCAAGAGGATGGTCGAGAAGCAGTAGAAGACGAATCATAGATTTTCGAATACGATACCGAAACAAAATGTCAACGTGAAGAGTGGCACACTGACAAATCTCCTGGACCGAAGAAAGCTCGAATAAGCAAACCAAAAATCAAGTCCATGTTTATTTGTTTTTTTACAGTAGGGGGATCGTTCACAAAGAATTTGTGCATTCAGGACAAACTATTAACCAAGGTTTCTATAAAGAAGTCCTTGAGAGGTTCAGAAAACACTTGGCTGCTCCGCCATGACAACGCTCCTTGTCACAAGGACATTTCCATCAACCAGTTTTTTACGAAAAAATAGATTCCTGTGGTTTCCCAGCCTGTCTATTCGTCTGATCTCAGTCTGTGTGAGTTTTGTTCCCCAGGATTACAATAGACTTAAAAGTAACCGAGGAGCTGAGGGCTATTCCAACTGAAGCCTTCAGCACTGCTATGAAGACTGGAAACAACGCCTTCGCCGATCTGTAGCTGCCCAAGGGAACTAGTTTGAAGGAGATTACATTGACATATAAAAATAAAATAAAATTGTTGCAAATCAGTCTCAGTGCTTTACTGCCATTTCTGGTACTTTAAAAGGGGTCGGAAATTCTACCACGTGTCTCTGCCACCACCCCTTGACTCAACCCGCAATGGTCCTAATGCTATTCAGAACTAAGTTCAAGAATACACAACAAATAATACACTACAGGTGAATATGCACCGGCTGATAGACGGAGAAGTACATTGAAAGTATGTGATTAATTTCGTCGCTTTGAGGTTTGGCAACGTCGACGGTAATCGGGTTTCGGCTTTATTTAGGGAAAATATGCAAAATTAGCGTTATTTATATTTTCTCCATCTTCATTGACACATCGATTGATGTAGTAGCGCATCCAGAGAGTTAAAAAGCCAGGGCTATAACTAGTGGTTGGCAAGTTGGCATCCACCGTTAGTACATTTCCGCTAATGCGGATACTAGATGTTAATCGTATATTAGTCTATTTCTTTCTAATACATACAAAGCCCATCAACACTATTCTATCTCATTTGACTGCTTATGTTTACACTTTCCACCACCAATCTGTATAATAAAGCGGTTTGTATATTTAGCAAACGCTAACTAAGCAGTAACTAAAATAAGCGGAACCGAACACCCAACATTAGTATTGAAAAGACAGGCTTTTATCTAGCTCGCCGGACCGACGAGACACAAATCCATCAAATTACACAGTAAATAAAGAAGAAATAAGTACGGAAAATTAAAAAAATAGAAAACAATCCACATTGTATGTAGTTTTGTTTTAAAATGTCCGCACCTATTTCGCGTTTATTTATTATAATATTAAACACAAATCCATCAAATCCCCACAAAAAAGCATATAAGTAAAGAAGCACGGTTGATATGCATTATTCATAATAAACAATTATGGGTTCAAAGAATAAGGAATCTCGTAGACTACTACTTTATTGACCTGGCTGCGTAAGTACCACTTACGCACTTAGCGACACTTACGAAGTCGGTACTAAACAAAGAATTTGCGTTGCAGTCAATTGTATCTAAGAACAGCAGATAGCGTCGCTCACAGATAAACTTCGTTACCGGTGTATTCGCGTCGGTACTTGTATCACTATAGCTTTGCAGAAACTAAGAAATTGCCGTATATTCTATTTAAGAACGATTTGCAGCTTTCGTTGCTGCATTTTTTCACTCAATATTAAATATATATTAAAAATTTCTTGTGAAATAGTGAAGGTACTGTACGTCAGTATTGTAACAGTATAATTTTTTACTGTTGCGATTACCGAGGTTTTGGTGTGACTTCAAAGAATAATATCCAATTCTTCGTATTCAAAAAGGCAATTTGTCGTTTCTTGCAGTTAATAGTGCCGCATATTTGTGTCCCATCGAATTTTCGCTCTACAGTGCGACAAAAACCAAATGCAGAAGTAAATTGGATGCCAATTTTGTTGTAAATTCAGCTGTCTGCAATTAAAAAAAATGAAAGAAAAGACGCAGTCTAATTCTTTACATTAATTACCACATTACCAGTTTGACTTAATAAGTAATAAGTAAGAAAAACCATACAGACAGGTGAACTACGTAAATGGCACAGAAAAACACAGCCAATAAATTATAAAATATACTCGAAAATAATCATACACCGTATGAGTAAAATCACAGAAAATATTCTAATGACAGAACAAACGGGCTTTAAAAAAGAATGGTCAGATAACGTCTTTATTGTCAAACAAATAATAGAAAAACACCTCTAGTACCACAACCAAACTCGCATGATATTTAATAGATTACATTAATAAAGCCTTTGACAATGTGTTAAGAGAAACTATGGAATACAATGAATAAAAGGGTACACCAATAACACTGACGCAGACAATTTCTTATAAAGGCTCAAATTGTATGTATGAATGATCACAAAGATACAATAAAAATTACATATAAAAGTTGACAAGGATGTGGCCTATCGCCCCTACTCTTTTAATCTATACACTGACGATGTTATTAGGACTAAAATACAAATGTACCACTAAAACATGACCAGAAACGTTATTAAAATTTTACAAAGTATCTTCGATACCACATATACTTTACGAAAATTAAATCTGACTATTTTTTAACGAACAAATTATTCATATATTTGCAATGAGATTCTTACGATCTGTGACTGAATATACACAAAGAGTTGACTAGATAAATGAAGATAACCGTGAAAAATTAGACATCATTTTAGTTGAAGAATAAAATAAAGCAATATAGCCGAAAGTGGAAAGATCGCCTGGAAAAATGCTGAGGAGAAGACTCCCACGAGTACACTACAACTACAAATCAAGATGCAAAAGAAAACGTAGAACATCAAAGAAAAAAAAAATAAAGCAGCCATAAGATATTAGACAATACTAGTGAACGTAGTAACTTAGCAGAAAAACTAGACGCAACTGAAGAAGACGAAGAAGAAGAAGAAGAAAACTGATATTTACTTTTCTATAATTTTGTTGTATTTTTTTGTAAATGTTTTGGCTTTTTAATATGTTGTTTTATTATTTTTATTTACTTATAATCAATAACGATTGTCAGGATTTAAAACTTTTCAGCAACGTGAAAAGGGATCCGCGATTTAAATAATTTGGAACCGCTAATCTAAACTTTACAGGAGAAGTGGGGAAATTTGACCAATAGCGTATTATTAAAGTATAAGCCGTTCACGACCTTTTTGGGACAGAGTTGGCTATGATTTTTGCTTTCATGTTGGACTAACTGATTCGATGATTTAGCGGATGCAACTTTTTTTTTCTGTCAGTGTCGGTTCGACATTTTCTTGCCCACCACATTGCCAGATTTATTATTTTAATATTTGTAAGAAAATAAATGATTATCAAATGTGTAAAAATAATTTTAATTTCCCTCAAAGGAAAAGTCAAAATGCCCAAAATAATTTTGTTACAACAAAAAATTTCCATTAAACGATGCTCCTTTCTATTAAAAAGGACAGACCAAATTTAAAAGAACGCGAGTCGATGTGGAGACTACAGAATATCCGGCAACAATGTACCTAGTCAGAAAATATAACCTTAAACTGAAAACAAGCTAACCTAATACAAAAAGTGTCAATTTCCATGAGGGAGTTTTGTTGCAACAGAGGTGCTGCCAACAAAATTACTAGATGGTCATAGCCTCACCTGACCCAAAAAGATCGTGAACGGCTTATACATACTTATTTCCTAGTTCCTATTTTACTATGTGCGACAATAACATTAAACCATTAGCATACCATAGTGCCTACTCCTAATGAACAAATAAGCATTTCTCCACCCTAGTTGTCATGTTGAGCAGAATTCCGAAACTGTCGAAACAGAGCTTTAAGATTCAGAAGATGGTGATAGCTGTTAAAATACATAGAGGGTAATACATACAGATGAATACAATAAGTAATGGTAACCGGTAGAAGCTTACGATTCGAATACAATATTATTTTAAGTTTTTAATGTATAATTAAATAACTGCGGTTTTAGAATTACACGCACTCAAGTTTTTTGTGATTTCACAGTTTATCGTGGGCGTTGCAAGCAAAATTCAGTAATTCAAATGTAAATATAACTTTTACTTTGATTCAGAATCACACACTGCTCATCAAGCAAAAGTGGTAAAATATATAAATCATAAAATTTTAAATAAATTGGCAAGTTATTTTTTTAATACATCAAATACATTTTTAAATATCCAAACCATATCGAAGAGAATTTAACTTTATTTATTGTTACAAACTACAGCTTTCAACTCTACTTCTTAAATCACTAAAATATCCTAGTCCACTAGTTGGTTTTATTTTTTTTTTAATAAATTGCAACACTTGTATTCTTTTGTATAGTTTTAAAATGTAAACCGAACCACTAGTAAACACTGCCCCTCGATTATACATTAGAATGGTGTAGCTAAAATACATTCGACATCGTTTATAACTACGGCCAAGGGAACGGAAGAATGCAGTCATTATATCCATAGGTGGCTAATATCAAACAAGCTATAAATAAAGAAAACAACGTTTTTCTTCAATCGGACGAAAAATTGTGCCTTTCCGAAGTAATACGTATTTACGTATCAAGGGCACTATGGCGATGTTTATGCCCGAGGGGTATAAAAAGCAAGTAATGCCCGCATACGTTTTAAGGGCAGGTGAAAGTTATGAATGGCTGCTTTATATATCTCGTATCACAGATGTAAGCAAAAAATAATAGGTAAGTGGAAAATAGAATACATGATTTCGGTATGTTATCATCGTTGCTGCACAACAAGAACTAACAGTATACAAATGTGCCCATTTAACAGTGTGGGAATAACTTTTCCGCCTAGGTCGGAAAAAACGTAGCGTAACAATAAAATTATTTATTTTTGCGTTTATTCTGATCAAAGAAAAATAAACGTTTTGTTCGTAGAAAAAAATATGCATTTTTTCTACTAAAATTATTATATTTTAACAAAAAATCCGTCAATGTGGTTTGTCTTCATAATACTAGTTTGCTTTCCAAAAATTTTGCATTGTATTTCTAGTAGCAAATATGTATGCTCATTCTACTAACATCAAATTCGTTAGATATAGAAACATTCAACTTTCCCGATTCTAAACGTCAAGTAGTTGCAGTTCTTTCAAGGACGGTAAATTATTTTCCAGTTTCACATTGTGTTTTCACAGTTCGAGGTAACAACTAATCAGAAATACCACACCACCACGCTTTACCGTTTTCAGAAAAATCGGTAATTCCTCGATAGCTTTCAGGAATTTTTCCACCGCTCATCGTTTTATACGATAAAATGTACTACATTTCAGCTCGGTTTTCGGTCGCTATATCAGTTCGATTGTAATATTCGATCTCGTAATAATCGATACGTCGACAATGGACTTCGACCGTGACCTTAAATTGTCGCCTTTAAAATCGATATATCACTATATCCGATATTGTTATAATCGATATTTACTGTATTCGTACTATACTATATTTAAATAGGTATGTACACTATGATGCGGTATGCGACACTATAAATATGTATTCTGTAAAACGTGCACCAACTGAAGCTTTCAAACCAATCGCTTCTAATTTTGAAAGTACGTTGTGCCTCGTTCTAATATTTCGAAAACCTGTGTGATTAAATTTCAAATTCCACCCTTTTGCCAAGTAGATGCCCTGCAAATGCTAATGCATCGTTTCAATCAAATACAGATTAGTTGAATATAATAAACACATATTCGGCAAGATATTTAAATACCGAAGTTTATAATTTGCTTTTAAAAAACCGAAAGTTAATTCGCCAGGGAGGCACGAGTGTCATCCTTGGAAAATTGTAATCGAGTTCTTACAAATCCACGCTGCTTTAGAAAGTGATACGGATAAAGCTTTCATATCTCCATTTTCTTCAGAGAACTCTTGTCTAGTACATAACTAGTACTGTTGTATGACGTTCGCGAGAAGATTCATCGACTCGTGGAACTGCAAGGTTTTATTATTGAATTGTTTTATTATTTCTTGCTATTGAGTTTTTAAATACTATAAACCGGTGTGCGTAATAATTAACAAATCACAATAAAAACAAATCTCATTGCAACGTTGTTACATCATGCAAGATGCACAAATTTCTTTCAATTTCCCACTCGAACATGTGTCACACATGCTAAAGGTTATCAACCACCACCGCCATAAAAATTAACGCCAAATGTCGCATGCTTAAACGGTGGCTCTGAAGGAGGCAAAAACAAAGCATCGTATTAGTGACGCAATAGTTAATATAATTAAATATTCGCTTTCCTTATGGTGCTGAAGCTTTTTCAGATTCTCGGAACCCTAAATGAGATTAGCTGGAATCGGCGGGGTTTACTTGGTTCTCTTGTGTTATTACGGCGGAAACGGCTAATTACCATTCTCGCTAGTTGCGATTTTATCTGTTCTTCGTATTTCTGCAACTGTATTTTTGCACATGCATAGCCGGTTGCTAATAAATAATACGACGTTGCAAATTATAGCAGCTTCGCGCCGAAATAAAACGCCACTAACGACAATTTCGCATCGAGAATTGTAAACAAGGAGAAATTGGAAATCAATTTACTATTCAAAAGAGGCAAACCAAAATTTAAATAGCAGATTATCAAGTATATTGACCGCAAGTGTTCTAGTGCTATAAAATTGTGCACTATCTGATCTGCAGATTATTATAAAAAATAGAATAGGTTGATGAATTAATTACTACGAAAATGTGTAAAACTAGCAACAACGATTGATGAACAATGTCATTTATTGCGACTGAAACTATTCTAAAAACGCTTAGATCTTTTTCACACTATAACTTTGTTTTTAAATGTAGCTTAGTTCCGAAATAGTCACTTTACCATACCTATGCGAAAAGTAGCAGGTGGATATGAGAAATGAAAAGCCCACGCAGTCAGTGAATACAATTGCGTGGTACGACCTGAGTTTTACTTTGATGTTTATAGATTGTTAAAAATAATTTTACGCGTATTATAAGGTAGTAGAAAATGTGTGTAACGTATGCGGAAATCCTTTTCCCAACACGTGAATCGCTAATCCGTACAGGTAAATGTATGCAATGCAAAGTAATACGAATTTATTTTTAAAATTTTCAGAACATTAACACTCTTGTGTCGGCCTACTTGCGCCCGGATCAATTGCGCCCACCGCCATTTTCGGCCCATTTGCGCCCCAGAAAATAGTGACGCGGTCTCCTACGTGCAAAATAGTTATTAAAAAAACACTAAATTTAACGTTTTTTTATTTAGCTGCCCTAATTTCTATGCGATTCTGTTGGTACTTTAATTTTCATTTTAAAACTTTAAGAGTTGTTTGCTATTAGTCATTTTTGCCAGATTTAATAATAAAAAAGTATTTAATAATAATAACAAAGTGTTTATTCGACGAAATAAATAATATATTCTTTTTATGCTAAATGAAAACAGGCAAAATTTAACTTGACGATATAATTATAAGATAATTTGGTACTTTACCCACATATAATTTTGTTAATATATAAAACATTCTAGTTAAATGAAATACACCTCCGACATAACACCCGTGTCTGCCTGAATAAAACAGAAAGACGTTGGCTGACCATAAATATAAAGAGAAATTATAAATAGTACAAATTTTGTATTTTGTTACGATAGCATCTTATCCCCTCTGTCGTTAGGATAGTTAAGCGAAAAATTGTTACAATTTAATGTTTTTGAAATAACTATTTTGCATGTAGGAGACCGCCTCACTAGTTGACCAACGTCATATGTCGTGATGACTAATGAATTGCAAGCATGGACGCAAATGAAACCTTAATTACTGGTTATATTTTTCTGGGGCGCAAATGGGTCGAAAATGGCGGAGGGCGCAAATAAGCCGGGCCGAAGTAGGCCTATATCATTCAAATACTGTTATTTATGTTAATACGTTACCGTAAGCGTTGTTATTACAAAAATAACTGTTCCTTGCATAATTAGTAAAAAAAAAGTAAGGATAGAAAACTGTAATACTATATAGTATTTAAACAGCGGGAGCAAACCTATTTTAAAGGCACCCATATAGTTACATATAAGAACAGAACTAACAGTTGTCTCTGATATGTATATAATACGCAATCGACCTTTGACGGCGACTATATACGACTAGAACGCAATAAATATATTTTCCATGGGAAATTCCTCTTAGTATTGCTGGACGCAGCACTTTTTATAAGTAATACAAGCTGATATTATATTTGTTACTGTCTATTTTTGCGAAAATAATCATCTACCCTTAATTACAAATTACTAATTAAATCAAGTCCATTTTTTGTTAAGAAAAGAAACTGTATAGGGGTGAACTCTATTAGAACATTATATCTTCACGTTGCCTATCTAATAAATTATTAAATATCCATTCATTCATTCATAATCTTTAACATCTTATACCTTTCAGAGTCGAAGACCATTCAAACCTCGCGGAAAGTGCATCGGAGGCAAGGATCCACATACCACATTACGTTTTCCCAGATCCAAACACAACACACATTTAATACACTTTCTGTTCAACTACTTTAACTAATGAGTTCAAAACATTACAGCTCCCAGAAACATCCCGGTTACGGCCAGATTTGAACCTATGTCCATCTGGTTACTAAGCTGGATGCTTACCCACAATCACCCAGACGCCTAAACAGTGAAAATAGTTTTTCAAACCTTATTTTAATTTTGCAATTGTTCACGAAGATTCTACTTCCAATTAAAGTAAAACAAAATAAACTTGCCATTCATGACTAAAACTAATTTATGTGTGCCATATTTCACACAAAATTATTGTTTTTCTTACACATTCGTTTTGCCGGTCATCTCAAGAAAAGATGATCAAGATTGTATACGTTTCCTATTGTCCTAAAACTTAACTTTATTATCTTCTTAAATTCTTAAATTTTCTACATGAAGAATAATGTAACCAAACGACTTTCATAAATTGAATATTAGTCTACACATTTTTGAATTATCAAATAATAGAGAACGTTTTCCAAATGTAGAATTTGATGGCAGTTACCTTTTTTTCTATTTTTAACGGCATAAAAACCATTTACTATTCCAGCACCTTTAAGGCACAGAATATTTTTTACACACCGGTGGCAGTTAAATTAAACAAACCTTGCCCTGTTCAAAAGCTATAATTAGCAAATTACATAATAATTAACGATCTCTAAACAATATAACAACATGCAGGTATTTCACGGTTAGTGCATGGAATCACAAATAAGCGCTGGTTGTGAAAGCACATCCACCATTGCAAACAGAAATAATAGAGGGTTAATTCCAATTATCCAATTAAAATTTCAAAACTGCGTTTGGCAGTACAATTAAGTTCACGCATTAACGAATGGGAGTCCCAACATCAGTGGTTTTCGCGTGCTCGCGTTTTAAAGTTGGCTTTCTGTTCTCCGATTTTAGAAAAACGTTTCAGTACACAGTATAAATGGTTAGCGGGAAAAAATCAACAAAATTAGTGAGTGAATGACCGGTCATTATGGTTAGCCAATAACAAACATTTGAACAGTTTAAAACCAATATTTCCCACAACCCTGGCGGGCGAGCCCATTTCTCGTCATAGCTGCACTTTGACTTAGCAAATATTGGACAACCACGCCATCCATGTAACGGTAAACTGTTAGGCCTCTTAATCCTATTACACCTGAAAGCTCCCCAAATTGGTTTAATGTGTGCATGCTGATGGGCTGTATCGAGCTGTTCGGTGCGCGCCCCAGCGATTTTTGTTTATACAAAATCGTTCCAGGAAGGAAATTTGCTAAATTACCCAGAATCGAGTTAATAACGATAATGGAATCCGTTGTCGGCTTTCTGATGATTAAGGCCGCATCGGCGACTTTACACAATTCACACTCGGGCATACAGCGGAAACCCAAGCAGGGCGAGGTTTCTGATAATTTGAAAGGAAAACAGATTTTAAGAAATGGATACGAGGTGGATTTTAGGAACGAATGTAGCCTTGTTTTACGACAAAAGTAGTATTTTAATAAATTTTTAAAAATCGTGCTTTTGTGTATTTACACCTTCCTGCCGATCCATCAGAACTGTTATTAATGAATAAAAATAGAAAGGATGTGCATGTGTCAATATGAATTACTTTAAATGTTTAATTTACACCATTACAGGGGTTAGTTGCTTCAAAAATATACAGTGAATTATGGGTTAGGACACATCGAAGGAATCAAACAAATTACGTGATACTCGTAGGTAGTTTATCCAAATCATTAGAAAATTCATATTAACTGCTCTAATTATTGTAAATATGCATACCTAAATTTACAAAATTAAGCATCAGTACGTCGTACGTACATATGCAGACGTAAATCAACAGATAGATTGTACACATCTATTAAATACAACATTACAACAAATATTTTTAAATTGTTTCACACTGGTTCTGTGGCTTAAAAGATTTTGTTATCTTAGTCCACTTTGTAAATATTTCGTATGTTTAAAAAAAAATTCTACAATATTTTAAAGTATAGTAATGGTAATGATTCGATGTGTTTATTTCTTTGTTAAATACAAGCCTGTAGGCGACATGAGGTGGTTGGCACCTGCAGGGAATACTGAAGCACCCCCTACATAATTTCCAACGCTAGGACCTTATTAAACAGATTTTACATTTTTTGTAATAAATAAATCGTACTGGAATTCGTAAGTTTCGAAAACGCCTTCAGCGCGTTACAGTACTCCCTGTCCCACCCCCATCTATGGGCAATCCGGTAGTGCTCTATATGTATATTTTAATCAAAACATTTTTATGTCTATGTTTGTTGTTTTTGAATGTTTCTATATTAATAAATATATACAGGGTGTATTCAAATAAAGTAGCATAAAAGATGCGGCAAACCCTCAAGTCAAAATAAGAAGATTAAACCAAACATACCTTGATACAAAGTTCTACCCCTGATAACTTACAATCCCTTACATGTCAAGAACAAAAATATATAAATTTAAATTAATGAAGCTGCAACAACACCCCCTGTGCATCACTTTCCAAACCATTAAGAGGGAGAATTATTCAATAATAAATACCCGCGTATGCCAAATATGAGTAGTATTCTATATTAAGGTATTTGTAAGTAATGAATTTAAGCATCTTTAAGAAGCTGCAAGTCACCAGGGGTACACTTTGTATCGAACTATGTTTAGCCTAACCTTATTTTTGATTCACGGATTCATCCGTATCATTTATGCTACTTCATTTGAATATATCCTGTATAAAGGCTGTATTGAAGTTTTTTATGAAAAAAATACACCCCCTTGAAATACCATGAGCAGATGAGCACCCCCTAAAATTAGGTTCTCGCTACAGACCTGGTTAAATGTGAGAAATTTGTTTACAGTTCAAAGTGCAGAAAGAGCTTACTGTTGAAATTTCCCACTTTCCTGAATATTCTGAATGCTTTAATTTATTTTAGAGCCTTCCTGTGAGCTTACGAGTGTTAATACATCGCTATTTTTCGAGTCCCCTTCGTCATTTTCAGCAAAATTTTTGTCGGTCTTCTGCTGCCATATCTTTCACATATAAATTGTTAACCCATTTCACTTCTCAATCAAAATTTTATATTTTAAATCGGAATTCATTCCCTTAACGGGAGGTCATCTACATTCACTGTTTTTGACCGAAAAATGTTGTTGCTTGTGAAACCTGACTCCAAATTTAAAAACCATACCATCTTCTGGACATAGAGGCCGCTTTCGACGGTATTGATGGAAATGAAGTATGGAAGAGTTTACAAGATATACAGCTAAAGAAGGTATTACTAGAAGCAATAAAATCAGTGTATGTATATGTCGTAAGCATAAAGCAAATTTACGCAAATGATTACTGTGCCTCGTTCTACTTTGTTTAGGTTAGTTGCAGCCTTTGATATTTTTTTTTCACTTCCATGGTCGATGTAGGTAGTGTCCACAAATGGACAATTCGGTGAAATTGTGAGGAAACAAGTTAGACTGCAAAACCAGTTCACAATGCGTAACATATTACGGTAGACGTGTGCCACTCTCAGCATTAATATGGTATGCAAACAGTAGGTTATTAGATCGAATAGTAAAACACGACACAATTTAATTGTATATAAAGCTCTGTACTTTATTTGATTTTTTAATATACTTTCGAACTCTAAATTATATTCATAGTATGTGAACAGGCAAAGGCTAAAAATGTCTTAAGGGGTAGTTAGGCCTGGCTACTCCATTCACATCTTATTCCAAAATCCTCCACCCCCCTCATCAAGTGTAAAATAACCTGGTTCTATAGCTATACGATTTATGTTCCCAAGTGCGTCCTGGACGAGTGCAAGAACTAATCCACGGAACTACACAAATCGAAGGCTTGCATAAATTCAAGCAGCATCGCGGACACAATATTTAAATAAAAAGCCCTTCATTTAACTTAAAACACTTGTTTTTCTTTGGAAATTGCTTTCCAGTTGAACACTATTTCCCTTTTGAGACCATTTTCGAGATCTTCGGTACTTGAAATTTAGCTCATAAGTCCCGAAAGCACTTTTGGTCCCGAGACTTGGAAATCCTAGCTTGAATGCAGCCCGATAGGGTTCTAGAGTGGTCGGTGTAATGGGGTCGAACAACCATAACGTCAATTTCGAGCGAATTTTGAAGTAATGTCATTCTCAAAATTAGTGCTTTAAAAGTAGCCCTTACGTACACATGCATTAAGGTGTAGAATATGGACGATCAAGTTTTCCGTTGCCCCATAAAGTTGTATAAAATATTTAAAAAGTTTCATGCCCAGAAACGAAACTGTATAGCTTTTTCTTCCATATTTTTAAAGAATTTAAATTTGAAACGGTTTTATTAAATATTGAGATTGAATTGAAATTTAAAGTACGGAATCGCATGCCGGAACGCGATGCATTCTGGCGAATAAGGCGTCAGCTGTAATGCAGGGCCTTCTGACTATATAATAAGTGTAATTTAAAAAAAAACACTCGCAGCTTACCAAATTACAAACGGGAGATTAAATGAGCACTGAAAAGTACTGTTTTTATAATATTAAAATAAAACGTCAGGGATAGTAGAGTAATGAACCATTAAATACAGGACAGTTGACGCCTTATAATGCATTCCGTCCCGGCAATACTTTGGGTTCGAATTTCATATAAAAATTTTATAAAACCATTTAAATTTTAATTTTTTTTTTAAATATGGAAGAAAAACTGTAGTTTCAGTTTCTGGACAAGAAATTTCTTAAATATTTATTGTAACTTCATAGGCCTACGGTAAACCTGCTGTTCAACCCCATAGCGATAAATAATATATTTTTTGCCTTTACGGAAGTGCTCACCGGAAATTTCCCTGTTTCCCGCCTGTCACACCCGCCCCTGCATTTGAGCAACCGTCATTTCTCCAGTCGCTATAACAGTTTGGTCGTTATACATGTTGTCGTAATAAGCGATAGCTATGCAATGCATTGTTGACTGCATGAACCTAAAATTTTCGTCGATGTATCAAATACGTAGTCAACATTCAATTTGCTAACAACGATATTTACTGTACATCAATTTAAAAATATTCAATACCTTCTAGCGACAATATCAATAAACTACCTCTCCATAAAGGGCACACATGGGGAATCTGAAACTGTCCGTTGTAGAGAGGTATCCGTTCTTCAGAGCTTCAGAGGTAGCTTTAGTATATATTC
The DNA here is from genome assembly GCA_940337035.1 of Agriotes lineatus. Classification (NCBI taxonomy): domain Eukaryota; kingdom Metazoa; phylum Arthropoda; class Insecta; order Coleoptera; family Elateridae; genus Agriotes; species Agriotes lineatus. Next base: position 18,774,948 of record OW679198.1, on the reverse strand, counting down.
CCTACAGTCCTGTACACTAAAACCGTCCGTTGTATAGAGGTGTCCGCTATTGTCAGTTTCCGTTATAAGAGAGGTTTCACTGCATGTCGTTATGAATTCCAAAAGTTCAAGATTTTTGTGAGAAATTATGCATTTTTTTGAGATATAAAACTCTACGTGTTTATATTTCACAATTTTTTTTTTAATAAATTTACATTTATTATTAAATCCAACCCCACTTTGAGCAGCAATGGATCAACATCGAATTAAACATTTTTTTAACATACTTAGTGTTAATACCAAACGTCTACCATGAAAGTGTCTTCTCCCTATTAAATTGGGCGACGGATTGGAATCTCAGAGGCCACGTGTTCGAACAATCCAACATTTTCAATTAATTAAGGAAAGATATACCTAGTAGGGATGTCAGAGGGTACCCGGGTACCCGGGCCGACCCGGGTAATAGTCAACCCGGGTATATTTTCAGGACCCGGGTACCCGTATTTATGTAATTTCCAGAAAATCAGCCTTTTTCGGAGATGATAAAAACTTAAAAACAATAGGAATAAGCGCTAGAAAAACAACCATGCAGTAATAAAAATCACCCCATCCCATAAGTACCACATAATGTTGTTTCTTATTTCATATAAGGCAATAAATCCGCTTCACGAAAATATTCAACCCGTCAATAGTACAATTAAATCACGTCAGTATGGGATCAAGTAACGTAAACATCCTCTCTTTGATGTTGATGCTACTACTACCAATTTCGGATAAAAAGTCACGTATTTGAATTTGATAGCACTTGGAAGTGTAAAAATATTTAGTAGTTTGAATTGGTGAGTAGGTACTATTTCAATTTAGTTCACTCGTGGCGTAAAGGGAAACAATTGTAGCCACCTCAGATGTTTAGATGTACGCCAATATTTTTGTTATATATTTCGGGTACCCGAGGGTACCCGGGTATTCTTTTCGGGTACCCGGGTATTCTTTTCGGGTACCCGGGTTTGATGTTAGACCGGGTACGACATCCCTAATACCTAGTGTCCTGGTTGATGAATGGTAGAGTAAACAATTAAAATGACACAATTTATGAAATCCTTAATATTATATATTAGTTATAAACTTAAAAAAACTGGAAATTATTAAAAATTGAAGAAGAGTTCTCAAGTTGTTTTATAATCAAGCTATTTTTGAGTTCAAAACCAAGTCAGTTCTTTAATTTCATATTTTAACTAATTACAGATACATGTTTTTACACTTAATAAGCATTACTGGCCACAGAAAAGTTCTGATTAAAATAAAACTAGTTTTAGGCCATTCATTTCTTAAACTTCTATTAGTGCTTATACTCCACTGCTTAAACTTAGTTGTAAGTCGGGCAATTTAAGCCGTAAAGTAGTTTTTCCTCGTACTAAATTACGTAATGATGTCGGAGTCTCATAGAGAGTCGTATAAGCTGCGGTAAATGCGGGAAACGGTTAGCAGGACGAAAAAAGTTGTCACAGTCATGCTAAGCTAGTTTGGTTCATTATGGACTTCTTTTTGTGCGCGGATCGCCCTATTACGTCAAGTTGATTTGAATACGCTGAAATTATGTGAATTTGTATCTCCGGCGCTGGACAATTGTGGGAAAGTGCATTCGTCTCCAGTCTCCAGACGCTAATGTCATAGTTCGTTCTTAGAAGTGCACAGTAAACGGGGAAGATTATTAACAGCATGGCCATACAGATGGTGAATAACTACCTACACTTCCTCTCACTTGCCGTTCACATTGTGCTTACTACCAGTTATTACTAACCAATGGGTTACCAATTATAGCCCATAAAATTATAAGCTACCGCAATAACTTCATTTGTTTAATGCAGTGCTATAGGCAGATAACCTGCAGAGCGTCGCACAAAATATTCTGTGTAAAACGAACACGAAAACGATTCGAATGTGTTAGAAAGAATAGCGAAACGCAGGAATCCATAAAGCAATTCTCATAACATCTTCTAATGCGTGGTAGACTTTTATGAATATCTTAACCTAATGCCACCAACTTGTAGTTGTCGAGCTGCAACGCGTGTAGTAATAATGATGAACGCAATATTCTGCGTAAAAATACCGTGTTTCTTGTCACAAAAACATACATTTATAATGGTTTACTAGAAGTACACTCAAACCAATAGATCAGTACTTAATATTAACTCCTCACTGATACAGCGCTGACATTTAACACGATGAGTTGTGATTGGTTTTGTGACATTTATTGTTGGAAGAATCCCATGGTAATGGTTTAATTCTGACAAGGAGAACTTGTTCTATAAAAATGCAACGTTGTTAAAAAGCAATTTAAAAATACATTTGCTCTCTATTTTTTATATGAAATCAAGTTCGCTTGCAAAACTATATATTAAAAATTGTTTATTAACAC
>OW679198.1:18737154-18772450 GCA_940337035.1 Agriotes lineatus | reverse complement strand
AGACTTCCAAAACTAGAATTGTCATCGGTCATTGAATTTCCTTTGACGTTACCGAAGAAAAACATGAAAGAATCACAAGAAAAGCTGACAATAAGCTATATAAAAGAGAACCACTATAGAAATAGATCATTTTAGATATCAAAAGATATATATGTAATGTTTTTTTATTCGCTAAATTTAGGTGACCTATAATTATGCAAAATTGATTTGCTAAATAACAGACACCCTTTATACCTGAGAATCTATTTTTATACCTGCCTTAAGCATAAATAAATGTTTTATTATGGGCACACACGGCGAAGTTTTCACAAGCAAGCAACTCCATGAGACTTATTTTACGCAAGGGTTAAAAAAATATATATAACATAATATGAGTTTCATTTTGTGGGTTCATGGAAGCATGAGTATCGAAACGAGAAATCTTTGTTTTAATTATTAACCTTTCCAATTTCCATTCTTCCCAGTTTGACTATGATTGTAGAGCTCAACAATTACAATAAACAGTCGCGAGCTAAAAGAACACAGCTTTACCTTATCCACACCATTGGTTGATGACACGCGGTAAACCCCAACCGCGCGCCGCTGGTACTGCAGATCAGAATACCAGCCAACAAACTTGGATATCAAACACCACAAACAATTAACACTATTTGTTTTGAGGTAAGTGAAACAAATAATTTAACCTAAAAACAGGAGCACAACCGACATGGGTTTGTGTCGAATAGATTTGGTGAAGTCTCTCGAAAATTTCGTGCAGGTTCTATTTATACCCTCAGAAAACACGAGTGCCAAAGCCAGACATTGGTTTTGGTTTGGATTTACTAAGTTTTTTAACAATTGTTTATCGATACGCATATTTTAATAAACAAAAACCTGTCGCAATTTGAAAAACATGCATCAATTAATTAAATAAAATCCTTAAATCTAAATGTAAAAGTAATTTCCCCACAGTTTTAAACGCATTTGCAAGTACAAATGTAATTTCATTTCGATCCGTTTGGGACTCATGTCAAACTGTTTTTAGCACCACTAGGGCTGTGCTCCATATTAAACTCAGTTGTACTGACGGAAAATTGGACCCAACCTTGTTGCTGTGTGAGTATTATCTTCCGAGGGGTAATTTTTTCCACGGAGTTCTGTACCATCATCAGCTGTGCTACTGCACTCTACAGTTTCACCTGATACCACGGAGTCCAACTGCTTCCAAAATGACCATAAACTCCTCCTTCAAACGTGCCTCTGACCTGCCCCTCTATATAGCATATTCACTGACCGATTTGCATGTCACGGCTCCAGCTTCCCTGGTATGTGAACTCGTAGCTCTCATCTGTGCCCCAATTTTCTGTGTTCGTAGGCTCCCAATTAAGGACAGACAACCTGCTCCTTGGCTATTGGCATCGACCTCCACAGTTGTGGCCTCAAACTTTGAGTTATCGACGATCTCGGCCCAGCTCTGATTTCAGCCTCCAGCGGACAGTAACGGCCCCATCTACCTTCCAGTGCTCCGAGTGTATACTTTCTGGTGTTCTGACCCAGTTTTATGCACTTTTTTAACCGTAATTGTTCCGTATGTTAAGTTTTATATAAGACACTTTAACACGCCCCGAGTCGCACACACGGAATCTCCCAAAACTTTGTCCAAATGTGTGATGCTGTGCTCTCTAGAACTAAAATGTGGCTCTTTGTGTGGCGAAAATTGGGATTCCCAAGTGTAGGTATTATAGCTTGGCATTGCCTCAAATTCATTCGCAAACCATTATAATTCCTTCGAAAGGCAAATGATATGCCGGATGCAATTTGCATGCGTTTATCCTAAAGTACTATGAGTTAATTGCTCATTAAGAAGAAGAATCTCCTAAATCTTACTTTTAAACAAACTTATGCCCTAAATTTGTTTATTTTTTAATCTTTATTAATGATTTTTCATTTATACTGTCATGTGGTCATTTGTTCTTTGCAGATGATCTTAAAATATATCAAGCCATAAAAAACCAAAACGACACAAATAAATTACAAGTGAACCTTGACACGTTGTCGACTTGGAGTCTTCTTAATTGCTTGCCACTGAATACAAATAAATGCTGTTATATTAGATTTACAAGAAATTTAAATTGTTTAAAATATGACTACACGATCGCACAAGAAAGTATCCATGAAGTGAATTTTATAAAAGATCTTGGTGTTACTTTTGATTCTAAATTAACTTTTATCAAGCACAAGCAAACCGCGCGCTACGCGCTGCGAGTCTTGAATCGGCGCGCACGTGAAATAGGATACGCGAAAGGTCAAGCTCCGATCCAAGCGCTAAGATAAGAAAAACAAAACCTAAACAAATATAAACATCTGTGAAGCCGGAACGTGAGATTTTATTTTGTGCCACAGACACACATTAAGGAAAATTATATTATAGAAGATAAGATATTGAAAACATTACAAATAAAGCAAATTCTATGCTAGGATTTATTTTAAGAATTACAAATTCTTTTAAAAATATTAATACATATAAACTGTTGTATTCTGCTTACGTTAGATCAAATCTTGAACACGCAAGCGTAATCTGGAACCCTCGTTATGCAATGCATTGCAATAGAATCGAAAAAATCCAAAGAAATTTTTAAGAATTACTTGTAAGCGACTGAATATTGACTTACCTAGCTATGGCTGTAGATTAGCGACTGTCGGCTTAGTGACTTTGGAAAATCGTAGGAAGTGTAATGATGTTACTGTTCTTTATAAGATTGTAAATAATATGTTCAACTGTCCGGATTTAATTTCACGTATTACTTTTAATGTGCCTCAGTTCAATACCAGACATTTTCAACTGTTCAAATCGGAATTTGCTAGTACCAATGTTATTTTAAACTCACCGTTTTGGAGAATTATGCGATCCTATAATCAGCATGCTGAGTGCATCGATACTTTCTGCATGTCTTTTCCAAAATTCAAAAATGTGCTTATGCAAAATCTTTAAATTTGTTTTGTTATTTGTTTTCATTACTTATAGTTTTCTCATATTATTGTACTACTAGTACCACAATACTGCCGTGCTTGGCTGGAGAGTAGTGTTTCCATTGGTGAACATTGTAGATGCTGCTGTTTGGCTAAGTACGGCTGAATAATAATAATAATATCTTGTAATTAGTGTCAACCTGTAATTGGGTTCTTACCTGTTGGTTGTCCATGTCATATTCTTTAAATAAATAAATAAATAAATTTACAATTAATCGATAATTCATACGGAAGGAAATCTCTTTGTGTTGTTGATTATCCTTTGGCAAATGTTCTTTGTTAAACTTTTGCCTTTTAATTGCAAAAATGTTTAACGTACAAGCGAATATCATACTAATATTTACGTATTTGTTTATCAAAATGGAAATACGGAATTTGATATATTTTCACACCTCGCTTAGACAGAATTTCCACTCTGTATGCAAAGAGCATGAGAATTATTAAGGCGTTTAACTTTTGATTGGCAGCTATAGCCGACCTAATACATATATTATGTATTCAACATGCAATTACTTTAATGGAGACTGTCAACGCCAATTTTTTACGTTGCCTTGTTACATGACCACTTTTCTCATGTACAGTGATCGCTTTGAACAAATCCCCTGCTCATAAGCCATTTATGAAACGACACAAATCTATTCACACCAGCAGTTATTAAACATAGAAGCAACTTGTAAAATAATTAAAACTACTTCCTGGAACTAACTGCAAAGTCAGAAAAGGAAGGGCACAAAAAGATGAATCCGCGCACACTGGTAATGGCTACTAAACAAAATTAATCAACTCGCTGACTCGTGAAATCGACATTATGATTCAAGCGGTGCATTCAAAAGCACCGGTATAGTAAAAACAGAAATTCTCGTGTTCAAAGGGTAAGCACAGCATGCCGTCACGAACAGCTAACATTGTGATGATTTCCACATTTTACGATGAAGTTAGGAGGCAGTATTACGAATGAATAGGATATGTTCTAATTTTTTATTCGTCCGTATCCACCATCCACAGTTTGCGATTTTATGATATATGCAAAAACCAGTTTTACATTTCAACCGTGTTTGAAATTCTCAAAAATCTGCAAGTGTATCACTTCCACAATAGGGCAAAAATGCAATATTTATTATATAAATTTTAATTATTGTACGAGGTTACAACAAAACTATGGAGTGTTTTTTATATTTGTTAGACGAAACCGTGAACGGTTAGTTGCTGTCAAAATAATAACCTTTTGTGGCATACACGTTACATTTTTATTATTTTGGTTATCTTGATGGCGAATAGTAAATCTAAAAGCTGCATATACATGGAAATTCTACGTGTGCCTCATAATATAATTGATTTATGCTATGTAAAATCACAGTCTTTCCCTTTAATATCGCTATGCCTCGTCAATTTTATATAAATCAAAAATCAAACAAGAATTTTTACACAGATATTGTATAAGAAACAATTTACTGTACTGTTAATGTAAGTGTAAAAAACAAAACAAATTTGGCAATCTCTTAAAAACAAATATTCAGAGTTCCTTAAATTATAAAATATATGATAATCTATCTCAACCAGATAATACCGGTAAACAATTATTTCATTAACAATATATAAAAACTTCCAGTTGATCCAGAAGTTAATGATTATTATGTAAAACATAAACACATAAATATGTAGCTGGCGAATTTAAATTTGAAACCGTAACGGAAGAAACAGCTACTAAATCAGGGAAACAAATAAAAACAAATGCAAGTAGCTCAGATGGTATAGATTTAAGAATGGCAGATTTATGTTATCCCTTAATTAGTAACTAGTTAACACACATTCTTAGTGTGTGTCTCACAGATGTGTTTTCCAGACTGTTGAAAGATCGTTTTGGTTTGACCAAAATCCAGTGATCCACAAGATTACTAAGATTTCTTACCTATTAGTGTCCTTCCAACTTTCTCAAAATTTCTAGAAAAGATTATGAGTGATCAGATGAGACTTTCTTTGAACACTTTTAATTTAATTTCGCAAAATCAGTCAGGTTATGGTCGTCCATCTAGTCGATGTACCAACGTCCTTCGCAATATAACATATGACATATTACGAGCAATCGATAACGGTAAACTCACTATTCTTACACTATTAGATTACAGTAAATCGTTAGACTACCAACCATAAATTCCTGTATTCTACATTTCACTCTCTTGAATTTGAATCTAATGCAATAACGTTACTGCGAGGTTATTTTAATAAACGATCTCAATGTGTTAAAACAAGCAATAATATCTCTACGCCCCAACAAATATTTCAAGGAGTACCGCAAGGTTCGATTTCAGGCCCGTTACTATATAGTATATACTATCTACACAAATTTTCCTAATTATATTAAATTTAGTAAAATGCGTACGTAAGCAGACGACACACAAGTATATGCATTTTTTGGCAACAATTGTCTGATGATTTAAATTGGTTGGCTGAAATGTCATTGAAACATGATCTACACCTTCTTCTTCTTGGGTCCTGTTGTTTCTCCGAGGAATATAGAGCGTCCGAGAGCGTTTCATTGACAGTAAATAATCTAATTAGTATAGAGCACTAAGTTGTTGGTTTTAGACCTTAACCCTAATAAATCTTGTGGTAAACCTTGCAATTAGTAATAGTCATCTACCTCTCAACTGTATCATGGAAAATTTAGGTTTTATATAACATAATACCTTCAGATACAGGCAACATATTAATAATTGTCCACAAAGCGCTTACATTAGTTTAAAGCTGCTGTATCTTCGTAAACATTATTTGGATCCATCGATAAAAATCGATAGTAAAATCGATGTTTTTTCTTTGAAAATTTACTTTTCTTAGAATTTCGGCAGATGTCAATGAGATGAAAATAAAGGAAGTAAATTATTTCTTAGATGACTTTTAAATTCAACAGCAACCGCTGTCCAAAGACTTTTTGATTATATTCTATATTATAAAATAAACAAAATTATGCATTAGGCAAAAAGTACTTTTTTTACTTTATACACATTGAACTTTGCTATCCCTATTATCCGGTATTCAATTGTTAAATCAACTGTATTTTATATTCGTATTAATATGTGGAAATTTAATTTTAGAGGTAGCTAAAGTTTATATTCAGGGAAAATTCTGCGAATCGGGATCAGTTATTTGTTCTGCGTTGGCAGTGAGGTAAATCATTTGTCACTTAGTTCGTTATAAGTTATAACCGAACCGTTATATCCGAGCGTTAGCTATAAATGTGTTCGCTATAAACGAGCGTTCTTTATATCAGGAGTTCTACATACAAATTATCTGAATATAAGTGGCTGAAATATAAAAGACAGGCGCATGCTTGGTGCAGCATCGTTATATCATAAAATCAGCTTTGAAAAGAAGCCACCTTATCTGTATAAACAAAATACAATTTACACAAATGTGCATCATTCGAACCTGAAATTTTCTGTTCAAAAAAATATACCCAAAAAAGGTTGTTCAATCAATGTTTACAAATCTAGCTGCTATTAAAGCCAGAACGAAGATGTTTTTCGGTCGCGATTTTATTGGTCTACTGTACTATTTATTTTTTGTGGGAGTGTTAATTTGAAATTATATATTATTTATTTTATTATGTAAATTACTTAGGAATTTTGATTTATGAACGTCACTGTTCTACATATACAAAATTTCGAATAAAACGTATCGTTTATACATGTTACTGGATCAATATTAGTAGACTAAAAGAATACTGTATTCATATTCAATCGTTTTCTACATTAATTTTATTTTTTATATTTTATTTTATTCCGCACTCCGCCAACAGCCGTCAGGCCAATTATAGACGTCACTGTACATTTTATGGGGACTTCCAACCCCACTAACGACTGTCATGATGTTGTTATGACCGCCGGGACCAACTATTTCCGTGACAGCCGTATCACGAGGCGCCGAGAGATGCAGCCGTAGCCCATCCAAGTTCTGACCAGAGAGAGCGTTGCTTAACTCTGCTAATCGAACGTGGACGCTTGTTCGGGCTACACCACCTGGGACCTATGATTTGTTGATTTGAGAAATGAAATACACCGCCTTTGACCAATTTAATGCGTTTGCTTATGTTTTTTCTGGCGCACTGTACAAACAGTAATTCAGTAAGAGCAATTGAGAGGCTAATAAGATTATGTTGCTGTTCAAATCTATAGCGTAAGAGTGGCCAATATAGCGGTTTTTAGAAGAAATACCTATATATTGTAATGGATCGCATATAAGAAGGTTAAGTTATTATATTAATACAAGACAAGGGTTTGATATTATATTTAAAAAAATGATTAAAATACTAAATTTACAAAGATGAATTTGGGTATAATAAAAGGATATCAGAATTATTAACATGTGTTTTGTAAAATCATGAAATCAAATTTGAATTCAGTAATCAGTTGAACAATAAAAAATAAGAAACAGAAGGGTTCTACCATGATTTAAAAGTTACCTGAAATAGCGTGGAAGATTAATAGCAAATACTTTGGATTTTTCATTTAATAGTATTATACTTTGCTAAGCTTCTTATTTGAGTGACGTCTTGTGAATTGCACCAGATCAAGGTTCACATTATTTAGTTTGTCGGCATTTTATTTGGAAGAGACAGGTTTTATTTACTGCTGGAGGATCTTGAAGGGGTTCGTGTTGCTGAGTTGTATGCTGATTGAAGATTTGCGAAGGAAACATTCTAAAGTTCTAGAGGGTGTTTGCGGTTCCTGAAAGTTGGCTGAGTCGATACTGCGATGAGTGCTAATCTAGTTAAAATTATAATAGTAATTTATTATACAAGACGATAAAGTTAAATTTTATCCACGAGTGAATCGTTTAACGTCGAGACGAAGTCGAGACGTTAATGATTCAAGAGTGGATAGAAATAACTTTATCGTCGTGTATAACACAATATTTTTTTCTATAGCAAGAACTTTAACAATTTCAAAGGAAAATAATGACAGTCAATCACATTTCAAACTGTCAGTAGCTAGATTGGGTTGCTACGATAATACGAATCTGTCATATTTAATTTAAACAAAAGTTAGAAAATTAAATTACTTTATCTATCCTTGATGTTAAAGTGCTACTTTATCTACCCTTGCTGTTAAAGTAAAACTTGACCTTTTGTTTTGAGTTGATAAAAGCACACTTTAACATGTGCTATAGAAAAAAAAATATATTAGCCCGAATGTAATTCGGCGTGATTATTTTTTAAACAGTTCTGTTTCAGATATGGTTTGATGGAGCTTCCAGATAAGTGTCCTGTTATTTTTAACAACTGCTGCTCACCTACTCCACTTTTAGCTAGTTGTGTTACAGCAGAAGAACGATTTGAATGGTTTGTGAAAAAATAGTCGCTGTAATCAGCTACTAGCAAATAGTCAGTGTAATTTTAATGCTACTAGCAATCAGTCAGTGTAATTTTGATGCTATTGGTCGATTTGAAATTTTTTCTCAGTACTATTGGCTGATACGACTGTTTAAAAATAATCACAAATATTTGACGTAAGTTTTCATTAAACAAATGATGTTTTAAGAGTAATAACAGTCTTGATATTGCGTGAACCGACCTGCTTCTTTGAGAGTAATTAAGTTCTACTGAGCTAGAAATATTTAATAACTTAATATTAACGATTCATATTACAGGGCATATGAAGTACTTGAATTCATATTAAATGAGAATTTGTCTAAACCTAAATAGAATTCGTACAGTCAAACGTAACATATACCTAAAGAATATCAAATAATTGTCGTAATGTAAAATAATTACATATACAACTCATATTGCAGTGTAGAACATGATGTAAAAATCAGAAATAATAGGTCATTACAAAGCGAATTGTAATTTAACATTAAATAAGTACACCAAGTTGGATATAACAAACAAAACAATATTATATATACATATATACAGATTTATAAATTATTTATGGTAACTGGAAGTCGTGATGAAGTTGATGGTCAAGGTGTTACATCACAAGTTTCAGTATCTCACGGAAAACAGTTGTGAAGCAACTAGACAAGTAATAAGCGTACAATTTTAAGAAAAAATCAAATTTAAACAAAATGGCATAATAAAAATTATTATTCTATGCAAATTAAATGGACATTCGGTGTGAACCACCGCAAAGACGATAGGTAGGTACTTTGCCTCATATCTAGACATTTACATGCACGACGAGGCAACATCTTACGGGAACTTTTATTAGCCGCAGACGATCCTTACTTGCGCTAAATTGCACGAAACTAAGAGAATTACAGCTCGAACCAATAGCTCCCATTGGAAACGGTGTTTGCAACTACAGCAGAATGTAATCGACACTGGGCACGTTAGCGAACAGGCCAAACAAGTAAAATGAATGCTGCTTGTCCTGCCATCCTGGGAAAAGTGGCTGTTTTTGCCGCCGTATATTTTGTACTACCGATGTCTGTCGAAGAAGCGAGTGCACAGACTTCCTGCGCTCAACAGTAATTGCGAAGTAATTAATTTTCAAGCTTTACGCAATTAAACCCTAATGGTGAGTATGAAATTAATTTCGAATCGTTGAGGCGGCACTATTATCTGATGATCAAGATCGGAATTAAATATTGTTAGTCAGGAATAATTTTAATAATTATACGATTGGACAAAGATGTACTAGTCAGTCATTTGTAATTATTTGGCAATGAGTAGTGTTGGACTTTTTCTATATGCATATTACATAGGATACAAATAACTATGAAAACTAAGAGTAGGAGTTAGTAGGTTGATAATGAACATTTTTTTAAATCACTCACTATAGGTGTATCTGTCATTGTTTAATGAGAACATGTCTTGCAGCACTCTCCTCGCGACAGTTTCTCTATAACCTTACATGAATGCCTTTTTCTATTGATCCTTAACGAAAACTGAATGCCATAGTAGAAGTCCAATTGTTAGAAATCAAAATTCCTCATTTAAGAAAATTTCTAACAAGCCTCTTCTAGAACAACTTCATTTATTATGTGACTTGTGTCTCCAAGATCGTTTACCTTGTCCAGCAGGAAGTCCGTTCATGCCCACGTGCTATTTCCGTCTTGCACATGCGGACAATAATCGTATTTAGCTAATAAAGAGCTGAACGGGGTATAAATGTGCTTAACCTTTGTCTGAAGCTTAATTGGTTTTGCTTTCGGTACATCGTTTATGAACTGCCGGACAAATCCCCTCAGTGGAAACTGGGAAGTACGAAGTAAGCTCCAAAAGCAGACGTTTATTATGAGCTTTATATCTCCTACAGAAGAGATTCACACTCACATTACTACGACATAAAATGATCTACATGGAATGAAATATTTAATGCATATGAACGAGGCAGATTTCATTTTACTATACACAAGTACCGCTGAAAGAATTCTACTGTAAAATTGTTAAGTTTAAATGGCTTCAACAAGCTTTTAAAAGGGACTAATTAGGCCACCCACAAGTCAACAATCGAAGATTCGAACCCGAAACTGGGAGTTACTTTCAATTTTGAACAGTGTTGGTTATTTCTTACAAGAAAGTCTACAAATGAAGCTGTTAATTATGTTAAAAGCAAAGTTCTGTGGCTACAATGAGTGCCACTTTGTATTAGAAGACTCTTAACGTGTTAACCAAAACCAACTTCGTTGAACGAATTAAGCGGCAAGTGAAACATTCTTCGGGAACTTTTCCTATTCACGGTTTAAAAAGTTGCCAGAATAACCGCAGACTTGGATGTCGTTTTATATTCATAATTGCAACTGACGCTCCCAACACTGCAATACATTTTAATTTTTGGGAGGCCAATATTTTCATTTCATTTATGAAATGCTGCACTGCGGCACACGAAAATTGGTTTTAAAGTTTTAATTAATATAATGCTGCTTTCAAAACACTGAAAGTTTGTGACATAAAATATAAAATTTGAATGGTATGTATATGTGGTGGAACTCATGCTTTAATCAATTTTTAAAAATTAAATTCCCAAAGTGGTTTTTAAATTGTTAAATCTAATCTAACACGATAAATGTGGTGAATGTATTTTAAAAAAGAAAACTGAAATGCACTTTGTCTTGCTATTTATTGGAAAAAGTGAAAGCGGTACTTCATGGAAATTTGCGCAAGGCAAGGAGACAATTGCGTATAAAAGTGGTATTAACGAAATTGCGATTTTCCAAGAATTTGTTTCTACATAAACAATTTTAGCATGAATACTTACTAACAGATTGTATCTACTATTCGCTGGTTTCTCACAGTGAATTGTATTCAAACGCAGAGTTACGATTTGCGTTGAAGAATAAATATACTACAAACTACAACATAGAATCTGTTTATATTTGCTTCGCTCAGTACAGTATTGACATTGGTAGTGAGCATTTGGTATTATGACTCATCGGGAAATCATATTTTTTATTGTAAATTAAACAACTGCAATCAGGATTACATATCGATTTGGAATGATAATATCTGTGTCAATGTTGATAAAAAACGTCCGTGTGAATTTAAAAAAAATAATTACGGCGTGGGGACAAAAATCAGTCCTACCTAAAAATTTGATGTTTTAAAATCGTTACACATATTTAATATAATTCTTGGTAATAAACAATGTGTAAATTATAAAAAATATCTACAGTGTGTCTCACTTTTCATGGGGACGGTCATGTATCACAGAAAGTACCCAACCAATTTTGTTCAAATTTGCAAGGAATGTATATACCCTTAGTGCCACCCAGGACACAAGGACACATAAGGTACTGCGATGCGCATTTGTTTTCTTAAAAACCGACTACCAAAGCTACTTGATCAAAAGGGAATAAAGTGTATAACATTTCTTATTCTAATTCCAAGTAAATTATTTAACAACAATGAAAAAGCTTTATGTGTTTGCTATAGCCACACAAAAACAGTTAAAGTAATGTTTAAAATGAACAGTTTTTTTCAAGTTTGCGTTTTTATACCTTTCTAACGCATATGAATTTTTGCATGAAAATTTCGCCACTAGGGATTTCAAAGGCGCGGATTAAGATTATGTTAAAAAATTTGGCCGGAAAAAATCGCTAATATTACTTTGTGAAAAAATAGCCCCTTTTTTTCGTCCTAAGACGGGCGCCTATGGACCCATTCCTATGTGTCCTTGTGTCCTGGGTGGCACTAAGGGTATATACATTCCTTGCAAATTTGAACAAAATTGGTTGGGTACTTTCTGTGATACATGACCGTCCCCATGAAAAGTGAAACACACTGTATAAGTAGCAATTTAAATCACAAAATCAGCACTGATTTGAATTGCCTTTCCAATGCTTGTTTAGAAACGCACATTTTTAATAACCAAATACCTATCCTTCAACAAATTTCACAAAACACGACAGTAAACAATAACAACACACAGCACTTGCCATAAACATAACCTCACTTTTCTAATAAATTAGCCAAATAGAATTGGTTAGTTTACATACTAACCAACGAGTTGGTTATTATGTATTACTACTAATATTAAGTTTACACTTTATCCAAATACATACTGTGGATAGTTAGTAAACTAGTCAAAAAAGACGGTTAATTTGTGTACTTTTTTTGTGCTTTGTACTTTGGCGATAAATCTTGTATAGTGTGTAAACTAGCTGGATAGGATGCAAACCAGCCAATATTCATAGCTATTTTAGTAGAAATATGATTTTCCATCAAAATAGCCAGACATTTGGATAGTTTGAATACTATCCAGCTAGCCTGTAAACTAACTAGCCAAGTAAACACTTTAACCGTAACATATACATATACGCATGCATACTAACTTTTTAGCATGACCACATGAGTTGATTTACGCTAATTCAAAAAGTTTACTCACAATCGGTTAATAATAGGTACGTTTCTAACCTTCAAACCAGTAGGAAAGCGAGTCATTGTTTACTTTACTTTCTCAGCTAGCCCGGAAATATTTTCCCGGCTAGCTAAACGTCACTTTCAATGAACTTGTCATGTTACTTAGCAACAGCGTCGCAGTTTCCTTTGTTAAAGTGACTTATTAAACTGCGATGAAAATACGTATTATTTGAAACTTACCTATTTTGTATTTTTGAATTCTAACTAAAGAAGCTTGAGCGGAGCCAGAACCCCGCGGGATGTCACCCCCCCCCCCCACAAAAGACCTTCCTTCGAAATTAGTTCTGTGCCTATACCTTCTGTCGGTGAAAATTCATTTTCAGGGGTAATATAAGTAGTACGCTTACTATCAATGGTTTTTTGATAAACAGTATGAGTTATAATCCCACAGCTGAAAATACGAGTCCGTAGGGAGAGTTATATTTTCTTACATAAGGATTATAACGAAATTATATTCTTAAAAAATTATAGATGATTAGGGGTACTACGAATTATATTTACGAAGAGAATATATTGATTTAAAATATATACCAGAGAAAGCGTACGTGAGTATCAATGCTAATGATCAATGTTTATCCCAAACACACTTTTTGTTTAGAAAAATCAACTGACATTTATAAATTAGTTCATTTAACACGTGAAACAAAACCCTGTAAGCTTGTACCAAATTTATAATCGCGAGTCGCTATATTGTCAGTATGGTAGAAGGTCCTATTAGCAAATGTCTTAACTTCTTCCAAATTATACTTGCTTTATCAGCGTAACATTGTCTTCTAAATTTCCTTAAACCGACAAGCTCACCCTAAGAGTGATTAACCACAGCACCTCTTTTCCTGCTTGATTTCTGCTCTTACGACATTTAATAGACATTAAAATACACAAAAAATAAATATGTTTTTTTGTCCACAAACCCACATACTGGGTTTTGACACGTAATTTTTTACCCCAATGTAAGCAAAAAAATGTATAAAACATTCTTGTGTCCGCAAATGCTCCCTTTTCGACATACAGGTCAAGTATTTTTAAATTTCTTAAATTAACCTAATTTGTTACGGAATATACCTGGATGAAGTTCTTGAAAACCTGATCATTTGAAACTCCACGAGAAGCCAGTAGCAAAGGTATGGGTAGTGTAATGAGTAAATAAAAAGTAAATGTAGGTAGGCTCAATTAAGGCTTTCTCTATAGTAGGTGGTAAAAACTAAACTTGAAGCCAGATAAATTGAGGGATAACGTATTATACATTTTCACAAATATTAACAAAAACTTTTTTCATTTAATTTTACGAGCAATGTTCAATATAAACCCTTCTTTAATACATGTACCTACATAGATACATACATACATTCATTCATATATACCCTCTCTTTATTTTTGTGTTTAAAAACATTCCGCATTTGATTGAAAACTTCTTCAATGGTGCAAAAGTATACGAGAAATTGAAGGATGAAGAAACTTGTACTTTCAACAATTTCGAAACGACGATTTTCCACATCAATGTGCCATTTTAATGCATCTACTTCATCTGTCATACTTTGTCTTTCATTTTTTTAAACTCTATGCACTATTTTTCCATAAGCAGTTTACATTCGCAAAAAAATGTGAAACAGCTGAGCGTCTTCAGCACGCCAAAGTTAAATGATTGCTGATCTACCTCAGACTATTCAACTACAAACAACATTTCTATACCAAAAATTTTACACATAAAATGCCATTTAGGTGTATGTAATATATCAGTGTGTTGGCCATAAGCACTACGAATATTTTAAAAAACCAGATGGACTATTGCACTAGTCACTATGATCAAGGCTGGGTTTCTGTTGGAACAAGATGTGTTCAAGCATATTCGTTATGCGAAAGAAATTCAACACAGAGAAGAAAATTATTTAGAAAACTAGGTTTTATTTATAGATGATACAGATGTACAAATAAATCATTTCTAGTTTTTTAATAAAAAACAAGTTAAATTTCCAAGTTGCTCTGCTGTAACACGGATACCAAAGCTTTTATTGCATTTTCAACGAGTGTCAAACTGCTCACCAGCAGTAGAGCAAGCTCCGGCATCCAGATCCAGATGGATAAATGCGGATTAAAACTGACAAAGGGGCAACTGCAATTATCCACAAAGCAGCATCAGAGGCGCGAAGTCGGCACCAGCCAATTAAAATTAAAAACAAGGTAATAACTTGAAGCAAATTCCGGGAAATTCTTCGCGTAGATTCTCCAGGTTTGTTAATTTAAGTAGTCACGAGCTTGATCCTCTTAGCCGATAGCTTCGGAATGGTCCCCGAACAATGGACTCCTTCGCAGACGGCTATTGTCTGCGCATGATACATTATTGATGACTGGCATCAGCTCCGGGAATATTCAATACATGCAAGATATTACCTGCCAGGATTAAACATCAACCGCGTCCATACAACTCCTCTACGAGGGACTTTGTATACCGACGCCAACAATGCCCGCGATGCATTGGGAAGATCGGGTTATTAAATCTGGTGGAGAAGATTGCGCGGCCTGTAAGAACTTTTATTGCTATTTTTAGTACTCACTTGCGCCGTAAATTGCTCGTTCTACGTAAATGAAACCCATTTGTTGGAAACATTTTTAATGTAGCTGAAAGGCTAAGGTGGTGCACCGTGACTTAAATCGGAATATTAAAATGAAATCGACTTAAATGTATCATCCGTTTGCTAAAAATATATTTAAAAACGTCCACTTCCAATATCTTTTAGCTATAAAATTTACCATTCAATATTAAGACACTCATATTACTTATGAGAAGGTCAAGAACTCGACTGTGATGTGGCAAATTTCTTGGACATTTAAATAAATTGGGTTTTTAATTGGATATTTAGAATTGTAAAATTTCAATATTTAATAAACGATTTTTAACTTACAAAAAAACAAGGTAAAACAATTAGTATGATAGAAAAACACGTTGGAATTGCTATGAACGTGATGAAAAGATTTTATTGTATTCTGAAAAAGGGCAAATAAGACGTGATCTATTAAGAAACGAAGAAAGAGAAACGAACATATACAGGAAATACAATTTAGTATAGAAAATTGTATGTTGACAATACAGTTTAATGAAAACTGTATTACTGTTGCACGCACAGAAGCACTTGATACAAGTAAAGACAAAACAGATAACAGTTTTGTAATGACTTCCCGAAGGAAATAAGTGTAACCTCCTAATAGAAGATTTTAATGCCAGACTAGAAGCGATATTTTGTTGGATACATAATACGGATACATAATACTATAGTATAATGACGATGTAAGTCTGCGGTCAAACGTAATCAGTATTAACAATCCCTTGTTTCTACATCTAATTAACATAAACCAGTTGATTAATTTGTCCGTCATTTTGTTCATGTTCCTTACGAGATAAGAGGTTGGTCCTTCAGACAATCAGATTTTACTTTTTCAACTTCTATCCGAATCTGATATCAAAACTTAAAACTTCCGAACAAACACAAACACAATTAACACATTCATATACTACTCCGTTTTAGAGAGTACGTGAAGATAGAACAGCAACTTAAACATTAGTACACTAAGTATAAATAATAAAATTCGGACCACTACTTAAACATAAGTAACAATTTAACCCTGTGCCTATACCAACATATAAGGACAAATACTAGAAAATGTTACCCAAATGGATAGAAATTACTTCTAGTGCTCAAAAAGTTAAGATAGAAGAAAGGACAGAAAAATCAAAACAGGCTTGAAGACGGGGCAATAAAAGGTTTTTGAAGATTATAGACGAATAGAGATAATATAAAATGTAGTGAACAACATGTGTCCACATGTACGACAAACACTGTATATTTCAACAACATTCAACGACATAAAATTACCAAATCTATCGTACGTTGAAAGTAAAAAAAAGCAGCACCGTGTCGAATAATAAAAACAAGAAACATGGACAATACAACGTACACCAAAGTGAATACTAAATTGTCGAAAAAAATACGTAACCAGAAAGGAATGCATCAAATAGTCTCGTCTAATACCGTCGTTTAATTATGAAAAACTTACGTAATAAAAAACACAAACTATCAAAATGGAAATAAACGATTCTGTGCAAATTCGAATGATATTAAAAAACAATGGAAGTTGCAGAATTCAACTATCTTGGGTAATGAATGTCTAGATTTCTGAAATATAAACTGAAATAATAAATACATCTCAACTTCTCGTAAAAACCAATAAATTCAAAACCTGATTACGATAAAATATTGTAGTATTAATGTGTAATTTAATTAATAAGTTTTATCAATAAAAAATAAATGGATACTTCATGTGTGTCGTTTTAGATTAGCAAAACCAAAAAATCAGTATTCCAGTACAGCGGCATCGATCATTTAATGTCAATTACATGCATCACCGAGTACGGAATGTCTATTAAAACTTCCAATGCGGCTTCTAGGCAATTTTGATGGCGTTACCTGTTACAAATGAATTTATTAGTTTTCTTGAAGTCACAAAACACATTATGGATTTTTTGGAAGCTTTAAGAAAATGCTCGAGAAACTATATGCACCGTATGTACAGCAACATTTGACTAATTACTAGCTTTTGTGCCCATCACGTAAGTGGTCTTCTAATTAAAATAATTTTCGCATATTTAATAAAGAAAGCGCACTGTAATAAAAAACACTTTTACTAGATCGAATTGCGATTCAACAGTGTTCAAAATACGTAAAAAATATCTTAGTGTTGCTAATAATACTAAAACAATAAAAGGAAACAATTAATAATGTGCATTACACTAATTTGCAAAAAAAAAACAAAAAAAATGTAGCCGGTGGAATTCGAACCCGTGCACCCACAGGGAATCTGATTTGTAGTTAGACGCCCTACTGCACGTGCTTATCGTTGCATTATAAATAACGAGGTAACGGTATAAGGACATAAAGTACGTTTTTTTCTATAATAACTGTCAAAGTGTTACAATGTTGGTAGACATGAGATTAAAACGCTAGGAAATTGTTATACCTCGTGTTGGTAGAACTTTTTCAAAATTATGGTTATGTGTCAATTTTGAATGTCAAAGTTTCTTAATTTGAACTCTTGACAAATTTCTTTTTTTAACATGGAATCATCATCATCATCATCAATAAAATCGGATAAAAAAAGACAACCAAGGAATATTTTAAATGCAAAAGTGAAGCAAGCGACTTAAATTATGATATATCTGTCAAAATGACAATAATTTTTGTTAGTGGAAGAAAAGAACTAAAAATCTATGTACCAACATTACTAAAACAAGGGACCCTGCAGGAATGCAACTTATCCCCTAGAAAGTTGACCTTGAAAATTATTATAGAAAAAAAATGTACTATATTTCTAATGGCGGACGATGAAGATGTGACTGCGTAACCAGTTTTAAATCAAGAGTTTGTATTATTTTAAAAACATATATGAGGTGTTAAGACAACAAAGAAAGATAGGTGTTTTAAATTTCAAATAAATATCTGGTACAGCAATCTGGTAAGTATGTAATTCGTTTTGAGCGAGAGTCAATTTTTTTCACGGGCTGCAAGATGTCTAGCGCCGGACCTTGTTTGACCACTTCGTTTTTTTTTCGATTATCTTAACGTGTTGTTATTTCAAAACAACGATTTTTTTTGCTTTTGAAGGGGAGGTCATATTTGTTTTACATGGCACAGGGTTCTATTTCTATCTATATCTATAAGCTACAAAGCAGTTCTAAATATGTAACTGGGGGCTCTTGTGTAATTCCTCTTCTTCTTCTTTTCCGTTCCCTTTTGTCCTAGAGCGTCGAGTTATTGTGCAATTCAAAATGCCATAATAGCTCAACCTGCTTCAACAAATAGGTAGATATGTTATTAAATAAATTCTTTGCGTGTAAGGTTTTTTCCAACAATCATGCTAAGTCAACTGTTGTACTCGCCCTTGTATCAATTGTCATTCATGGCCTCAAAAATGGCCAACGGGAGTTATGAAGATAGCTCAAGACATGAATTTCGAACTGTAATTTTAAATGTATTTTTTTAGTTTAAAGACGATTCTCACTTTGTATTATTTAGATATTTTTTGCGTTTTTTAATTTTGCCAGTTTTTGAAGATCTTCTTAATTTGTAGCATTTATATTGCTAGCGATTCACATATATTTTGACAAAATAAAACCCCCAATATTTCTTTTATTATATGTATGTATTTCATAAATTTACAAATTACTTACACATTTAGTCATGTTGAATAATCACGTATTCGTTCATTTTGCCTAGAAGTAGAAAGGCATTTTGTAAAATGACTGAAATTTAATTGTCACTTTACAACATATTCAATCTTTGTTCAAAATTCCGGCGTTTTACAAAATGGCTGACATAACGCATAATAACAGCAAGCCTTTTTGGCTTCGTTGTAACTGAAGCTAAAATGTAGTGATAATGTTGGGAACGTTTTGTATCGTAAGAGCCGATTAATATAATTATATACCTACGATTTAGTAAAATATAAGCTAAAAATCATTCATTTATCTAAATCAGTCTCTGACTCTCCATCGTCACCAATTGAACTTACTTCGTCCCCGATTGGATTTACTTCCTTCAGCGCCATCTAATGGCGATGACACAAACTTTACTCCTACAGGATATTGTCTGTAATTTCATTTGGTTTAATGTTAAAATAATCCGTTTATATATTAATGTAACCTGAGTAGAGCGGAGAAGGCTACAAATGGTCATTTCCTGTTTCTAAATTGTTCTTATTGGAAATTCTACAAATGTCACGATATAGGTACTTTTTTCAGGATCCTAAACAGCTAGTTTTCCAATTTTAAAGCGATCTAGTTTTGGATTTGTACCTAAAAACATGGAAATTACTACATCTAACATTAAGTAAAAATTTAAAATTCTGAAATTCTAGAACTCTATGGTAAGCAGCACGATAGTAATTAAAGACATTTGTATGCAAATAAATGGAGTATATGTCTATACTATTTCTAACACCGATAATAGTTTTTAATCAAGCGACAGACTACTTTGACTTTTTAAATTGCCTGGTTTTTAATTTCAGCAGAATAAATTTAGACTTTTATTAAAATGTTCTCATTTATCATTTTTACTTATAGCACACAATTTATACCGTGTGTCCACAGGAGGACGCACCATAGGGATAACCTAATAGAATAGAAAGATCGGCTAACGCTGTGATCGCCGGCACGCTAAAACGTTGTTTTCTGGCTTTCTGGCTGTATGAAACAAATGTCACTTGTGACAGTTTATATGTGTGATTTAATGAGATTTGATGTTGTTATAAATGGTACAAGAAAAGGGACGGTGCATATAGCACTGGTTGATATTTATATTCTATTAGCATTATCTTATCACTATGGTGCGTACTCCTGTGGACACACGGTATAGAACACTGAATAAATTAAAAATATCCGCATCCATGTGATTATAAAATATTAACGTAGTAGTGATTTGCGAAAGAAGGCGACGCTTTTATTTTAATACATTTTAGTAGAAAATATAATGAGAATGGGCTCAGTTTTTATGATGGCCTATAGACAGGACCACCTACATTATATAAAAAATATATTTAAACTTCAAACTGGATATTTCCGTAGAAAACAATTTGGAATGTCGGCACGATTACAAGAACATACGGAACCCCTTGGTTTTGAAAATTATTGTCCGCCGTCAAGGCGAAAAATAAGTGAATAATGACAAATCACTTCCTCAAAATCCAAGCCTATAATTGCTTCAGAGAGATTTTTAGGGTAAATAAACTTCTCGTTAGTCAACAAAAGGTGTTGCCAATACAATCCGAAGGTGCGCCCGAGGGTAGCAAGCAGCAGGGGGTACATCCGAAAAGGATGATTCAGTAAGCGCCAAGGGTGTGTTCGGAGAAAAAGGGCGGTGAAATCAAAAGCCATAACCAACGATGACACGAAGTGAAATATGGACGCACCATATTTCTGTCAAAGTGTAGTTCGACCACCGTAAGCACATTTTAAACAGTGATGAGTCCGTGGAATAAGTTAAAACTATTGGGTGCATAAATACCGTGCGATCGAAAACTTTCAACTGATAGATATAAAATGCCAATGTGACTTTACTACCACGACTGCGAACATAATTTTTTAACAATGCCACAGCCCTCCAGAGGATAACATTTTCGATCATGCGATACAAACAAATGTAATCTCCGAAACAAATGTACCTATATTGCAAAATACCTCATCTGCAAAAGTGCACCGTTACAACTCGGTTCATTTCCTACAAACAATTCATTATTCAGCAAAACACTGCTTTTGCAATAAATAAAAACAATATTTACATAAGATGATACGCTTATAGATACTGATATCAGATCAAGATAGATTAAACTTTAAAATAAATGGAAAAAATTGCAAATGACGTTTAATAGACAATGAAGGTCGCACTTAAGAGCTCAATTTTATTCAGGACATTTGAAAAATATTGAATTCACAGATCAAACTTGTTGGGATCTGATGCAACGCTTGTCCTGCTAATTAATGTACATAAATGTACATTTGTACAATATGATGAAATAATTATAAAATGCAATTTTATGCCTTTTTCAGAACTGTAACTACATACTGTACTGTACATATTCTATGACTCACTCGTAGGAATAAAGCTTTTATGGAGCAAACCCATGACACAGAATAATAATAACCAGAAGGATATCTTGTACAAAACCGCTTTGATGTCGACGCCGACAACGGGTGACCTCGAACCTTTGTATTCCATGGGCTCTCCCCAAAGCCGCTACCTAAACTTGCCGTTTCGGGGTAGAATTTCGGGGTAGAAACGTCTCAAGGCTATGAGGGGCCGGCGGTCAGGTAATACGAGATATCCTTCTGGTTATTATTATTCTGTGCCCATGACATTAACTTTATTGCCGTTGAGCTAGATTTACTACTCTACGCCCTTGGGGAGCTATTGTTATAATAATTATACATTATTCTTGTCCAATAATGCAGCAATTCCTTTATTCCGGCTTTAAAACGAAAATATTCACAAAAACACGAAAAGACTCCCACTTGCAGTAGTCGAACTGTGGTTAAGTTTTCTAATCTGTACTGCTGTCAGACATCCACTCCTCCAACATCTCACCTTAAAACTTGTGGGAACTTGTTGAGGTGCCCAAGGTCGCCTTCCGTAAAATTTAGGGTTTTACAGCCATCCAATTTCTCGTTTTCATTCAGTTCAGCAAGATGTGAAATACGAGCCTCCAGTGTCAAATTTGTAGTCGTGGATATTCAAAATTAATTAAGGTTCTTGCGTCAACTTCCCAGCACGCGAGGCAGATAGATAATAATCCGAGTCATCATTTTTTTACATTGCAATTAGTAGGTACACACTGTTGATACTCGGAATTTGAAATTAAAATTTATGAGAGCTTCAAACTGGGGTTGTAATTTATCGTGTAGGAATTTTGTGTGACGGCAGTAATGCGGATAATAATCAATACGAAACAAGCCTTTAATTCTATTCAACAAAAGATGTTGGAAAAAGTGATCTTAACGCCTCTTTTTCAACCTTGTGTTAGGGACTTTCCTATTTACGAAATTTGTCTAAATTTGCGGATAGATAACAACAGGTTTTCGATGTTCTATGTATAGTAATTGAGATATATTTTGAAGATTCAATTCATTTTCAGATTATAATATAAGAATTCTAATTAATATTGTATTCATAAACGTCGAACTATAAATCTAGAATAAACAGGCGGGCAGCACTATACAAGTGAAGATGCAAAATTTAATTCTTCTCTGTAGAAGAATTTTAAAGAAACGTTTTACTAGCAGTTACAAAAAAAACTAAAAATAGCAATGTAACTCTGAATTTGAGTGCACTCCAGGTTTGTTACTGTCAAAGGCTACCCCGAGCGAATACTTAAAAGGGATTAAACGGAAGGCTTTGTTGACGGGTTTAAATATTTTCACATACAATCAAATTTCGTTTTTCACAAAACTCCTTGCTTTAGCAAAGCTAATCTGCAAGAAGATGATTTAAGTTTACTAAAAGATAATAAGCGTGTGATTTTCAGTTGTACATAAAATATTATTCAGTGTTAAATTATTTTTTCTCAAGTAAATATGGGTTATATACAAACAAAAAACTACTTTCACAAAAGAACACTCTACAAGTAAACGGTTAACAAATGTCCATTAAATGGGTGGCTCAATTTCTTAGTTGCACCACTTTTGACATTTATGCAAAAAATAGCATACCATCAGTTTATAAAAAACAAAACTCCACCAATCTAAAATGGTAATATACTAGCTGTGACCTCAATATCAATATCAACTCACACGCCTCCCCATGATTTGACAGCACTGGAAATACTAAATGGAACTTTAATCTGCAGTTCTGGAAAGAAGAAAAGAATTCCATTCTGTATAAACTAAAATAATGTCTTTCCTGAAACAATTTACAGCTGCCACAAACAACACGCTATCACATCGAAGACTAAAACATTTAAGAAATTTAAAAATGTTGACAGAAGTGATAATTCACTGAAGAACCATTCTTTAAAAAATCAGTAACAATTTATACAATTTCAGTAACTTGAAAACACTGCATATCTATTTCGTACTGTTAAGTACACAGTGAACTAGACTAAAAAGGTAAAAATATACATTTTCCGTGATTATATTTCTGATCTTTAAATTATTTTGAAAATTGTACGACACTCATTGATGACCAACAGAAAAAATAGAGCATGAGCAGTAACCAAGACAACAACAAAATTTCTTGGACATTTTTTGTAGGTACAGATTACTTCTTTTTAGGGTTTGTGTGGTTAACGATTTTCTTACCGAATCTGCATTCGAGCATTAATTCATATCCGGAAATTATTTTTCGTGCATTCTAACAACGTCCTAATTTGCCCTCGCGTCGTTGTTGGAACGCACGCAAAAAAGTTTCCGGAAAGAATTAATGCTCTTATGAGATTATATGTGATAATTTCCCTGTATACACTTCTGCTACAAAATATCAGAACCATTTTTTCCGTAGAAGTGCCGATTGCAGACATTATCTGTTTGAACTAAAAATTATTGTTATTTTGTGTCTATATGTGTTATCTGTAACCTCATTTCCCTTCCGGTGTCGAGGCTGGTGCTTTATGCGCTGGCATCTAGCGGTACAATGATCAACTTTTGTGTGTATAGTACAAAAATTGCGCCAGGTAACTAAACAATTTTATAGTAATAAGATGAAGTTGCCTGTCGAAGACATAGTAACAATACAAATCTATTTCATCTAGTTGTGTATAGGAGATTCAGAAGATAATATGAAGGTTATTTCATAATTAAACTAATTATATATATTTTTATTTTACAATTATTTTGTTAATGTACCTGTATACACTTCTGCTATAAAATATTAGCAAAAATTAAACCTTTTCTTCTACGATCATCTCAAAAATGACGTTTTACACAGTTTATAGTGTCACAAGTGACTGTTTACATTTTTAACTTGTCAATTTGCAAGTTAACATAACCTACAATATAAGTAAAACCGTGTAGAAAAGGTTTAACCGAACTAATGTACCTCGAAATCGTCATTAAAATACGAGAAATCGGCAGTAAAGTAATCCATTGTTTTACGACTTTTTTGTAGGTGGCGAGGCGACAGATAAACGTCAACCAACGTTAACATAACCTACAACTGTTGGTAAAAATGTTATAATTTCACCATTTCTCGATTTCAAATAAAAAAAAAGTGGACGTGACTACCTCCCTGGACTTTCCCATACTGCAAACTGTTCATATCGTCTTTATTCAACAGTCTTTACAACATATCAAAATTTCAACTCGATGACTCACGTCTTCACCGTGATAAGCGTTTACACTTTCAAGTAAATTGCGGGTAAATATAAAAGAACTAGTGAGTCACCCGAACTACGTTTCGGTTCGCAAAATTAAGAGAGATTCATTAATATAAATTTAAAAAAAAGATGCATCGACGGGATCGAACCCGGGCCTCCCGCGTGATAGGCCATCACGCTTACCGCAGAACCACACTCTCCTGTTTGAATAATGCGCGCACCCGAGCTAATAGTAGACAGCGATAGGCGCTCCGCTCTGCTGCCTAGAGAAATTAATTAAATTATAACTGTTTCGCACTTTTTTGTAAATAAAAACCGGCCTACGATCTAAGTCTGAAAATTAGCAAACTTTTAAGCCATCGTACAACTTAATCGGTCCAGTATCTTCGGAGGAGATAGCGAACAAACATAGTTACACGCAAACAAAGAGAGCTACGATTTTATGTTATAAGATGTGTAGTTCAAAACGTGACCACCGAGCTTCTGTAGATGGCGCCAAGTGGACAAGCCGCCACTGTGCTAGTTTATGTATTATTTTCCTCAAAACGGCTGTAGCACCGAGGTGAAATTTTCTTAAGTACCTGGAAATTATATTTTCTAGGGCATACAAAATCGATTTTTTTATTTTCGCGGAAAAAGATTCTTTGACGCAAAAATATAACAACCGTTAGAATAAAAAAAATATTTTTCAAAAATAGAGGGGGGAGGGGGCCGGTGCGCTTACATATATCCACGAGTGTAATATTTTTTTGCATATTCATATGCTCCATTATGCACTGAGCAATTCAGTGAAAACCCCAGCTACCTATCTTGTTTTGTTTATTAATTAAAGGGGTTTAAATTTTCAAACTTCAAAGCTTCGTAGAGGGCGCCACAGATAATTCATGAGATTCTTTAAAAAACAGATCGATAGCCCTTTTCGGGGTCTATCAGTGTATGAAGTTTAAACAAATTCCTGTGGGCAGTTTTTGAGAAATGATTTTTAGAAAATTTCCAAAATTTTGAAAATTTGTAATTTAGGCCCCTTAATATTTTTCAAAACACTTTTTATATCACCTCATGTTAGTCTTCATATACTATTCAGAAAACAAAAATCAATTGAATCGATTCCTCCGTTTTTGAGTAATAGGGCGTTAAACTCAAAATTTTCAAAAAATCACAGCGCCCTTCATATTAAACCTAGCGAGTTCGGCAAAAAACTAGCAGATTTGTCTTATGACCCTCTATCGTTATCCGCGATAAAATTTTCAAAATTTTAATCACGAAAACAGTCGTACCAAAAAAACATGCGTAACTTCCGCTTCCGGTTTCGGATTTTTTTGAAAAGCTTATTTTGTCGATGAATTTTCGATACACCCCCGCATTCCAAAGCGCATCAAAATCGGAGCAATACTTTCGGCTGTAGGAGCGTCACCCACCCACACACCCACACACCCACACACAGACAGACATTTTTTAAAAACCACTTTTTGGGGTTCCTAGAGGCCCAAAACGGATATTTCTGTGAAAATCTCGATTTCCAAAATTTTCATGATTCTAAGACTTCCCTATACCTATGGGTATGGGAAAGTAATAATGTACTCCTCGGCACTGAAGTTCCTTTTTATCCCTCATGTGGTTTATTTTCCTTGGCCCTACGGGCCTCGGCAACTAAATCCGCATTCGTGATAAAAAGCTAAACTTCAGTGCCTTGGTATACAAACTACTATTATTTGAAATTGGCATTAAAGCACCTCGAAATCGTCATTAAAATACGAGATATCGGCATTAAAGTAATCCATTGTTTTACGACTTTTTTATAGGTAGCGAGGCGACAAATAAACGTCAACCGACGTTAACATAACCTACAAATGTTGGTTAAAATGTTGTAATTTCACGACTTCTCGATTTCAAATAAAACATAATGTACTCCTCGGCACTGAAGGTCCCTTTTATCCGTACGGGCTTCGGCAACTAAATCCACATTCGTGATAAAAATCTAAACTTCACTGCCTTGGTATACAAACAACTTCAGTTTCGATAGCACTTACGTGACAAGCCCGTAAGCCTGTAACGGACACTTACCTGGCTGCTAGTACAGTTTTTACAACATTTATAAAACTCTGTAGTAGAGAATATAGTTTACTGAAATTCAATACGATTCGGACTGTGTAGATGCCTTGATACTGTTCTACTAAAGATGTTAATTCATACATTGAGCGGCAGCCCTTTTTTTAAAAATAAAAATCTACTGGAAAATTCGATTTCTTCCATGTTACAACACTGATATATCAAGCTTGATGAAATATTTTCTACTGTTCTTGAAAGAAGTCCTAATATATTGTAATGGTTTACTGCCCACAGCAATTCTGATTGCCCAAGTAACAGAATGAATAAGGTTAACATGATGACAAAATTTAATATTTTATTTATTGCAAGATAATTAGTACTACTTTACATTAATAAGTGCACTTGATGTGAGCAGCAGTAACTAATAATTTGAGGTATAAAAGTTAGCATGAGATAAGGCAGGGTTCAGAAGGGTTATGTTCAGAGTTTCAGATATGATAAATGGGCCAATGCAATTTAATTTGTAACTGACGGATTTGAGCTTAGTAACGTCAACCACGATGTGAATAAAATGATACAGAATAATTTGTTAAGTACAGAACTTGTATGAGCCTTATGTATTAAAGGTTTATAAGCCAGCAAACGGCAAGTTAACTGAAAGGTAAACGAAAAACAGTGCTAGCAATAGCAACGCAATAATTGCAATAAAGCAATGGAAAAATGTAAGGCAACCGATCGAAAGACAATTAGTGAAATGCTAAAAGAACTCAAGTGTATGAGTGCATTATAAACCAAAGTAAAAATTAAAAGCATAGCAAAGTGTGGCGACATTTATCCCAAGAAAAGGGCAATCTAGTGAAAATGTAAAGACATACCATCAAAACTGTAGTCCATAAATTCAAACATGTAATCAAACTAATTTATTTTAAACAATTGTAAATCTAGTTGCTTAGTTACGAGGCAGTCAATTGTCGATAATTAATTAAGCAAGCTTAAAAATTTCATGTTGGGGCAAATTGAGCTCCACATTTATTGTATTAAATTGTGAAGTCTTTTGTGAAGCCAGTTTCGTGTTAAAGTTATTCACCAGTTGTTGGGAATGACTGCATGTAGTTTTCAAAAGTGCAGCAGCTTCAAAGATAGTGCAATTAAGCCAAAAAGTTTTCACATGGCGTTGATTGCAAGCCAACTTCGGTGACGATTTTGAGGCAGTTCCAGACATCGGAAGGCAGATCTTTTTTGTGCTACATGGAGAGAAGGCATACAGATATCCCTGGGTAGAAGAATTGGAACCAGCAAACCATTTCCAAGCGAGTATTTGCCGTAACATCCTTCCAGTGTGCCAACCAAAAGCGAAGCACCACTTCAAGAAAGGTAGAATTCCATAAAAACTGGGAGCAGCAGCCTCGCAGAAACTGGGGTTCGCCAAGAATAGACCTTTGCCGAGAAGTTCAACGTGTTTCCAAAGTCCCAGGTTTATTGAGCTTCGAGTAATTTAGCTGGCGTCCCTAAAAAGTGTGAATGAAGGTGGCAGTTGCAGTTTTTGCCGGATATTCAACAAAAGCGAATCACGCGTGGGTTTACGTCACACTAGAAACAAACTGAGATTACCCGTTGCTACGTCACAGAATTAATCGTATTGACCTGATGCATTCTTGCCATTTTGGTGTTTAAAATTCAAATTTACGCTATATTTGCACTGACGGATCATCTTGTTTACTCCACTAAATTTAGAGGTTATTTAACTGTCAGTTGGGAACAGTATATTTGCCCTAATATCAGAAAGTAATTGTCATACAACGACTTATTGGTCATACAAAGTTTTCTACTTAATTTTAGAACCGACCCCCCGAGTTAAGAATTGTTTCATGTTCACCGGAGCTAAGCCCTAATTTATTGCAACTAGATAAACTAAGAAAAGAGCATTTATCTTTGGAAATTATTATTACATTCTTTTAACTTGCCCTGAGTTTGACAGGCAAGTTCTTAATTGAAATTGTCATTTCATAAAGTGTAGTATCCCTTGTTCTAATTATAACTTTTATGTTTTATTTAAAACCCCATTTTAAACGAGGGTACTATCACAATATTTATTTTAAACTTTACTACAACTGCAGGAACACAAACACAAGGTGCATAATGGATAACGATTCTTATAAATTGATTAAGTGATTACTAATGGTGATATAATGCTTCAGTATTGTTTTCTAAATCTATTTTTGTGCGGTAAGTGATGAAGTGGGTTTTACAGCAGATATAGGTAAAATACAAACCACAATTCTCAAGTACCAAATATAATCTAAGAATAACCATTTGACAGCAAGTCCAGCTCATAATATTGGAATTTATATCAATCAGAACCTTGAGCATGCAGCTACTAAAAACAATATTTTGCCAATCTCACTTCTCTTCCCCATTATACAAGCAGCCGTTCTTAAATTACGAATTACGTATTGGCCGTAATTATTCTAATTACATTACGTATATAAATGCACGATTTCTTCTATGACTCACAGCCATAAATTACCGACAGATTGTCTAAAAGTCAAGACCATAAATCGGTCCAGGTAAGAGACCTGTGTACGTACAGCCCTCGTCTGGCCAATCGTCTGGTTTAGCAAACGTATAATTTAGAGCCGAACAAGAGTCTTCGACTACTGGCCCACATCTCATTTTGGAGCCCAAATTAAAATTGGCAAAAAATTGCAGGAATGCCGTCTCTTCCGTTGTCTCGGGGTCGCCCTTTTGGTCAGCCAGAACAAAGGTTTGATGTCGAGAGGCAGTAAGTTGTATAAAAAAAAATTCTTAACGAAGACGTTGAGCGGCCATCAAACCGCCTGGTTTGGGAAAATTATGTCGCCACGAGCTGAATAAAAATTCCGAAATATAATAGAGCTATCTCGGGGCGATCTGACGGTACTTGGGCGGGCCAACGGTCGACATAGTTTCCTGCCACCCCGACAAAAGAACCCTTGGAAAAGAATAAAACGACACGTGACCGTCTTGTTGAATTGCTGAAGTGCCTCTCTTGGCAACGACAAGGTCGAAGGGTCGAAACGTTTAACTTCGAACCGCAGGTGACTACGCTTAGTTTTTTTTTTATGGAGTATGGGAAGTACAGATACAAGTATAGTATTTTTTAAATCCTTCGAATCTTTAAGTTGAACAAAACATGAACCTATTTTCATTATTTTAATGTGTGCATTTATATTTCCATAGTCGGCGTGATTAAGAATACGTATGTGGAATACACGAGTAAGGTGGGTAATATCATTATACGGTGTGATCTAGAAAAACGTTATAATTATAACAGTGCAAATAAATATATAATGTTTGGTTAAAATACTACCATCGTAGAAACTCGAACTATTAAATCGACCTAATGTAAATAGGTCCAGGGCTTTTCAAACTAAGGGTTACGAGACTAGCACTTTTCCGTTCCGAGTACCCGGACTCGGACCCGCCGACTCCAGTCAAGAATACCCGGACCCGATACCCGGTCTACAACTCGGCGGGACTGGAGTCAACTTTTTTTAAATTTTTGTAATATTAGGTAGCTTCTTGTAAAATGGTACTGATGTTGAATGGATTTTCATGTTTTAACTCTATTTTATTATATTAGTTAAATGTGTTTTTCAGTTTCTTATTGTTATTAGTATTACTACATTACTTATTTGTCCTTCCAAATAAAATTTAGGCAAATAATTAATCATTAATGGTTAATGATTATAATATGCGTTTGTTGCAATAATGAATTACTGATAAAACATAAGAAAAATTCGGACTCGGACTCGACGGATCCGACTGAGTTCTACCCGGATTCGACGGGTCCGAAAAGCCCGCGTCTTCCCAAAACCCTAGTCACGACCCCTATGAGGGTCTCTTAAATATTCCTGGGGGCCGTGGAAACACATGATTTTTTTAAAATAAATAATTAGGTAAGTAGTCTAATCCTCTATTTTCAGAAAAATACTGATTTGGAAGGTTTTCATATACCTACAGAGTATTGTCTATACGGGGTGTCCCAAAAACATATAGAGTTATAGAGGATGTTGAAAGATTTTGTATAGAAACTTTTTCTTTTAAATCTCTCCTAAAGAGGGTCGTTATATTAGAACAATATACCGGGTGACAAGGAGACTAGGGCCATGCTTATATCTTCTTTATTTATAAATCGATTTGGATACAATTTTATACCAAGATACTAGACATAATTTCTGATTGGCCGATAGATATAGTCAAAATGGCTGACTTCCGGTTTTACCGGAAATGATACTAACTTTGTTTTTTTAAATGGAACACCCTGTATATTTTATATTTTTCTGCATCTACGAGTCAAATTACATATAATAGTCTTGATAAATTTCAATTTTTTTAAACAAAAATTTATTTTTTTAATTAATTTTCAGTTTCAGATCAAGATCAGGTAGTGCATGATGCATATCGTTAGATTGGTAATTACATTTTCTATCTAATGGCAAGATGGCCCTTAGTAGGTGCCATTTAAAAATATGACTTTTTCTTAAAAAGCGAGTTTTGCAAATTATATTCTGTTATTAAAGGTTTGTTATTGACCTTATTGATAAAATAGCTATTATTAAGAGTTGCTAGAGTCAATTAGAAAAAAAATTCCAAGTCAAGGCCTTCTATGGTAAAAAATAAAAATTGAAAAAATAATTTTTTTGTTTAAAAAAATTGGAATTTGGCAACACTATTATATGTAATTTGACTCATAGAATCACAAAAACATAAAATATACAGGGTGTTCCATTCAAAAAATCAAAATTGGTATCATTTCCGGCTAATCAGAAATTATGTCTAGTATCTTGGTATAAAATTTTATCCAAATCGATTCAAAAATAAAGAAGATATAAGCATGGCCCTAGTCTCATTGTCACCCGGTATACTAAAAAACCTAATTTATTTCAAAACCTCTTTAGTTCTTTTAGTTTTTTCGTTAAAATTTAGTTGATCTACGACAGTTATTCAGCAAAATGTCTTGCATCATAATGTATACTATTTTTACACAAACTAAAAAATAATAAGAGTTAAAAATACTTTTCAGTGCATACATATTTTTACATAATCAAATGCTTGTCCATCAAAAAGTTCTAATAAAAACACTTATATGAGTTGTTAGTATCAACCCCTTGAAGTCATACGTAAAAATTTAAAAAAAAAAACATTATCACATCTGGGTATAACTTACCTGAGAGGGATTCAAAATAAAAAGTTTATATGCAACATTTTTCTCTCTAACTCCTCAAAATGGCCCGCACACGACTTACATTTAAAACGTGAAGCTTTTTCGTTTTACTCCTATTTTGAGACAAAGAAATGTGTATCTGGGAGCTTTTGAGGATGGTAAAAACGATTCTGAAATCAAATCTAACGTACTTCGATCGTTAAGGTAAGTTTCTGGAAATGTTGATCGATCATAATGGGCGAGCATGTAAAGGTGGAAATAATCCCAATTGGTAGCTTACGTGCCCTTGAGAGGCTGTACGCACCAGCAAAATTCCAAATGATTATGCTTAAGAATACAGAAGATATTCAAGTGAAACACACTGTATACATTTTCATATTATAAATTAATTGGTAGATTTGTTTTTGTATTTTCGTACTCCTACTTTGCATCTTAATACGAGAGTTATCCTTTTTTCAACCTCCGATTCAGTATTCAGTAGGAATCAAAAACAAGAATGAATATACAACATCTATTATAGGAAATGTAAGTACATCTCTCAGCGACATTTCTACAGAGTCGCCACTTGGATGACGGCACTTATCATACCCGCACACAGCCGTCGTTCATAAACTGTACTCACCCGACAATGAATTTTGGCTGCATTATACCCTTCAAAGTCTATGCCTTCATTCAGAAGAAAGCAAATTACGGCTTACTGCGCTCACAAAGTGCGAACTGCGCACCATAAGCCGTAATTCGCTTTCTTCTGGCTGAAGGCATATACTCTGAAGGGCATAATGCGAGAATGGTGAAAAAAGTATAAAGAAGAAACTGAAAGACAACGTGAACAGTTGGCAGAACGACCCGGCGGCAACATTTTTTGACAAGCGTATACAAAAACTCCTGCCGCGGTATGATAAATGCATTTATCGAAAGGGAGACTACGTAGAAATATTATCGTATTATGTTATCAGCATAATTGCGCATATGCGCAGCGCTTTCGCATAAAAAGAATCCGCAAAGAAAACGGCAAATAATTATTGGGAAGCCTAGACGGAGAAAATCGGTTTAAAATCGAGTCGACGATTTAACAATATCGTTAGCGGAGAGCGTACATGGTATAGAAAGCGCCGATAGTGTGGCATTTCAGATTTAAAGGCCATTCTACAGATAGAAATTTGCATGAGCATCTTTCGACTGCTTTGAAAAAATTGTGCCACGACCGAGATTCGAACTCGCGACCCCACGCTCGACAGTCCAGCGTGGTCCCGCTTAGCCATCCTGATGACATGAATTGTTTTGATACATCATCAATCAACATATTAAAATGAAAACGTGTTCTCTTGACTTTAAACGGTGGCCATCAAATCTGATGGTAACAGAGACCATTTTAGTTTTGTAAAAAATATATAGAGGGTTGACAGAATTATTCTTGTCAAATAGAAACATTATTTGATTTTATAAAATATTTAAAAAGCTGTAATTACTTACCCTGCAATGGTTCATTTTAAAAACACTTTTTCCTGTTGAAAAAACAAGATTCTGTTAATTTTTAAATAATCTTGCACACTGCCACGGCTATCATACTACGTTACATAATAAGTCGCGAAAGTGACATATATCGTGCGAGTATATATGAGAAACGAAGCGAATCGTAGAGAAGTTGATAGACTTCAAACACGAACGTACGATGCACTTTCCAGCGAGTTATGTACGATATTTTTCCTACAACCACAAAAAAAGTGCTAAAAGTGACGACTGGGTGAATGATATTGTCAGTTTTCGTGCCTATTTGACTGCATGGAAACTGTCATTTTTGTATATGGGCGTAGGGAAAAATTAAGTTATATCAATAATCAGGGCCGTAGCTACAGGCTAGGGGGCCCTGGGGCAACAAATAATTATGGGTCCCCCCACCTTCCCCTTTACCTCTACACCACTTTCATTTAGTAAGACTTTTTTAATAGAGTTACTATTTGGTGGTTTTTTTCTGTTAAGATAGAAGAATAGGTATTTAAAACAGACAAAACACATATTTACTTGTCATATTGAGTTTAATATAAAACTGCATTTAACGTTTAAACAGGCTAAGTTTGATTCAAAACTGTTTAAAGACAATTTCGTAAAAAAAACTTCTTCCGTCTTCGGGGGCCCCCTATGTTCGGGGGCTCTGGGGCGCTGCTCCGGCTGCCCCGGCGATAGCTACGGCCCTGTCAATAATCAGTCGTTTTGCAAAACGTTTTTGAATAATAACTTTATCAATGCGAAAAATCTTGATGTTTTTGAAAATAAACATTATTCCGTATAATTCATTGGCCAAAACTAATTCCAGCTTTTAACCTTAACAGCCTGTAGAAAAATTAGAATTTAATACTGAAACATTGCAATTCATTTGTTTGCACAATAAGTAGCCTTGGAATTCCAAATTCTAAAGTGAAACCATTAAATCCGTATGGACCATGTTTAGAATAATAAGCTGTAAGTTTTTATACTTCTTCAGTCTTCACGTAAACCTAAAATGCGTATACTTTATGCATATCTGCGCTACGTAGTCCATTATGCCTATCTGGGTGGTCGATCATTTATCAAATCTGAGTCGAACACAATTTGTAGGTGGGAATTTGCCTTTCCACTGCTTTAGAAACATTAGAAAATTCAATTTACAGTGAACAATGCATATTAGTAGATGAGGCGTTGAATATAATACGTAACATGCAAATAACAGATAAATGTGTACTTGTGTAATCATCGTTTCGCTTCCTTTAGAAATATGAAGTATACACTTCTCGAATATTAACAATATTTAACTTTTAAATTGTATTCGTTTTCAGTTATTACCTAAAAGATATACTGAAAATTATTTGAGTTCTTATTGCATATGTAATTTATTTATTTATTTATTTATTTATACAAATAATATCCAAACAGGATAAAAATCCCAACAAAGGATACACTAATTAACATAAGTAGAAGCTAACTAAAAATAACAAATTATCGAAAATTATACCTATTATTTTAAACATTAAAAGACAATAAGACAAAAAATGTATGGTACGTATGGTGAAAAATTATAATGTTAAATATACTTAATCATAATAAATCAACAGTAAATTTATATACTGGCTCTAAGTATTTCTTTCTGAAACTATCTTACACTTGATTTTATTTTTAAATTGACTTCTGTTTAGCGCAAATAAATCAATATCACAAAAGTTGTTGTTGTATGAGTTTAGCATTCTTGAAATACAAGAGTTTGAGGTACAAGAGGTGTTAGCAATATTAGATTTAAAAGTGTGAGTATTGCGGCTATTAAATGTATAATTCAGGTTGAATGGTAA
>OW679198.1:18616989-18737054 GCA_940337035.1 Agriotes lineatus | reverse complement strand
CACATCTGGCGATTTTCACTTTAATATCCTTTTCCAGTTTTCAGTAAAATGACAAACTAACTTTAATCCTCTCCTTAGGAGGGTATAACTCAGCTGAGGATTTAAAATAAAAAGTTTATATGCAACATTCTTATGTTTTAACGTCCTCTCTAACCCGTCAAAATGGCCCGCACACGACTTACATTTAAAACGTGAAGCTTTTTCTTTTTACACCTATTTTGAGACAAAGAAATGTGTATCTGGGAGTTTTTGAAGATGGTAAAAACGATTCTGAAATCAAATATAACGTACTTCGATCGTTAAGGTAAGTTTCTGGAAATTTTGATCGATCATAATGGGCGAGCATGTAAAGGTGGCAATAATCCCAATTGGTAGCTTACGTGTCCTTGAGAGGCTGTACTGTACGCACCAGCAAAATTCGAAATGATTATGCTTAAGAATACAGAAGATATTCAAGTGAAACACACTGTATACATTTCCATATTATAAATTAATTGGTAGATTTGTTTTTGTATTTTCGTACTCCTACTTTGCATCTTAATACGAGAGTTATCCTTTTTTCAACCTCCGATTCAGTATTCAGTAGGAATCAAAAACAAGAATGAATATACAACATCTACTTGCCATTTGGATGACGGCACTTATCATACCGTGGCATGAGTTTTTCTATGCCTTCCGCCTGGTCACTTAGCCAAACATTCCCGTTGTCTTTCTGCTTCTTCTTTAAATCTTTCTGCATCATTCCCGCACACAGCCGTCGCACAGTGGTCCAGAATCGTAAAAACGTGATCGAAAATCATATCTATTGGTTATAGAGATTAAGACAGTTGAAATGCATATTTCTGAATGCTGTTTGGTATAAAGAATTAAAGTTATGCACAATTTGGGTTTTATGATAAAAATCAACCCCCAAAAATGGGGTGAAAGTGGAAAAATATTGTTGTTTTTTAATAAAAGATTTATATTTTAAAATATTGTGTATTTGTTAATGTTATGTCAATAGCAGGTTTAAAATATAAAAAAACACCCTTAAAAAAAACATAAAAGATAAAAAAAAATTACATGTATTTGTAGACATACAACAGTTGAAATGAACATTTGCACATCTTGTTAAGTACACAAAAATAAAATATTGCAAAATTGTGGTTGTATAATAAATATCAACCCTCTGGAATATAATAAGTTAATATGCAAAACAATTTTTTTTGACATTAGAGTTAAACATTGTTTAGTGTTTGGTTTTGGTTAGTTTGCGGCCATAAACAATTTAAAAATAAAAAACTACCCTTAAGCAACAACACAAAATAAAAATTTATATCAGGTGTTTCCAGACCTTACGTTACTTAAAATGCAGATTTCCAAATGTTGTTGTGTAAATAAAATGTAAATAGACGTATGTCATATATGTAGTAATAAAAAAATTATATTTACTTTTTGCGGTCACTACAGTGTAGTATTCGTGTAATTTAATAGTGAATGGTGATGGATACGGTATAATCCGTAAAAAAATATCAAAAATTACCTTCAAAAACTTTGAAAAAATTAATAATTAATAATAATTATATTTTTTTTTTGTTATCTCTGATGACGAATTAGGAGAAATTCTTTGTCATATCGGTTGGTGGCCCTGAAAAGGACCGTTTGTGTGTCTAAAAACAAAAAAAAATCTTCAGTTGTCGGAATCAGAAAATGCTTCCGAGACGTCAAAATCGTCATCGGCCTCTTCTTCGTCGGTTTCTTGATCAGGAACAAGAACTAGAAGTAAGGACAATACTTCCGAATCCAATCTTCTATTATCTTTGGATGGATCAGATCCAAACGAGCTCAGCTCATGATTTAAATCTTGATTTAAATCAAGCTGATTTAAATCTTTGCACCCTGGATCTGATGCTAACGCACGGTACTCGCAGTCGAAAAAAATTAATATTTCCCAAAACGCAAAAAAGCGCAAACCAAGCTTTTGTAATTACCTACCCCTATCCTTATGCTACCTGATAAACCTCATTTAATGAATTCTTCGGAATTCTTCCGTGTCGTAGAACTATTTTTATCCAAATATTTGTTGTAAAACTAGTATTCTAATATTAATTGCTACAGAAGTCTAGGTATAAAATAAAATGCAAGTAATTTCTGCATATTGGAGTTCAAAGAATGCTTAATATGACTACCTATCTCAATTTGTCCTAATGTGTTTTGTAATAGCTAGTATTAGTCTGACAAAAACCTCTATTTGGCGCATAACTTTCTCTTCGCAAATAGTCTGTTTTTCAGCGACTTTAAAGGCGTGCTACAAATTAATGCAACTTCAAAATAAGTCATAAGTCTCTCAGATGATGGTACACTTTTAAAACAATACTAGACAAAATTTTCAGCTTTTTAAAATATAGTTGAAAAATTGATTTTCGATCACGTTTTTACGATTCTGGACCACTGTGCGTCGTTCATAAACTGTACTCACCCGACAATGAATTTTGGCTGCATTATACCCTTCCAAGTCTATGCCTTCATTCAGAAGAAAGCAAATTACGGCTTACTGCGCTCACACAGAAGAAAGCAAATTACGGCTTACTGCGCTCACAAAGTGCGAACTGCGCACCATAAGCCGTAATTCGTTTTCTTCTGGCTGAAGGTATACCTATACTCTGAAGGGCATAATGCGAGAATGGTGAAAAAAGTATAAAGAAGAAACTGAAAGACAACGTGAACAGTTGGCAGAACGACCTGGCGGCAACCTTCTTTGACAGGCGTATACAAAAACTCCTGCCGCGGTATGATAAATGCATTTATCGAAAGGGAGACTACGTAGAAATATTATCGTAATTATGTTATCAGCATGATTGCGCATATGCGCAGCGCTTTCGGATAAAAAGAATCCGCAAAGAAAACGGAAAATAATTATTGGGAAGCCTAGACGGAGAAAATCGGTTTAAAATCGAGTCGACGATTTAACAATATCGTTAGCGGAGAGCGTACATGGAATAGAAAGCGCCGATAATGTGGCATTTCAGATTTAAATCTTTCGATTGCTTTGAAAAAATTGTGCCACGACCGAGATTCGAACTCGCGACCTCACGCTCGACAGTCCAGCGTTGTCCCCCGCTTAGCCATCCTGATGACATGAATTGTTTTGATACATCATCAATCAACATATTAAAATGAAAACGTGTTCTCCTGACTTTTAAACGGTGGCCATCTGATGGTAACAGGGACCATTTTAGTTTTGTAAAAAATATATAAAGGGTTGGCAGAATTATTCTTGTTGTTATTATTTGATTTTATAAAATATTTAAAAAGCTGTAATTACTTACCCTGCAATGGTTCATTTAAAAACACTTTTTCCTATTGAAAAAACAAGATTCTGTTGATTTTGAAATAGTCTTGCACACTGCCACGGCTATTATACTACGTTACATAATAAGTCGCGAAAGTGACATATATCGTGCGAGTATATATGAGAAACGAGACGAATCGTACGATGCACTTTCCTACAACCACAAAAAAGTGCTAAAAGTTACGACTGGGTGAATGATATTGTCAGTTTTCGTGGCTATTTGACTGCATGGAAACTGTCATTTTTGTAGGTATATGGGCGTAGGTAAAAATTAAGATATATCAAAAATCAGTCGTTTTGCAACACGTTTTTGAGTACTAATAACTTTATCAATGCGAAAAATCTTGATGTTTTTGAAAATAAACATTAATCCGTATAATTCATTGATCAAAACTAATTCCAGCTTTTAACCTTAAAAGCCTGTAGAAAAATTATAATTTAATACTGAAATATTGCAATTAATTTGTTTGCACAATAAGTAGCCTTGGAATTCCAAATTCTAAAGTGAAACCATTAAATCCGTATGGACCATGTTTAGAATAATAAGCTGTAGGTTTTTATACCTCTTCAGTCTTCACGTAAACCTAAAATGCGTATACTTTATGCATGTCTGCGCTACGTAGTCCATTATGCCTATCTGGGTGGTCGATCATTTATCAAATCTGAGTCGAACACAATTTGTAGGTGGGAATTTGCCTTTCCACTGCTTTAGAAACATTAGAAAATTAAATTTACAGTGAACAATGCATATTAATAGATGAGGCGTTGAATATAATAAGTAACATGCAAATAACAGATAAATGTGTACTTGTGTAAATATCGTTTCGTTTCCTTTAGAAATATGTACACACTTCTCGAATATTAATAATATTTGACTTTTAAATTGTATTCGTTTTCAGTTATTACCTAAAAGATATAATGAAAATTATTTGAGTTCTTATTGCATATGTAACACTGTGGGCCGGTTGCAGAAAGCAATGTTAAGTCTGGTGTTAGCTAACATCGCGTCAAAGTGAACAAAAACGAATCAAATCTCAAATGCTTATGGTAACTAATACATTAGTAAACAAAATTTGATGCGATTTTGTTCACTTTGACGCGACGTTAGCTAACACCAGACTTAACATTGCTTTCTGCAACCGGCCCTGTACATTTTATCAGTTGACTACCATAGTGTATAATGTACAAAATGTCCTGTAAACTTTAGAAGTACTATATTGAAAAGCATTTTTGGGTTTACCTGTACGCCGCTGACTAAATTGATAAATAACTTGAGTTGGCTTGGCTCCTTGTTACATATGGACAGTACTGTTAATTGAATGTTAATAAAAATACTTCTAAATATTCTATTGGGTTTTCTTATTTATTCATTTATAATCTTCAGTCTCATTTACTTTTCGGTGTCGAGAA
Source organism: Agriotes lineatus (assembly GCA_940337035.1). Classification (NCBI taxonomy): domain Eukaryota; kingdom Metazoa; phylum Arthropoda; class Insecta; order Coleoptera; family Elateridae; genus Agriotes; species Agriotes lineatus. Next base: position 18,732,313 of record OW679198.1, on the reverse strand, counting down.
CCATTCAAACTAGGCGGGAAGTGCAACGGAGGTAATGGGGCGCGTGCGACTTGCATTACGTCCCCCCGCACCTAGACACACAATACATTCAACCAACCGTAATCCAAGTTCCAGCTAACTTAATTAAAAAGTAAAATTCTCAACTGTGGCCAGACTTGAACCCATTTCCACCTGGTTGCTAAACTGGGCGCTTACCCACTAAACTTCCCAGGCGGCCTATCCTATTAGTTCAATAGAAACAATAGAAAATATGAATACCGCTAATATCTAGCTATATTTTTGAGAGCATATTCACAAAATTAAATAGATTTATAAAAAGTTGGGAGTGTCTTGATGGCGAAGTCCCTGTTAAATATATACGAGTAGTAGATGTTTTAACATTCAGTTAAAAAATGTGAAAAAAGTTTCGAAGATGTTGACATTCCTCAATACCCACAATTTATTCTGAAACGTTTTGATCGAACTTAGATAACCTACAGCAAAGACTAATACCTTCTAACTTGAAAATATGTTGTTTTTCAATTAATAAAACCTTTTGGCATTTGACATTGTATACCTATACGTATAACAGTTATACAATATGAAAACACATCTCTATTACTTTCTAAAAATATAGCATAACCTTGGGAACTCAATAATAACAATAAATTCTTATTTAACCGATGTCATTCTTCAATAATAATAGAGGACAATTAGCACGGAAACCGTTTGAAGTAGTCATCATTCCGTGATCAAATGAAAAAAGCATTATGCCTGGCGAAGAACAACTTTTAAACTGAGTTGGTTGCCTGCCTCTATTTTCAAAAATTAGGATCTCTGGAGTGATTAGCGAAAACAGATTATGTCTGTCAATTCACAAGTGCAATTAAAATACTCCGCCCTTCTCGATAAATAAGCTAACTAATTGCATTGGGCCCATATATTAACAACCAGCAATTAGCCTTTCGCCGGCTGAGAAATAACCGCGTTCGTTATTTAGGTACAATGCTGTGCAGTCTTCTTACAGCATTGCTAGGTTCTCGTGATAGATGTTAGTCATAAATTATATTCTATGAAGTCGGTCTAGAAGTTATGTTCCGACAATTACATCGCACGAGACCCACTCGGCGTCGACTCGTGCCGATGGCTACTTTATGAAGATCACGTTATAATGGTAGAGGATGTACAGCTAAAAATTTTGAATATAATAACTACTTGCTGGCTTGTCTTGTCGCTAATAACTACTACGATAACTACATGTCACGTCTAACATCTTTAACGTTGTACTAATATAAATAATTTTCAAAAGTATTTAATTACTGCAATTCATGTCTTGTCTCCATTACTTTTAGTACATTTAGTTGTTTTATTGCAAGGCACTGTTCTTTTTATTTTTGTATAATGGCGGTTGATTTTGTAATTAAGGTAATATGAAAAGACATCAACAACAACTGTAAATAATATTTATTTATTTTTGGAATCACAATGTTCTTTATTTGCCCTCGATAGCGGGCGTACTAAGGCTTTTATGGCCGAGGGCTTATAAAGTTGTTAAGCAGTATAACAAACACCAACACCAACAATTTGCATAGAAACCATAACACATCAAAAATTCACAATGATGATGCAGTAGTCTGTAGCAAAACACTCAATCCTCGAGTTTTGTTTATTTTTAGAACCAAAATAAAATAACACGTATGTACCACGTGCATAATCACGATTATGCCCTTAATACAGAAATAACCATTATAAAAGATGGGGTTGCTACAGTCATATTCTAAAAATTAAGTTATGTATCTTGACGCATTTTTTTTTCTTACGAATTATCTGTTTCACACTAAACTACAAATTAACATGTATTATATAGTGATTTTTTAAAAACCCAATTGCAGCAGGCCCTGTGTAGTCTGAATCAGTTGGCAGTACTGAAGTGCGTTGTCAGTCTATGTCAAATTCGAGGTTAGTAGGTTAGGTTTTGTTTGTTATTTGCATACAATATGGTTATTTGACACAAACTGACGCCAAACTTAACCTGTGTTTTAAAAAAATCACTCTGTAGTACCGAAATATAATGAGGTTACTCCATTTTAAACTGTTTGAAATGAACATTGATATATACAATCGTCAGCGAACCGATTGAATATCAGCTTTAAGTCATATTCCATGGAATAATAACATGGTAGAAGTATCAAACCCTAATTATTTACACCTAACGATGTAAACAGGAACTTAGTAAGACACAGCTCAAACGTAAAATTATGTAAAAACCTACCATTTACGTTACACTTATAACAATTAGTTGAACGTGTTCTTTTATTTACGGAAATAACATGTTCTTATTGACGGAAACGGATTTTTACCGCATAATCGTTTTAATATATTACATCACATAAAATTGTGGTATTTGTATAACTTGCTATGCTAAATGATACAGAATGTAAGAAAAACTACTGACAGCTACTGAAGAATGACATTTTGTTATTGTTTTAAAATTTTGAAATAACATGCATCTCCAAATCATGGCAAGATACCAAGACTTATAGCGCATCAGTTTTTCAATTATTTTATAACCGAGCGAGCGAGATTAATAAAGAAGACGAGCCAATAAAGTCAGCTTATGTAGGTACGACTTGTATACAAAGCTTTATGTTCCACTGCTAAAATTGAAAAAACTGACGTCAATTCTGTGTAGCAAAAAATAGTTTAATGACTTGATGGATATTAACAGGGATTGATTTTGACATTAACAACTGGCGTAAAGGTACTTTATAGTAGCAGTAATTAAGTTACGTACTTTATAGTACTAGTAAAATAAAGTAAACAGTCGTACATAAAAAATATTACTAATCATTACTAATATTATAGAATGCGAATGCGTCGATCATTCCTAATAGCTTTTATATTTTAAATGTCCAAACCTGAATATAGTATGTTTTGACAAAGACAGGCACAATATTAAGTGCTGTAAATATAGCTTTCATAAATTAATCTGCATGCCTACATCTAAGGGAAATGTATGATAAAACGAGCTAAAGCTGCATTGTATACAAGTAATAAATTAATTAATTCGTATTGTCCTTGCTACCTACCAGATAAAATTTAAATTTTTCTATGCACCTTTACATGACATATTTGCGGTTGCACAAACAATAAATGTATTTAATATTTCCTATAGAATCATTTTATGATAAGTTGAAGTGGTAAATCGTATATATTAGCAAAGAATACGTAAAGTTGCCGTTACAGTTGTTAGGAACCTATACGAAAACTACATGTAACTACGTATACATTACCGAATTTCAAAAAACAATCCTTGTTATAAAAAAATCATCGATCTTCTGTATAATAAATGCTACAGGTAGTTGTGTTATCTGAAATATATGCATAAACTCCAAATAATGTAGGCAATTTTTCTGCAACTTTTAAGTTTTAAAATAAAATTCGGCAATCGAAATACGTATCTGCATCACTAATAAACATGCTCAGCAACTGAATCTCCACTAATCCAAGTTTACGTTGTATGTGATGGAATGTACATTATACATAATTGCTTCATTGTCCCAATAAATGCAAATGAGACATTCTACTGGTTGTATGCAAATTATTTTGAGGAAAAACTAATAACGACAAGGATCTTGCTTTTCATGATGGTCGTATCGGGAAATACAAAATCGGTAACTACATGCATGAGAGTATTAATACGTGTGTGATTGCAGATGCATGTACATAGAAGTTATAAACAACTGTTTTATTTTAAGCTGTTATTTTTCAGCAGTGCTACAACATGCAATTGGTTGTTGGTGTGATATATTAGCTGTTTCATTGCCGTAATTGTTTTACATATTCCAATAACACAAAAACTGTACAACCAACATATATTCAAATTCATTTAAATCTTTCCATTTAATATTTTTCTAATGAATAGATCTGCTTTACTGCAATCCACAGTAGAAAATATATTTTTTCTGTAAAGTAAACCATACTGCTATAGGTCTTCATACAGAATATTTCACGGTGGTACCTACTTTAGCACGCTGGAGCTCCACACCTCAGCCGCCATTTACTAATAGCGGCGCTAATGATAGGCTTCCCACGTCCATAATCAAAATCATTAAGAAAATTTCTAAAATGGCAGTGGAATCCCGGCAAGAAGTGGAACAATGGCACCGCAAATTTAATTCGAAATACGTTAGCAGCATGTTTCCAGAAACAGCACTTACGAGAATTGTTGCAATTCCATCCAGGTATAAAATAATTAAGCGCACGTAAGTCGTCATATTTGTACAAATACCGGCAATCCTTGCACATTATTAAACAAACATATGCGAATATTAAACGTCTTTCCCATCGAAGCGACATGCTTCAAAACTAGTTTTCGAATTCCTCGGAAAGCTTTTTCCTCGCCAACTAATGCCAAGCTAATGAACTGCAAATTGGTCGAACTTGGATAGGTCGGAGCTTTCCTTTACGGAAATTCGATTGATCATAAGCAATTTCAAGAAGCAGAGCATTTTTCTCAAGGTGCAGAATGTGTACTATTAATTTAAATGGCTTAAAGATCCGTTCACTCTGTAAGTCGAGTTACAGTCAAGTCAATAAATTCGATTAAGTTCCCTCTGTGGGTCATAGAAAACTTACTTGAGGGATGTGGCAGGTTTTATTCAGAGGAGTTTAATCATGAAGCAAAGAAGTCAATCCAGTCTTACCTGAAATGAAGAAAAATAATTAACACATTATTATCAACAAAACTAGCTACACAACTTTATTACAAAATAGATCACTATACACTACCAGGAAATTAAATATTTAATATTAGGCTTATAGGAAAGTAACCTAGAGCAATCTGTAATAAATCCCTAATAAGCATGTACATATTTGTTGCAAAATTTCGTTTTCAAACAGCTGTCCTGCTCCCATTATTTTACCTAACGATTACACGTTTGTTAAGCAGGTCTTAATAAAGTCATCTATCTTCCGATCATCAGCATTATATTGAACGATGATTATTCTAGACGCCTCGAACCAAACATGCAGACAACTGGCATTTAGCATCTGCGAAAGACAATAAATAACTTCCTGCTAATGCGAAAAGTATGCGTCTTTGCAAATTATAAGCTACATGAAGCAGCAACGATAAATGTAAGTGGTGGCGCCACTCAGTGTGCGTGATTGGTTTATCAATAAATCAATTTTATAGATAGGACGTTATCAGTAATTATTGTACATTCCATATAGTATACGAATTACTAAAAAAGGAAAGAATTATTACACAACTTATTAAAAAAATTACCTTTGATATGTTATCAATATTGAAGCAATGATTTAAAAAACAAATTAATCAGCATGAATTCCATATTTTCAAGAATTATAGGTTTAAGTTCTGGAAAAATCCGGAAAGCAATTTTTACAAAAAAGCATCTCTTCCCAAAAAAACAGATACATATTTCAGAAAGAACAAACACCGGAAGAGACTGCATTAAAAAAGTTTATCGAAAAATGTAAACGTCCAAAGTTTCTTATACCGGAAATTCAGTACAATTAGCATGCAATCCTGAGGCAGCGAGTTGTATAGCGATAATACAATATTGGTAAATAATTAATATTATAAAAAGTTTACCCGTACATTCAGGGTCTGTATTTCATTAAAAGACGAAATATCTTAATTAGAAACTACAGTATGATCGAAAACTTTTACCCTCTAGAGGGCTGTGAATTTAAAAAAAAAATATGTTGACAGTGGTGAGTAAAGGTACTCAATAATATAACCTATACAATTTTGACAGAATCACTTAACTTTGACAGAATGTTTTCTACTGAAAACAAAGTAGTGCTATGTATGGAAAATGGAGGAAATCACTTTCAACAGCTGTAGTTTTTGTTATTAACATTTTTATGTATTCAACAGAAATTTTTGTGTTTATTAAAATGACATTACTGACATAACCTTAAACTGACAGATATAATATGCCAATGTGAATTTTAATACCACGACCACCAACATAATTTTTTAACTAAACAATTCCACAGCCCTCTAGAGGATAAAAGTTTTTGATCATACGGTACTTTCAAATTGATGTGCCGCCAAATGGGATACAAAATTTCCTTTGTAAACATTTACCCTCTTCGTGCCTGACAATAATACTACTTTTGGTGAATCTATGCATTACCTATAAGTGTAAGTAAAAAACAGAAAAGAGGCAAAACAACGGTGATGCCCCTGTTGTGGATCTATTCTGACGATTGTTATTATGTTATATTGTTAGGAATAACTTATAGTAGCTTTTGATGTAGAAATAATTTTTAACAAAAAAATTAATGTTTTTTGATACCAACACGTGTTATTAGCTAATTCTGCAGGGTGTTTTAGCCCTAAAAGTGTACGCCAATACAGCCCCGATAAAGGAACTAACTAGGCTTTACAACAAATGATTGATCTAAAAAGATATCTCTTCTGATTGAACAAACGCTTTAAATTCTCCACAAAAACAGTGTTGCTGGGAATTTGGAAAACTATGAACTAATTATAATTAGCCTTCTGTAACAACGAAGATAACTGAATTCAATTTCTGCCAACCCATGGAGCAGGTTGCTTTTGGAAAACGTCACAGTACCATAGAAAACGTACGCCGCGACGTTCTAATTCTAACGGAGAAAATGTATGAATACAACATACCCATGTGTATGGGATTTTTGACTACATATATGAAGACCTTTATCACTGTGGCGAAATGGACACTAACAAACTTTGAAAAACGTCAATATTGACTACCGTTACACAAATGTCTTAACAGATTTAGAAAACGGGCAACAAATACAGTTGGTCTGCTACTGAACCTGCAGAAAACAAAGTAGTCCATGCCAAATCGGGAAGAGTTAGAACAACAAATGAACATCGGATGAACAGAGCAAGTAGACAAATATGAATATTTGAGACAAACAACAGGAAAACAAAATTCAAACGGGCATCTTGCGGCTCCCTTATTTAGATTGCTTATTTTACTATAGTCTGTTCAATAAACATAAAAACACAAAGTGGCCTTTGATTTCTAAAATTTTATGAGTGTACTTCCAAAATGCATCTTTTGTCTAGGAATGTACTTACAAATAGTTACTAAAACAAATAGGTTAAGAGTGTGACATTTAATTAGCATCTGTCATAACTACTTTTAAGGATGTTAAACAAATAATGTGTTGGATACTATTGATGTAGCATTTATTAATAAGTATTTTTATTACATTTTATAAAAGTTCAGGCAAGAATTTCCAGAATAGTATGTACTTTGACACTGAATTAATGATATTTATTATTTGTCATTTTTAAATTCAAAGTCACCTTTATGCAGGTATGGAAACCTTTGCAAAACAAACTGCAGAATCCCTAGCAGACAAATTTTACGTATAGGCCAACTTCAAAAAAATTTATATGTTTTTGTGTTTACTGAATGGCCTATATTTACATGTATAGCCAATTTCTGTTTGCATGCTTTTTTCTTGTCTATTAATTTGTAAACAGCATCGTTCAAAGTGAGCGAGTACGGCTCTGTTGAAGTGCCTGCATCGATCAATTTTGGGTATGTAGCATTCGATATGGATCCTTCAAAAGCGTTCACGGTGCCTTAGAATTAGTCATGGGATCAGCAAGCTTGAAGGCGCACATCGCTGCAACTCACAGTGTCAAGTCGCCATACGGCGAGCTAAATAAGATGCGGCTGGAAGTCATACAGTGGATACTTTGCTGCTTAAAGTTATAAGTGTTTGTAGGCCACAAATCAGTGTTCACACATCAAGTAATCGCAGCCATAATCGTGCACTGAGTAAGTACGCCATTGTGACAACTCCAAATGCGTTTTCGAGACGTGACGTCAGTCGACAGACTTCCCCGCAGCATTTCCAACGAGTCATTCAAGGGATGACGTAATCCAGGGCGAGCTCAATCCGCGACATAGCAAGTTTCCACGCTCGATTTTAAGATAACGTGATACAGGAAATGATTGCAGTTTAAGTGATAAGTGTTCGCTTCAGACTGTGTGACGCTTTTGCCATCACAAATCGACAAACCAAGCTTGGTATCTTTTGGTATCTTTTTAACTTTGTTTAAACGTAAATATGTTGTAGGGTGAGATCGACTTCTATTCCATACTAGTACATGCGAGTATCGACGAACTTTCGCGCGTAGACATTCATATTAGAACCTATTCATTTCCTTATGGCAAAAACAAAACCTTTCAAATCTGACAATTCTAAATTGTCAGTATCAAATTATCCATCAGAGTTGCAAGCGGGTGATATTTTATCATATATTGCCATAAAAACTGATCTGCACAGTATTTGACACTGACAATTTAGAATTGTCAGATTGAAAAGTTTTGTTTTTTCCATAAAAAAATTAATAGGCTGTAACACTGCTGTGTTTAGCATTGTTCATTTATTTTAGGTTTTATCCTAATTTTGTATATGGTTTTATATATGTGTGTTTAACGATTAATATATAGTTGTTTATGTAATGAAATTAGCTTTTTTTGTGCGCATTGTTTGAAGTGGTTTTCAGCAACAAGTTGCAGACCAGCTTCCTGTTTTAGCAGATACTGATCTTTTCTATCTACGAACTAAGACAAAGTAACCGTTTCATGTGTACTCAGCTATATCTAGATAAACAACAGGACAAGTAATTTATTGAAAATGTAAATTCAGTTTGGCGTATAAAGCAGTTTTTCACTTAATATCGTAACATAAACTGATTTTAATCTCTAATTTAATTGAAGAACGCGGTTGTCGCCCACTCCGTAATGGTATTTTATAATCGATAAACTTTTTCTTACAAACCTTTTTTAGCAAAATTCTAAAAGATAAGAAGATAACCACCTTGTAGTCTGTTATCTCTACAGACGAAAGTTAGCTAAACTTATAATTAAAGCTGAGATCATATTTTCACCCTCACAGTAAGCTGAAAACTTGTAGAAATTCATCAAGTTGAGGAAAATATTTCGGAGATATATTTGTAATTAATTATAACAACTTGAATGCAAAAATCCGTAGACTCTGAAAAAGAAATTTAATTAACATCCGCCTGATAACGCCATTGAGATTTATGTGAAAAGTCTAAACATAAATTCATCTTCATTTCAAATCCAATAAGAAAATGCGCGAAGCTTTAGAAGGGAGCACCTTCAGCTAAAGTTGCAAGTACAAAATTAATTACAAAGACAGCTTTTTATAGCATGGCTCTTTGTGTGCATGCAAGACCTCCAGGCAAGTGACTCAACAAGAGTCATTAAAATTTTTATAATGGCAGTGTAGAATTTAAATTTGTCGTTTGACTACTTAACCAGGATTTACGTGCTGTTTTACTTCTGCTGCAGCGCGCAGGTGGAATGGCCGAAGAATGCCAGTTAATTAATCAAATATTTGTTCACCTACATTTTACGATGGTATAATTATCGGCTGGGGTTAATTATAGGACGATAAAGTCCCCGCGACGTCGTAGAGGCAATCTGTCTTATCTACGAGATAGACAAACGAAATCTAAACCCAGCCGCACAGGTAACTTTAATAATAGAAATTGAGTGAACTGCTTTGCACGGATACAAATATTTTCCACGAAACGTCTTGATGTTTGATTTTATATAAGATAATGGCCGCCCGTTCCTGGAAAATCGAATCAATCAAGTAAACCTACTGCGACGTTGGTAGCAGTTTCCAGCGAACTTTCCAATCTCGACGGAAGGGAAGTTGAGATATAAACTACATGGTTAAATTTTAATTTTAAGGCACTCTTCTTGCGCGTAACCGCCCAGAATGTGAAGCAAATCTGTATTAAAATTGTGCATTTTTCTATCAACCAAAGAGATTTTTATAGGACTCAGATTTATTGCTGTTGAAAGAATTCAATCGCCAAACTCAAAATCGCATAACAAATCTCTAATTTGTGAGAGACGTTTGAACATTACAGAAAATCTACCTCCATGGTGTTAGAAGCAGGTATATCTACAATCCTTCATATCTTAATTATGGATATATTTTCATTTTCAACCATACCCACCAACTATTTCTGCAAGTATTTCATGCTTATACGTACAATATTTCCGGTCTGCTCAATATAGTAACTTTTAATAGTGCAACATTATCAGTTTTGGAATTTCTTCTACAACAAATATTTCTACCTCCACGATTATGATTTATAGTAACTACGAAAAATTAAAAAAACGAAGAAAGAACACAAACATGGTCATCGTTCACGGTTTAAGGTACGCTGCAGCCCTAATAGGTGTTTTCTTTTTCTAATTATTTACAGGCAAACAGGCACCTCCCACATTATAAATCTTGTATTGGTTTCTACTGATTATTATATCTGTATTTCCTCTAGGGTCTATTCGCATTTCTTCTAACTCTGTGGAGCTTTATCTATAACCTTGAAGCATTACAGAAATGTCTTAATTCCACTGTTTCAGACATTTGTTGTTATGGATTAGTACATTTCTGCAACCGTCCAATGAATTCAGGATGCCATGCTATTCCGGAAGTAGAACATCCCTTGGCCTCCAGAAATCTAAGGTATGAAATGTAGATCATTACCTTCACGTGGGCTGACGTTTGATCACTAACGTTATTTTTAGAAGATTCTTCGAATCTTAACAAATGTATAATGCTGAAGTGCCGTGCATTGGTGTCCACATTGCGACGAACTGCACATCGCATGCTGAAATTGTGATTCCTGGTGTCTTTTGACGTAAATAGTCGACCAGCAGTGGCATTATTAACGCCCCCCGCAGCTCAAGCTTCTAGAACAGTGGTCTCCAAAGTGATATACGTCAATACTTAGAGGTAGGCTAAGTGACGGAATAAAATAAGAAAATTAATAGTGTTAAAGTAGTAATCCTAGCTGCCAACCTACGATATTTTAACGTATATACAGTGTCTTTCACTTGAACGGTTATCTCAGTATCTTCTATATTTTTGAGCATTATGATTTCGAATTTCGGTGGTTTGTATAGAACCCCGAGAAAATTTATAGTAAAAACCTAAAATGACAAACAAATAATTTTTTTAAATGAAAAATTACCTTCAATTTTATGTTTTGCTACGATTTATTTGCGCACCCATGTCATTTCGAAGTCTGTAGTACTTATTCCATATTGTGCCACGTCTACTTTTTGGCTTGCAGCGTAGAGAATAAAAGGTCGCATTGTCAGCTCAGCTTTTTTTTTCCGGCTGCCTTCGTTATTAGCAGCATGGAGCCAGTTTAAACGTCAGTAAGAGTTCTGGGAATTTATTGGGATGCATTTTCATGTCGTGTATTGGTTGCCCCAGTTCGGCGGATTTGCTTTCCTGAACCTTAATTCTACTCTGCTGGGGTATTTCTTCGCACGTGCTCTGAACAACGTGGGGCGAGTAAAGAAATCTTCTTCGGGCTGCATTTAATTTCACCTATATTCTATCGTGGACTATTTTCCCCTTACAGCAGTCAGAGAGGAGCCGTTAGGGCCGTTTGCAAAGATGTTAGCTTCCACAGCTCAGTTGAATGCGGAAATCGCTTAAAGCGTGAGCTTGGCCCCGTGCTTATCTTCCGTCGCATGGCCGCTTCACACCTGTGGCATGCATTCCTGTGGATTCGAGCTCCGTTCGGGCATTTTGACGTTTGGATCGACCTTGGGAGTACACAGTTCGCTCCGTGAGCTTGGTACCTGGGAGCACACGTGCCTGATTTTAATGCGTGCCATATCGCTGTTCTGTGAATACATACAATATTAAGAAATATGTATTAGACCTTCTGCGTTTTTGTGAGGTGCCTCGTAATTTGTCAACATGTAATTTTATATATGCACTGATGATAATTATACACTGTGATATTTGCATTCTCGCATTATTCTGTTTTAGATTATTTTGTGCTACTTGAGTTTACGAATTCTCTTTGAATGCCTGGATGCACTGGTCGTTACTTGGTAAAAAATCCGTTGGCGCCATTTTATTCCAGTATATTTACAGAACTGTACACGCCGTCTCCATTCGAGCTAGTTTCGGCCGGCAATTGTACCCAAGTAATCACAAGTCTGTATTTTCTTGAGAGAATAGCCAACGGAAATTTGTTTTACTAAAATACTATTAGGTGATCGTGTTTTTGCTAGGGCACTTTCTGTTTCAAAAATAGTACACAAGATAAAATCATTAGCACTTACAGTCTAATAGCAAAATAATTAAGTTTACCATAAAATTAAACGTAAAATTATTTGAAAACTTGAGGACGGCGGAGAATATGTTAAAATTGAATTTTCATATTTTCCTTCAGTTGAGTTTTAAAGCTCAAAGAGTGCAGTCGCACGATAATTTGTGTATTCCAGTTTTATTTACTCACGCGGTGCCAGTGACCGCGCCGTATTATCGGTCCCAGCTGTTAGTGATAAAACTAACTAAAATTTGCAGCTGCAACCTGATTCAGCAATAAATCGCCAGCAAAAGCGAATATGGCCTTCCCCCCGTTGCACGGGGGGAGTCCACCCTCACAACTATCAGTAGGCCCTGCAGCGCTGTCTACACCAATGATAACATCCGACCAGATGTACAACCCAGAGTTACAACAAATGCAAGTGCCAGGTAATTCCTATCTACAACCATATCAAACCATGTTTTACTCCCAACCCTATCAACAACCCCAACACCATTCACAAACCTCTACTTATTTATCTCAACCAGAAATAAACAATTCTTGGACCAAAGTTACATATAAAAGAGGCAGAAATTCTCAAGACGATTTAGTACTAAAAACCAAGTATTCTAAAGACAATGAATACTGGTTAAACCCACCCTCCACCTCCAACCGCTACTCACCCCTGAAAGAAAATAAACAGGATGATAACCAAACAAATAAAAATCCCGAAAAAAATAACCAACCAACTACAAGTTCCGAAAAAACTCCAAAACCACCTCCCATCTTTGTAACTGGTTGTGAAAGTATCGCACCCCTTATTAATCTTCTAAACCAAATAGCAAACCAGCAATACGAAATTAAAGCTCTCGCTGGAAATCAGGTAAAAGTACAACCTAAAACTGCTGAATACTATGGAATTATAATAAAAGCCCTAAACGAAAAGAAGACTGAATTTCATACATACAAATTAAAAGAAGAACGAGCATACAAGGTAGTATTAAAAAATATGCACCACTCTATTAGCACTCAAGATATCAAAAGTGAAATCGAGAAACTAGGACACACTGTTACGAATATTTGGAATGTCAAACAATATCGAACAAAATTACCACTTCCAATGTTCTTCGTTGATTTGAAACCTGCAGCCAATAATAAAGAGATTTACAATGTCGAGTACATACAACAATGTAAAATTAAATTTGAACCACCTAAAGTCAAAAGAGAGATCGTTCAATGCTCAAAATGTCAAAGATATGGACACACAAAAAATGTCTGCCATTTAACACCTAGATGCGTAAAATGCACAGGCGATCATTCTACAGACAAGTGTGAACGCAAGGAAAGATCTAAAGATGTGCGATGTGTCCTGTGCGGAGGTAATCACCCTGCGAATTACAAGGGATGTATGATCTATAAAGAACTTCAAAAGAAAAAATTTCCATCGATTAGACCAAAGCAGTATACTCCTCCTGCACCAATCATACGCCACCAACAGGTTCAACCAGGACTCTCATACGCCCAAGTAATCAATGGAAACCAACAACCCTCATTCGCCCCCAGCAATACAGTGAATCAATCCAATGACTTGCAAGACCTAAAAAACATGATGAAAAACATGTTCGAACAAATAGGAACATTACTAAACCTCCTAACAACAGTGCTGAGCAAACTCAAATAATGGATAAAAACTTAAAACTCGCGTTATGGAACGCCAATGGCCTGTTACACCATATCGAAGAGCTCAAAACATTTATTATAAACCACAACATTGACGTCATGCTAGTCTCAGAAACTCACTTTACCGAAAGAAATTATCTAAAAATTCCTAACTACTCTACTTACAATACTAATCACCCAGCAGGAACTGCCCGAGGTGGAACCGCTATAATTATCAGAAACTCTATTAAACACCACCAATTAAGCAGCTACAACAAACCTTTCCTTCAAACAACCAGTGTATCCATAGAGGACTCAGTCAGCTCGTTAACAATTGCAGCTGTGTATTTCCCTCCTAGATTCTCAGTAAAACAGGACCAATTCGAGGATTTTTATAGTACATTAGGACAACGGTTTATTGCAGGAGGAGATTACAACGCTAAGCATACTGATTGGGGATCCCGACTTATAACACCCAAAGGACGCGAGCTACTTAAAACTATAGAAAGCAACCACTTGAAACATGTCTCTACAGGAGAACCCACTTACTGGCCAACTGACAGGAACAAACAGCCTGATCTTGTTGATTTCTGCGTCACAAAAGGAATTCCTCAACACCTCTTTACTGCTCAGTCGTGTTTTGACCTATCCTCGGATCATTCCCCGGTACTAATCTCGCTGTCGACAAAAGCATTAAGTAGAGAAAAACAACCAAGTTTAAGTACTAAACGCACAAATTGGGATTACTTCCGAACCTTAGTAAATCAGAAGCTAACATTAAACGTATCTCTCAAAACTGAAGGAGACATCGAATCCGCTGTCAAGTTCTTCAACGACACCATACAGTGGGCGGCATGGAATTCAACACCTGAACAACCAATCATTACCACAGCTTATGACTGTCCCATATTAATTAAACAAAAAATCCTTGAAAAGCGAAAACTTCGTAAGCAATGGCATAGGCTGAGGACACCTGAAAGCAAACGTTCATTTAATGCAGCCACACAAGAGTTAAAAGAACTTCTAAACAAAAACAAAAATGAATGTATTCAAACATTTTTAGAAGGACTAACGGCTACTGAAGCTACAGACTTCTCGCTTTGGAGGACGACCAAAAAATTGAAGCAGGTTAAAAAAGCTTCTCCACCCATCAGGACACCCCAAGGAACGTGGGCCAGAACTGACTCCGAAAAAGCACGTGTCTTTGCAAATCATCTACAAAATGTTTTTAAACCACATCAATCACAAATTAATCCGGAAGAAGAAGCTGAACTTATTCAACAGTTGGAGTCCCCTTATCAGCTAGAATTACCAGTTAAGCGACTCAAAATCACTGACGTCGAAGGAGTAATTAGTACACTACATCCCAAAAAAGCACCAGGATACGAACTGATTACTGGTAAAATCCTAAAAGAACTACCTACCATTGGAACTAAATACCTTACTCAGCTGTTCAACGCAGTTCTACACACAGGGTACTTCCCAGATCAGTGGAAAGTGGCACAGGTTATCTTAATATTAAAACCAGGGAAACCTCCTAATGAGCCAACGTCCTATCGGCCAATAAGCCTCCTACCAATTGTATCGAAAGTTTTTGAAAAGCTTTTACTAAACAGGCTCATACAAATCTTAGAAAATAACGAGCTGATACCCAATCACCAGTTTGGATTCAGGCGGATGCACTCTACTGTAGAACAAATACACCGTGTTGTCCAAAAGATCAACGACACATTCGAAGACAAAGAATACTGCTCCGCAGCATTCTTGGACATCACACAGGCCTTCGACAAAGTCTGGCACACAGGACTTCTCTACAAGTTGCGGCTATCCCTACCTCTTAATTATTTCCTTATTCTCAAATCCTACCTAAATAATCGATCCTTCCTGGTAAAGTTTGTAACTGAGTATACGGAACTGTTTCCAATCACCGCCGGTGTACCTCAAGGAAGTGTCCTCGGGCCACTATTATATCTCATCTACACTGCTGACCTACCAACTACACCAGACACTCTGACAGCAACCTTTGCCGACGACACTGCGGTCCTAGCGTCCGATAGAGATCCCAACATTGCCTCACACAAACTACAAACTAACCTCACTGCAGTCCAAAACTGGCTGAAAAAGTGGAGAATAAAAGCCAATGACAGCAAATCTGTCCATATAACCTTCACCACTCGTAGAGCCACCTGCCCTCCAGTTTATTTAAATAACAATCAACTTCCTCAACTAGACGAAGTTAAATACCTTGGCTTATATATCGACAGAAGACTTACATGGCGCAAACATATCTTCGCAAAACGGAAACAACTAGGATTAACCCTCACTAAGATGTATTGGTTACTTGGATACAAATCTAAACTCTCCTTAGACAACAAGCTCCTGGTCTACAAAACGATAATCAAGCCAATCTGGTCTTATGGTGTCCAGCTATGGGGGACGGCGTCCACCTCCAATATTGAAATTCTCGAACGCTTCCAAAGTAAGGTGCTGCGCATGATAGCGAATGCGCCCTGGTTTGTGCCAAATACGATCATCCTAAGGGATCTTCGTATCCCCACAGTCAAAGAAGAAATTCGCCGCTTCAGCTCCCAATACAGTACTCGACTTAGAGCCCATCCTAACACTCTCGCAACAGATCTTATGGATCAACCCAATAATAACAGACGGCTACACCGACATGTGCCAAACGATCTGCCAACCAGATTTTAAATATCTAGTTATTTTAAGTTTAGTTGTAAGTTGTAGTTTGTAAGGCTTTTCCCATTGTCACATAAGGCGTATGAGCCTATTTGTAATAGAAGTATGCTATTGAGCATGCTTCTGCATGTCTATTATATTATCACACGAATTTGCTGAATGTACTTGTACAGTTGCAAATAAATGGGATATTAAATTAAAAAAAAAAAAAAATATTTTCCTTACATAACAACTTTGATTTTTTAAATAAATTTAGGTGCTAACGTATAATTCTTTCGAACATATAATTCTTTCCGGCATGTTTTGAAAAAGAAATCGACTTGGTAAAAACTCAAAATCACTTAAGAACCTAACAAACTGTTTAAAAAACTGAACACTGTTTTTACTCCTCAAAATTGTACGGGTACGCAAAGGTATAAATAACCCAAATGGGTTGCTCAAGTCCCATTACGAGGTCTCAACCACCCACCATAATTTCAAATCATCATGATTAAATATATAAAAAAAAACAATACGTAGAGGCCTTAATTTCATATGAAACGAACTGTATAAGTACATATATCAAGGGTACGTACAGTAATTTTGTCTGTCTTAGGGTACGCAATCAAAAAAGTTTTAAGACCACTGTACTAGAAAACGGGGACGTTTTGATATTAGGGTTTTTTGGAGGGGGAGGGGGATATATAGACGTTTCACTTTTTTTCACTTACAAGGCATCGTTTATACTACTTGGTAAAGATATCCCTAACACGTGTACGTAAATTTCAGTTCAATCAACGATAACAACTGATACGAACATCCCTAAAAATTTCTCCTACTAACCATCATTTGCTGGCGTTGTTCTACCGCTTACAACTTACAAGAAATTGGAAACGGTACTTCTTATACAATAAAAATCAATTACCCGCGAATACCCAATTACAGGGAAATCCTAAGGAATTATAAAATAGAAGAGAGCGGTCGTCACACTTCATCAAGAAAACGGCAGTCGCCGAATTTTTTAACTTGCCACCACAAAAATTGTGTGAGAACGAGAAAGACCTGATTCACTTCCCACATTTAATTTGCTCTTCATTAATTTATTATACTTCCATTTCTGCAACTCACGAAAATTATTATTTTTTGGCGGCCTGTGCTTTCAAGGTGCACCGTTCACGTGTGAAAAACCACTCGGCGGCCTTTCTGAAGATGATTAGCTTGAATTAGGAAAATTTGGTGGTTTTTAAACACTCTCTTCGTTGATTCGTATTAGTTCTTGCTGGTATAAAGTTGCTACATTGAAATTACCTTCTTTAATCAATCTTTAAGCTGCCATTTCAAAATGTTGTCCACCAATATAGACACACAATAGGAAGAGGAGGTGTCTAGCTGAGTCATCAATCCTGATACTTAACACTAGATTCTTCCCTCTCATATATTGCAACATATTAATATACAAATTTTAAGTAATTACCGTTATTACCACGTATTAATATTACTTTATTATGGTTGCAAATATTTTGATATATCTGTTTAAATGTCAGGAAATTTCTACTAAACATGTAAATCTAGTCATTTTTGTGGTAACTAGTCGACGTAGAAGATATAAATACACAAAAAAGGCGGATCATCCATTCGCGTCACTGATGTTTAGAAGAAAAACCACCATATACCAACGATGATCAAGTGTGACACCGAAATTTCCGTAGATGGAACGATTCATTGACAAGGTGTGGTCTTAAAAACACGGCGAGAGTATTCCAGTGGCATAAGAATTACATTTACAAATATATCAGTCTCTAAGTTTAACTTCTGCACTAAGCAAACAAAATCCTCTGTACACATATTTACTTTGCCGCTATCTGGAAATACCGCTTATGTAATTCAATGTAGGTCAAGCCTGATGTGTAAAAGCTAAATAAAGAATAGACATCTACGGCTTGACATTAAATAAACTTCTAGATGGCAGTTGTTCTCATACACTCAATTTCTTTTAAATTTCATGCAAATATACAATAGATAAGATGAAGACTTTATTGTATGAGCGAGTAGTGACTTTAATATGGACTTTTACATACAGCATATTCCAATGATAATCCTAACAGCAAAATCATAATTTCTTTTGTGTTCTTCATCCAATCTAGTCTAATCAAATGCAAATAAAACGAAAAAATTAGGTTATAATTCCAATTGTTGACGTTTCATAAGCACAACAAACTTTCCTATATTTTCAGATTCTTTAATATAAAATCCTGTCGTTTTCATTCTATCGTTTTTCAATAACAAACGATCGTCATTGCGTAAAACTGTTCCCATAAAGTACTCGTTGGCAGTTCTTGGAAGTTCTGAACAGCAACGCACTGTTAAACTAACACAACGTAACGAGGAAGTAAACTGTGTAACCATCGGTAGCTAATTTCCTGGGTTCTCTGAATTTTCCACATTTTCACACGCTTCGCTCGCCACGACAAAGCCGCTACAGGTTTGCAATGTGCACTTCGTGCGTGCGAAAAGAAAATCGAAATGGAGATAAAATGAAATGGAAATGGGCGCTGATTAGGCATTCACGACTCGGATCACGATTCCATTCACCTCGTAATGCATGAGTAAACAATGCTAAGCAAATCTTCCTACACACTCCATTCCGCGCCATTTTAAACGGCCACGGAATAACTATTTTTTGCGATATGGGTTCGATTCAATTACATTAATGCGGTTCGTCGAATATTGATATCGTGCAAAAACTATCCCTGACATTTTATTAGATGACAGGTTAAAAGCCATAAAATATCGCGATAGGTCTGTTTAGCACTTCTACCAAAAACCGCTGCATCACCATGTAAAGCCTTTTACGACAATTGGAGCTCATCCTGTCCTAGAATACATGCAAATTGCAGTGCTGCAGCAGAACAATAACGAGGCAGGTGCCATTTGTGGATCGTGAGAAAAGACCAAGGAGACTGGTTTTGTTTCTAGCTGTTCTATTCGAGTTGTCACACAATGTTGAGTTACAGTAATGCTGCATTAAGATATAGGCAAGACGAGTTCATTGTTTCAAGTGTACGCTATTATGAAAAATTATGTAACATTTTAAAACTGCCGACTTGCTGCTACTAAAAGCAGGAGGTTATTATATTTACATGCATAAATGAACTGGTAATGCCCCCTTATAACGGAACGGCTTAGAACAATGAACTAAAAATGTTGTTTTTGCAAAAGTCCATAATTCTTGTAGAGGTAATGCCTCATTTGGTCATTAGTACATCTTCTGCGACGCATTATATATTTTTACCTTCAAGTTGGTAAAATTAAAAATGCTACCCTCCGGCTTTGGCAACCGTGGAGTCTTGTTACCTACAAACCTCCTTAAGGAAGGAAGGTCGATGCTCCTGCACTGGGGATGTTAACAGGACCGACAACGAACAACACAAGTGGAATTCTATAATATTTATTATGGTTTTGACATAGGTACCTGTCTTGATAAACAAAGAGAGCCGTAATAAGCAAAGAGAGAATATACCGATGGGGCCACAGCAACAGCAATAAGATAACATGAACAAGAAGATAACACGTATTGCTTGAGTAAGAAAGAGATAAACATAGTAGCAAATATTCGAGAAGGCTTGACTCTGAATTTAATTATGACATTTGTCAATTAAACATGCCTACTAATATATTTTTTTATATGGCCATCTCTTTCTTACTCAAGCGTTCTATTTGCTTGTTCATGTTATCTCATTGCTGTTATATATAATTATTAGGGATGTCGTACCCGGTCTAAAATCAAACCCGGGTACCCGAAAACAGTACCCGGGTACCCTCGGAGACCCGAAATATATAACAAAAATGTTAGCGTACATCGGAACATCTTTCTTTACGCCGGCGCCGCGAGTTTTAAACTGAACTAAATTGAAATACTATCTACTCCCCAATTGTAACTGCAAGTCGTCTGTTATTTGTAAATATTTTCACACTTCCAAGTGCTATCAAATTCAAGTACTACGTAACTTTTTATTCGAAATTCGTAGCGTAGCAGCATCAAAATCACACAGAGGATATTTATGTTACTTCATCCCATACTGAAGCGATTTAATGGTACTATTGACGGGTTGAATATTTCCGTGATGTGGATTTATTATATGAAACAAGGAACATTATGTGGTATGGAATGGGGTGATTCTGGTTATTTCTGCAGGGTTATGTTTTTCTAGAGCTTATTCCTATTGTTTTTAAGTTTTTAAGAGATAGAGTAACAAGGTCAACACATCACCAAGACACACAACTCACACAATGGTTGCTGCGCAAGCACCAAAGGCGCGCTCCAGCTCTGTATCCCGTATCCGGGGCAAGTTGATCATTGTACCGCCAGATGCCAGTGCATAAAGCACCAGCCTCTACACCGCAAGGTAAATGAGGTTACAGATTATACTTACATACATCATTTTCTCCGAAAAAGGCTGGTTTTCTAGAAATTACATATAATTTACTAGTCGGGTACCCGGGTCCTGAAAACATACCCGGGTTGACTATTACCCGGGTCGGCCCGGGTACCCGGGTACCCGCCGACATCCCTAATAATTATGGCCCCATCAGTATAATTTTGCTTGTTTTATTTATTAATATGCAACATGCTCATTTTTTGTATTTTTATTATACATACATATTTAAAATGTTACGATGCATATTTTTCCATATTTGGGTTATTTGTGCATATTTACATGTAGTAGATATTTTTAGACATCAGTCCTAACTGATTCATATATATATGACATCGTTCTACTGCATATTACGAAATATGTTTTGGGGTTTCTTTTTCTTCTGAGGTCAGAATTTTATTATAGTTGATATGCAAGATATACAATTTGGTATCAATGTAACACATGTTATAGAAAATTGCACGACAACTTTTGAATACAAATTATTCCAACAACAGTTGGCTTATATGAAGTCTAATTTTACTTCAGTTTTTAAGATGCCTGAGAACAAGAAAAAAAGCACTCGACAGTTCCGTAGTATAGAAAATTATAAATTATACAAAATATATACCACAAAAAAATCAGGTTATGTCAAACTTGTGCAAATAAACCATATTTCGAATAGCAATTTTGATGATTTGGGGCCTGGACTGTTTCCAAAAATAAAGAACCCCCCTATAACATCTGGTGATGTCGAAAGAAGTTTTTTGACTTTATAAATATGTTCTACGTGACAGACGGCGATTTAGATTCGATATCAAATACAGTAGAACTCGCTTTTAACGATCACGGCTACAGCGAATTCACGTTTATAACGAATAATTTTGAAGGTATATTTGAATTACATTTGATTTAATGCATGTATTTCATGTTTATTACGAATTCGTTTCACGGGAATAACGAACCAAAATTTAAGAATACATTCTCAGAACTGATCCTTTTCATCTCCCAATAAAATGTAACTGAAAGGTATTAGGTATTTTGTTGTGGCAACATTGAAAATAGTGGTCAGTTAAATTTCGCAGTAGGCCACTTTCTCTAGCTCTCTTCTAGCACTCTGTACAATAGCGCGAGATAGTGGGCATTGTAAGCAACTCCGTTTTTCTTAGAATCCAGGAGCTACCTGCAGGATCCAGTTCTTCGAAAAGCGATAATGGGTTTCGCCCGATGTTATGGCTCAGTTCTGTTATCGCATTCTGCAAAACGAAAGTGTTGCGTCATAGCCACGTCTTAGCTATTGTATTTAACAAAACCCATTACAGGATTAAAAATACAATAGCTATAAGACGTTGGTCTATAACGCAACAAAAAGAGTTGCAAAAATCTTCAAGTGGATGTATCTTGGTCGTTCCTTTACTGACATTCCGTATGTACCTACGTATTTTCTAATTGTGGAAAAATGTCGGGAGTCAAACGGAAAATTTTATCGGTTTCCGAAAAAGTAGAAATTATACGGAAGTTGGAAATTTGCTCAAATTATGGCCTTCTTGGGTATAACGAATAACGGTTATTACGAACAAATATAGCGGTCCCGTGGAATTCGTTATAACCGAGTTCTACTGTATCACAATTACTTGATGTCTAGATTTACAAAATATCTATTTTATGTTGTGCTTTTATAAGTAGAATATTGGTTATTTTTTGTTGTTGAATAATCAGTCATTTTGAGAGTGTTTATTTTTTGTTTTAACTTCTTTTTTTAACTAAAGTTGGTATAACGACAATCTCTGTATTTTTAAATTTTAGAGGGCAAATGTTATATTTATAGTGCAAATTTAACATTGCTAGTGCGAATTAATGCATGTTGTTGATATTTTTTAGTACGTATATAAGTGCATATGTAACCATCTTTTTATTGCATATAATCCTCCCTACGGTGGAGGAGTGTAACAATCTGAATTAAGACTGTACGGGAACATCGATATGGGCCTCCACTTTTTTAATAACCCATTTTGACTAAGGACACAGCACAGTAACATTTTGTGATGTTTTTTAGTATTAATTGGTAAAAATTAATTACAAAAAACACAAAGTTTTGTGGGAGTAGAAAAATATGAATCGAAGTAAAACAGCAGCATCAACCAATAATTATTATAATCACAAAAAGTTAAGGTACCTATGTACTCTATGTAGGTGCATAACTATGTAGGTCTATTAAAATACATAGCAAACGAGTAATGTTATCACCGCTTTTGTTCCGTGCTTTTGCTTGAAGAAACACGGAACTGATATTTTCTAAATCGATCCTTTTAGTATATTCACTTTCAGTTGAATAAACAAAATAAGAACACAAGAAAGCCAACAATACACATACAATCAAGTATAGGACATAGACAATTGGACCCGGTAGAAGTAGACGGTTTATTATGTGTTAACAGACTCGCAAAGAAAAATTCAAAAATGAATAGATAATCTGAGAAGATATTGAGCACATGAAATTGGAAATAAACACAGATAACTGTAAATATATGGTGATAAATCAAAAGGAAACAGAAGAAGAAATAAGAAATAGCGAGGAAAGTAAAGAACAGCAACTAGAACAGGTAACACTATATGCAATAACAGCAAACAGGGTACAAAAAGCTACAAAATTTTACTATGGACTAAATAAAACAATCTTCTGAAAAAAGGATATAAACAAACGAATGAAAAGGGTATATAATACAATAACAGTACCGACACTGCTATACAAACGTGAATTTTGGTAGGTAAGCCAGATGAAATACAAAAGTGCAATAAATGCGACTGAGATAAAACAACTGGGAAAAATAGCAGGAACAACACGCATGGACAGAATCGAAAATGAAAACATAAGAAATCTAAGCTGGTTTGGATATCAAGTATAACTCCCTTACAACGGACTCAGTTTTAACGTACATTCGGTTATTGCGTTCTTGAGAAATTAGTCCCGGTCGAATGTCCAGTTTTATTTATTCTTTTAAAACGTACTTCCCGTAAGCTGCATATTTTTTTATAACGTACCTACTTCACTGTAAATACATGCAAAGTCAGCAAAAGTCGTCTACATTTTCGTTTACAAGCTTGTTTAAGAAATACACCTTCTAACCCGTGTAAAAAAGGCTAATGAATGAATGGATGAGATGCTGGTATTGTCAACTGTGATAGTGTTATAACGGGGATAAACATTGATAAGGTTCCTAGAAAGCGGCGAAAACACCGAAGATGACTATTTGAACGCATCACTGAAGAATGAAAATTATTTACAACACCGTTTACTGAAAACTCGAAACAAACAGACGCTAATACTAGATTTTTTAACGAAGATTGTTCAACAAAAACACATTATAAGGCTGTACCATAAGTTTTATCAACTCAATTCAAACAAATTCTCAATTAGCATTAAGGCATGAGCCCCATTGTTGTATTGGTCTATAGATTCCTGTATGAAAAAATTATTGGATTGTTAAGGAGGCCATTTTCTAACGTCAGTCTGCTCTTCGGCATCCGAAGCAAATCGTAGTCTCTTTAGCGATTGCTTTAAGAAAGGACATGCACTTTGTGGTAATATGAGTATGAATAATGAAATGAACACTTTCTATGCTCATGTTCATAATTTTAGAAAGTTTTGTGAATTTAATTTGTCTATTTCCACCTAAAAGTGTTTTCAATGCCTCATATCTTCCTCTAAAGTTGCAACACAAACATGTCCTGGACGCGCCAAATCTAATCGACTGTTTTCCTCATCCACATTATCTACATCACTAAACCACTGTGTTGGTAAGAATATATAGTCACCATCGACAGCTTTCATTCTCTTCTGAATTTCTAGTGGTTGGCGTCTTTGGGCGACTAAAAATTTGATAACAGCACGCACATCATCTTTACACGGATTTGTTTATAGCGAATGCTATTTCCGAGCTCCATAAAAATGCACACAGAGAAGCAGCCGCAAATAAATTTTATACTAATACGTCAATAAACAATTTCAAAACCGCATGCAATTGTCATAATGATCAAGCGACTTCTGCGCGATCCAAACGTGTTTCTATTGAACAACCATCGTATGTATAGCCTACTTTCGTGTTGTTTCTGAATACTTGTGTTTGTGTGATACTTCAAAAATAAAGTTGCTTCGTAATCCAGTATTTGTTTAAACCTACTTCTCTAATAACGTACAGTTTTTCATGGTCCCGGTACGTTATAAGCGAGTTGTACTGTATAGAAAGGATGGACCAAAATAGGCTGGTAAAGTGGATGGTAGATGTAAGAGGAGAGAAAGAAGAAGAAAAAGGTGACCTAGGAAAACATGGACGAAACAAATAGAAGAAAAAGGTAGAACAGTAAACGAGATGAGACAGATGGTAACGGACCGGAAATCAGGGAAAAATGGGTAAAAGAAGGATAGAATGAAACAAACACCGATGCACACTGAAGGCATACGAAGAAATGAGAAGAAGATAATCGTTTCGATCTGGATATTATTTTCTTTTTAAATCCTAATGATAGACGCCATTCATTTGCTAGATCAATAGCTTGTCTTGACCTCATTTAAGTAATTTCTCAATAGCTTGCGATCCTGAAAAGCTCGAGTAAATAATTTGGAAGTGTTTTTTAAATTTTGGTTTGACCACTGTCTTCGGCCGGTAAACTGTCCTTACCGTTCTTGTATAATATAAAAAAATAGTGACGAGACTAATTAACAGAATATAAAACTGTATACATCGTATATGTTGTAGAACATAAATCATAGAACGTGAGGTCATAAAATAGTAAAACATAAATGGTTAATAACTGCCTGCTTAGCCGATGTATTAATATGACATAAAAAATGAATTAGAAAAGAAAAACAAACGTTACAGTTGTTTTATCACAACAGTATGACTAACAGCATAATAAAGAGCTAAACAGAGAAACTAGTATGTTTCAGATAGCTATAAATTTATTATTATTTGAATAAATGTTTGAAGAGTAGTTTCAATTTCAAATTGCATTAAAATCTACAGATATGCTTGACCAAGGAAGTTTAACTAGATAGTACTACTCTATTTATATCATGCATTTCGTGTTATGACGAACACAACGAGATTGCAGACAAACGCCGTACTTTTGAAGTGTTTAATTATACAACATTGAACAGTCCCCTATAGCGATTGCGAGATTAATTACTATATAACTCCTATTATAGTAGTTTTTAACATCCCACTAAGGGATATTTTTAAGTACGAGTGCTGCTACAATGTAGTAATGCCGAATGCAGCTGCCGCACACACTCCGAACCACGGAAAGTATTCTAATAGATATTTATAAATCCAGACAAAAAAGTATCGATCTTGAAATGTAATTCTTGCAGTATGGCTGTATGCACCGTTCTGTTGAAACCGAAATTTTCTCAATAAAAATCATCCACAGTCTTTTACTGTCTACCTTACCGTCTTGGCAATCGTTATATATGTAGATAATTAAATATTAGAAACATGCTTTTTAATGTAAGGAAAAGTAGCATTACATGTTATGGATCCTAACTGAATGTATTTAAGCGCTGCTAATAAAAATAGTTCTAGTACATACTAAGAAGCGCAAACGATAGATCACCTTCATGCTATATTCGCGACTTCAATTTTTTGAAATTTGTTTTGTTGATATGAGCCGTAATGATACAACATAACCCGATTGCGGTAATAGAATGAAAATATCGGAAGTAATATCAATTCATAATGAAGCTGTCATACAGGGTAATGTAACCAATCAATTCACCAAGCCATATTTTAACCTCAAGGTAGCACTTACGTGAAATTGAGCACTTTCATGACCTAACACAAGCATCTCTCATACTTTACAATGGTTATGCGTTTAACTGGTTCTTGTATTCATTGGTCTTGAAAATTACAGTCTTAAAATGAATAATTTATACGTTGTTAGAATTTAAAACAATGTGAAGGCACTACAGTTACATGGCACGCTGTTTAGGCGATTGTATTTAGGCCAATATTTCAATAGATTTTTAAAAAAAATCATGTGGAGTTAATGTCTACTTTATATGCGATTTGATTTTAAAGAACAAATTTATATGTGAACATGGCTATAAATATATAATTTTATGAATGATAACGCATAGAGCGAGTGGTCTATGATTTTATTCCAAATAAACTTTCTCAATGATATTCAAAAACTCGCCATACAAAGAACTTACACATTAATGTCTGTACTAATTACTGCCGAACATTGATGTCCAAACCAACTGAACAAGTTCTCGACCCGAGCCTGGTCAAAAAAGACTAATTAAGTTCTTTCTCTACGAGACCGAGTGTTGAACCTCGCAAAAACCATCATCTGTAATAATTACCGGGTACAGAATTCGACCTTGAACCGCGAAATCCATTATTGCAGCCACATTTAGATTGTGTACCGAATACTTGCGCGTTTAAAGGTTCGTCTACGTCATAGCACGTTCCCGAGGGACTGTCATCGTTTTGATGGCATGCTGTCTGCACACTGAACACCTCCTGAATGGATTATTATTGCTGCATCAGAATGGAATCGCATTCTATGCAGGCGTAAAAATGGTTCAGCCAGGCGGAAAGTAACGCGATTCTGCGAAAAAATTAGAGGCGGCAATTTTTGGAAACACTAACTTTCACGTGTTGTTCTTTTGATATATAAGCTATGATTATGCCCTGCAGTAATGCTTTAATTATGAGAAAATTATAGCAGGTTTGCGGCCACACGATCAGTGAAAATCTATACTAGTAAAAGAAATATTTACTTCGCCCCTACCATTCCAGCTTTTAGTGTCTTGTTTTAAATAATGCAATAAATTTCTCTACAGTTTATTAAGCCAGTTCAAATTCTCACGAGAAACTTTCATGTGTCATTGTTGTACGCTGTACAGTGTCGGTGCCAATAGCTATTTTGAATTCTGGGATCTTTAAAATGTTTCCGAGTTTTTACTAAATAGTTAACTGGGTCAAACTTCCACGTCACCAACTCAGTTTCCGGGACAGGGGAATTTCCAGAAACAATAATAATTGCTGACCTTTAAATGTCCGAGTACTAACCCATATAGTGGAAAATATAAGAGCTGGCCTTCTGCATATGTCACCAACAAATATTATCTAATAA
Organism: Agriotes lineatus; assembly: GCA_940337035.1. Classification (NCBI taxonomy): domain Eukaryota; kingdom Metazoa; phylum Arthropoda; class Insecta; order Coleoptera; family Elateridae; genus Agriotes; species Agriotes lineatus. Next base: position 18,704,305 of record OW679198.1, on the reverse strand, counting down.
CAAATGTACTAAACAACTTTTAGATACTTTTGGATCTTTATGAATTTGCATTTATTTTTTACTTTACATGGTAATCTCTTCTGCTCCTTTAGAGATTAATGTTCTTCCAAAACAAGCTATATAATCTATCCAAAGTCGAATATATTTTTTTGTGTATAAGTGCTATTTTATCATAGGTACCATAGGTATCACAATTATCCAGCTGAAATATTATCTGAGCAGAAAAATCTGTGTATATTTATAGCTACATCATTGTTTTCTCGAGTCAATTATAGCTTTTTCAATAATTAGCTCAGAAGCTAGTAATTACTTTTTTCCACAAAACACGGCGGCAGGATGTTAAAAATGCTATAAGAATTCCCGAATTCCCTTTGTATTTGCAACACAAACAAGGAAATACGTAAAATTAATTAAATAATGACAAATTTCTGAGAAGAGTCATGTTTCGTACTAATATTTCTAATTAAGGTGTTGTTCCGTGAACACACGTCAATTAACGGAATTTGCTGCAATTTCCCCTCTTTAATAACACATTTGAGATGTGACAAACTTTAATAACACATTTGAGATGTGACAAAAACGGGACGAATTTAGATTATCCACATGCAACGTATCATTAGCATCATTAGTCGACGGTAATGAATACAACAAGTATAAAGTACTTGAAAAGTGGCAGCTGAAGCGTCGTTGAAGGCATTTAGCAGTATTTAGCAATACGAAATCCGGTTTGATCCACACACTAGAGCTTCTTTTTTTTGGGCGACTTTTATTATTTTATCAAGGCTTCATCGTCTTTTAGGTGTTTTCAGTCGGTTAATTCAAGATGCCGCATTTATAATATGATAGTTACTACACAAGGCGTTGAAAAAAAAAGATAAGGTAGTAGAAATCAAAGTAACAAACGAGTTCCATAACGCAATAAATGGATCTTCTCAAGAGTTAAAATCGCCAAGATCCCAAAAGAAATCTCCAGGATTTCTTGGAGGACCCATGAAAACCACTAATTATGCAATATAAGGTGACCCAAAATATACTGACAATTTTAGATGTTCTCGATCAATTGCGTAGGAGGAATTTAGTTTGGACATACGCTTTGAAAACCCAGTTCGCTTAAATACAAATGAATAAATATTACTTGGGTGTACGTTACTTTTTTTAATTAAAAGTACGTTTTTACACTGTTATTAATTTGTTCGTCCAATTTAAACGGGTTATATTTGGTAGGCTATTGAATAATACAAGTCACTTTTCTTAAATTTCTTTCCCATTGGGATCCCCAACATCACCTACTAAAGCGTGTAGTTTTTTAGTAACAGTACATAAAGCCTAGTTCTTCTAACAATAATATAATCAATTTTTTCAAAACCCTATAGCATATTTGACTTTTCTCAAAACAAAAGAGTGAAAACTAAAATTTTTGTAAAAAAACATTTTTGGGAAGACCCAAGAAATTAATTAAAATCTTAACATACTACAGCTTTATATTAAGATGCAACTTTTTGTTATTATAATTTTATTATCCGATTTCTGCACAAGATCTTACCAGATCCTATTTTGAATTTGAAAAAAAACGGGAAACAATCGATTGCACTTGTACCAAATAATATTTTTCTTTAAAGTTTCCTTCGGACAAAAGCGATGGGCAGAATGTCTTACTGTACAGTTGTTACATGGATGTTCGCAAAAACGGAACAGTATGCGGCGTAATGACACGAAGGGATTTTTTTACAGCAGGTAGGAAGGGTGAAGTGTACCTATTTGCAGTCTTAAGAATTGCAATTACTGTAACATTAGTTAAATTAATTAATCTAACACATTAAATTAGAAAGTTATTAAAGGGTATGAGACAAATCCTGCACTATAGACCACTTGTGAAAAAGACAATAGGGCGACCCGAAAAGCCGTGGACTGATCAATTTCCGTAAGACCGGAACAAAACCCTATAGATTTAAACATGGAAACGCAGACAAAGAATCACCAAAACGATTTAACATTAGTACTATGTATTTATTTCCTTTAAAGAAAGATGAAACCAACTTGCAATAATTTCTTTTTATTGCAAAGCAGCTACAGTCACCACTTGAAAATTTTACAGAAATGGCATTAACACAATTCCAAAGTGCAAAAATAAGTTTTACATACTATTTCTACAAATATAAACTCTCAAAGTTTTCAAAACACGTCTATGAATTAAATGTGTATTGAAGAGTTTCTCGCTCTTGGCAGTGTTTGTCAGTGTATAATTTCTAACCTACACAATCCATTAAAACAGCCTTGCATCATTAACAATAGTCGGTGCCTTCCAGCCATAAACAAACACGAACTCCTTGAAATGTTCAATTACGGTTAAATGCTTCACCAATTATTTGCAAAAATAATCTTAGGGCGTTAAGTTAATTGCCTGGATTATTACAATTAACATAAAAGGTTTAGTTTCTATCTGTGTATTTGTTTATTTTCCATCATTTAAGAGGTTTACCATGGACGAATATGTAGATATCGTTTATAACGACGACCAAAAGAATTCCGTCGTTATATTCGTAGGTCGGTATATACAAACACGCTATAAATTAAAACGAACTCTTCCGCTTCTAAACGCCAAATAATTGGAGCTTTTTCTTGGACGGTAAAAGATTTCCGCTTTGACATTGTCATTTTTATGTGCTAACAGTTCGAGAATGCATTAACATTAACAACTAAAGAGACCCCACCCCACCCCACCACGTTGTATGCTCCTTTACAATTTCCACAAAATTCAGTAATTCTCCGGAAACTTCGAAAATTTTTCCACCGCTCGGCGTTATGTACGATTAATTCTATCAAATTTTCGGTTTTCGGCCACTATATCAGTTCGATCGCTATAACCGTTGTCTTAATAAGCGATACATTCACTATGTACCTATTTCATACGGATTCTGTAGGCGACTTTAAATGTTTGCCTTTATAACCGGTATGTCGCTATATCCGATGTCGTTATAATCGATATGATTCGTGATTAGTAACCAAATAGTCGCTTATTACAGTTAGTGCTTCAATTTCGTTTTGACAACAGCATTTGCCTTATTTTAATAAGCCCAACCAATACACAACTGTAGAGAAACAGCAGGCTATGTAGAACTTTTTTACGGAACGTACAAAAGGTGGTCGATGTTTCCTTCTTAGAATTTAGAGTTCGATACCCTCCTTTAAAACCCCTTCATGACACTAACCCTTGGTTATTTTCCCATGTCGTTTACAAAGAACGATGATATGATGAGTTAGCCCTTACAAAAGTGGGGGCGACGAACCATCCCAAGATTAATCACAGCTCAACATCGAAATCGCAAGCTGCCGGCGATAAGTTCACCTTTGAGAACGTCCCGGCATTTCCGGCAGGGATCTGCTATTTCCTGTCTAGTATAAATCGTAAACGACCATCATTGGACAGTACGCTCACGTGTTGGCTACTGCTAGCGCCCATACTTTATGATGCTGTAATGGTAGGCATATAAGCAACTTAATTGTATAAGTGTGTGCCTTTGCACTCGTTCCACTTGCATTTCCGAAAATCCAAATAAAAATTATCAAGTCGTAAACGTTTATCTTGTTTGATGTGGCTTTCTCGTGCAAGCCGCCGCCTGATAACAGGATCCTTCACATTTCGTCGAATTCACGTTTGCAAAATGTTACTGTGAAGTATAAACACTGGCTGATAAGCCTGGCCATCAAACGTGCCCGTTGTTCCGTTTTGCACTTCATTTTCCTTATAAAGATCTGGAAATAAGTAGGTGCGGTGTCTGATATCAACTCTAAACATAGCGTTATTTTCTTTCGGTTTTGCTTCCTTGAAATAAAAATAAAAATAAATATTTCCCTGTGCGGTGGCATTATACGAGGGTATAGATAGATAGCTATATATTGAGTATACCACACACAGATTTTTTTTTAAATTTCAAAGAAGCGACAGCACGATTAGAGTTGATATTAGATACCACATTTATTTATTCCTAAACAACTTTCTTTCTATAATAAGGACTGGAATTTTCAGCAAAAAGGATTCATAACCGCTTCGTTAATATAAACAACAATATCAAGACCGAAATTCTATATCATTTGTTTGCGTTCCAACCGCAAACGTATTCAACAATGTGGATTAGTGAGAACATTTTCAATGTCGTGTCAGAATACATGAGTTGTTTATTTTAATGGATAACATCCAAATGTCACAATATATAATGATAATGTTTTGATCAAAACTAATATAAAACCGAAATAATGTAAATATATTCTACTGTATTTATTCAATATGTTATTCCAATTTTTATTCATTGTTATTCGTAACACTGTAACGGCGCATGTTTGTTTTAGATGCTAAATAGTATGAAAATAATGTAAAAAGGCGATCGTTGTTTAAAAAATAATACAAAGATGGCTTTTTTTAAATATATAGCATAGTAAAAGTTGCTTCGTGTAAAGAAAATTCTGCGCTAAGAACTGCCAGAGCAATCTGCAAGATTCTGTGGGCTGGTAAAAAAAATACAGCAGTTACCAGCCTTAATTCAGTGGCGAAATTAAGTCAAAACCGTACATTATACACCGGACATTTCCACACAAACTACAAGCATTATTTCCATCTACCACAGAAAAGAATTTACAGATATTAAAGCATCAAAAAGCAGTGGCGTAACTAATGTGCGATGCCAAGAACGGAGAGAAAGGAAGAGCGGAGAATGGAAGAAAGGCCAGGAAATGTGGAGAAATACTGCCCCAGCATTTGCCTTAGAGAAAGTACTCTGTTGACCCAGGAAAACCACTTAAAAACCTGAATCACAGCAGACGGCCGCGGGAATCGAACCCGTGACCTCCCGAATGCTAAGTACAAGCGCTAACCACTAACCTACACAGCTCGGACAAACACATGTTCAATCTCGAATGTTGATAGCAGAAACAACTGCGAAATTTGTTCGTTCAGCTGCACATACGTTCAATCTCATTTTGGGACGAAAATTTGTTTAAAATATATCCCACATTGAAATTATTGCATTGGCCTGTTGGTCGTCACTCTTTAATGCATTATTTGCCATTCGTAACTATACGAACTTTTTCGGGCTACAACGGAAATAATGTTGAAAAGTTGTGATAATGACGAAAAATATGAGACAGAAGAAATGAGAGAACATGTACAGGGCGGCAAATTTCGATAGTTTCACAGGGGATCTCGATTAACTACAGGAGTTACATATGGAAAAATGAATCCCCCATCCTCGATCTCTTTATGCCAGAAATGCTTACTGGTAAAAACCAAAATGGGCTATCGTCTTTTGTTTTCGAGTTTCCGTGATATACAGCGTGATTGGGGAGAAATTATTAATAAACATTCTATTGGTAAAAAAGATCTGTCAATTTTTGATAGTAATGTCCCAAGTGCATGTCAAATTTCCTACGATTTTGTCAAATGCTACGTGCTTTCGTGCATTTGAAAAAATTGGGCAATTCGATTTCTACAAGGTATATTCGACAAACTACATATTTTAACGTTAATATCCATTTTTAAATTAGAAAAAAAATAATTTAATACAAAACCGTGAATTCCCGAATGGCAGAATGTATTGGCAATTTGCACCAGTGCCAAAAATGCAAAATTATCGACAATTTGCACTAGTGCAAAATTATCAACGCCATTTGTATGCGATTGGCTCAAACTTTTAAATTCTAGCTCTCTGATTGTTTAATTATTTTTTTAGGGAAATAGCCATCATAATATCCTTTCCAAGTGTTCAGTACAATGACAAAAGCCTAATACCCCCCCCCCCTCTTCTAAAATCTTCGTAAAGGTAAGAGTTTGTTATTTCTCACAACAGTTACCTGTAACCACTGCATCAGCCGAAAGGTATTTTTGAAGTTGAGGTTAGATTTACATAAATCCTATTTGCAAGATAGAATAGGGTAGCCTTGTTTATTTACTTTTGTGTTCTTTGAGTTGTTTGAAAATATCCTATCATTTTATTTGTATTCGTATAATTAATTATGGGCTTTAGTCTAAACCTCTAAACCAACCACTGAAATATGATACTTTCAAAATTTAGCACTGAATCGAAACGAGCCCAAAGCTAAATTAATGACCGAGGGTTGTTTTTAATGTCGAAGGGCATTTGCGGGCAGTTAGCAGAGAATTCCCATATGGGAATGTTATGAAGCCCGAGGCGACTGGGGGTGGCATTTTTACAATGTGAGGATTCTTATGTGATTTTTCAGTCGGTGGGCGAGGTCGCACACGTGTGAATGCGGAAGCTAATCCACCGCGGGTGTCATTCCACCGCGATTATGTGTTTTTAAAGTGAATTGAATTGTGTAAGTTATATGGATTCTAACTTATAAGAGAGCGGATGAAACGATGAGGTCTGTAAAAAGGGACACTACTGCTTGCGTAGCTTTGAAAATGTAGTTATTGTACAGCGGAGTCGAACATTAGTTATTGTTCGTACTGAGGCTGATTGTAGACAGCTTTATTAACTGGGTCGTTGTTCATTGTCATGGTTGGCCTGGGGTCAACTTGCCGTAGAAAGCGCTCTCGTGCCTGGATTAGTGGCCATTCGGCGAGATGGTCCACGATTCTTCACCTGTTAAGCATCTTGCTTATCAGTGATCCCAGTGAGCACGACTGGGTATCTTGGGAAGCCCGTCTCCCAAAGATTCCTTGTGCCTGTGTCTTTTACGGTCCATGCGGCCACCGTAATTGCGAGTTAGATTGACATGGGTTGCACCCTTTGATGCAGTTAACGTTCGGTTAAGGCATACTAGATGCGGTAAGCATCCGTGTTTTCAAGATTATTACACGCACATCATCGAAGGTGCACCGAAGAATATACCTGACGATGTCTTCTTCGAGATGCGACGTGGGAACGCCGCGGGGGGCATAGAACCCCCTGTAAGTATTATGTAATGAGCACATTACTGCTAAAAGCTGAATGTTTGTTGTTTTGCTTGCATAACTGATTGTGGAATTGGCTAAGTTTGTATTTGCGGTCGGGCGTGTGTGACCACCTGCTATATGAAAGGACTCGCCGTTCGCCTTGCACCACCAATATCATGTTTCTATTTTACAACCTCAGACCACAGGGGCGTTATGGAATTTCGGGTAAGTCGTCAGTTCTTGTAAATGTATGTATGTGAACCGATCTGAATCCAAGAAAAAATAAATTAGCTCGGGGCACCGAAAATATGTGCCTACATATTAGTATATTAGTTAGTATGTATTTCTAATCGTGTACAGTTAGAATTAAGAAGCCTTCTAAAGTACCTACTCTGTTCATTAATTTAATGTTATGTTTTGTGTTTGCGTTTTCGTGTTGTCAATAATTATTATCATTAAAAAAGTAAATTCAAGCGCCCCAAAATGTTGCTCGCATACGAACTTCAAATGGTCTTGTAAGACCACTGACCATAATCATACTATAAGATGTACAACAGGCAACCGATATAAACAAAAGTTATAAAAATTAACAGATACAATAAAAATAAATACACAATTATCTCTGGCGTCCAATGTTGCAAAGTAAGAGTTGAAACGAAAGTAACGATTTAAAAATACCAAACCGTACTATTTCTAAGGCACTCTGTTGGTGTATCCGATTTTAGATTTCTAAAAAATTAAATCTATTTTGTTTTATTGATTACAGTTTTTTGTTGTTACTGTATTTTTCTGGTAGATAACTGCTTTATTTCTGTATATGCATTGTTTTTTAAATTTTAATTAATAAAATTGTGACATATTTAAGCATAACGGTGTATATTACGATAAATACATACATACTACGACGACTACTACAGAAAATAACCTTAGAATTAAACAAAAATCAGTTACCACTTCTACAATAATTTAGAAGATGCAAAATCTGATTGTTTACGCTGCTAGCAATAGAGGGCGTGGTTGATGGCGTGTTATTACAGTGACTTTATATAACACAGTGGCGACAATAGAGTGTGACTTTTTTATTGGTCGCTCGAATCGACCGCCATTAAGAGGCAAAATTTGTCGATACTTTTGTTTGTTTATACCAAATCGAGGTTAGCAGGTTAGGCTTTGCGTCAGTTTGTTTCAAAACTGACGCAAAACCTAACCTGATAACCTCGAATTTGACATAAACTTACAGTGCCACCAACATATTATTGATACGTTGTGTAACCAGGGCCATTCAAAAACGTTCAATTTATTAAGTTAGTAGGCCATTGGCCGCCATTTTGTGGCAAATTGCGCCTATTGTCGCCACTGTCTCTATCAAGGCACTGGAGTAGGCACTACCTCCTGGATTAATATTAATCCAGCAGGCCTTAGACGTATGCTTTTTAAAATAAAAAAAGACAAACTTGTAATACGTACAGTGACTTTATATGAGACAGTGGCGACAATAGAGTGTATTCTTTTTTATTGGTCTCTCGAATCGGCTGCCATTAAGAGGCAAAAATTGTTGATGCTTTTGTTTGTTTATACCAAATCGAGGTTAGCAGGTTAGGTTTTGCGTCAGTTTGTGTCAAATTCGAGGTTAGCAGGTTAGATTTTGCGTCAGTTTGTGTCAAAACTGACGCAAAACCTAACCTGATAACCTCGAATTTGACATAGACTTACAGTGCCACCAACATATTATTTCTACGTTATGTAACCATGGCCATTCAAAAACGTTCAATTTATTAAAGTTAGTAGGCCATTGGCCGCCATTTTGTGGCAAATTGTGCCTATTGTCGCCACTGTCTCTATCAAGGCACTGGAGTAGGCACTACCTCCTGGATTAATATTAATCCAGGAGGCTTTGGACGTATGCTTTTAAAATAAAAAAAGACAAACTTGTAATACGTACAGTGACTTTATATGAGACAGTGGCGACAATAGAGTGTATTCTTTTTTATTGGTCTCTCGAATCGGCTGCCATTAAGAGGCAAAAATTGTTGATGCTTTTGTTTGTTTATACCAAATCGAGGTTAGCAGGTTAGGTTTTGCGTCAGTTTGTGTCAAATTCGAGGTTAGCAGGTTAGATTTTGCGTCAGTTTGTGTCAAAACTGACGCAAAACCTAACCTGATAACCTCGAATTTGACATAGACTTACAGTGCCACCAACATATTATTTATACGTTGTGTAACCATGACCATTCAAAAACGTCCAATTTATTAAAGTTAGTAGGCCATTGGCCGCCATTTTGTGGCAAATTGTGCCTATTGTCGCCACTGTCTCTATCAAGGCACTGGAGTACCTCCTGGATTAATATTAATCCAGGAGGCTCTGGACGTATGCTTTTAAAATAAAAAAAGACAAACTTGTAATACGTACAGTGACTTTATATGAGACAGTGGCGACAATAGACTGTATTCTTTTTTATTGGTCTCTCGAATCGGCTGCCATTAAGAGGCAACATTTGTTGATGCTTTTGTTTGTTTATACCAAATCGAGGTTAGCAGGTTAGGTTTTGCGTCAGTTTGTGTCAAATTCGAGGTTAGATTTTGCGTCAGTTTGTGTCAAAACTGACGCAAAACCTAACCTGATAACCTCGAATTTGGCATAGACTTACACTGCCACCAACATATTATTTATACGTTGTGTAACCATGACCATTCAAAAACGTTAAATTTATTAAAGTTAGTAGGCCATTGGCCGCCATTTTGTGGCAAATTGTGCCTATTGTCGCCACTGTCTCTATCAAGGCACTGGAGTAGGCACTACCTCCTGGATTAATATTAATCCAGGAGGCTTTGGACGTATGCTTTTAAAATAAAAAAAGACAAACTTGTAATACGTACAGTGACTTTATATGAGACAGTGGCGACAATAGAGTGTATTCTTTTTTATTGGTCTCTCGAATCGGCTGCCATTAAGAGGCAAAATTTGTTGATGCTTTTGTTTGTTTATACCAAATCGAGGTTAGCAGGTTAGGTTTTGCGTCAGTTTTGTGTCAAATTCGAGGTTAGCAGGTTAGATTTTGCGTCAGTTTGTGTCAAAACTGACGCAAAACCTAACCTGATAACCTCGAATTTGGCATAGACGTACACTGCCACCAACATATTATTTATACGTTGTGTAACCATGGCCATTCAAAAACGTTAAATTTATTAAAGTTAGTAGGCCATCGGCCGCCATTTTGTGGCAAAATTGTGCCTATTGTCGCCACTGTCTCTATCAAGGCACTATACGTGTTATTAGAGTCCCTGTATATACAAGAGTTGGGGCATGTAGTGAGATTTCTTTTGGATCCACAAACAATGGAGTACCTGATTTTTGCTTATTTTAAACTTTATGCATAATTCTGCAAACTAAAACAAATGAAATATATATTTGCTGCATCATATGGTTCTTGATTTGTGGTTCCAATGGCTCAACTCTTAGTATATATAGGAACTCTACGTATTATCACATCCACGGCTATTTTGTGCAGTTACAAACGTCAATAATATTTTGTTCAAATGTAAGAAAAACAGAAATCCATTATTTTTTGGTGTGTGTATGTTTGGATAATAAAATTCTGCTGTAGTAAATACCCTACTGTAAATATGTGGTGTGCAATTCGATTCCTAAATGTTAAGTAGCCGTTCAATTCGCGGTATAATTTACAGTCAATATTTGGATTTCTTATAATACGCGCGCGTTTCCCGGAGTGTAAATGTTTGTGCCAAAGAAAAACAAATATTCAAGACCTCTTAAAAACATAACCTAGAATTCGGCTTACATTAATATTAATAAAACGCTTAAACATTCCGGGCTGCTTGCCAGCTATCTCAGCGTATACAGGCGGTACAACGATACCGATATTTACATAGCAAATAGTCATCTAAAGTGACCACAGGATTAGCCCACATTAGTAAGGCAACAGGAATTTATACAGTGACACTTAGAAATCATTATTCTGGAGTGTCGCTGCAGATTGGCAGATATGTCATTGACCGCACCTGCAAGTATCGACAAACATGGCTGAATTCGATTCAGGATTTTTTATTCGCAGCACGGAAGAAAGTAATTCGCCTGAATAATAATTAACCCGATATATTGAAAAACTGCTGCCGATTTATCTTCACTCCTACGACTTTTACGAGGCAATTCGATGCGAACGTTGCACTTCCGCAACATAAAACTATCGATTGTTTCCCGTATTTTAAATTTTAGTAGCATAATGGTTATTTTCCTCAATTATCTTTCAGCCATTTAGTTTTGCTGAAGGGCGTATACTTTGTTTGACTGATATTGGAGATATTTTGAAAACCTGTAAAAGCAAGAACGTATGAGTAATCAAAAGCCACATTTTAATAGGTATCAAGTATTCTTTGAATTGGCATTTCCCGTTGAAGTTTGTACTACTTTCACTTTCCTGGATTTTACTGCTGACTCCAGAATTTACGGAAAAGGACTTTCCATTTGCGTATCCTTGACTCATCCCGGAAATATTCTGAATAGTTGATGGCTACTAGTTTTTACAGCATTATACATATTGATATGTGAATTTACACAGTATTAAAAATTTGGCCGCGTTAGAAAACAATTTACGTGATACGATTTTTACTAAATTACCATAACCTTTCCTTTACAATTAATTTAAAGTACAAGCAAAATTAGTACTTTTAATATTTATCTCAGGGGTTTTATTTTGCAAAATAAATAAACTTCTATCACCTATTGATTCTTTCCCGTACTAACCACCATTTGAGCATGTTTCGGAACAACCTCTGTCGTTCGACTGTTATCTCCTGGGTTACTGTCATAGAAATAATTTTATTTTTAATATTAATTGTTACCCATACAATCAATAACAACATCGATTTGGGCAAAATAACTTATTTTTTAATTATAATCTGTTAATAATGTGTGCACAACTATAAATCAGTTCATTGGTACTCTTATGACTGGACGTTAATACATACAAATAAGTTACCTGCAATGGGTTTTTTCTTTAGGACAAATAAACTGATAAAATCAATTATTGTTGTAGATTATTAATCAAGATAGTTCCTCATATAAACCAAAACAAATTAGTAACTTCGCTGTTTGTTTACAAACGAAGTCCTTAAAATTACACCAGAAAAATATTCATTGCCTCGAAAATTCTAATAAATTTAATCTTTACTTCACTTTCAAACGTTTGATTTTGTTCAGAAAATAGTCTTTTCGACGACCACCGCTAAAATTAGGCCGTTTAGCGTTAGCTTTTTTCACTAAAAGTGACGTTTTATAATTTAGCGTGTTTAAAATGAGATCAGCTGTTTACTTTTAGCACATGTGTTATAAAGTGAAGGTGAGGTTATAAAACTACAATTTCGAACTGGAAGTGAGGTTGTAAAGTTATCCTAGTTACTTTTTGGGTTAGAGGTAAAGTGTTTTTAAATAATTAAAACGTTATGTAATGGATAAAGTCAGATGTGTAGTATTAAAATTACCTTTGATAACTGACTTTGACAGTACTGGCTCCACAAACATTCACCTGCGCGTCAAGGCCATCTCTTTATTATGACATAAATTATAACTGTCATAAATATCAAGAGATCCAAAAAAAACTGTTCCTCAGCGGGCTGTGGAAATTCAACGTATGAATAATATGTTGGTGACACTGCACGTCAATGTCAAATTCGAGGTTAGCAGGTTAGGATTTGCGTCATTCTGTGTCATAACTGACGGAAAACCTAACCTGCTAACCTCGAGTTTGACATAGACGTACAGTGCCGCCAACATACTATTCATACATTGAATTTCCACAGCCTGCTGAGGAACAGTTTTTTTTGGATCTCTCGATACAAACATTTGTTAAATCGACATTTATGGATTAATAACAGAAAATTTAAGGCCAATATTCATAATTTCATAATTTTCATGTATCGTGCATAAACATCAACTTTTAGCACTTGTTGCATAAAGAGCTATTAAGTTTACTCACAGTCCGAAAAAACGCACTTCCACCTTCTTGCAAGATCTCCTGTTTGATTCTAAATTGTCGTTTAATTCCGGTGCTGGCTCAAAACTGGCTTGTCTGCTTCCGAGCTTGTGCGATTTAAAACTTACATCTGCACATGAAACTGCCTCTGTGCTAACACCCAAATATGTCGTTGCACTACGGTGTACGGTCCTGGCTTTACTAGCAAGCTGATTACGACTCTGCATCGCCTTTCTTCGTTGGTAGAATTGTAAATAAATTTCGGCATCCCTTGGAAATCTGTTCAGTTCAAACTTGCGTTAATTCAGTTCATTCGTGATTCTGGTTTATTTTTATTGTTTTGGCACTTTACAACAGGGTAAATAATTCCGGTGTTTACAATACCATTTAAAACTATTAATTTGTAAATTTATAGAACGACTCAAATGCTACGTGCACGCACGCAACATTTTTGGTCTGATTTTTGTTTGTTTGTTTATTTAACCATTGTTTCTACCATCTCCATCGTGATTGTTGCTAAGCAAGTCATTGTTTTTATTGTAGTGTCCTTTTTACCGGTATCCACAAGTAACAATTTTGACCTTTCTGTTTTTATAGATTATGATTACTGTTGCATAAGTTACTAAACTTCCAGGTGCAATAACTAACTGCAATTCAGGTAAGTTACTTTAGTTAACCAATACATTGACAATTTAATCAATATTATCGGGTTTTAGGTTCTCCCGATCCTACAATCAAATCGATCCTGTGCCGTTACGTTGAAATCTGCGTTACACAGATCGACTTCATGAATTAACTTCTCACGATTAACATTGTTGTTACATAGTACATCTAGGAAATCTAATTTTTGTTCAATTCAATATGATAACGAGTCGAAAAACGCAATGCTTCATCGATTCGTTACACGTCCGGCAAGTAAGTATTAAATTGACTTCTTTTAATATTAATTTGACTAATACAAATTGATTTATTTTAGATGGTCGTTATACAATAATGTAGCTGAAATCTAGTTTAAAAATGAGATCTGTTCTAGATAAAATTTTCTTTCATTAGCCAATATTGCATGTCCCTCAATTTATTATCAGCAATTAATTATATTTGCATGTAACAAAAATCATAGCAATATAGTAGTAAGTGGCATTTTAAAAATTTCTAGTACCTGAACTTGCAATCTTTACTAATCACAGACCACTATTGTGTTCTCATAAAACAATCATTTTTAGCCACATCTTTACGTTTATTTGTCAAAAAGAATATAAAAGCCTTTTTTATTTACCACATGCTACTGTCTTGAGGTTACGATACTTTGTTGAAGGTTAAAACTGTCTGCCATTTAGGTTAACTACTTCAAGTAGGCAGTTTTCACATTCAGTGCTAATATAATTAACCAACAACTACTGTTTTTAGGCAATAAACCATTCTGGCATTTTCATGAGCAGTGGTACTAAATTTGAAAAAGCCCGATCGAAGTAAAAGGCAGAGTTTTGGAATTAGCACCGAAAATTTCGTATCAGATGGGTGCTAAATTGTGCGTCTTAGGCAGCTGCGAGTGGGAAAACTACTAAATCCCACATTATTTTCCGCCCGATGCATATATCACACTTGCCCACTTGATCTGATTACATTTGCTGTAATATACATTAGCGTGGCTAATGAGTTGGCGAAGAGAGAGATATGAGTTCAGTTGTGTTATTTATGAGATCACTTTTTATGCAAGGTCATAATCACCTACATCCATCGGTTGAGTAACAAAATTTTGGAAAGTCTTATATCACTTTCTGATGTCGTCATCTAGTTTCGGCTATACCTTACAACAAAAAATTGGATGAATAATTTTCTGTATTTCCACAAGAGGCAAAACACATACACGTTAGGGAAATCCATGGTGAGCATTCTTCTTAATGTAATTGCACATTTACAAGATTCACTTCTCATAGTAACAGCTGCTGCGTACTCTTGACAGCTAAACCACGTCAATGTAACATATGTGCACTATTGCTAATAAGTAGTTTGTAATTTTTTAACGATATGTGAAATAACTATTATTAGTCAATATTAATTATTAATAGAACATAGAAAAAATACACCTTAGTTTCAATGAATAAATTTGCACACTAACCACATCTAGAATACAGCATAGCTATTTGAACGCAAATGTAGATTACTTTTTCATACATTAATTTCCCTTGGAAGCTAAGTTAATTACAATAATTTCACGTATTTGTGTTCAACACTAGTTACTTCCTATACATTACTCTAAAATGCAATTACACATACATCGGGTAAAAGTAAAAAAGAGACGGCAAGGCGTGCTCTGGATTAACACCATATCTCAGCTGGCTGCAATACTTCCTTACTACCACAAAAGGTTTAATACCTTACTTGGTAAGCGACAGGCGTGCGGATTGCAGTGCTAAGCCGAAATATTATAGCATAGAAATATTGGAAATTCAAAATAATAGTTATGTATGTAGTATGTGTTCGTAGTAATTAGAAAAATGTATAGAAAATACTGAAAATAGCACTAAATTTCATTGCAGTAGTTTTTTTACTTCCTTCTACAAAAAAGGAAGTATTGGATTCACCCCAAAAATTCGAAATTGTCTTTTCAACAGATCTTCACGTTTCAGAGTCCCCTGAACCCAAAAAATATATATTTTTTCATTGGTCTGTCTGTGTGTCTGTCTGTCTGTGTGTCTGTCTGTCTGTGTGTCTGTCTGTCTGTGTGTGTGTCTGTGAACAGAATATTTCAAGAACGGAAAGAGGAATGGCGTTGAAACTTCATATATAAGTTTTGTGTACTATGTAGATGCGACAGCAAGCTTTTTAAAAAAATCGCATAATCGGAAGTAGGTGTTTACTCTTGTAATTTTTCAGTTTTTTTTCGATTTTTTCAAAAACAGCTAACAATTTTTTTCAAACTTCACATTTTTATTACATTTTGAATGTGTATTGATGTGAGACAGGTGATTTTCCAGTTGAATACTTCTAAAATGGGTTTCTTTTGTTTTTTTTCTATTTTTTTATTAACTCCTATTTTAAATAGAACACCCGTTATATTCTTATATTTTTGAATTCAGCTTAAAATTCTAGAGAGAATATCCCTTATGCAAATTTAGTTGGAAAGTTACCATGGTAACGGCGAAAATTGATAATCGGAAATTTACCGGGAAATTTCCACTTCTGTCACTGTCATCAAAGTATTTAGAAACAATGGAGCTCTGAACAAAGTCAGTAGGCCGATACTGATTGTTGCTACTGTGTTTTTTCATTCGTGATATTCTCTATCAAAATATAACGCGTGCTCAACAAATTTCCCTATGGAAATATTTGGAAATATGTTATGCAGCTATTTTTTTTTCAACAAAAGCATTCGTGCATGCCTCCAAGAAAAAATCCCTCCTCCTTCGGAGTCGGGATTTTTTCAGTTGGCATGCACTCATGCTCTTATTGAAAAAATAGCTGAAGAACATATTTCCAAATATTTCCGGAAATTTTTCAAGCACTTGTTATATTTCTACTGAAAATTTATCTCTTCAACCAACGCTCTATTGTGTACTGTTTTTGCAGAATTTGTAATTTTAAAAAAATGTTGACATGCTTAAAAATTTAAAATCAAATTTTTGGCTAATTATAAGATCACTGTAAAAAGAAGTTGTGTGCGTGTATCGCACCAGATTTTTTATATAAGGATAGGCGAATTTAATTACTAATTAAAACTAGTTGTACACTACGTACTAGCTAGAATTCAGAATACTCCAGAGCACTTTTAATTTAAACGAAAGGGGAAACTCAGTTCTTTAACAAATCCCTTTTTAACAAAAAGCTTTTAACGGGCATATGAACACGTTATTTATAGGTAGAGATATATTGTTATTTAAAATGTTTATTAATAAACGTGCGTTGAATATCAAATATCTTACAATTTTAACTTTGCCAGTATAGAAAATCTAGATGTACCAAATGAAACAATGCATTTTTAATGGTGTTTCAATACTTCCCACTGAATAAATACAAAATCGTTCCGATTGAAAATACTAATACGTAATTGGATTTATCTGCCATTCAACATTAACTCATGAGTGGTGGCTACTCGTATATCAGATTTCATTTATATTTTAATTAAAATCGTAGAAACCTTTTAGTGATTTTTCATAAGGGAAATTTAAACTAGCAAATAAATCATGTCGCTTCAGTGTTTATATGTTTACGAAAAAAGTATTAATCAAAGCATTCCAAGTATGGTATGCCAAAATTCTGTTTTCGTGCAAAAAATTCTCAACTGTGACAAGTTCTGACGTCATTGGAGTCAATTGTACACCGATGGCTGGATTCTATTATATGTACACTAAATCTCAATAATGTCAAATGTAACGCTTTGTTCTTTTTAATTATCACCCATTATTGTAATCTATCAATTTTATCTAATAACAATAAAAACGGAAAACTTAAAATTCAATAATAGTATAATATACTACTTTATCTACTTTCAGTTACTGACTAAAACTTCAAAATTTCGAATATTAAAAATATCGCATAATCTAGGAATTTTGCGCGGAACGAAGTGTCAATTTCGTTGCTGTGACATTTGAATGATATATAGTATGATAAAAAATTGTTTTTTCTACTCTCTGTGTAGAAAGTCGGCTTTTGCGCCCTAGTTTTAGGAAACAAAACTGTCAATCTCCAACCAGTGGGAGCCAATATTTTTTGCTCCCGCATTTGTGTTTATGTCACCATGGATATCACACCAAAGCTTTACAAAGTTATGCTGATTTAGAACTTAGACAAAATGTCACTACAGAAATCTAGAGTCACTATAATGATTTCCTAAAGCAAAATTTTCGAAATTTCGCGCAAAAGAACATGCGTTCGAAGAAAAAATCATATACAATGAGGTCGTAAAGTTTGGAATAAATTCAGTATTTCCTAACATGTACGTTTCCGGCTAAAACGCTCGGACCCGTCGATTTTTATTTTTATTTGAGCATTTTTTGAAATAAAATGCATACATACAGGGTGTCCCGTCTATGAGGTATGGCGTTATCGATGTTTTTTTTAATGGAAACCCCCTTTTTTATTACGGAATCTGAAAGTACGCATCTTTTTACTTACGGTAAGCTGATTTTTGATGATCAAAAATTAAGAAAAAAATTTAAAAATTCCAAAATACTAAGTTTAGTAATTTCTAAAACAACTAAATTAAATGTACAAATTGTGCACCGTTGTCTGCCTGACATTAACTAAGACGACCGATATGTTTTTGTTGATTGCTGTCATTGATAAAAGCGTAAAATCACACTTCTTAAAATCAAATTTAGTATTTTGCAAATTTAATTTTTTTTTTCTTAATTTTTGGTAATGTGACCTATACCCAAAAATTACCTTAGCGTAAGTAAAAAGATGCGTTCTTTCAGATTCCGTAATAAAAAAGGGGGCTTATATTTAAAAAAAACATCGATAACGCCATACCTCATACACGGGACACCCTGTATGTATTCATTTTATTTCAAAAAATGCTGAAATAAAATTAAAAATCGACGGGTCCGAGCATTTTTGCCGGAAACGTACATGTTAGGAAATACTGAATTTATTCCAAACTTTACGACCTCACTGTATACAGTGTGGTCCATTAAGTGTGCAACAAATGGGAAATTTTTTTATTAGTTGTACAATCGAAATTTAAATATTGCCAAAAGTTAGTGCATGTTCGATAACCATATCAGATGCCCTTATAATGGCTTCAAGTCAAACAATATACAGGGCAGGACAAAACATATGTAATTCGTTCAAGAATAAAGTTACCTTATTTAAAAAATATAGCAAAATTTTATTGAGAAAAGTTGTTTAGAATCAATAGTTATGCTCAAATACAAAGTCACGGCATCCTATTCGAATTTTGATTCTTTTTTTGTAAAATTTTGTATTATCCCCGTATGATACATATTTTTATTATTCTGATTTTATTAAGAGTTTTTCATATGTAAATTATTAATAGTAAAGCATTTGCCTTGTTAAAAAGAATATTTGCGAAATTCTAAAGTTCTGTTAAATATCGTTGCAACAAACATGAAGTGGACGCTTACCTAAAAAAATATAAATCCAAGTAAATTTTACAAATACTCTTCAAGTTGCTAATAGTAATTTATTATACAAGACGATAAAGTTAAATTTTATCCACGAGTGAATCGTTTAACGTCGAGACGAAGTCGAGACGTTAATGATTCAAGAGTGGATAGAAATAACTTTATCGTCGTGTATAATACAATATTTTTTTCTATAGCAAGAACTTTAACAATTTCAAAAGAAAATAATGACAGTCAATCACATTTCAACATGTCAGTAGCTAGATTGGGTTGCTACGATAATACGAAGCTGTCATATTTAATTTAAACAAAAGTTAGAAAATTAAATTACTTTATCTATCCTTGATGTTAAAGTGCTACTTTATCTACCCTTGCTGTTAAAGTAAAACTTGACCTTTTGTTTTGAGTTGATAAAAGCACACTTTAACATGTGCTATAGAAAAAAAGTTATTTGAAAGGGATGTGGTTGTGGCTACTTTAAATACATATAAAATCAAAATAATAAAAATCTGTATCATACGGGGGTAATACAAAATTTTCCAAAAAAGAATCAAAATTCGAATAGGAGGCCGTGACTTTGTATTTGAGCATAACTTTTAATTCTAAACAACTTTTCTCAATAAAATTTTGCTATATTTTTTGAAATAAGGTAACTTTGTTCTTGAACGAATTTCATATTTTTTGTCCTGCCCTGTATATTGTTTGACTTGAAGCCATTCTAAGGGCATCTTATATGGTTATCGAACATGCACTAACTTTTGGCAATATTTAAATTTCGATTGTACAACTAATAAAAAAATTTCCCATTTGTTGCACACTTAATGGACCACACTGTATATCACTGCACAGTGGGTCGAAATAAACAATTTTTGGCCAAAACTCTGAAACTTATGAAACTGATTCAAAATTAGGTGGCCATTTCAGAAAAAATAATGAGAAAAATCCCATTGAAAAATTGGGGTAACTTTGATTTCTAAAAAAAATTCTAACATTTTGAAAAAAATAATTCGCAGAGAACTCAGCCTGATAATTAACGAAAAAATTGTGAAAAAATTGCCTGAATGCCGTAGGGTGGTTTTATGGGGGTTGAAATCAAAATATTAGAATTAAAATCTGAAATTTAGTATTCACATTGTATTCAGTCTGACAATGAACGCAAAAATAGTGAAAACATTGTCTTGATGAATAGGGTGGTTTGAAGGGGGTTGAAAGTAAATAAAAAGTACAAAAAATTCAGAAACCACAAAATTCTGTTTGTAAACTTATGGATTTATTCGGGATGTTTTTTGCAAAAACGAATAAATATGTGTTACCAAAAATTTAAAAAACAATACAACTTCATAACAAAATTAAAATTAACAAAAAATATGTTATTTACAAAATCTAAACCAAAATGAGATTATTTTATAAAATACATTTTTTTATTATTAATCAATAATCACTTTCATAGTCACTTTGTGCCTCACTAGAATCATTTTCAAACATGGATGTACTAAATTCATCAACATCAGATGAAATTAGGGTTTCCATTGATGTTTGTGTACCTGATGGTACTTCTGTCCTATATCAGTTCTAGATCAGTCCTATATCAATATTTATTAACAAATAAAATCGGCATTTGTCTAAACTTCCGCAGTCTAGCTTATAAGTAAAAATTACACTTTTAAATAGTAAATCACTTTATAAATTAAATTGGATCAATCGTTGGAGTATCAATTACTTCTTAAAAAGCAAGGTTTTTCACTGCACCATTATGTTTAAAAGGTCATGGTTTAAAAAAGCGCAGCTAAAAGTTGTGGAACATTAAAGTCCACACTTTAATATACACAGATATTATTTTAACAAAGTCGGAGTTGGCCAAAGTAAAATTTAAATAAAAAAATAAAGTTAAATTTAGCTGTTTTTACCGGCGCGGCGCCCAATACCCCTTTTTTATGATATGCTTTAAGTCACAAGCCATATATTACTATATAAAGTGAAATATTTATCTAACATAATATAACCCTTACCGTGTTCTCTGTCAGACATGGCTAATTTTTAACTTAAAGTTTAAAAAGTCACAATCACAAGAACACTAAAATTTCACTGTACAACTACAGACTTACACACGTCTTCGATCTAAGGGTTGCAGAGTGAAAAATACTATATATTTTAAATTATATTAATACTATAAAGCCATCTTTTCATATTTTGATATAAGTATTCATTTATTTTTATTTATTTATTTGGAGTTTTATGTTTTTATTTTTATAATCGGTTAAAATATTAGAAATTTTAGGGCTTGTTTCATTTCGATTTTCTTAATTACATTTTTTAATGCTATTCTGGATATTTATTATACATCGTTTTATTGGAATAATGTCCGGATTAGAAACAAATAAAATTCGGTCCGTATACACAAATTTCATATGAATTTTAACATTAGTTAAATTTTCTATCCATTTGTTTTCAATATTATTCTTTTACAAGTGTTTGAACATTTGGCTTCCTCTTTGTTACTAAATAGTCTTATTTTTGTTTTATGATGTGTTATTTTTCTACATTGATTTGCGGCTATTTTTAGTTTTCGAAAATATTCTGATTTCCCCTTATAAACATGCTTAGCCTATCAGTATTGTTGGAATTTCTTTGTTTTCTAAAATTTCCCATCATTTGAAAATGTTTTGTTTTAAAAAAATATTTTGTATCGACGCGACGTCGTTAATTAGCGTTGCTAATGTTTTTATTGCAAATTGAATATGTAGATTTTTCAATGTTTTATAATATTTAGTATTTATACATATTTTAAATAAGTGAGCAATTTTCATAAGGTGTTTATAACTATTGCCTAATAATAGGTTAGTTCGTAAGCGAGCGGTTATAAAGCGTCTGATTCGGCCTGGGAGTGCGAGTTCGAATTTCACCGGCTGCATTGTCTTTTTTCTTTGTAAATTGATATACCAATTCGCATTACTAAGTGTTTCCTCTTACAGTTTTCAGGATTATTAGCACCGTTAAGGAATTTTTAACACTCTTGGATTTCTTTATTAAACACGTTAAAACAATTGCTTTCTTTTGTAAACTTGCTATTTACAGATAGAGTAAGTCCACGTATGTTATAAGCTCAAAAGCTAGTCTTGACTATTTCTATGTGCTTTGATACATTTGACATTGTTTTTTGCGCTGGTTTAAATATATTGTGAATATCTAATGTAGTATCGATTTTTAGTTGCTATAAACTCCTTATAACATGCACTGCCCTTCATTAAAATTCAAAATTTCTCGAAAACATTTTCTTAAAGCCCTTGAAGGCGATACAATCCCACTTTTTTAAATTAAAGGTGGACCGGGGGTAATATGTGGCATGCGACTTACATTGTGCGGAAGAGCCGCATCCAAACAGACCACACAATCAACCACCTTAACTTTAACTTAATTAATGAATTCAAATCCATTGCCGCTCCCAGGATATTCTCGGGCTATGTCCAGATATGAACCCATATCCACCTGGTTGTTAAGCACGCTGTTTACTCAAACACCATTATTGCACCCCAAAATATCCATATTCTGAATTAATAGCGACACCTTGTCCACTTCTACTAATTGCGATCGTTTAGTTGAGTTTTTTTCATTTCTGGAAACATTTGTCATCGTGCGGTGTTTCATCAATGGACAAAAGTACACAAACAGAGAGAATCGTGTGCCAAAATAGCGACCTTCAAAGCGTTTTATTGCAAGTGTAATTTTAAACAGTAACTAGAACTGAATAATAATAGACTAGGATATTCCCCATAATTTCTAAAAATTCAAACTTGTTTACAAACGATTTGACGGAGACAAAAATACGGCATTTCCAATATTAGATTTTAAGGGGGCATATCCGCTCACGCCTAACAATTTCAGAGATAATGCATTCCTGCCTTTAATTAGCAAGGAAACGTTCCACAATCTGTAAAGCCAATGCCTTATCGAGAGTTTTACGAGCAATCAAATTAGACCAAAAGCGGCCCAGTTAATTACTTGTTATCGGGAATGAGTGAATTTTGGAAGCAGATTTATTTACATCTACTAAGAGCACCATGCGAACCGTACCACGGCGTGATTCACAAGGACGCATTCACGAGTTTTGTTAATGGACGGACAAGTATAGACTTGCTTTACAAGATTGGGAGCTGATAGCATCGAATCAGGTGTGGTCGGCCAGCAGTGACGTTCGTATTTGATCGCCCACAATTATTCATCTTTATCTGAAAAACGACTTCTAGATAACGGCTCGGCCATTAAACGCTGCACTAATTGCACCATAAACCCACTTACTTGGGTTTTTGTGCACTTCCAATCATCGGGGTATCCTCTAGTTCCGAGACTAATCGAAAACTTGCCGTGACGGACGCCGCTGCAGAACAGAGATGTAGAATTTAGATGTCGGGATGAAATGGAAGTGCAACCCGGCATAGCTCGACGCGTTTCGTCTTATTTTGTCTCGTTTCGTGTTACATTTGTTAACAAGCGTAAAAGCAAGAGGACAAAATTTTATCGGCAACCGGACCACTCGGGCACTTTGGGTTCAAGATTCCTTTGCCATCGCCGAAATGGCCTTTTCACGGCTTAATTTATACAAACCAGTCTTTCGTCTAAGACGGGAGATAACAAAGAATGAATGAAATGCAATTGGCCTTTAGGCGTGGGCAGATTGTGCCTGGGAAGCGCCATTGATGGTTCTTTGGAGGATTTCAATTTCGCCAAAGATCTGACCACTTAGAAACAGCTCATCGATCTTCATACTGATTCCATATAATTTCTTAATACATATTTTATAACAATTTTCTAACACTGGATAGCATTCGATAATAATTTCAAAGCAATTCAAACAATTTCACATATGTAAGTGTATAATAATTAAAACAACAATTTCAATCTAAGTATAGTTTTATATCTCATAATAACTTCATAGCCATATTTTATAGTTTTGATTATTTCAACTTGGCCAGAAGTTAACCAATGCATTTATAGTCCCTCGAAGCTCGATAAATGTAATCATTGTCCAATGCGGCCTTCCTGTGTTGACGTCACGTCGTAGCGCTGCCGCCTTGTTCTTCAGGCATTGAGTTAATTTTTTAATGTATAATAATTTCATAATGATACCAACAATTTCATGGCATTTTTACTTCCCTCGTCTGAAAGATATTGTCTTGTTCTATTGGTTTCGCTGAACATATAGCTAGAATCATCTTCATCAGCTACAATAAGAACTTGGTCGTCAGCAAATAGTAGTTCATATAATACGTCCATGTTCCCTTACATCTATATTTCCGTTTCCGTTTCCATATTTCTTAGTAGGGAATTGGGCATATGCTTTTACCAGGAAAAGTTTATTAATTGTTTTATAGAACATGTTCGTGGTTTTTCTAATAGTTTGATCAAGTTGATACCTAAAATGTTGCTCAGTTCTATACGTATGCGCTTAAAATCAGCTAAATCGTTATCAACGTTTTCTTCATCTTGTACAAATTGCACCTCCTTTATTTTTCTCCTGCATTAAGCTTTTTTTAATATTTTCCAAGCTTATATCACTGTTGTATTACCTGTAAATTTATTTATTTAGCAACTGGTTTTCTCCCATGTAGTATTTATTGCAGAATCTATTCTTCGTATGTACTCTTTTTTAATAAGTTTGTTTCGCTTTTTATTCTGCAATATGGCCGTTTCGCCATAATCAACTACTTCTCTTATTTTCTCGGTTGGGAAGTTGTTTTCCAAGTGCTTTATGTATATAGCACTTATGCTCTCATACATGATTGATAGCGTATTATCCTGAACTGAAGTTTGCTTTGTTACCAATCACTTTGTTTAGGCTTTTGAGGTTATAGCTTGTTTCATGCAGATATTCATGCAGATATCTGTGTTTCTGGGGCAATTTGATGATAACGTCACGACAAGAATAATTGAAGCAGTAGACTATCAACCAAAAATTGATTATTGGTTACCTGATGGTATATCAACACACTAAAGTAATGATCATGAATTTAAAAGTAAAATGAGCTGAACGTGAGTCTTCGGTGTATTTTCCTTATACACACATGAACTAATTAGAACCTGGTCCAAGTGGTAAATGCATAAATTGTGTAGTAAATAGTAATAAGTCATAATTCAAATCGTGGAACATTTTTCCATAGCAATTTTATAATATCTAATTATTGAATAATTTTATTTTTTAATAATCTCGATTAGTTGTAAATGTAGCCACAATATTTCTAAATAAGATTTCATTAATTTCATAAAATGGCCTAATTTCATTCGCAAATTGGTAAATAAACCAATTTTGTGTAAGTGCTATTCTTTTAACTGCCTATTTTACTTAAGTACCCCGGCAATCACCGTACACGTTTTAACCTGCGATTTTTACACTTCTTTATTTATGATATAGATTAGTTAAATGTCCGGTATAACGTTCTAGACCATTTTATATTACATTACGTTGATGAACGAATTCGTACCGTTTTTATTAAATTTAAATTTTATTGTTTAAATATAAACAAAATACATAAACTTATCATTATGAATAATATATCCTCCTGTATTGTTTACGACTGACGTCCAACGTTCTGACAGTTTTTCAATTTCTCGCCTGAAGAAATCTTTCCAAAGCACTCTCGCCTTGGAAACCAAAATCTTATGAATCAGCTCAATATGTTAATTATACATACCTATATTATTTGCTTAGTCGCACTAGAATTTTATATTAATTTCATAACAACTTCATATATTCCATAATTGCATTGCATTTCAAAAGAACTTCAATTTTCGTTTTTGTTATGCAAATGGTGGCGATCAGGGGTTCTCAAACATTTTGTTTAACTTACCACTCAAATATCTACATGAACAATCACGTACCACCAATTAAAATTGATATACCTTGTATGCTGGAGTGCGTTGTGTCATATGTTACAATTACAGCAAATTTAAGACATACATACTGTGGGTTTAATATCTTACAGCACAGAGTACTACTACAAAAAGAATTAAAACGATTAAATTAAGTTTGAGGAATGAAATAGCATGCAGACTCCTGCTAACTTTCGAATGCTCCCACAGTGTTACAACAGTTACTTGTACAACAAATAATGAAAGTCATAGGATTTTATGACGTTTATGAAGAATTAAGCAAGTGAAAAAAAATGCTTTCATACGTGTTTTACAGATAATTTTCTGCATAGTTATATCTTGCAACTCGAAGTTTGATAAAACTGGATTTTAACATTTAAACCGCGCAACCGAAAATTCAGAATTTCATTAAAATAGTTAAGAAAAGTCTTACTTTCTTCATGATTTTTTGTTAAAAAATGAGAACTTTCATGATCACTAAGTACAACTAATAATGAAAGTAGTACCATGTGTTTGAAGCCGTCGTACATCAATCAAATGAGTGAAAAAAAGTATCGTAATGATTTGTAAATGATCTTGTGACGTGGAATTTAAAAAAAAAACTTCAGAATTTATAACTCTCAAATTGGCAATTCACAATCTCGATGCAATTTTAAAAAGCTGTTTTCTATGCAACAAATAGTTAATGCGATACATGGTACTGCAAGATGGAAACAATCGACGCATCATTGGGTTCGAATGTACAAAATTTTACAGTTTTACGAAATTTATTTTTTACTGAAACCATAGCAGAAAATGCAGCTTCGCATAAATGAGTAGTAAAAAGTGAAAGTAAAAACGTCAAGGCTTCTTCAGATAACGATGAATACGTATTCAGTTCTTGCCGAAGCCAAAATTCACATAACTGAAAATTTTGTGAATTCGAGTTTTAAGCCTCCATTGCAAGACAGCTCTATCAAAAATTCTTTTTCGTTGGTGTTGCATTATCACTGACAATATTTTTATTAATTTCAATGTTGTGTAGCTTGCGTACCACCTGGACGGCGTCTGCGTACTACAGTTTGAAAACCCCTGGTGTAGACTATAGACTATTTGTAAACGAAGCTGAAGCCATGTAAATGGCAAAAAATCACAGTTTATCACACATCCTATAAAATTCGTAAGGCCGCGTGTGGTCTCGAGCTTAGTTACAACAAAGAAATTCGCGGGAACGAACGGCAGGTTCGCTGGGCCCAAAAAGAATAAGAACAAAGGAGCTAACCGCCCGTCTACATCACCGAACGGAGCCAATTATTGCGGTTACAAACAAGTTACTAAGGAGCCCTATAATAACACATGCCAGACAAGGATGATGACTAGAGATATGTGGCCGTCGAGTTTTCGGGGACGAAAATTATAATACAATGGCATTTCAAATAAAGCAATTTAAAACAATAATTCCGCAGTCACAGATGGAATAGCCCATGCAAATCAAAGATATATCCATGGAGCTGGAGTGCAACAGCTTTAGTTGGCTTGGTTGGTTTTAATAAGCACTGATCTGAAACAATCCGGAACATAAAAAAAACTGCAGTTTAAAGTACGGTTACTCAATGAACATCGACGTTTAATAGAACTGGAATAGAGCATAACCAAAAAAGCGTTCGCAAACAGGTTTTTTGGATTTTGCGGAATTAAAAAACCAGAAATTTGTAATCAAATGAATGGTTCTCAGTCTGTACAATACAAAACCAAAAAGTAAAAGATTGAAAAATCGTGACGGTCTAATTCAGTAATCGACTTCCTACTTTTATACGATTCAACAGTTCGTTAGCATCCAACAACAAACTATCCAATTAGGATGTGGTTGTTTGTTTAAATTTTTACTCTTATGACTAACAGTTACACGTCAATATCAATTTATTTCATAAATAATAAAAATGGATACATATACCTTTATTATTTACTCATATACCTAACGTATATTTCACATGAGTTTACCTGTACTTCTGGTGCTAAATCTTTGTTTTTTAGTATAAATTTCATGTGTTTTGATAATCAACTCAATATTTCTTTGGTGCTCGGTTAAATACTACCCTACTTTAAAACGATTCGAAGCTGTAAAGTACATGAAGGAGTAGTAAAAAAACTAAAGCAAAGACTACTCCGTTTTATATTTATTTAGAATATAAAACTTAAATTTCAACCTATGTTTTGGAAAAAAATATTATTGGAAGCTTTTTGCTTTTATCGACCCTACTGATCCGCGGGATTTGACATGCAACTGCACTTCTTGATACTATAAATTGTGGTTTTTTAGATGCTATATCTTCTGAATTATAAAACAATGCAATAAGCCTACTAATAATGTTAATCGCCAACTAATTAGTTAAGTTAGTTTTACGTTAGATTAGGATTTTCTGAATGTGTGGAGTGTCTTGATGCGGTGGAATGTAATGTAAATGTAAGATGTAGTCACATATGACCCATTACCTCCGTTGTACTTCCCGCGTGAATTGTCATCTACACCGAAACGTAATAAGAGGCTAAAGAGTATATAATAAAAATGAATGATTAATAATAAAAACTTAAAACAACTAATTGATTACGGGCAGTCGATTTTTAAAGCAAGAGAAAAGTATGTATGTAACAAATCATCACAAGCTTTTCAGGGCAAATTCAAGATCTCCATATCTAGTCCTAGTAAGTCCTGTATTGACACGTGTCGAAACTAAAAAGAGAAAACTGATCATAAGACAACCGAAATGAAATTACCGCGATCAATCCACGAAGACACTTTAGATAACTGATCAAAAATAGCTCCACATGAACATATGGACACATCCATTGAAGATTGTCGTAATTCAATGTTTGCAAAAGTCCATATTTTTGTCACATTTTCCCAAGAAAAAGATAGTCTCTCATTGAATTTTAACGATGCAACTAATATTACATTTTAAAATACGCCGTATTTTAGAAATGGCGTATATCTTCCAGCAAAGACAGTCGTATTTTCAGTTCCTACAGTATTCGTCGCACCATTCCAGTAATGCATATACATATCTAGTTATTATAGTTAAAAGACGGAAATGTAAAAAAAAATTACTGATGTCAAGTCAAAAACCTACTTAAAACAAAAATAATAGTAAAGACAAAATTAATAATATAGATAACATATTTTGTAAATTATATTGGCAGTTGACAGATCGCACCAGACAGTAGGATTTTATTTCTGGCTATGTTACGATGATTAACACAAAAAAAATACCGAATCTCGAAGAAAATACTCGCGACAGTTTTAATCGGCAATAAATACCTACAGCAATAAACTACCTACAGAAGTGCAAAGTAATGTTTTTTTATAGATATTAACGATACAAGTTTGATTATGAACATCTTAACGAAACGAGTTTCATTGCCAGAACGAGGCGATGCGCCTGCGGCAATCAAAGTGTCATAAGCAAACGTGTATTGTTCAATATTTTATCTTCATCAATACATTCTGGTTCAATGTATTCCTTTATATAAAAATAGTGCGGCAATATCTATCCATTACGGCACTAAGTGGGGTAATGAAGCTCTTAACGATACTAAAATTAATTTGGTTAGTCTATATCTATAACAACACCGATGCAGATAAAATATTGGATGTTTGTAACAATAGCATTGCAGCAAATAGGTCAAAAAGGTGGTTCGACAAAATCTGACATGCGAGGGAAACATATGCCCAACAAAATATGTATTAATGTTAAGGAGTTTTCCCTACTCTCTCCGCCTATATAAAAAAATCTAATACAATGTAGGTTGAAGAAGAGCTAAACATGCAAAACATTTGTACAATATGCCAAAAAAAGTAACATTACTAAGCTTGCCACTTCCCGCCAATCAGTGATATATTTAATCAATTTCCAAAAACAGATCAGTCTGTTTTATTTACGATCTTGCTGGCTCTATTAAACCATACGAAATGCAAAAGAAGTTTAACAGTCAGTGTCACATTAAAAACAAAACAATTGCCAGAGCATCAAAGAATGATGGTAAGCAATTTGCACTAGACGATAAAACATTGTGTGTAACTTGATTTGATCTTCAAAAAGTACTAACGACCTCACAATCGACTGTTGGTGATTTTTATTATAAAAGTACGCTACTTTACAATTTACGACATAGACAACAGTGAAGAGTACTGCTATGTTTAACGGAGCAGATAGCTAATCAAATCCCTAGTCGCCTTTGGATATTCATACAGCTAAAAAAAACGACAAAGGTGTGAAGGCGATAACTTTTTGCTGTGACTATTTCCCGCATCCCTTATTATCCAATCAAATGCCATGATTTTCCAAAATTCAACCAATCACGTGTTTTTATAGTGGCAAAAAATTTAAATTTTCCCATGGGATTAAATCAGTTTTTTTACCACGTGTATCCATGGCAACCACCAAATATGTTGATTTGATCAAGGTAGTATTTCAAAAATGCAATTTAAAATGTCATTGTGCATCGGTATAAATGTCATATTCATTGCTTGCCGATACTGATATTTGGGAAATAGCCCACAAAATGTATTTCGGACTCATGATTTTGCTCGGAAAATGTTTTACTCAAGTTGTTTTTTTTGGCAATGTCCCAACTTGTCTTGTGACATTGCCAAAACAAAAAACTTTCGTAAAATATTTTTACCGGCAAAATCATTTGCCCGTAATACATTATTACTGATAACTGCGGAGAGCAAATAGAAACCTGTACATATTTTCAAGTTTTCGATTTTCTACTTCCGGATTACGACTATAACCCACAGATTTTTAGAAGTTGGATATACGCAGAATGAAGATGATAGCATGCATGTTGTCATCGAGAATGCTAAAAACTGCAGACTTTTACCTTAATAATTAGAAGGGGTAATACTAGTAATAGAGTTAAAAAATAGATAAAATTTAATTTTTGAAGGTGCTCACCCTGTATATATTTGACCGAAAGTGTATTCGGTTTTGAGCCAAGTACACATAATCCGCAAATAGTTTTTGAGCTATACCGCCAACAGACAAACGGATAGATGAACAGACAGAGGAATTGAGAAACGTGTTTCGACATCTAGGGACTTTGAAACTTGAAGATCTTACGAAATCTCGGAAGGTGATTTTTCACGAACTAGGTATAAAAGCGTACGACGTGCGGGAAAATTCACGCATAGTTTCCTCGAAAATATAAGAAGCGACTCTCTAATGGTAGGTACTAATTTATCTGTTAAAATTTACCATAATTACTTAACCAATTGCAAAAAAATAAAAGGGTTATTGCAGCTTTGTGACACAGGTAAAGTACCAACAATATACCACCAGTTTTATGGAAATATGCAATCACATCCATCAGAAGATGTTATTGCTGATGAAGAAGGTAGCTACATGAGAGTGAAGGTGAATATTCTGAATAAAATAGAAGTATCGAAATTGCGTTCATTATAAGTTTTGAGAATATTTTATTTAGTGTATTGCTGGTCCAGTTAAACAGTATTGGAAACTTCGTATAAAACAATGTAACACTGATTTAAAAGTCATTTTAGATAAAAATATCAAAGATGTTATCTTATTTTTAAAAAGATAGCATAAAAATTAATACATTAGTGCACAAAAGTGGTTAATTTTTAAATAACCTAATATGTGAGCAATGACCAAATGTTTACAGTCAATTATTTCAAAACTATACAATTTGAGTTACTGCAGTCTTCGTTTGACGAGTGGATATACACAAGGCAGTGAATGAAGCATTAGTGGAAATACGCAGAGATTGCAAACCACCCAGAAGCAGACCAGTAGTAAGACCTTCAAAACGGCAGAGAATGTGTAGTTCTATAGTGCTCAACAGTTGCTGAAAGTATAAAGTATGAAATTAAGAGAACTGCAATAGAACATAATGTAGTTATTAACAAATGTGGACCTAAAAATGCCTCCACAGTAATTAGCATTATCTTCCAGTTGTGGTTAGTTTTATTTATGGAATTACCACGTGAGATAATTTCAAATTATAAATATATATATAAAAATTTGTGACGTATACAGGTGTCCCTGCCAGTATCATTTTGCCTGATGACATTAGTTCAATTCAGTTGAGCTGTTACTAATGGCATATTCATATGTACCAGTAAATTTACAAATGTACATTTTCCAGTAGGGCTGTTCTGAGAAACAGTTTCCTGAGATGCCTCAACATTTATGGCGGACGAAAGATACAGTATAATTAATACAGACTACGTCTGCAGAAACTGTGGTAGTAGGTAATTCCGGAATTCTTGGAAAGTTTGGCACATGCACTGATACAGATGAAATACATTCATATATGCAAAGGTTATACGCAAATTCATGTAATGCTGATACCACTAATGCAAATTTGTGTATAAATAGTTCGACTTGTTGCAAACACCTCACCTTAGACGTATTGTTCGCAATTTAAACATACTTACTCACTTATTATATTGTTTAGTTTGACGAAAAGTGCAATATTTGAAGTATATATTCCTACATTAGATCAAAGCGTTACTGAACTAAATCACTGAACCCTAGAAGTGGAAGTTTTATAAATTCTGATAAAATTGAACCATTACCTGAAGATTAGAAGAATGATTTGGTTCTATTATAAAACGCACTACAGATATTATGAAAAAGGAAAAATATTTAATATTGAAGTTGAAATTATAATGCAGTTTTGAGATTTATCAGAAACTTAAAAAATTTCTTTCTTTGAAGGAAATACACAAATTAAGTGCAATTTCTGTAATTGTTCCAGTTTCAAGTACAGCATGTGAAAGAACCTTATGTTTCAGGAGAATAAAGACTTACTTAAGAAACAATGGCCGATTAGCGACTTTCAAATTTAGTAATAATTACTTTCAAAAGACAGTTGGCAAAATATTTAAATTAGGACAGTCCTGATTTTTTTAAAATTTTTGTTACCTACTTGACTTCTTACACGTACCTATCTTAATAAATGTTAAGGTTTAATTGCAGTTTTTGTGTTGCATTACATCCAACTATCGTTGTACTAATTACACGTTTTTAATATTTTTCATACCCTTTAAAAAAATGCTGACCATTCTGCGCCCATCCAAAAAAAATTTGCTTGCGTCGTCCCTGTTTTCTTCTTCCTCTTATAATATGTCAGTGGCCTATTTTAACCACAAAGATTTGTTAAGACAAAAATAAAGAATATCACCCTAAATTGAAGCCACGTTGTTTTCAAAATTTAGCATTTAAAAAAAGCAGGATATAAACATAAATGAAAAGAAATTATATTTAAAGAGAAAGTGTTTCTTTTACATTTTAAAATTACTATTTTAATGGTAACTTCTGATGTGTTACCAACAGTTAGTTGACAAATGATGCAATACGGGTGCTTTTATTGCCCCTCGTTTTTAATTTGTTATTTATATACCTACGCCGCGAAATCACTGTTTGGCGTACTGACAAATGTTATCCGGCGAGGCGAAGTCGAATCCGTCAAATTATTCCGATGAAGGCAAACGTAGCATACACAACATTTTTGTGAAATCGCTATCCAAATTATAATTAAAAACTAGGGATGGATCGATATGGGTTTTTTGGCCGATACCGATGTATCGGCCGATACTGATATAATCGAGGTCGATATATCGGCCGATATATTCTCATTGCTCTCTCCACTACTTTTTGACTACATGCAAGCACCTGTGCGCCGTTGCTTGCTAGATTCGGGCGGGATAATCCCCTAAATACGAACTCTAGCTTAGGTTTGCTTATGGAAGCGTCTTCTTGTCATTTCGTTTTAATAACGCAATTTAACACAATAATTTTTTCTTGACCTATTAGTATTGTTAACAATTTCTGCTGATGCAAGACCTTGAAATGGCATCGCCTGACCGAATGTTTTTGCTGATGGACCGAGCTCTGTGGACTAGTGGTTACCACGTCTGCTTAGCATTCGGGAGGTCGTGGGTTCGATTCCCTTGGCCGCCTTCTTTGATTCAGGTTTTTAAGTGGTTTTCCTGAGTCAACGGAGTACCTTCTCTGAAGCGAATGTCAGGACAGTACTTCTCCATCTTTCCTGGCCTCTCTTGCATTCTCCATCCATTCTGAAATTCCAGTTATGGTCTGAAGAGAGACGCAAGGGGCCCCCAGCTAGAGGAATTTAAATGACCCTGAACCTTTACCTTTTTCTTTTTTGCTGATGCAGTGCATTCCAGAAGCTGGAAGATATTTCGCTGCTTGGTGCAACAAACTTGATTTTTACATAATAATTTACAAAAAATTAATCTTCAATATCAGATAGTAGTTATATTTTATACTCCACATTGATTAATTACATTATATTGTTAATTTCTTATAATAAGTATTAAAATATTAAATATTGAAAGGAAATTCACTTTTGCCGATATATCGGCAAAAAGGAAGGCCGATATGACCGCGATATATCCCTAATTCGGCCGATATGCCGATACTAAGTATCGGTATCGGTGCATCTCTATCAAAAACGTATCAATTTTTTGTGCAACCGTGCCGAGAAATTTACGGTCGAGAAATTCATTTTCGTAGCCGTTACTAATAACAACGAAATAGTAACGGCCACGAAAACGAATTTTGCAGCCGTAATTACGTCCGCAAAAATAAGCTTTTCAGCACGGTTGCACAAAAATATCTCTAACTTGAAAAAGAGCATTATCAATAGTAAATCCAGTAAAACACAACAAAAATAAGCAAATCCTGTGAGAGAGCAAATAACTCACAATAACTTCTTAATGCATTTCACTCTGTGCACTATTGGCAGTTGAAAATTACTTTATTTTCCACTGATCTATTATTTGGTGTTTATATCTGTGATACGAGGTATATAAGGCAGTCCATAACGCACTAGGGCGTACAGAAAAGGCGCTCGCTCGCCGGGGCGTTATGATTACGCCTGCTTTTGCGTCCTAGGGCGTTATGGACTGCTTTGCAAGCTTTTCAAGTTATTTGCGTATTCAAAGTGGAAAATAAAACTTTGTATGTACCACGGGCATTACTTGATGCTCATAGGCATCGGGCGACTTATAAACCCTCGGGCTTGTAAACTCTTCGCCCTCGAAAGAGCAGAAACATCTTCATAATGCCCTTGGTACAAAAATAACTATTATGTAACTTATCAATTCGCATGCATTAGAAAAACTGCGAATTAATTCGTTACTTTTTTAATTAAATCACGCGAATTAATTCGTGCCAACTATGCTACATAGAAAAGCTTTCTATACTTTTTGGGGCGATATATCCAATGTAACAGCATAATTGCTTTTTGTCATTAGACAATCTTGATTAATCATCTATTTTAAAATTTAGCAGAAATGAGCCAACGTGGAATCACC
Source organism: Agriotes lineatus (assembly GCA_940337035.1). NCBI lineage: Eukaryota > Metazoa > Arthropoda > Insecta > Coleoptera > Elateridae > Agriotes > Agriotes lineatus. The sequence goes on along the minus strand of OW679198.1, from coordinate 18,669,130 downwards.
AAGCGGAAGTTCGAACGCTTGTGCAAACAACGCGATGCTGCCCTGAAAATAACTTGTGAAAATAATTGCAGGAGGTCGTTTAGTCTATTTGTGACGTTAGAGTTTCCAGAAGTAATTAGAATTCCATTTCCAATGTAGTTAGAGGTTGGGTGGTTTAGTGTAAGCTATATTCGAAGCAGCAACGGAGAGAAACTATGAACAGCCTTAGAAAATGGAAAAAATTTCTGGATATTTACATCACAAAGCAACCACTAATAGAGGAGTTTCTTAAATGCACCTGTCAAATAATTGTTAGGGACTGGCCCACCCGTCGGAGGGTACTAGTGTCGCCACTCGACAAGGTTGTGAACCAAACTATAATTAATTATGGGTCGGTATGTGAAGAAGTGTTGCTTCAAATTGTGCCGATTTAGTGTAGGAGACACAAGTTTCCCAACGGCATAGAAAAACCTACTAATAGAAGCGTTTTCTGAATGCAGCTGTCAAATCAAATAATTGTTAGAGATTGGCCCATCCGTCTGGAGGCGCTGGTGTCACCTGTCCGCCTTTTGAAAAGTGCGTAAATAGTAAACTCATACGTCAAACTGACACCGACAAATCATTTAAAATGCGTGAAAAGCATTTTTAACCAAAGCAAATTGTTGCAATTGAGCACGACTATTGTAAGATTGACAATACCTATTAAACAATATTGCTATTTGAATTACTTAAATATATTTGTTATTCGCAAATATTTTGTTTGAATTTTCCATAATTATTGTAAACTTCAGAACCTATAAAGATTTTGCATATTCCGATTTATGCGGTTCAAAACTTTAAAATCGAGATTCTGATGAAGGCAAATTATGTATATGCAAAATTTGTATTGGTGTTGACGGTATATCCTTGATTAATCCAAATATCGTAGTAATGGCGTATTTAAATTTTGCCGCCTTGCTGGAATAGTTTCTGGCCCACCCGTTGTAGGGCGCTGAAACTTTTATTCAAGCTTACTATTTGAGAAATCGCTCTATTAGTGGTTGCTTTGTGATTTACATGCAGCTTTTATAATAACAGTGGTCATCAAAATACGTACACAACCTCACATTTAATATATGAAAAGCACATTTAATATACGAGTTGATTACTTCGACAACAGAATACACGTTACAGACGGCAATGCATTTAGTATGGTTTTATTCTCATTGTTACAGCAACTACCGTATTTTAGATATATAAATTGTTAATTAATAATACAATAGTATATTACGAACCATGAACTGTAAGTAACACTTTTCGGGTCAAGTAAGCGGAGTGGAAATTAAGGGTCGTAGGTTTATTTACAGTTCGCAGTTAGTATGTTATTTTTAGAAAAACCTATGAAAATGAAAGAAAAGTAATACATAGTGGCATTTTTATATTTTAATAAATTAGGTAGCCTAAAACTGAACAAAAGAAGCTTACTAGATAAACAATTCGTAATAGGTTGGTACGAAAAATTCACTTACAGTTCAAGTCAATAAGTAAATATAGCCCTGTAACCATGGTAACTAGTAAATGAATTGTAAGTTCGACATTTTCTAACAAAAATTTGTCAATAATAATCAACTTACCGTGCATGTACTGCAAACGCTATATATTTTAAAGAATAGCACTATGGCCTACTGTCCATCGCATTTTGAATGTAGGTAGGCTATATTCAGAAAGTATCAAATGAAAAAAGCAAAATAAATTTAAATATTCATGAAACTCCTACACTACAGGAAGCAATTAGAAATCCACGATTCGCGGTAATTCCCTCTTATTTTTAAACCAAAAATACTCATCTAACCATTACCGCACAGCGCATAGGATGATTCAACTCCTTCTCTCTTTTACTGTCATTGTTGCTGACGTACACAGTTTAAATTAATCTTACGGCATATCATTCATTCCCCAGAAGCAAGGAATTCTATTTTATTCACTGGCACAAACCCAGCAGCGTTTAAAGTCCGTTAATTGTGCCATTCATTTGTATGAAATTTGTATGTATTAGCAAAGTGGAGCTTAGAAATGTAAATAAGTATGCAAATATGTTTACTAAAAACTAAAACCTGGTAAAACCTAGACTTTTTATACTATTTTTCAGTAGTTTAGCTTATTAGGTCACACAGTTAAGCAATTTTCCCAGCAAGGAGATCTTATTAACCTAATATCAACGAGTGTGGTCTATTTTTGAGCCTCAAAAATGCCCACAACGTAACTAATAGGGCAACCGGGCTAACCGCTATTTCGTTTTACGTCAATACTTTTTACATAACCTATAATGGAGAAAAATATGAACATAATACATTTAATCTAAATTGGATGTTATTCCACGTTTTATCCTGTTGCACGAAAATCTAAAGTTCATGGTTCCTACTAATTGCAGGTATTTCCACAAGTTTTCCCCAGTTTTCTGTATGTAATAAAATTTGGATTTAAAAAATTATTTCTGACCATTTATTGCAACATTATTTATTCTAACTGTGCTCTATATGGAATATGCACAAAACTAGACAGATTTCACGTGAAACAAGTGACCAATGTGTATTTTAAATATCAAAAGACTTCTAGTAGCTGTAAAAAAAACTTAATGTCCAGCCAATATTAAGTACCCTTCCACTAAAGATATTATTCCCGTGTTCGAAAACACGTTCATCTATTTAAATTGCAAAGATGTCCATGAAAACAATTTCCCTGTTTTTCTGCAATTTGGAGTGAAATGCAAAATAAGGAGACCAGAAATCTATCATTAAGTAATGCGTTCGTCCACAATGTCTGAACTGAATAAAATAATTTATTCTGGGGATACACCTAGCATACAGTTTGATTATCTATTAAAATGGTCTGAATTTATTTAACACGGTGGAAATTTGTGATATTTTCAGCTCATACTCCTATTTTCAAAGATTCTAAAAGGTTTGTTTAGTTGGTAATTATAAAAATATAGTGGTGTGCTTAACTAATACACAACTTCTTGAAATTTACCAAATATTAAAGTAAGTTATGTACTTCCGATTGCAGCAAGAATTTGAAAATAGCAGGCACGTTAATGTTTAATATTATTCATTAATAAATTGCTCTAAACATTTTGTCAATAGAAATTCCTATTTGTTTCAAAACAATTTTTCTAGTACTGTAACAGTATTATTAGAAGTTTTCAAACGTACCGTAATATGTTTTAAAGTGAACCGCATTACAGCCAGGCACGCTTTCCAGGAAACTTAAATTGGTTGAGACAGCCATATCTGAGATGATCTGCGATATGCCGTTAGTAATCAAATGAAATATTGTATTGTTAGAGCGGATAAGCAAATTCCAATGTGATAACAGAATTTTAATTCAGAAATTGCCTCACATAGCAAAAATATTAACAAATCTGTGGAAGTTGGTAAATTATAATTGTAGTGCTCAAAAGTTACAGCACCTTGTAACCGTTACTCTAGCTAATAGTGAACCAACGCTGAGCATTTCCTGATATTAATTAAAACTCCCTGTTATAAAAATAAGTGGAGCGGATATAAAGTTTAATATTCAACTAACATTATTTACGACGCGTTCCACATACAAAATAACGTATAAAACACACTCCACGAGTCAACATTGCACAAATAAAATTGGAGGATAACAAAGAATATGAAAATATTGATAGTATACAAGAAAAGCGGTTTCCATTACAAATTATTCTTATCGCCTTGCATGTTTAACTACACAATTTTGAAATGGAGCATAAATAACACATACTGGTTAAGATCAACTATTTGCGGATCTTTATGAAAGAGCACGCGATATTTTTAGCGTAATTTATTTCCATGTCGGATGTCATGTGTTGAAGTAAACATGCAGAGTATTACTGCCCCAACTTTACGATCTCGTATTTTTAGAACTGAACGTGGCGCTACGTTTCCATAATTGACTTAAAATGTAAATTAAAATTCGTCCAATAGGTCCATTTGGAATACTAACAAAAATATTTATGTTTATTAATGTGACTATGGACTAATTCTTGGACAGTGTAGATGTACCTACTTGAATGTAATTGCAGTGCGAACTACGCTTTTTAAACACAATGTTATTCATCCAGCTGCCAATTTCTCTTTTCATATATATTTCTGGTGAAGCTAATCAAAATTGGTTATAAGAGAACTGTGTTCATCAACAGACCACTTTTAATATATGTAGAAAACTGTATGGAAAGCTAGCTGCTAAAAAAAGCTCTGATAATGGACACTTCTCTACAAGGGACGATTTTTAGTATACAGAACTGTAGAAAATACCTATATGGTATACAAAAACAAAAATAATGGACACCACTCTACAACAGAATTGTAGGGAATACCTAATTGGTAAAAAAAGCTCTGAATAATGGACACTTCTCTACAACGGGCGGTTTTTAGTATACAGGGAATACCTATATGGTAAAAAAGTTTTGAACAACGGACACTTCTCTAGAACGGACGATTTTAACAATACAGAACTGTAGGGAATACCTAAATGGTAAAAAAAAGCTCTGAATAACGGACACTTCTCTACAACGGGCGGTTTTTAGTATACAGGGAATACCTATATGGTAAAAAAGTTTTGAACAACGGACACTTCTCTACAACGGACGATTTTAACAATACAGAACTGTAGGGGAATACCTAAATGGTAAAAAAAAGCTCTGATAAATGAACACTTCTCTACAACGGGCGGTTTTTAGTATACACAACTCGACACAACTGTAGAAAATACCTATATGGTAAAAACAGCTCTGAAAAATGGACACTTCTCTACAACGGGCGGTTAGTATACAGGGAATACCTATATGGTAAAAAGTTTTGAATAATGGATACTTCTCTACAACGGAGGGTTTCTAGTGTGCAGAACTGTCGGAAATATAAGAAAACTCTGGATAACGGACACCTTATAATAGACAGTTTCAGATTCCCCATGGGTGTCCGTTATAGAGATGTTTCACTGGATTCCCATTTCTTTCAAATAAATTAAGTTTTATTGAAATAAAAGGTAGAACAAGTAAAATTGAAACACATGAATTTCGTCAGTTTTTCCTAATTGCATTCTGCATAACTCGGTCATTAAAATCAAGATACGGTGCTGTACAATATAACAAAATACTAATAACTTCGCAATAAGAGTTATTATCCGGACCCTACTATAACTTTGTTTCTTTAGCACTTAAAGCTGCCTTTCGAGAAAAATAAATAAACATTCTGCATTAACGATCTGTTTACGATATTAAGTTTTTAATGATTAATACCTATATTTGCTGTATATAATGCTGTTTGGTACAAAATATAATCTGCTAAATTACTCCAACAACTAGTTAAATCTGCGGTCCAGAATACAATAGATTTTGTTATATACTATAAATAAACTATATAGTTGTTATGTGGATTAATACTGTACTGAGACACGAAAAAGCTTAAAACCACGTAACCATGTAATATCGACAAACCCGTTAACTCTGTTCGCAACCATGTTTAGAAAACTAAATCTGACAGTACCATTATTGAAAATAATAATATAATTAAATCTGAGAAGATTTATTGTTAATGCGAAGGTAATTAATTATCAGAAATAAAAAAATTAATACTACTTGAGAATAAAAAACTACACCACGAACGTCCATGCTCGATAAAATATCAGAAAATCTGTTTTTTGCAAGTCTTTAAAATTTTATCAAAAACTTCTTAGATGTATTCTTGTCAAACTTTGAAATCAAGAAAATTATCATTAGGAAACACAAATTACATGTCTTAAGTGTATTTTTGTTCAAACAAAAAATAACGAAACGCCGCCAGTCTTTGACACTAATCAGCAGGATGAAACTAGAAAAGTTTTGTCTCTGCTGATTTTTTTGTGGTTATTAAAAATAATTGCTCTTAACGTTATTGATATTTCCAATACTTATATGAATCCGTTTAACCTATTGAAAATAAAATTTGAAGAATGAAGTTAAAAAAAATGTTTTTTAAGTTACTATATTTATTAACTACATACTTATTTATTAGGTATGTTCTGCAACTTACTTTCCATAATTATCATGAAATAAACATTAACTTATTTAACAAATAATGGCGATATTTTATACATAGTTTGAAGTTATAAACAAAAATAAATTGTAATGCAATTTTGTTCATCCATTGAAAGTTTTACGGTATTAATATTTCGAAAATTGTAAAAACCAATGATAATCAAAAACCAAATTTGCATTCTTCTTTAGTTCTTAAAGTGTACTAATAATAATGTCAAAATATTTTGTTTCAAGTAACTCTAAAACTAAGACCGCTAGGTTCAATTCTTTTTTTGAATATTATTGAATGCCCAATTTGTCCTAATTTCACAATGTTCGTATTCCTTGCAGTATGGAAATTCTAGAGGTGAGCTTGGAAATTGTATAATCCCGTATATATATCGCCGTCTCTATGCAAGTATGTAATGTTTTTTTTAATTATTAATGTGATTTACCAGTTAAATGGTAAGAGAAAAATTCTTCTTCAATCACGCTACGGAAACAAATTTCGCTAAGATTTACTTTCGTGTTTTATAAGTAGAAATATGTTGGTACTATTAAATATATGGTAATGTTTCTACGCCGCTGGGCATATGACTAATCTTACAAATCCATGACATTAGATGTATAAAACTGCGAACACGATTTACTGTAATACATTAAGTTGGCATAGTTGCAGTGGTTGTCATATGCTCACAAAACACAGATGACGACACTATATACGAATCAATTTAAAAAAAATCTGGTGTGATACACTCACAGAAACTTCCTTTTACAGTGATCTTATAATTAGCCAAAAATTTGATTTTTAATTTCTAAGCATTTGTCAAAAATTTCAATAATTGCAAATTCTACAAAAACGGTACAAAATAGAGAGTTGAAGAGACAATATTTTTCTAGAATTTCAAGCTGAATTAAAAAATGTAATAATATACCGGGTGTTGTATTTAAAATAGGAGTTAATAAAAGAATATAAAAAAAAAGAAACTCATTTTAGAAGTATTCAACTGGAAAATCACCTATCTCACATCAATACACATTAAAAATGTAATAAAAATATAAAGTTTGAAAAAATTCCGGTTATGCGATTTTCTTCAAAAACTTGCTGTCTCATCTACATAGTACATAAAACTTAAATATGAAGTTTCAATGCCATACCTCTTTTCGTTTTTGAGATATTCTGTTCACAGGCACACAGACAGACAGACAGACCTATGAAAAAAAATATGTTTTTTGGGACCAGGGGACTCTAAAACGTGAAGATCTGTTGAAAACTCAATTTCGAATTTTTTAGTGAATCCTATACTTCCTTTATCGTAAAAGGAAGTAAAAATGGAGTGGAGAAGGGCAGCTGCATTTTTCCTCAGCCTATTTGTCTACATTCATTAATGCTGTATTTCCATTTGCCATGTTCTTGAACCCCCAACCAAATCTTGATTGTAAGTGTCAAATTAACAGAAAAATTGTAAAAGCACATCAAGTCGTTAAGTAGGCGTCGAATTTGTTTTCCACGGCTGCCCTTGTCTTATCAATTTTTATTACCTGTTGCACGTATTAATCTACATGAAGTAACAAACGTTATTGTGACAAATAGTTTTGAATACCAGAATGCTCGACGTCTTAATGACTACAACTTCTGAATAATCGCCGGCTACCACAGTTCGCAGAAGCGAAAACTCACCATTCTATGCTTCTATAACCCCTGGCGCAACAATGCAGCCCCTTGAAGTTCCCAATGATTGCAAATTCTGCGGTGCTGGGCTCCTTGGTGAACTGCATGTGATTGCCATCGATGGCAAACTGATTGACCGAACAATAATCCTCAATGCCGAAAACACAGGCCACAAAGGCAGGAAGAATCACAGCCAACAAAGTAAACTGCAACGCCATTTCGCGGTCCAGTTTTTTCACTTATGATGCAATCCGGAACAAATTAGTGAGTCACTTGGTATTAATACATTATTTAGCTCTGCGGCTTGCAATAGTTCTGGGGCATCTTCGGAAGTACAAAACCGGCACTTTCGCATTAGCTAATGCCAGGAAAATCCAAATTTCGCTCACTGCTTCACAGTCGTTCAGCCAATCGCGTCGGTAGACTTATCTTCGTTTGTTTACAGTATCGTAACGCACTTGATCCTTTGCATTCGCACAACTGTTCAACACAAAGCACGCACGTGAAGTGAAGCCGGCAACAGTTTGGCTGTATGGCACTGCACGAGACATTTCGGGCGGTGTCGGATTCACCTGCGCGGCTTCGGCTCTTTCCGTGCAGGAGGAGAATTACCAGGAAACACGGGATTGCAGGAAATGTGCAATTTAACTCCGCACTTGATCCAAAAACAAAGGATATTGACCAAGCTGCGCAAACTTTGACAACAATTATAATTAATTCTGCGAAATTCGCTTCAAAAGAGAAAGCCGTAATCTCTCTCGGATGTGACAAGAAACTAGTCTGCCACTAAAGAGTATGTATTTAAATGGGTACTAATAAAACGTTCAGTATATAATTCAGTTTTATTCAGCAAACAAATATATATGTCCAGTAATTAACTAATTTCTGCAAAGCATACAAAATCGGATGATTAGTAAAATTGCACATCAAAAAATTAAAAGTGGCCAGTAAACACGCACGGTATTTTATTATTTTTTGTACAGTTCAAGGGACATATTAAAAAAAATTGCAGATGCACAGTATTTTATTTGAATTTGCACGTAAAAATAATAAATGTTCAGTAACAGCGGCTGGATATTTAAGGATAGGTTTTGTATTACATTTCTGGCTGCATAATCCTCGGACTGTAACTGAAATTAATCCCAATAATACAACAAAGGCAAATCTGGAAAGTAAGTGATGTAGTAAATATGTGCTAATTATGAAGAAATTTCAAAGTATGCTTATTTTAGAAGTTCTGTTTGCATTCGTACAAGTAACATGTGAGCAAACGAAAATGAAATCAAGCTTGGCTTTGAAATAAATATTTGTTTGTGTTGGTGGCACTGTAAGTCTATGTCAAATTCGTGGTTAGCAGGTTAGGTTTTGCATCAGTTTGTGTCAAAACTGAAGCAAAACCTAACCTGTTAATCTCGAATTTGACATAGACTTACAGTACCACCAACATATTATTCATAAAAGAAATATTTCAAAGCCAAGCTTGATTTGATTTTCGTTTGCTCACGTGTTAGTTAAGTAAGGGAGCCCACAAACTTGGTTATTCTATATTACGCGGTAGCGATTCTGAATCCTCAGAACCTAAAGAGGAAACAAAAAGGCCGAAATGACAGCAAGAAATTCGAGACTGGAGCAAATATTTTCTAATAATTCTGATGCTATAGCAGCTGTTATAAATGAGGGCACTTTTTCATCGGCACCAAGCGGGCGCAGTTCATCCGTGATCAGCTGTGTCGCAACGACGTCCATTATAAAGGAGCCATAAGCAAGTACAATAGGTGAGCAGTCGTGTGCGAACGGTGAAAGCTTTTAACTAGCTATCAAATTCCGTGTGTGGGAGCACGGGTTCGAATCCCACCAGCTGCAGTCTTTTTTATTTGCATATGGGTAGAATTCGTATTGCTCAGATTTCTTTTTACTGGTTTAGTATTATTAACAACGTTAAGATATTGTTACCTATAAGCCGTTCACGATCTTTTTGGGTCAGGTGAGGCTATGACCATCTAGTAATTTTGTTGGCAGAACCTCTGTTGAAACTAAACTCCCTCATGGAAACTGACACTTTTTGTGTTAGGTTAGGTTGTTTTCAGTTTAAGGTTATATTTTCAGAATAGGTACATTGTTGCCGGGTATTCTCTAGTCTCCACATCAACTCGTGTTCTTTTAAATCTGGCCTGTCCTTTTTAAATTAGAAGTAGCATCGTTTAACGGAAATTTGTTGTTGTAATAAAATTATTTTGGGCATTTTGACTTTTCCTTTGACGGAAATTAAAATTATTTTTACACATTTGATAAATCATTAATTTTCTTACGAATATTAAAATAATAAATCTGGCAATGCGGTGGCAAGAAAATGTCAAATAGACACTGACAGAAAAAAAATTTCGTCCGCTACATCATCGAATCAGTTAGTCCAACATGAAAAGGAAAAATCATAGCCAACTCTGTCCCAGAAAGGTCGCGAACGGCTTATATTTTGTACAACATTTTGAACACTCAAAGATGTTAAAATATGTTCTTTCTTCTGTAACTTTTTTATTTACAATTTAATTTTAAAATTACAAATAGTACTAGTTTGTATACCAAGGCACTGAAGTTTAGAATTTTATCACGAATGTGGATTTAATTGCCGAGGCTCGTAGGACCAAGGCAAATACACCACATGTGTTTATCTGTCGCCTCGCCACCTACAAAAAAGTCGTAAAACAATGGATTACTTTACTGCCGATTTCTCGTATTTTAATGCCGATTTCAAATAATAGTATATTATGTTATTATGAGCAAAATTTATACTTTATGTGGCGTGGCTGGACGGTTTATCTGCCGAGCTTGCGAGTTTTTTTACTTCCTTTTACGATAAAGGCAGTATTGGATTCACCCCAAAAATTCGAAATTGAGTTTGCAACAGATCTTCACTTTTTAAAGTCCCCTGATCCCACAAAACATTTTTTTTTCATTGGTCTCTCTGTGTGGCTGTGTGTCTGCATGTGAACAGAATATCTCAAAAACGAAAAGAGGTATAGCGTTGAAACTTCATATTAAGTTTTGTGTACTATTTAAATGCGACAGCAAGCTTTTGAAGAAAATTGCATAACCGGAAGTAGGTGTTTACTCTTGTAATTTTTCAGTTTATTTCGTTTTTTTCAAAAACGGCTCTAACGATTTTTTCAAACTTTATATTTTTATTAAATTTTTAATGTGTAATATTGTAAGATAGGTGATTTTCCAGTTGAATACTTCTAAAATGGGTTTCTTTTGTTTTTTTTTCTATTTTTTTATTAACTCCGATTTTAAATACAACACCCGGTACATTATTACACTTTTGAATTCAGCTTAAAATTGTAGAAAAAATGTGTGTCTTCAAGTAACTCTCTATGTTGTACCGTTTTTGTAGAATTTTCAATTTTTGACAAATGATTAGAAATTAAAAATCAAATTTTTGGCTAATTATAAGATCACTGTAAAAGGAAGTTGTGTGAGTGTATCACACCAGATTTTTTCTTCAAACGTTTTTATAACAAATTATTTACAACTTTGTGAACAAAATTCGAAGCAAATTACTTGATCTCGTCAGCGGCAAATAAAGTGTTTTAGATGCCATGGCAATGAAGTGACAGTTTAGCATCATCAATTTAGCAGTATAATGGCACATTTTACTGCCGTTTAAAGAAAAAAATATTTTAATTGGAATAAGTTAACATATGTGGTGGGCTAAAGCTAGTTACTTACCATTGTAATGTAATACCGAGCATTTAATTTTTTGCCTTGCTTTATTGAAGATTACCATTATTACTGACCCGAAATGGTTTTTGAATTAAACATTTTGTATTTGTACTGAACACTCTATATTCGCCTTAAACCTTTATCATTTTTACTGAACATTGATTATTTTACTGGGCGCTTATAGTTTCCTTATTGATCGTCTACGATTTTTGTCAAACATTTATAACTTCACCAAACATATGTTATAGTACACTGAACGTTCAGTATTTTTACTGAACATTTATTATATTACAAAACATACATTAGTTTTACCTTTCACCTGTCATTTCTACTGAGCAAATGTACTTGATGTTTAAATAAAATACTGTGCGTTTAATTTGTTGCCTATTTAAATTACATACTCTTTGCTGCCACCTAATTGTGCATCAAGTAACTACGTACTCGTCTAATTATCCAATATTGAGCTTGTCTGTGGATATCTAATAATTTATCGTTTTACGAAACTAATTAAAATATAAATAATTCTTTTTTAAAATAGATATAATTCGGAGAATATAATTCGTTGAATTTTGAGTCAATCGTCATCTCTTAAATATAGGATATTTGCTATAGGACGTTCTACCATACTGACAATATAGGTCGATTCGCACTATATGCAACGTCACCGTCACGTTACGTACCGTCACCGTCACGTCAAAATATTGTTAAATGCAACTATGAAACTATAATGTTAACATTCACATTATGGGTCACCGACCAGGACCGTCACGATTACATGCAGGGGGACATTCTCGAAAAGAATGTTTCGACGTGACGGTGCCTGTCCGTTCCTGTTGAAAACTGATAATGTGAATTACAATCGACAACGTCAACTTATAATTTTAGTGTGAATACTAGATTTTTACCTAGTATAATTATATCGGTTGACGATCTGCGTGATGCAGCATATACTACAGTGATGGCCAAAAAGAAAATCAAAACTCCTGCGATCAAAGGTGGTTAAAAACATTACAATTGGGCCAAACAAAAGTTGTCATGTGACATCGATTATCATCTCAAATTTTACAGTTTTTTGAAAATAATTGCGAAAAATGCATTTGCTAGCCAAGACAGAGAACGAATTTACCAAAAAAAATTGTTTAACATGTGATTTTCTATCTAAATACATAATTTTGACTCAAAATGTAAAAGAAACATCTTAAGTTTTTAGAATATGTAAACTGAATGCAGAAAAATCTCGTCATGCAGGCAACTGTAAAAGAACATTTTGGATTTTCAAAAAGTAATTCATTAACAGGGTAGATTACAGTTTTTAGAAGCCATTTAAATATATATTAATGAATATTGATAACTATTTCCCCTAAACAATGCCAACAACGGGTTTGCTTACAGTATTTTTAACAAGCATGTAACTGTTATGGAAGGTCCCTTTGAATACACTGAGAAGGAAACCCGAAGTCTGGCAAGCCTGTGGTGGTGGTTTTGGCCCCCTTGCGTCCTTGAAGGTTGGAAAAAAATAATAAGAAAAAAGTATAATAACAAGTCTGGCTCTTTGCTATGTTAAAGGTAATCATATCTTATGTAAGTAGAAAGATTGACAGACGCGGGTGGTAAGTTTACCCCAGATTCACATAAAGTTGCATAATAAACTGAACCATTTACTGTAAAATATGGACAGATCCAAAAAAAACTGATCCTCAGCGGGCTGTGGAAATTCAAACGTGTGCATAATAAGTTGGTGGAACTGTAAGTCTGTCAAATTCGAGGTTACCAGGTTAGGTTTTCCGTCAGTTTTGACACAGACTGACGCAAACTCTAACCTGCTAACCTCAAATTTGACATAGACTTACAGTGTTACCAACATATTATTCCTAGGTTAATGTCAGTTTTGACACATTATTTTTTTCCGTCCTTCAAGGACGCAAGGGGGCTAAAACCACCACCGCAGGCTTGCCAGACTACGGGTTCCTTTCTCAGTATATTCAAAGGGACCTTCCATAATAGTTACAGACTTGTTAAAAATACTGTAAGAAATCCGTTTCTGGCTCTTGGACTAATATCAGATGCTACCGAAAGCTCATGGAAATGGCGATGACTGCTTGTCACTATGTAGCCAATTTACTTAACCACCGTTTTAGAGGCGAAAAATTGAATCAAAATCAATTAGAACTAGCCATATAGTATGTACAAATTGTACATATCTATCATCCTAAAGCATTACCGACTATTATCAATTATCAGGCAAAGACTTTCATTCAAGGAGTATTTATTTAGCATTCAGACTATCGAAAATGTAAAACCTGTTTCATGATGGATGTAGTAACTTTTGATTTAGGGCCGGTTCTACAAACCAAGGATAAAGTTATCCGGGGAATAAATATCCTAGAAATGATTGCTGTAACAAAGGAAACTATGACAATTATACCTCGGATAACTTATTTTAGGTATATACTTGCACTCGAAGCTAAGAAATCGCTGTTTTTACTTTATTTTATTTTTTGGTTATGTAGTGTTTTTTCTTATATACATAATTATATTTCTGTGTAACTACGTTAAAATACATATCTATTATCTACAGTATTGATTTACTTTTATTTTTCATTACATTTAATGCTAACCATTCAGAAAAACATGTTTAAAACATGGCAGCTTAAAACATGTTTTAAACTCTTGTTTAAAATATACAGGGTCCGGCAACGAAGGGGGGTGAAAGATATTTCTAAAACTATGAGAGTTGCATAAATATTGTGTATATAAAAGCTATAGATACGAAGGTGGTGCATATTACTAAAATAGTTTTGATTATACAGGGTGTTTCAAAAAAGTGTGGCGAATCAAAATTACTTATCTTTTTTTAAATGGAGTGCTCTATATTTGGGTAGCTTAAAAGTTTTTTATTGAAACACTCATTTTTATATAAAGTTGTATGGGTCTAACGTCAACTGTTTTGGAGATATTAACTATTTTATGCAAAAAAATTGCTGAATTTCTGACGGCTGCTGTAAGCAACAGAAAACAATTGAATGAAGAAAAACGCTACCAAATTGTGGTTTTCGTGAACTAGCTTTCAAGTGTAAAATGGTGGATCTGGGTATTAATGCTATACAGGCTGCTCGACATTTGCAGATTTAATGGTTTCAAATTTTTTTGAAATGAAACGCCCTATATATTTTTGTACATCTCTTTTAATGAGCTTTCCTTTGATATGTTACTTCATACCTCTAAGTTCAACTGTTTTTCAGATATGAGTGTTTGAACATAAAAACAATTTAAGCTCCTTAAGATACTTTATTTCAAGGGATAACAAATGAACGCCGTTAAAATAATTATTCAAACACTTGAGCTCTCCAAAAATAAAAACACAAAGCCAGGTTTAGAAAATATAAATTCAGTCAGTGTTGATACAAGGAATAATAAAAACAACCATAAATGCAGGAATAAATCAATTCCAAGGTCAAATAAAATCAGATTCAAAAATAAAAGCCAATACACCAAAAGCTTATACGTAACTAAATGTTCAAATAGTTCTCCTTTCCAGCTCTGAGTATTAAAGCTGTACAGTGAACTCATAATCAGCAAATATAATTATTTTGATTTATTTTAACGGAACACCCTGTATATCCTTGTATTTAAAAAAAAAACTTTTTTCACGACCGATCACAAAATATCCAGTTTCTGGAGAATTTTTTCGCCAGAAAGTAACGTTTTGCCGGTCAAGCTCGAAAAACGGGCATCAGGGACCGATAATAGCTATTTACGTTATTAGACCGGTAGCAACATTTTTATGGCCGCGCCAATACTTTACAGGTTGAGCCCGTAGGGCGAGACCTGTATGTTTGGCAAGGCCATAAAAATGCTACCGGTCGTGTATCGTATAAGATTTTTTAGGATACGAGTCCGGTAGATAAAATTTACCGGCCGGTAGTTCTACTACTGGTCTAGGCCGGTAAATTTTATCTACCGGACTCGTTTGTAACTATGTAAACGCTAGTTACCAATGCAGTATACTAAAAAAGCCTTTGCCGGTTCCTGATGCCTTCGTTACTATTGAAACAAGTTTGTGTTATTGTTTAAATGAGTCAAATAATAAATACTAATGTCATAATTTTTTTGAATTTTCAAAAGCGAATTCGCTAGTTTGAAAGTATGGACTCGGATGTTGTAAAAATATATTGTGCGATACATGATCGGAAAGTGTATTGCAGGTCTCCCTAAGCTTCCAGGGCGACTTGGTTCGACCTGCAAAATACTATTTTCCGGTCTTGTAACGTAATAGTATATTACATACCGAGGTGGGAAGTGTTTCATTACTGTCGAGAGAATAGGTAGTTTACCGAGACGCGTAGCGTCGAGGTTAACTTTATCTCGAGACAGGGATGAAACTTTCCACCGTGGTATGTATACTATTTTATTTGCAATCATCTAATTTTAAAAATAACTTCAATTGAATTCTGAATAATAGATATCTTGATGTAGCTAATATTTTTGTTACCATGAAAACAACCCACTCAATGTTTTGTTACCATGGAAACACACCCCACTCTTCAGGTATGTAATATTTTTCGAGGTATGTAATAATTTCCTGGCTAGTTTTAAGTAATCATCTAGTTCCCAGCTGTTGTCATGTCATGAAATTGACACATTACAATGTGATTGCGAATAAATTAATATTAATGAGCTTTCTTCTGACATTTCATTTCCTATCCCAAATTTAATCGCCTTTCAGATTTAATTTTCTCCTGCTTTCCTTCGTTTTTTTCGTATTTGTTATTTCTAGTTTTGAGTAGTGGCGGGATTTTTGTTTTCCAAACTTGGATTTATCTTTTGTTTGGAGAACTCAAGTGTTTAAATCATTATTTTAACGGCGTTTGTTTTTTGTCCCTCGAAATAAAGCATCTTATGCCCTTAAATTGTTTTTATGTTCAAACATGCATATCTGAAAAAACAGTTGATATTAGAGGTATGAAGTAACATATCAAAAGAAAGCTCATTAAAAGGAATTTTCAAAAATACAATAATGTACAGGGCGAAAAAATTTCGTAATCATTACATCTGCAAATTTTGAGCACCCTGTATAGCATTAATACTCAGATCCACCATTTTACACTTATAAGGTAGTTCACGAAAATCATAATTATTGGTAGCGTCTTCCTTTATTCAATTGTTTTTTGTTGCTTACATCAGCCGCCTGTTCAGCATTTTTTGCATAAAATCGTTAATAGCTCCAAAACAGATGACAGACCCATATAATTTTATATAAAAATGATGAGTATATCAATACAAAACTTTTAAGCTACCTAAATATATGGCATTCCATTAAAAAAAATTGTAAAAAATGTGCGCTCTGAGGGTACACCTGGTTTGTACGAATTACTATTTAAAAACGATCCTCAAATAACTCCAACGCCAACAGATAGAGCACATTATAATGATATCATAAACAGAACAAAGGCGGCGCATAAAAATTTTGATAAAAATGAGCAGAAGGTAGGTTTCAACCAAGCAAAATACAAGAAATTTATAAAATCTGACCTGTCATCATCACCCTCACCATCATCGATATCATTAAAGACTACAAAGCGTACTGATAAAGGTATGCAGCAAATGTATAAACAAGTTAACAATAAACCGTTGAATTATGTTTACTGGGATGATCCGAACGAGTTAGTCGATCGATTAAAGTTACTGTATGCCTCTCAAGCATCTGGCCGTACAAATCATATAAATGAAATTGTTAGTATAATAGAAGAGTTAAAAGAGGCAGGAATAATTGAATAAAGCCAGTTCAACAATGTCGGAAACAGCACGAGGAGATCGTGCCACCCCAGACAGAGATGACAACAACACCTCTACCACAATAATTGACTGGTGCATAATATATTTGTAATAATTTTATACATGTACAAATAAAATACAATTATATTTACAATAGTCGTTTTATTACACCGTCGTGCCCGTAAACCCGTTACAGGAACATGTCAGGTTGACTAGTGGTCTATTTATTTATCGTTGCACATCTCAGACATTGATAATGGAGGCTATTGATCCCCTGATGTTCTGTAGTAATAATTTTGCAAGCGCTAAATTAAGATCTGTTTCAGTATTAATTTCCAACTTCCCTCTTCTTACTTCGTTAATAGTATGTCTGTCTGCCTGCCTGCCTGCCTGCCTGCCTACCTGTTTACCTGTCTACCTGTCTAGCTGTCTACCTGTCTACCTGTCTACCTGTCTAGATGTCTGCCTGTTTACCTGTCTACCTGTCTAGCTGTCTACCTGTCTACCTGTCTAGATGTCTACCTGTCTACCTGTCTAGCAGTCTACCTGTCTAGCTGTCTACCTGTATACCTGTCTAAGCATTGCTTTCGAACCTATATTGAAACAATCGAATCTAAAATTTGGGTTATACGTAAAAGAAAACAATATGCAATTAAATGGTGCTGTTGCTAATAGCGGTATAGAAATATCCAAATTTTTTAACTCAGTTTACACTCCGAACTGTAACCTGTAAATCTCTACAGCATAATAATATTTCTTTAGGAACTTGCTCATTGCTAAAGTGAGGGATGCTGTCCTTTTGCACATAAATCCAACAGCAAAAGCGAAATAAATAACTATCCCCCAATTTTGAAACTTTGTGTATTTAATAAAGTACAGGGAAAAAACACGTACTATTTACATTCGGTGCTTACAAACAGTGTCGTGGATTTTCCAATGTCTGTAAATTTTCAGTTAATTTCAAGCAAATTTCTTAACCATACATTTATTAGCAACCTTTCACATTCCCAGATTTCTCGCCAAAAATTCCCGCGCAGACCTGTGCAAAAACCCCCGCTCAGACAGAAACCCCAGACAACAATCACATCCGGTTTATTTTTAGCAACTTTGCACAGTCTCAGACGCTCACGTCCACAAATCTCGGCAGGTCTGACATCTGGCGATACGCAAATATAGCCTGCAATACTGATAAAGGAGATGATAGGATAACTTATAAAAACTGAAAGATGATGGATGGCAAAAAAATATGATCAACAGACGACTCTTTCATCTCTCCGTTTTGTATTATAAAATTTTGCTATTTAAAATTACCAGTTTAGGATTGGCTTGCGGATGTCTTATACTGCAAAAAACTGAACTTTTATGTCTTGTTGTATTATTGTGTTTATAAACCTCGGGTTTTTAAAATAAGTTGCATTATCTACTAATATTTTCCTTGGTTTTCCAAATTCTATAAAATATTCATTTACATAGCGTTCTTAAATCCAAGGCGTTAACACACAAGAAGTAAATAAATTGCTGCATCACCAACGAAATTGAGATTAGTCTTACAGGCAATGCGCCTCCACTAATATATAAAATAGAAATTTTTCAAATTGAAATAAAGAATGATTATCCCAAAAAGATTTGACTATTAATAACCGGCAAATAGCAATCGATTCCTTAAAAAAATGCAAATAGATTTGCTCAAAGTTGAGTGTAAAAGAAAAGTCATAAATGCCCGCAATTTACACAATCATAAGTTTGAAATGCCTGGTGATTATATTTAATAGGATGACAGCTGCCATTTTTGCCACTTGTCAAATATTTCGAAATTTCTATTGGAGGTTATAAGTTTCCAAAACTATCAAAGTAAATTGCGTCTTTCCCCCGTTTTATGTAAGCCACCCACTGTGTACCAAGATTGGTTTTATCAACCAAATTTACAACACCACATTCTATATTTCGAACCTGCTTTGATAAATCATCTCTCATAAAAATGCCGCGAAAGTTAGGAATTTTTAAACGTTTAGCGTATGATTGTAAATCGATATTTGACAAGGCCCAGTTTGGCAGCTGCATTACAAGTTTTTTATAAGGTTTTAGATATAACCCTTTACCTAAAGCTATTACTTCCATCGTTTTATTATGTCTTTCAGACTCTGCTAATTGTTTTTTTGCCGACTGGGCATCTTTAACCACCTTTGCAATTCCTGCAGCTAAGAGCTCCTAACACGCCAAGTCCAGCAAAGATTGGCATCAAGCGTAACATTCCTCCTGTTTTTGGCACATGTATTACTCGAGGAGTTTTAATAATCTTGTTTCTTTTTATTTTATTAATTGTCTTTAACATCTATACTTGTAGCATCCTTAATTAAGTCTCGCAGCAGTCGTCCTCCTCCTAATTCAGTTCATGCTTTTTTCACTACCTGATTGAAAGTAAGCGTATCTCCGAAACAAGGTGTCCACTTTCTCTTTTTACCAGTTTTTTTTAGCTCCCATCCCCATTTTTACTTTTGCCTTCATAGCTGCAGCTACTTTTACAGCCGAGACACGTTCGCCTAAGCTAGCGTCTGAAGCTCTAATACGTTCAATAGCATTTTTAGCTAAAATTCTGTCAGATTTATGTCGTTCCTCCATATTATCAGAATGTTTTGCATAAGCCAAATCATGCTCACGACACGCTTGATCTAATTTGTTAATTCCGGGATCTCCTCGTGCGATTCTTTTCTCAAGTTTTGTGCCTGGCCCGCAATATTGATATCCTGGTATGTGCAATTCGAAAGCCAACTTATTAATGAGCGTATTGAGTGCACCAGCACCTCGTCGGCGAATAACTGGTTTACTGTTTCGACGTCGAACCATTTTATAGAACTGAGAACTAATCGATTAGGATCTTAATATATATAGATATGCATAGCAGTTTTAGTATGAGTTTCCAAGTAGACGTCATGAAGGTAGTTAAACTAAAAAATAGCTTGCCAATAAAAAATCATGATAATCATACTGCATCTCTAAGCAGAAGACACGGTCTGCTGTTACCTTCCACAATACGATGCATCGTTACATGCCCATCGAATTGTGATAAAACAAATATCGTTATTTCAACAGTAATATCCCAAGTGCATTAAAATAGCCGATTAAATTTTGACGTTTTCTGTCAGAATGTTTTGCTAAGAAATATGTTAAGTAAATTTGCCGCTCAACAAGAATCCCGAGTGCGTAGCACGAGGGATTTTGGGGCGGAAAATTTACGAGATATATTTCTTCAGAGCAAAACATTCAGACAGAAAATCGTCAAAATTTATTCAGGCTAGTTTACATGCACGCGGGATGTTCGGCGTGATTATTTCCTGAATAAATAGATAAAATTCAGTTGGTGAAGCACCTTTAATAATCATGTTAAAATTATGCACAAGCGATTAAATTTTGACACATATTTAACCGCGGTTAAATTGAGACGTTGGAATATTTGTCATTATTAAACTGCCATAAACCATAGTGATTACGCATTATTATGGATATGAAGGAAATAATCACTATTAAAACATGCCAATGGAGTACGATTTGAAAATGTTTATGTATATTCAAAATCGCTGTTTCAACCAAAGTTTGAATATCTAAGTAAGTTATTGCAATCAATTCCTGAGGTTGGTTACTATACATACAACGATGGTGTGAACATTGTACCACCTGACCAAGCTAAATCTAACAGCAGTTTTATTTTTGATGACATTGCTTGCGACAAACAGGACGTTATGAGAGAATATTTTAGCATGGGTCGACATAAAAATATAGACTGTTTCTATCTTTGTCAAAGATATGCATGTATTCCTAAACATCGTATTCGTGATAATGCTAACATGTTGGTGCGGTTTACGGAGGACGATATGAATTTACAGAAGGTCTACCGAGATCATGTTAATACCGACATGACTTACGAACAATTTAAAGAAATGCGCCCTTACTGCTGGAATAGTCATAAACATGGATTATTTCTAATAGACAGAGATAGTGATTTAAAGATCGCTATCGTTATGAATTTGATTCGTATACATACATCTAACAATTCTGGTATCTATTATTTGATAGAAAGCTTGTAAACTAGTTTGAATCTGTCAGTCTGTCTAACTGTCTAGCTGGCTGTCTACCTTTCTACCTGTCTAGCTGTCTACCTGTCTAGCTGTCTACCTGTCTACCTGTCAACTTGTCTTGCTGTCTAGCTGTATACCTGTCTACTTGTCTAGCTGTCTAGCTATCTAGCTGTCTACCTGTCTAGCTGTCGACCTGTCTACCTGTCTATCTGTCTATCTGTCTACCTGTCTACCTGTCTACATGTCTACCTGTCTAGCTGTCTACCTGTCTACCTGCCTACCTGTCTAGCTGGCTACCTGCCTACCTGTCTATCTGTCTAGCTGTCTACCTGTCTACCTGTCTAGCTGTTTAACTGTCTACCTGTCTACCTGTCTACCTGTCTACCTGTCTACCTGTCTACCTGTCTACCGCTTACATACTTGCACCGATAATGAAAACGAATGTAGCGACATAACTTATTAAAACTAAAAATATTATAAGACAGAAAGTTCGAACTCTTAAGGAGGGTAAGTTGGTGGAACAACAGCTCCTCGGTAAATTTTTTAAACCTGTTACAGAAAAAATGCAAAGTGTTGCAAAAGAGATAAATAAAAAAGAGAATCCTCCATCACAACTTAAGCCTTTCAAATTGAAAAAGAAAGAGAAAGTTAAATGCAATTATAATGATGATAAATAGAATCTTAAAAGAAAAACTAAACACGGTTATGATGCGGATAATGATGATGACGATGAATATATGAATATATAAAAACCCTCAAAACTAGAATTATTTACAACAAAACCGGCTGATGAAGTATTGTTTGAATCCGCCGAGGATGATCCTAATACGGCTATAACAAGCAAAATTTCAGCCGTCTCACAGCATAGAACCTCAAGCTATAAGCTCTTTCTTAGAACAGTATAATAAACTTCCTAGGAAATGTGTAACCAATTATCTTATAGAAAGACCAAATCTAGGGAGGTATGGAATTAGATATGATATTGATGAAAACCAATTTTATTTTGATGGAGATGAGCTAGATATAAAGGGATCAGATATAATTGTTAAAAATGTGCACTATGAAGGTATGCCTCGTTTGTACGAATTACTATTTAAAAACGATCATCAAATAACTCTTACGCTGACAGATAGAGCAAATTATAATGATATCATAAACAGAACAAATGCCGCCCATAGAAATTTTGACAAAAATGGGCAGAAGGTAGGTTTCAACCAAGCGAAATACAAGAAATTTATCAAATCTGACTCGTCATCACATCCTCGTCATAATCGGGGTCATTAAGGCCTAATAAGCGTTCTGGTAAAGGTATGCAAGAAATGTATAAACAAATTAGCAATAAACCGTTAGATTATGTTTACTGGGATGATCCGAATGGGTTAGTCGATCGATTAAAGTTACTGTATGCCTCTCAAGCATCCGGTCACACAAATCATATAAATGAAATTGTTAGTATAGTAGAAGAGTTAAAAGAGGCGGGATCATTGAATAAAGCCAGTTCGATAATGTAGAGAGATAAGTTTGGTCGCCACATTCAGCGCAGAAATCTGTACTTTTACGATGACTATGAATATTTCAATCTCCAGCATAAACGTTTAGCCAATCTTGCACAACCTCTATTTGAGAGGATGCTGTCAACAAGACTCTCCTTAACAAAGGACTTAATAAGATTATTTACCGGCTTTCCGAACACCAAACCTCTGCTAGTACAAATATAGAAATAGCAAATGAAATTATTGCAGACATTCCAGCTGAAATTGATCAACTTTACTTTTCTCTAAAACTAACTAAACCTCCGCCTAAACCTTCAGTTAGTGAAACTGCTCCATTTAGAGAGGTTCAAAATGAGCCGGAATAAATAAACAGTTTGATTAAGGCTCAAATAGTAGACGAATTGCATAAGCCTGCACGAATAAATTTTCGAAGGCGTCGTGTAATAATAAAAGGATTGGATGATACTCTAAAGTAAATAAAGGTTATCGATATATTTGAGTAATTATAGATGTATTTTCAAAATATGTTTGGATAGAGCCTATAAAAACCAAAACCTCCAAGGAAGTTGCTAGTGCAACTGAAAAAATACTATCTGAAAGCGGTAGAATTCTGAAGAACTTGCAGACAAATCAGGGTAAAGATTTTTCAATAAAGATTTTCAAACACTAATGAATAAATTGAAAATTAGCCATTTCTCAACATTTAGTTAAAAAAAGCGTGTCGTTGAAAGAGTAAATTGTACACTTAAATCTATTATGTGGAAGATGTTTAGTTTGTAAGGTTCATACAAATGGCTTTCTCTATTATCTCAAGTCAGTCATACCTACAATCACAAAAAACATAGTACAATTGGTAAAAGACCGGTTGATGTGAATAAGAGTAATGAGAAGGGAATTCCCAATCAAGCCTATAATCATATAAAAGTGACAGATTTAAGTAATGTAAAATTTAAGGTTGGCAATCCTGTGCGAATTAGTAAATATCGAACAATATTCGATTAAGGATATACGCCCAACTGGACTAATGAAATATTCACAATCGATCAAGTTAAATTAACTAATCCTATTATCTATCTACTGAAATATGCTTCCAATCGGTCTATTTGTGGATGTTTCTACGATCTCGAGCTTCAAAAAGGTAAATATCCAGACATAATCTCGTTGAAGGCGTAGTAAAGCGAAAACGTAACAAGGTATTTGTAAAATGGCTTGGATGTTCAAATCAGCACAATAGCTGGATTGATGCTAAAAATATTGTCAAAATTATCACATGTTGTGATGACTCATCACTTAATTTTCAACGGTGCTATATATAAACCTGGTGTGTTGTAGTATTTCTATCATTCTCTTGTACGCGCTCTTTCCAAAAACATGCAGATTTCAACCAGAAACTTTGCAACTTAAATGAGGTTAAAGAGTGGGAAAATGTACGAGATTTGAAGATTGACGAAAAATATCTAATAATAAATGCGTATCGGTGTCCAACTAAATATGGCAATAAAGTGGCAGTCGAATTGGACAACTTCAGATTCATTCTACCAGCATTCTACGATTGCCTTACAGATGCTGACCTACAACAATTAGGAGAACGTAGCTATTATATCATCTCGGGTCGCAAGTGTGGGAGCAGCACGAAAGCTTAATAATTGGCTGATGTATAATATATCTTTGTAATAATTTTATACATGTATGTTTTAGACAAAATAAATACAAGTATATTTACAATGGTTGTTTTATTACACCGTTGTACTTATTAACCCGATTACAGGAACGTGTCAGGTTGGTCAGTCATGCATAATATATTTGTAATAATTTCATACATCAGCAAAAATTTCCAAACAACAATGACTTCATTGTTCAATTTTTACCAGCGTTGCACATTTTCATACAAGTCTGGACAGGTTTGAATCATTAGACAATAACATCCGGTTTATCTGATAATGGAGGCCATTAACTACATCAGCAAAAATCCCCCAGATAATAATGACTTCATTGTTCAATTATTTTTTTAGCGTTTGTGCAGATTTCTCAAACAATGAGCGTCATTGTTCAATTGGTAGATAATAACATCTGGCTAGACACCCCGCATCTGTAAGTCTCTACAACTTTGCATTCCCAGTCGATGACTCACATCCGCTTGAGCCTGGGAAATATTTTTTTTGATAAGCGTAGAAATAAAATTAGACTTTTAGCCCGAAAATTCATAGTGAGAATCTTGTAAAATTTCAAAATTAGACTTTTGGTCTCAAAATTTATCGTGGGAATCTTATAAAATTTCAAAATTAGACTTTTAGCCTCAAAAATTCATCGTGGGAACCGGAAGTGGCACGTGACCTAGGTGAGGTCAATGACCTCGCCCCCGGCTAGACCAACGACCTTGACCCCCGGCTAGGCCCTGTGACCACACCAGTGACCTTGAAAAGGTTCACGGTCAAAAGTGGCCCAGAACCCCTCTAGGTACACTACTTTTGACTTAGGGTATGTTTCGCCACCAAAAATCGACTGGACAATATATCGGGTACAGGTTTTGGGAGCTTGGAATGGCTTCTGGGCTCTGCGTATCTTCTCGGGGTGATACCTCAACTTAAGTTTGTATGTTTTAGGACCTTGGGATGGTGCTTGAACTCTGGGCGCCTTCTTGGGCTGGTACTTTGACTCAGGTTGTTTTGGACGGACCGGGTATTGTTCTTATATACTCGGTCGAGCCTCCTTCTACTTGGTGCATCATCTGGGGGAGGAAAGTAGGGCTTGGCTTGCTGTCTGAATACGAGCATCGGTTCGCTATCGTGGCAAGATGGCGACTTGCAAATTTTACATATTGTTGTTATGTTCAAATATATCATTTGCACAATCCCAGTTATTATAGCAAACTCTCTTCGTAATTTAATTTTTATCTTTATTAATATTTTACTTGTAATTTTACGTTTAATGTATTTTCTGTATTCTTTCTTAATTACCATTCTTATAACTGCGATTGCTTATTTTTCTACATATTTTTTACTGCTGAGTATATCGAATTTTTAATTTGACAAATGGTTTATCTTGTTCGTTTTTCTTCTTCTTCTTATTCCCGATGGTAAGTTAGGTCTATAGCACAATTGAACTTTTTCAATTAAAAATAAAGTGAACCCTCTAATTTTGGCAGCTATTTTTCGTTGTAAACTGCTTTCATTATTCTTTCAATGTAATTTTTTGTGTATAACAAAACAATGTTCAATTTTTGAAAAATTATAAAAGTACGTAACAACTTAAACAGGCGATGGGAAATTTTAACAATGCTAAATCTGCTATGGCGTCTATATATTAATTGCGACAAATAGTTTGGGCAAACCATATATTATCGACATAACGAGAAGAATAGCCGCTAGCAATATAGTTCTTTAAGTATATGGGGCAAACTAAGGTTAAATGCAATTATAATAACCAGAGACACTACTCAGTTGCATATGTAGTGCATTACTTATAAAAATGTATACAGTAAATCTTGGCTTGAGCTTCGTAGCTTCGTTATACTCTTTCCTTAGAAACATTCTAACTATTTTGACCATTCTGTCTTTTGTCGTACTAGTTCTTCCATTTTTTTTCGTTGTATTTTCGCGAATTATATGTTTAGCACATTATTTTTTGTGGAATATCGGTATTATAAAACACCTAATACGAAGTAAATTAGAATTATAAACCCCGTTTTTCAGCAGATAATGAGTATTAACTATCTATTGAGGTAAACATCTGCCACGGAAAGATATTTCGAGATAAAAAAAATCATAACAGATGAGATGAGAACATTAAGGCCAACCTTGGCCGGACAATCCAACGCATTTGCAATACAACTCTATAAAATACAACAAAGAATGACCATATTGTACTTTTGAGAAGCAGTTAAGATTTTGTTTCAATTCTCACTCTATACCAACTTCATTGTTTTATATATTCTTTATCCTATCCATAATAACGTTAAGCATGGTTGATCTTAAAGCATCTATTTGTAGCATTTCTAGTTAAATGTTTAGGTATTTTTTGATGATTTAATATCAAGACAAAAGTTCTCCTTTTCGCGTATATAGTACCTATGTTTTGATTTTTTTCATACTCAAAATTTGGAATACAATAGGTTGGAGGTATATACGAGGATAGGACGATTAATTGTTTTGTGCAATGCCATGCTTCATTAGCTTCAAGTTTCGCAGGGTTATGTCAAGTAATTTGAATTTGTTTGCTTTTTTTGCTATGAACAAGATCTAGGCACACGGAGTATCAGATATCTTAGACACCGATTGCTCTGGTCAAATTTCTACTTAGGATTTTGCCGAAACTAAGGAGTTCCAACCCTTGTAGGATATTTTTATATGCTACACAACGTAGCAACAGGAAACCAACGGCTTTACATTACTTCCGAATGATGGAATTCTGTAGAGGCTTTCATTTGCATTTCTAATTTTTCAAAACCGCACCGGGACCGGGGATCTAGCCCGACAGCTTGCTTTTAACGGCCTGCTAAAGTTTTGCGTTTTATAAGAATTTGAAATAAGCGAACTAAAAGCTGAACTGGAATTCACTTTATTCGCAATCACATTGTAATGTGTCAATTTCATGACATAACAACAGCTGGGAACTAGATGATTACTTGAAACTAGCCAGGAAATTATTACATACCCCGAAAAATATTACATACCTGAAGAGTGGGGGTGTTTCCATGGTAACAAAACATTGAGTGGGTTGTTTTCATGGTAACAAAAATATTAGCTACATCAAGATATCTATTATTCAGAATTCAATTGTAGTTATTTTTAAAATTAGAGGATTGCAAATAAAATAGTATACATACCACGGTGGAAAGTTTCATCCCTGTCTCGAGATAAAGTTAACCTCGACGCTACGCGTCTCGGTAAACTACCTAATCTCTCGACAGTAATGAAACACTTCCCACCTCGGTATGTAATATACTATTAGGTGAGTCTGCATCAACCTTTTCAACAGTTAAAGCATATATTACGGAGTTGTTTTTCTTCCTAGGCCGGAAACTGTTCACTCCATTCTCATATTATCACATGTTTCGGAAAAAAAGTTTACAAAATACATAAAGATAATTTTTCTAAACGGAATACGTAGTGTTCAATATTATTTGTTTAACAATAGTTACTACGTCTACTAACTGTAGTACGTTATTAGTCTAAATCTCTGTTGTCTTCCAGTAATATACGTTCGCCTGCATTTATTTTATATATATTTTTTTGAAATATTGTTGATGTTGTATTTAGTAACGTTATTTCTTTATCGGCATCCTTCTTCTTACTCTCCAAGATGGGTTTCTTTTGTTTTTTTCTCTTTTTTTATTAACGCTTATTTTAAATATTATTACATTATTGAATTCGGTAAAATTTTAGACAAAATCAAAAATCAAATTTTTGGCTAATTATAAGATCACTGAAAAAGAAAGTTGTGTGCTTGTTATCACACCAGATATTCTGTTCTACTGATTTGGAAGCATTTTTCTAATTATAAAATGATAGTTTAGTCGATGAAATAGGGAGAAGTTGAAGAGGTAATTACTATACCGCAAAATTAGAGTATCTATTTTGATTTCGACCAATGAATATAGTTGTCAGTTTTTGTTGCTACGGTTATTACTGCTGGAAAGTAAAAGCTCTTAGTATACAAATGTGGGAGTTTTGATAAAGTGCGTTAAAAAACCGTTATGAAGTGGCCTTATTTCAAACAGTAATTTTTTAAAGTCATGTCGTAACTTATTTTATGAATTGCGTATGCACACAACCTCACTTTGACAACTGACAACTCAACTGGCCCAGCTCGTTGAATTCTGAATAAAGCGATGTAATAATCAAGGGTAATACCACAAGCAGTGGATATATTTTTGACAAATATTTTGTCGTTTCCATGTCAATTATTGCGTTTAAATTTCACGATACAAAATCACATCAAAAATGTCACGAGCCGAAGGCGAGTGACATTTAAATGTGATTTTGTTGAGTGAAATTTGCAATAATTTCTATGGAAATGGCAAAATATTTAAAAAATATATATCCACTTCGAGTGGTATTTGGGACGACTATTTAACAATATTAATACATAACGATTAACTTTATTGAAAAATAATCCAACAATTAATATAATTATTCATTCTCAATTAAATTCAGCGGAATACTTCCAAAACACAGCATTTTAAAATTTTTAAAAGAAGCCACACAGTTTGTTGGGGTTTAGTGTTACGTAACCTATCGATATCACTATGGACAGAACATCGTTGCTAAGCGATACTTCGCAACAAGGCTATTTATTTTTTGAGTACGTACATTGTTTTGTGAATATTTTGCATGGTGCCCAATATTCAGTGATATACTGCTGTTATTGGTTGAAAAAAGCAAATGTCTGCAATGTGATTGGCTTATGTGTTATAGTGTTGAATAGTCACCGACATACCGTCGAGAGACAAAATGTAGTTCAAAGCCCTCTCGATAACGTTTTTTAACGCACGTTCGCTTTTCGATGCAGTAGAATAAAATAGTAATTTACGTGCGTAAAGCTAGTCTTTAGTCACGAGTGGGGTAGAGTTAAAACGCGAGTGAGTGAGCGTTTTAAGCCCCCACAAATATGATTTATAAAGGAGAAAGCAAGATCGAATTAGAAAAAAAGTACCTATAATAATAAAATGGACAAACTAAAATACGAGGTTAATTATTCAAAAACAAACGCAAGGAGTCTAATGTATATCATGTCATTATTCTACTCAGCCTTCCTCTCTTTTAATAAACTGGTGCCATCTTTCCGGAAGTTCCTGTATTCCACGAGAAAAAAATTCTTTTGGGTGCTATCGTACCCATTTCGAAACAATTTCGATGACTTCTTCATTACAATGAGGTATTTTTCTCCTAAAAACTCTTTTACGGGTCAAAAAAAATAAGAAACTGATAGAACAAGGTCCGAAATGTATGGTAAATAGGACTGCATGGTCCAATTAAATGTTTGGATCGTAGTCAGCGTGTGAATAGCGAAATGCGATCGAGCATTATCATGTAAGACGCAGACAGAGAACTCGCGTTTGTTTTTAAGTTACCCCTACTGATATTTAATGCAGAAGTAATATCCTTCACTGTAAATCGACAATCGTTTCAAATAAGTGCATTTTACTTTGTCAGCATTCTCTTCTGTTGTCAATGTTTTTTGACGGCGAGATTGCGGCCATTCTCCGCACCTTTGTAGCTCTTTACTCCTTTTGTAAACGCTTATGCCTGATAGTAGTTGCGCATCAAACTGTTTTTTAACTCTTACACAAATTTCTTATCTTTTGATATCTTCGTTGATAAGAAATTTACTACTAATGCGTTATTCCACGCTTGCATGCACTCCCACCTCACTTATGCTTGCCAATTGAATGAAAATGCATTATGACGACTTCACGACTGAATGAAGGTAGGTCATATTCCAGAGCATTAATTAATGTATAAAACTTCTGTGCATGTCTTTATCTTTTGGAGCGCAGTTCAAATTATCGTTCACATTTGAACGCTCCTCGTATGATCAAAAATTATTTTCATCTAGTATGGCTATGGAATCGTTCCTGATTTATAAATTTTTGATCTTACTATATGTAGTGGTTCAATTTATTTGTATACTCTAATAGGGTTAAATAATTATAATAAGTATTTAAATAACGTTGTAACAGATAAAAATGAAATAGAAATTATATATGATTATCCAATCAAAGATCGACGAATGTAGAGAACTGTTACAAACCAGTCGGAAAACTGAAAACGAGAGAGAGAGAGAGAGAGAGAGAATCAAAGATCCTGTTTCTGTGAAATTTACTATTAGAGATAAAAAATTTTGGGTGTATTCCAAATGAATTTAGATTGTTTAATTTTATTTATTCGAAATGGTTATACAACAATTTATAATAATGAAGAAATAATTGAAGAATATAAAATCGGAAGTTTGGTTATTGGATGGATTAAAAAAAGCGGAATGTATTCACTTTTTCTATTGGGATCTAAATAACATGTCCATGTTAGATATGCAACACAGTATACATATGAGATCGTCAATCAGGTCACGTTCTAGATTACTTGCAGTATATTTTGTTAAATAAAATATGTCTTCTGATACTGATATGCCATCTCAGGAAAATAAACCTGTTTTAAAATTCAAAATTGGATTTTTTAACTGCCTACATTGAAATAATTTATCTTTTAATGTTTTAATTGATAGCAACGTTGGGCAGGTACGCTGGGTGTGCGCATACGCTAAGGACGATAGGCGCGTGCATCACTAAATGCTGGGATGGATTAGTTAATGTTAATAGTCAGTCAGTCAGTATTGATTATTGAGTACGGCATGAAATATTGTTCTGTGTATGAAATGCAGAGTTCTTTGCAGTTGGATGTTTTTAGGTAACTGTACTTCATGAATTGGATTTAATTAAAACATGACACATATCTATATATCAGAAACTCAAAGCAGTGCATCGAGGTAAGAATATTATTTATTTATAGCGGGAATAAGAACAAAACGGCAAATTTTGTTGACAATGCTAGTGTGGCATTCCTACAAGAAGGCAAAGCCGAAAGAGACGCCATTATCAGAATTTTCACAGAGAGTAGAAAAATATAGCCAAACACTCGATATCGAGTATGAAGGACATCTAAGGTCAGCTCATATGTACTCTGCGATGGATGTATAGTCCAATTCTAGATGGTTTCTGGATGCCCCCAGTCCCAGTGTGCTCTGCCTGCTGCGAACTCTTCCCATTCATGGTTAATGTTGACGCTTTTTAGTGACTCATGGAGGATGTCCTTATGGCGCAGTTTTTGACGTTCTGCTTTTCTGGCTCCTTGACAAAGTTCTCCATATGGTATGTTTTTCTCTAAGCGATTGTCATAGTCAATCGGAGACGGAACCTACTGACTAAGATCTCAATTTTACAGCAGTTCGCTCTTTTTAGAACCTCTTCGTTGGATATGTGTTGATACCAATGTATCCCTATAATTTGTCTGAGATGTCGCTGTTGTAGACGTTCAAGGGCCTTAAGATGTTTGGAACAAGGTAACTAAGCTTCGCATCTGTAAGTAAGCGTTGGTATCATGACTGCGAGGTAGACAGCTAGTTTTACGTCCATTGGAAGATCGTGGTTATGGAATACCGTACGGCGTAGTTTCCAAAAAGATCACGAAGAAGCGCTGATGCGATTTCGGATTTTAGTATCGATGTTCCCTTTGTTGTTTAAAACTGTGCCCAAATAGGTGAAGGAATCTACTTGCTCCAACTTCTTCTCTTTTATACTTATGATACCCTGCTGGTGGGAATTTTCAGGAGTGATCATGATCTTAGCATTTTTAATGTTTTATATGTTTTTGAATAGCTTCAGCTGTGTGTGCTACTAAAGCACAGTCGTCAGCATACATTAGTTCGGCGATGTAACGAGATCTTGTTTAAATAGACCTCCGTCTGTCCTATATCTATGTTTTTTCTCTCCAGTTTTCTGTCCACAATAATGGTGAGTACTGTCATGAATATATTGAACAGCAAAGAGGCCAAGACGCAGCCATGAGTGACACCCCGTCTACATACATTTACAGATTTAGAGCGTATACTGAATTTACGCATGATTAGCCAGAGCGCGTTTCGGTTTATGGAGTTGAAGGTTTTCATAATGTTGATCTGTGCTCTACGTTGTAGGGCTTCACCAACTAATAAGAAATATGAATATCAATTTAAAATTTTCAGTTCAAATACAAAGTTATCCTTCAAATTTAGCGGCCGAGACTAAATTTTTTATAGTTGAGGTAGAAAGAAGTACACGATTTACGCTTCTATTATTCAAACCGGCTCCGTTTCCATTCGCCGAATTTTTTTCGCCGGAATTCGATTCGCCGGAATCCGTCACGCCGGAAGTCTTTTGACGGGAATACATTTCGCCGGAAATCAAGATCGAGGACACTATACTGATCGTGGGGACAACATCGGCCATGGTAGTGAAAAAAAAATATCGAAGACTGCAACTAACCTAAACAGGCTAGAACGAGACTTTGCCGAATCCGGCGAAACGAATTCCGGCGAGTCAAAATCCGGCGAATGGAAATACCACTTCCAAGCATACTTTGTTAATTACTCTGCAAACAAAATATTCTATTTATATCATATTCCAAATATTTCAAGTTTCTTTTTGTAACAGATACAAGGAATACGTTAACCTTAGATCGTTCAACAGTACGAAAAACTTCTATTGCACTTTATCCATCTTACATAGCAACAGCCTAATACACGGTATATTTACTTAAATAGAGTTGTCAGATTTTTGATAAAGAAGTGAATTTTATTTTATTGGTTTTAAGAGAACAGACCTGAGTATTCGAATACGATTTGTAATATGTAACTCTATGCACCCTCAGGAAGAGCGGAGTAATGACATAATTCGCTAGTTTTCACCACGCTGTATATGCTTTATCATAATTAACATTAGTAACATAAAAATTATAGAATTTTTTAATACATATCCAGTAAGCCATGAAACTGAAAACGATGTAGTTTTTACAGTGTAGTCGTTGTAATATATTAAGTAAAAAGAAGAAATAATAGTACAGTTGGCGCCATCAAAATGTGCACGGATTCTCGCTGCCATGGATTTTTTTCTGATTTTCAGTACAATAAATAATAAAAAGGCGCCGACCGTAGCACGACGGGGTTTGGGCCAAGACAAGAGCAGCGAGGAGTGGCTCCAGTGGAACGAGTGCTGCAATGCCTTTTATTAAACGAGTATAATATACTATTTTATCTCCTTTGCACAAAAATAATCAAAAACTTTGAATTTTGACAAGGTATTCTTAATTATCTCTTTCAGTTTGCATTTAAATATTAATAAAACATGTAATTTTTTATTTTATAGTTCTTACTTCTATATAGTTTTTTTATTTTATAGTAACTGTTTTAATAGCAACTGTTTTACTTTATATTAGCTGTTTTATTTTAATCTATAAGTAATTACATATTTTAGCCACTAAAAACGTCAAATTATGACAATTATAAATATAAATACTAATCATTGGTGAGTGAGATTACTGAAGCCACAGTTAATTATTTAGATCTGAAAACGTAGATAATATATAGCCATTTCGTTAATTAGTAAATAAAAAATATTACTCTTAAGGATTATAAAAGGTACTAAAGCTCGAGATAAAAGTAGTTATTGTTTTAGTTTTCAAAACGATGTAAACATTTAAGCTATATTTAGTTTCATACATTGCTATTAATTGATTCCTAACAGAAATAAATTTCTAAACAACACCGTTTTTCAGTTTGACCGCCTACTGGATATGCCTTAAATACGAAACGTTGCCGTAAGTTTTACATTACTAAGGTTAACTATGATAAAGTAGGTTATATATATATTTCAAAAGGTAAAAGGATATGCTATTTGATAGTCTTAAAATCAACTCCAATCTCATGAAAAAAGTTTAAGATCACAATTCAAAAACCCTGACATATTAATTCTGATTAGATTATAGCTACGTAAAAATGTGCATTGGTAATTCCGAGTTTGTTTTTTTTATATTTTGTAAAACAAATGAGCTGTGATGTCTAATGGAAATGTGGAATTTTCCTTTTTTCGACTGCAGCGCGGCAAACAAAAGAGATGTTTGTGGATTTTGCTTTGGACGGAAAGAATGAGTTAGGCTTAAAAATACAATATTATTTTTAGCAATAACTAAAATTTTGTATAATATGTCATTTATTTTCAAAAATACTATCTTTTCAGTTGGAGTCATGTATCCTTTATAAATGTAAAATCTCAAAATTTTCATAACTCCTGTTTAAAAATAGTAGAGTTTAATAATTTAAAGGCAGCTTTAATTGCCTGTTCTGTAATATATATTTATGCATTAAGGGAGATATGAATATGTTTTTTCCCTGAGGTTGACATGTCTTACAGACCGAGGGCTCTAAGCCAGACGTCTGTAAGTCAACCGAAGATAAAGAACATGAATATCTCCCGTTGTGCATACAATATTTTATCTACTAGCATATTCGTAAAAATAGGATGAAATTTCAAAATGTCATAATGACATTTAAAATTAGGATATGTAAGTAACATCAAGGATTGCCTCATTGTATGGTTGCTAAGACGTTAATTGTAGTTGCATTGTTGCCATGAGTTCGAGGGAGAAATAATTTGACAAGTCCCTTGGGAGTTATAAGTACCTTTTCATATTTTGTTTCTATGACGAAAATGTACAATATCATGTTGCTAGTCGATAATAGTATATTATGTTACTAGGAGTAGAAAGCGCATTTTTTGTGATGAGCACAGAAGGTTGCGGCCGAGGCGCTAGCCGAGGCCGAGCAATCTGGGCGAAGCACAAGAAAGAGCTTTCTGCTCAGCGTAACATATACTATTTTTTCTTCAAGCGCTGACTGACGAAAAATGTACAGTGCTTTAACTTTTTTATTTTTTTAGTGAATGATACAACAAATGAAATCATTAAATGAAATACTATTTATTTATTACTGTAATATTGAAAGTACAATTAGTTATAGAACTATTTTGTATATTTAAACCACCACTAGCGGTCCCAGTATCAATATTCATAACTTTATTGGTGTGGTCCAAAATTGTATTATTAGTATGCATTGTAGGCACATTAGTTAAATCAATATTTTCTATATTTGTGACTGTCTGAGGTATTTCAAATTCTGCAGAAGTACCAGGTTCATTGTAGTCCAATGGGGTAAGAATTTTCATTGCCGTTTGCCTTTTATTCGTTATAGATTCGTCTATATATCCCTCAGCAACACTTCCTGACTTCCACCCGCCGTGCCTTTTGAGAGAAGTAATGTCTGCACCATTATCTACTAGAAGTGTTGCTGAAGTTCTTCGTAGGCAATGCCCTGTGTACTTGGAAGGGTTTATTAACTTTAAGTAGGATGCTACTTCCTTTGGGACATTTGCAATCTTATGAATACCGATTACAACCCGATGGCATTTAGCATCTTGGTATTTTATGAAAAATCTAGTCAAGTTGATGTCTTTTGGTCTTAAACTGGCATAATCTTTGTACATCGTTAAGTAGAAATCTCCAATGATGGTAAATGAGCGGGACTTGTTAGTTTTAGTATTTGGAATTTTGACAAATATTAGATGCCCTAAATCTTCAATATCATTTACAGTCATGTGTAAAAGCTCATCGCAGCGACAGGCACCTGCTACTCCGAATATTAATATAACCTACAAAATATAAGTAACATTATATTACACTGGCGTTTTGTAAGAACTATTTACCTTTGTGGCTAGATATTTGTTGTTTGGTGCATTATGTAAGAAGTCATCAAATTCTTGTTTAGAAAACACTTGCGATTTTTTAGGTATATAACCTTCACTCTGTCTTTTCAGAAAAGTAATTAGTTTAGTATATTTCTCAATATTTACATTATGTTTGATATTCAGTTGAGACTTTATCATTGAGTATTGTGCCCATAGTGAAGAACTCTTCATTTTCTGCGATAACTGCGAAAAGTATGCCAGCAGAACGTTTTCGGTGTAGTTACCAGCTTTATGTTCTTGAGCCCATTCCATAAATCGTTTATAGGCAAATTCATATACTTTTCTTGATTTTGCTGGCGTTAAAGATTCGATAGTACTACTTGCGATTTTTGCCAACTCAGGCAGTGTGCATTGCATTTCTTCAGACATTTCAAATGATATAAATAATAATTGCACGTTAATCAATGAAAACGACAAAGCATTTGAATAGTATTTTACAGTAGGATAGCCTTTACTGCCGAGCCAGAGAATTTGTGAGACGAGCTCGAAGAGCGAGTCGAATAATACTGGCGAGGCAGTAAAGGCCCTAACGGACGTGTATTGTACAATAGTTTTTGTAATACCTACATACAATTCGGTCATATCTATATTTTTCTAATTTATTTTCATCAAAACGCTAAGTTTGTGTAATGACATTTTAGAATGATTGAGAGTGCGTAGAACGTTGCAACTGTTGTTTATCAATGTCAGTTATTTCCAATTTCGGGTATGGTTGTAAGCAGTTTTAAGATGTAACCAGCTCGTAACTTATGACATCTGTAGAAAATGATGAAGATATTCCTAAAGACGTTAAGATTCTGAATGAGCAAGTTATTTTAGCGTATGTTCAGGAGTTATAGCAGTTTTTTGCGCCTTCTTCTATGTGGAGTTGAAGGCTTGCTTGCTGCTGGATTTGTGTGACAAACGTCACTTTGACGTTTGGCACACAGTTTAGCAGGCCGTGGTCTTTACGGACACTTTTTACGGCCGGGCCGTAAAGAGGTTGCTTACGCAGTAGTAAACAGTCCTTAAAGATATATTTAACAAGTAGGTATTACAAAAAAGTACTTACGTGACCGCCAAAGATCAAAATGCGTGCTCAACGGAAGAAAAAATCTTTCTACGCAAAAGATATATCGTTCGAGAATAATTTCGAAACGTATAACACTATTTTAAAGCAATTATAATACAACGTTTCCAACTGCCTGAATTTAAATTTGACAGTTGTAGTCAAAACAACGACAAGTGGCGCCAGCACGTGTGATCAGTTTGCACTAACATTATTTTACTAGTAACATTTTTCGTTTCGATTATTGTATTAGTAACACAATGGAGTCGTTCTACTTGGTGCGTTCAGTCGCAAAATGTTAGAATTATGATATGCTTGAAGAAAAAATTTATTTTTGTCGACTTGATACAGTTGATTTCTGATGTGCTGATATATAGTTGAAATATTATAAGAAATGTGGAAGTAAAAGTGAAAGTCGGCCTTTAGCGAATCTTTTTGAGATATTATTAGGAAATATAAATTCTATGATCTTCAAATTCTCAACCCTTTCCAGAAGCTTCCAGCCATTGTCGGCAAACCTTTTCTGGCCACGCCGCGCAAGTGACCCATACCCGAAACCCGACTTTTTATTTTACACGCATACGACCTTTAGATAAACCCTGTATATAGTTTAGGTTCAATGTTAACACTCAGTACATTCGGTCAGTTGACTATTGCAGAATATGGGTAGAAAATATCGTGTTAACCTTTAGAAGTATCTACTACATTGAAAACAATTTTGTTACATAACTTGAGTTGGCTCCTCGTTACAGACGGACAGTACTGTTAATTGTATATGTTAATAAAAATCAATACCTCTAAATACTCGATTAGTTTTTTTTGCATTCCTTCATTTACAATCTTTAGCTTCCGTGTCGACAACCATTCGTATCGTCCGGGAAATGTAACGGAGGTAATGGGTCGCATGCGACTTACATTACACTCCCACGCATCCAACAACATAACACATTTAACCAACCTTAATAGAATTTAAAGCTAACTTAACTAATGCGTTCAAATTCATTGCCGTCCCAAGAAGCTTCTCGACTACCGTCAGCTTTGAACCCGGATCTACCTGGTTGCTATACTGAGCGTCTCACTCGACGCCTATACTAGTAATGAAATAGAAATAATATGCAATATGAATACCTCTAAACATATTTCTGAGAGCATATTCACAAATTCTGAATGTATTGAGTAATGGTGAAGCCTTTGTTGATCACTATATTATACCAGTAGTAGAGAACTGTTTAAACGTATCGAATACGTATTTCTGAGTACCCACAATTTATTCTAAAGCGTTTTGGTCTAAGATCACTTACATCAAGGACTAATACATTTTAAATTGAAGATATGCTGTTTTTCAACTAAAACATCAGGCATTTAACGTTGTATACCTAACGTTTAACAGTTATACAATAGAGAGTTTTTGCATAAGGTTCCGCTAGTAGAAGGAGGCGAGAAACCCCCTCCACTTTTTATTCGATTAAGCCACGCCCCCTTAATTCGCGGTTTTATTCGCGGATTTCGCGGAATTTTCGCGGATTGACCCAATTAATTTCGCGGTTTGATCTAATTAATTTCGCGGTTTGATCTAATTAATCACATATGAAGTTTGATATGTAATTTACATATGTGCTACTGATTAAATTACGCATTAGATTTTTTTAATTTGCTTCTGGAATTACGCTTCGGACTTCGGCGGCCATCTTGGATTTCTGGCGGGAATATTTGAAATTTGAATTTTTTCCGATTTTTTCTAAGTTTAATTTGTTGGATTTGAATTTCCCGGGGCGTCGGCCATCTTGGTGCGCGCGCACTTCTCACGGCGGTTGTTTTTAATTTTCGCGGAAATATTTGAAATTCAAACTGATAGATCTATTTCGCTCTTCGAAGCTGCTGTCTCTCTCTTGCATTCACTCGTGGAAATATTTAAATTTAAAAAATCTATTTGCGTCGGACCCGAGTGGGAATCGAACCCTCTACGTTTGCATACACATTGGGCTCACATTGATGGATGCCGCTAGACCACGGAGCGCTACGGGATTTAAAGGGTTTGAGCGGTGTGCCATCCCGCTTGAGTACCGCTATGCTGTCATATTATAAAATTATTTATTTCCTGAAAATTATAATTAATAACAGATGAACTGCATTGTGCATAATTTAGAACCATAGTAATATTTTTAAAAGGCGAAATAATTATTTTAGTCCCTTATATAAATACACGCATTCTGACTATGCTAGCTTTCTCTTTCAAAGTTTTGACGTCATTGCATAGCGGGCTGTAAATTTTAACCGACAAAATGCATTGTTACCGGGGATTGTATCTGCTGGAGTTTAGACTTTTTATAATAGAAATTAAATAAATGAACTGAATCACTCAAATGGGTTATAACGCTCAGGATCAAGCGGTCTCTATTTAATAAATGTGTTTTACAATCAACCATTGTTTTATTTGCAGACGGTATAGAAAATCTATTTTATTTTAAATAAACGTTGTACCACACAACCTATTTTTCAAAAATTTAGATTATAAGAATAGGGAATGTTTAGCTTATTGTGTTTAAAGGTTGGTACAATTTAAAAAAAATTAGATTTGCAACAGCTTTTGCTGTAATTAGTGCTTTTATTTTTATAATATGAGTGACGTGTATGCGTGGATTAACGATATTTCCATCGTTCTCTGCCTGCTATATAGATGGAAATTTCCTCTCGAGTTCTTGGTCAATCGAATATATTCCGGCGAAATGCTGTAACATATTTAAATTTATGTTGCTATGCGTGCTTACAAAAAGACGTTATGGAGCAATCAATTAATTGATCTAATTAAATTCGCGGTTGTCAAATAATATCAAATTTTAAACTTTGAACACAACAGTTTTAAAATATTGCTCGGCTAACATAAAGAAGATATACGTATTGCTTGAGTAAGAAAGAGATAAACATAGCAGCAAATATTGGAGAAGGCTTGCCTAATTTTAATTATGACATTTGTCAACTAAACATGCCTAGTACTAATAGAAATAATTACTTTATTTTTATAATCTGCTCTTTTATAATATCGCTGCGGAACTTACGAGACGTTCTTTATGTTTACTTTAGAAACCCTTAACCCT
Organism: Agriotes lineatus; assembly: GCA_940337035.1. NCBI lineage: Eukaryota > Metazoa > Arthropoda > Insecta > Coleoptera > Elateridae > Agriotes > Agriotes lineatus. The sequence continues at coordinate 18,628,908 of OW679198.1, read as the reverse complement.
TTTCATTTAAATCGCGAAATCCGCATAAATATATTACTATAAAAAATCGCGAAAAGTGTTGAGTAAATAAATGCAACGCATTGTAAAGCCGTAAAACTTTTAGTTATTGTACGTTTACAAGATGGGTCTTTTGACAAAGTGGAAGAACCAAACTATGCTATTGTAAATGTACAGATTTTTCACTGTCAATTTGTATATAACAACTTAATGTAAATTGGTATTTGGAACATTTTAACGAAAACAGCGACTTCTTTTCGGCATAAACTGTTTCTTCTCACTACGGAACCCTATTTTATAAGTAAACGTCTGAAATTGTGTCATTATATCGATAAAAACTGCATTTTAGTTTAAAAAATTCCAATATAAATGCAAACGGGCGAAAATAAAAACGCAATTAACCACAAAGTAACATAATTTGAATAAAAAAACACAATTTCGTTGGAAAAATGTTCTGTTTCACTTAAAATTTTACAAAAACTGACATCATGTCACTTGAAATTATACAAAAAACGACATTTTTATCCAATAAGCGATAAAAAAATACGCCGTCTCACATAAATTTTAGAAAATCGACAGCATCTCCCATGAAAATTTATAAAAATCGGCATCTTGTCACATTAAATTCTGTAAAAACGACAAAAACAATATTTTTTTCACAACTTTCATTGAAAAATAGTAAAATTTTACGAAAATACGTCTGTGCTGACGACAAATGAAAATAAATTTGAATAGAAACACGCAAAAATTACGAAAAGACGTATGTGTTGACCCCAAAGTAACAAAATTTGATTAAAATCACACAATCATACAGCATCTCACATAAATTTTCACAAATATCGACATCATGTCACATAAATTATACAAAAACTGTCATCACGTCACTTGAAATTATACAAAAAACGATATTTTATTCAACACACGATGAAAATTGAACAAAAATCACGCAATTACAAGCCATCTCACATAAATTTTCACAAAAATCGACATCATGTTACATAAACTATGCATAATTTTGCAAATGTTTTACACTTTTTATAAAATGCATCGCTCAAAATTAAAAGAAATAGCAATTTCGTTGAAAAAATCTACTACCACAATCATTTCGATAAACAAAATTCAAAAAATCTTATACTTTTGACGGAAATATATGTATGTTGACCACAAATTAACATAATTTTTAAATAAAAACGCGCAATTCGTTGAAAAAAATATTCTGACACCACCAAAACACGCAATTTCATTGAAAAATATATATATGTTGTCCGCAAATTAACATAAAGTTGAATAAAAACACGTAATTTTGTTGGAAAAATGTTCTGGCCCCTTCATTTCACTTAAAATTTTACAAAACTGCCATCATAACACTTGAAATTATACAAAATATATGTATGTTGATCACAAATTAACATAAACCTGAATAAAACACACAATTTCGTTGAAAAATTTGCAAATGTTTTACACTTTTTTATAAAATGTATCGCACAAAATTAAAAGAAATCACAATTTTCTAAATTATATCACGCTATTATGAAATCGTAGATTGATTTTTTGAAATTTTACACTTTGTAACTGTAAAATAACTGCAAATACTAATATTTTAGCTTTAGACTTTGTAATTATTGCAGATTCGAGAAAAAAACAAAGCAGAGTAGAAATAAAAAACACAAACACTTTGTAATAAACAAATATATTGTTCTTATTTCGTATAATACTTAATAATATAAATATAAATGTACAGCAGAATGTCTTATTTCTAAAAAATTCGCTAGCAATTTACAAAACTGTAGTTTGAGGTGCACGACATTTCAAATTAAAAAGACTGCAAGTAATAAAATCAGAATTTCATTGTGTAATTTTAAAGTTTAAGATGCACCCAATCTAGAATTCCCTTCGTTTTTGGTGTTGATGACATCTGCCTTAGAGGCGTTTTTCTAACGGCCCTTTTTTGGAGGCGTTTCCTTATCGGCGTTCTTCTGACTGAACCTTTTTGATGTGGACTTGGATGAGTAGCTGGTGTTTTTAATTTATATTCTAAATCGGACTCGCAGTTATCAGTTTCCATTTCGGTTTTTCCTGTAGTATCAGTCGGGGTTGGCTTCTTTTGCTGTTTAGGTTTAGCTAGCAGCACATTAGCAACGTTAAGGTCTTTGATGTACTCAGCAAACTGTAGGCGTCCGGGTGGATTAATAGTTTTTCGAGGCCGCAGAGTGTCATGAATTAAATCGACTATGTTAGACGCCGGTAAAATTTCACCCTTTATAGTAACGGTGCCCTTGTGATCCCAGCTCACATCGCTTGAGGTACTCAAAATGCGTAGGAAAACTTCAGCTTTTTTCTTAAAAGTTTTGGGAAGTGTAGATAAAATAACGGCATTTGATAGGCTGTCACTGGTTGTTTCAATAGGTATTTTGATTGGCTGCCGCGCCTGGTTTGTGAAATGAAGGAATCGTTGTAAAACCTGATTGTACTGGATCCATTTATCGTAATCAGTTAATTTGGACTTTAAAACTTTTTGCATTTCGTCATCAAGCTGTGATAATATATTTTTCTCCGCATCATCGCCAGACTTAAGACGCTGGACAAATTCCGGCGATACAATCAACATCTTCCGCTCTTTGTCCATTTTAGTCGAAAAGGAGCTCAGTCGTTTGTTCTGGTAGAGCCGTCGTGAATAAACTAGCTTAAAATCAAGACTTTCATAATAAATATATAAAAAAATATGACAGGTACGGGAATCGAACCCGTATTCTCTCTCGAGATCAGAGCTTAAATCTGACGCCTTAACCATTCGGCCAACCTGCCTCCCTATATAAACGAGCACTCTCTACATAATTAAGAAAATATATAGTTTAAAAAGCCTTCTGCATGCAATTTCAAACAATATTTCATATAAATTAAGCCATGTACAAATTTCTAAATCGGTTTTGGTATATATTTTATCGAAAGATTGGACCCTCAGCTACCGTTTTATTATTATTTGTCGAGATGCGTCATCGTTGAATTTACAAGTGCCATCCTGTCTGCTGTGTGACGTAGGTAATGTCTCCATACCTTTTTATTTTAAAATTCTATAAAAACAGAGGTCCAAACTGCTGCCGCATCAGGTAACAGAGTACAATGGTTTAAAACGTGTTAGTGCGGCATCAGTCGGGCCTCTGTTTTTATAGAATTTTAAAATAAAAAGGGGTGGATACATTACCTACGTCACATCGCAGACAGGCTGGCTCTTGTAAAATTCATCGATGACGCATCACGACAAATAGTAATAAAACGGTAGCTGAGGGTCCAATCTTTCGATAAAATATATACCAAAACCGATTTAGAAATTTGTACATGGCTTAATTTATATGAAATATTGTTTGAAATTGCATGCAGAAGGCTTTTTAAACTATATATTTTCTTAATTATGTAGAGAGTGCTCGTTTATATAGGGAGGCAGGTTGGCCGAATGGTTAAGGCGTCAGATTTAAGCTCTGATCTCGAGAGAGAATACGGGTTCGATTCCCGTACCTGTCATATTTTTTTATATATTTATTATGAAAGTCTTGATTTTAAGCTAGTTTATTCACGACGGCTCTACCAGAACAAACGACTGAGCTCCTTTTCGACTAAAATGGACAAAGAGCGGAAGATGTTGATTGTATCGCCGGAATTTGTCCAGCGTCTTAAGTCTGGCGATGATGCGGAGAAAAATATATTATCACAGCTTGATGACGAAATGCAAAAAGTTTTAAAGTCCAAATTAACTGATTACGATAAATGGATCCAGTACAATCAGGTTTTACAACGATTCCTTCATTTCACAAACCAGGCGCGGCAGCCAATCAAAATACCTATTGAAACAACCAGTGACAGCCTATCAAATGCCGTTATTTTATCTACACTTCCCAAAACTTTTAAGAAAAAAGCTGAAGTTTTCCTACGCATTTTGAGTACCTCAAGCGATGTGAGCTGGGATCACAAGGGCACCGTTACTATAAAGGGTGAAATTTTACCGGCGTCTAACATAGTCGATTTAATTCATGACACTCTGCGGCCTCGAAAAACTATTAATCCACCCGGACGCCTACAGTTTGCTGAGTACATCAAAGACCTTAACGTTGCTAATGTGCTGCTAGCTAAACCTAAACAGCAAAAGAAGCCAACCCCGACTGATACTACAGGAAAAACCGAAATGGAAACTGATAACTGCGAGTCCGATTTAGAATATAAATTAAAAACACCAGCTACTCATCCAAGTCCACATCAAAAAGGTTCAGTCAGAAGAACGCCGATAAGGAAACGCCTCCAAAAAAGGGCCGTTAGAAAAACGCCTCTAAGGCAGATGTCATCAACACCAAAAACGAAGGGAATTCTAGATTGGGTGCATCTTAAACTTTAAAATTACACAATGAAATTCTGATTTTATTACTTGCAGTCTTTTTAATTTGAAATGTCGTGCACCTCAAACTACAGTTTTGTAAATTGCTAGCGAATTTTTTAGAAATAAGACATTCTGCTGTACATTTATATTTATATTATTAAGTATTATACGAAATAAGAACAATATATTTGTTTATTACAAAGTGTTTGTGTTTTTTATTTCTACTCTGCTTTGTTTTTTTCTCGAATCTGCAATAATTACAAAGTCTAAAGCTAAAATATTAGTATTTGCAGTTATTTTACAGTTACAAAGTGTAAAATTTCAAAAAATCAATCTACGATTTCATAATAGCGTGATATAATTTAGAAAATTGTGATTTCTTTTAATTTTGTGCGATACATTTTATAAAAAAGTGTAAAACATTTGCAAATTTTTCAACGAAATTGTGTGTTTTATTCAGGTTTATGTTAATTTGTGATCAACATACATATATTTTGTATAATTTCAAGTGTTATGATGGCAGTTTTGTAAAATTTTAAGTGAAATGAAGGGGCCAGAACATTTTTCCAACAAAATTACGTGTTTTTATTCAACTTTATGTTAATTTGCGGACAACATATATATATTTTTCAATGAAATTGCGTGTTTTGGTGGTGTCAGAATATTTTTTTCAACGAATTGCGCGTTTTTATTTAAAAATTATGTTAATTTGTGGTCAACATACATATATTTCCGTCAAAAGTATAAGATTTTTTGAATTTTGTTTATCGAAATGATTGTGGTAGTAGATTTTTTCAACGAAATTGCTATTTCTTTTAATTTTGAGCGATGCATTTTATAAAAAGTGTAAAACATTTGCAAAATTATGCATAGTTTATGTAACATGATGTCGATTTTTGTGAAAATTTATGTGAGATGGCTTGTAATTGCGTGATTTTTGTTCAATTTTCATCGTGTGTTGAATAAAATATCGTTTTTTGTATAATTTCAAGTGACGTGATGACAGTTTTTGTATAATTTATGTGACATGATGTCGATATTTGTGAAAATTTATGTGAGATGCTGTATGATTGTGTGATTTTAATCAAATTTTGTTACTTTGGGGTCAACACATACGTCTTTTCGTAATTTTTGCGTGTTTCTATTCAAATTTATTTTCATTTGTCGTCAGCACAGACGTATTTTCGTAAAATTTTACTATTTTTCAATGAAAGTTGTGAAAAAAATATTGTTTTTGTCGTTTTTACAGAATTTAATGTGACAAGATGCCGATTTTTATAAATTTTCATGGGAGATGCTGTCGATTTTCTAAAATTTATGTGAGACGGCGTATTTTTTTATCGCTTATTGGATAAAAATGTCGTTTTTTGTATAATTTCAAGTGACATGATGTCAGTTTTTGTAAAATTTTAAGTGAAACAGAACATTTTTCCAACGAAATTGTGTTTTTTTATTCAAATTATGTTACTTTGTGGTTAATTGCGTTTTTATTTTCGCCCGTTTGCATTTATATTGGAATTTTTTAAACTAAAATGCAGTTTTTATCGATATAATGACACAATTTCAGACGTTTACTTATAAAATAGGGTTCCGTAGTGAGAAGAAACAGTTTATGCCGAAAAGAAGTCGCTGTTTTCGTTAAAATGTTCCAAATACCAATTTACATTAAGTTGTTATATACAAATTGACAGTGAAAAATCTGTACATTTACAATAGCATAGTTTGGTTCTTCCACTTTGTCAAAAGACCCATCTTGTAAACGTACAATAACTAAAAGTTTTACGGCTTTACAATGCGTTGCATTTATTTACTCAACACTTTTCGCGATTTTTTATAGTAATATATTTATGCGGATTTCGCGATTTAAATGAAAAGGGTTAAGGGTTTCTAAAGTAAACATAAAGAACGTCTCGTAAGTTCCGCAGCGATATTATAAAAGAGCAGATTATAAAAATAAAGTAATTATTTCTATTAGTACTAGGCATGTTTAGTTGACAAATGTCATAATTAAAATTAGGCAAGCCTTCTCCAATATTTGCTGCTATGTTTATCTCTTTCTTACTCAAGCAATACGTATATCTTCTTTATGTTAGCCGAGCAATATTTTAAAACTGTTGTGTTCAAAGTTTAAAATTTGATATTATTTGACAACCGCGAATTTAATTAGATCAATTAATTGATTGCTCCATAACGTCTTTTTGTAAGCACGCATAGCAACATAAATTTAAATATGTTACAGCATTTCGCCGGAATATATTCGATTGACCAAGAACTCGAGAGGAAATTTCCATCTATATAGCAGGCAGAGAACGATGGAAATATCGTTAATCCACGCATACACGTCACTCATATTATAAAAATAAAAGCACTAATTACAGCAAAAGCTGTTGCAAATCTAATTTTTTTTAAATTGTACCAACCTTTAAACACAATAAGCTAAACATTCCCTATTCTTATAATCTAAATTTTTGAAAAATAGGTTGTGTGGTACAACGTTTATTTAAAATAAAATAGATTTTCTATACCGTCTGCAAATAAAACAATGGTTGATTGTAAAACACATTTATTAAATAGAGACCGCTTGATCCTGAGCGTTATAACCCATTTGAGTGATTCAGTTCATTTATTTAATTTCTATTATAAAAAGTCTAAACTCCAGCAGATACAATCCCCGGTAACAATGCATTTTGTCGGTTAAAATTTACAGCCCGCTATGCAATGACGTCAAAACTTTGAAAGAGAAAGCTAGCATAGTCAGAATGCGTGTATTTATATAAGGGACTAAAATAATTATTTCGCCTTTTAAAAATATTACTATGGTTCTAAATTATGCACAATGCAGTTCATCTGTTATTAATTATAATTTTCAGGAAATAAATAATTTTATAATATGACAGCATAGCGGTACTCAAGCGGGATGGCACACCGCTCAAACCCTTTAAATCCCGTAGCGCTCCGTGGTCTAGCGGCATCCATCAATGTGAGCCCAATGTGTATGCAAACGTAGAGGGTTCGATTCCCACTCGGGTCCGACGCAAATAGATTTTTTAAATTTAAATATTTCCACGAGTGAATGCAAGAGAGAGACAGCAGCTTCGAAGAGCGAAATAGATCTATCAGTTTGAATTTCAAATATTTCCGCGAAAATTAAAAACAACCGCCGTGAGAAGTGCGCGCGCACCAAGATGGCCGACGCCCCGGGAAATTCAAATCCAACAAATTATATGGGAACTTAGAAAAAATCGGAAAAAATTCAAATTTAAAAATATTCGCGCCTGAAATCCAAGATGGCCGCCGCGTAACTTAATCAGTAGCAAATTAAAAATGGCCGCGCGTAATTTAATCAGTAGCACATATGTAAATTACATATCAAACTTCATATGTGATTAATTAGATCAAACCGCGAAATTAATTGGGTCAATCCGCGAATTAAAATTAAAACCGCGAAATCCGCGAATAAAACCGCGAAATCCGCGAATAAAACCGCGAAATCCGCTAATAAAACCGCGAAAACCGCGAATAAAACCGCGAATTAATTTGATATCACGATCAAGGTGTCTCTATTCTACTGACATCATTAAAACGTTTCAGCACCCGTCCTCTACTTAACCATCGGACTTCAGAGTGAAGGAGTAGGTCCCCGTATTGACAGTCAACTTCATTGGCCAAGGTTTTGAATAATCTTCTTTGTAACGCTTGAGCTCTAATCTTGTTCACAATTTTTACCACCAGTTTCATAACGTTGTTTAGTTTCAGGAAATTTCCACATAATGCTTCCTGATGGATAATGCAGTGGTAAGAGAGAAATTGCGGAAAAGTTTCATCTTTACGACATAACGCCACCAGACCCTTATCAAAACCCACCATAGCTGGAGCGCCATCGGTTGTCAAGCCTACCATTTTCGATATTGGAATTTTCTCGGAAGAAATAATATTTTTTAAATGAGAAAACAACTCCTGTCCAGTAGTGTGTCCTTTCAGTGGAATAAACTTCAAAAGATCTTCTTTAATCGTAAAATCACTAAAAACCATCCTGACGAACACGGCCATCTGGACAGTGTCAACGACATCTGTTGATTCATCCAGTTGAAGTGAAAAATAAACACAGTTATCTAAGTCAGTTCTTAACTGTAAAAAAATATCATTGCTCATTACTTCTACACGTCTCATCACTGTATTAGCAGAAAGTTGCATAGATTTTATAGCTGAAACTATCTCGTCTTTGTTTCTAAAGTTGGCAAATAACGAGTCAGCAGCTTCTAAAAACGCCTGTTTTATCATTTCCCCGTCTTCATAAGGTTTCTTTTTTTGTGCAATTATCTGGGACACACGGTACGATGCTTCAGTTGCAGCCTTATTTTTGTCGATTGTTCTTAAAAATATTGATTGTTGTCCAATTAACTGCTTTTTTAACTGTTTTAGTTTCTCCTTTCTGGCGGCAGAATGTAGTGGGAATGATTTTTCAAAATTAGAATGTACAGTTTTATGATGTCTCTCAATATTTCCTTTTTTAGCAACGGAGACCGAAGTATTACATAACAAACACACATTTTTATCTTTAACTTCTGTAAAAAAGTATTGTTCTTCCCATTCCGAATGAAAGTGGTATGTCTTTACCTTCTTACAACTGCTTGCCATAATATTATTTTTTGTTGTTCACTACTAACCCAACCGCTGGACGTTGGTTACGCGTTCAGTTTGAAACTAAGCGCAATGTCGCCGCGCCGTGCGTATTTATCCCGTTCAAAGCAATCCAGATCGTTCTCGAACACTAACGCACTGGTCCGGCTGGTCGGTTCTAGCCGATTCTAGCTTGATGGCGTCAGCGGCAGATCGCTCGCCGCAACGTTGCCGCTGTTTATGTTTAATATTATGACAATTAGATTTTTTTGTGGAATTTTAGGAAGCTTCTCTGATTTTGTATTTTTTAAATTAAAATCGTTGTGAGAGCTACCAGAATTGCCCCCGCGAGCTACCGGTAGCTCGCGATCGACAGGTTGGCGACCACTGCTCTATATTAATCAATTTCCGATTGTAACCGAACAGTTGTCATAATAGCTTATGCATCTGCAGAATACGTATTGTGGTAATGACACAACCACGGCCTGCTGAATTGTGTGACAAATGTCACTTTATACGGCCTGGGCATTTTTTTGAAATCCATTGTTTTCATTTCTGAGAAAACGCCAATTTGGGCCGTTTGGCGCCACATACCCACGATGACATTTAAATGACAACGGATGTCAAGACTAATTAGTGTTTAGAAATGATTTTTTAAATGCAGTATCAGTAGGATAAGGACCTATTGTTTTGAATGTAGTATAAATATGAATGGTGTAATCTATTTAGTGTCGTGTAAGTACCTTAGAGATCTATAATTTTAATATTTTTCTTGAGAGAGGTGCAGAACTCCAAGAATTCGTAGTTGAAGACAGATTCATATTTTCAAGCAGGTATTTTTTGGATAGCTCACACATTTGCTCTAAAAGAGCACATGATATGCAGATAATCATATTTCTTACAAATTTGGAAGATGTTCAAGGTGATAATAGTAATGAAGTATTTTATTCTGTGTGTTATTGCAAGGTTGTAAGTTTATGTGTAATTTATTGTAAAAAATTTCAAATTAAACATTTAAAAGTTATTTCTTTTATTAGATATCTATCTGTAAATGTAGTAATTAAAAATGTAATAAAGGAAGTGCAATGTGATTTTATAGTCTTCGCCCAAAAGTACCTCGGAAACACCTGTCTTGAAAGCTACAACTAACAATTCTTTCCCGGTGTTTGTGAATACCTATTTAAATAAAAATTGAAAATAGAAATCGCTAAAAAGGTACGTTGTTTGAAGCACCAGTACGATAATTTAAATTTAGCTTTCAGACCATTTCTTTCGTAAAACTTAGTTGGAGGTAAATTCATGATAAGATCTACCCCAATTAGTATATTTGCACATTGTAGTACCGTTTTCTATTTTAACAATACCAAACAAAATCATAAGCAATAATAATGAATAAATTAATCAACAAATTATACTGTAATTGAGAAAATACACGAAAAAACTAGCAGGAACCTGATCAAAGAACACAATAGAAAATCAAAGTAAAAAATACACGGGAGGGTTATATTATTGTTGTAAAATTTTAAGAAACGCCGTAAAATTTAATTCGAGTTCCTGTATATAGGTTACTATATACAGGATCTCTAAATTTAATCAAACATTTGCATTGTAGTCAACGTAGTAACTGATTTTACATTGCAAATTTGAAATTCCCGCTCGTGGGCATACAGCGCTCTGCGGAGAATCGCTAAACTACACATATGCCCAGGCCGCATACAGTGACGTTTGTCAAACAATTCAGCAGGTCGTGGACACAACAAATTGAGGTTTAACAACTGAGAAAGAATGCTACCGCAATTAAAAACTAGTTTTTGGTCATTTGTTTTTTGGCTTACTGGACAACTACATTTCACCTGCTTAAAAAACATTAGTGACCCAGATGCTGTTTTCTTATGTTAAGTCTAAGTAAGAGATATAAAAAAATCTGGTGTGATACACGCACACAACTTCCTTTTACAGTGATCTTATAATTAGCCAAACATTTGATTTTAAATTTTTAAGCATTTGTCAAAAATTTTCAAAAATTACAAATTTTACAAAAACGGTACAAAATAGAGTGTTAGTTCAAGAGACAAATTTTCTCTAGAATTTTAAGCGGAATTCAAAAATGTAATAATATACGGGGTGTTCTTTTTAAAATAGAAGTTAATAAAAAAATAGAAAAAAAAACAAAAGAAACCCATTTTAGAAGTATTCAACTGGAAAATCACCTATCTCACATCAATACACATTAAAAATGTAAGAAAAATGTAAAGTTTAAAAAAAATCGTTAGAGCCGTTTTTGAAAAAATCGAAAAAAACTGAAAAATCACAAAAGTAAACACCTACTTCCGGTTATGCGATTTTCTTCAAAAGCTTGCTGTTGCATCTACATAGTACATAAAACTTATATATGAAGTTTCAACGCCATAACTCTTTTCGTTTTTGAGATATTCTGTTCACAGACAGACAGACAGACCAATGAAAAAAAATATGTTTTTTTGGGATCAGGGGACTCTAAAACGTGAAGATCTGTTGAAAACTCAATTTAGAATTTTTGGGGTGAATCCAATACTTCCTTTATTGTAAAAGGAAGTAAAAATACATGAACAAAAGAATTTATATAGAGCGTATATTCTGGAAAAATATTATATTAAGTATGGAGAACGGTAAGAGGTTTTCACCGTTCGAAAACAATTGTTTGGAGGAGGGACCAAGCGACGACTCCAATTATTGTCTGATAGCGGCAACCCTTAACGTTCGACGTGCTTATAAAATTTTTTGCACGGTCGGAATTAAAATTATACAAAAAAATATCAATTATTTAGTGATAACTTAGAACGAGCGAAATACATCGAAATGATCGAAGTGATAGGTATGGCACACATCACTATATAACCAATTTGCTATTTGTCAAATAAAATTGTGCATGTACTACTAATTTTGATTGTTTTTTA
>OW679198.1:18345129-18616889 GCA_940337035.1 Agriotes lineatus | reverse complement strand
TTAAATGGAATGCTCTATATTTGGGTAGCTTAAAAGTTTTGTATTGAAACACTCATTTTTATATAAAGTTGTATGGGTCTAACGCCAACTGTTTTGGAGATATTAACTATTTTATGCAAAAAAAAATGCTGAATTTCTGACGGCTGCTGTAAGCAACAGAAAACAATTGAATGAAGAAAAACGCTACCAAATTGTGGTTTTCGTGAACTAGCTTTCAAGTGTAAAATGGTGGATCTGGGTATTAACATTTGCAGATTTAATGATTTCTAATTTTTTTGAAATGAAACGCCCTATATATGTTTGAAAATCTCTTTTAATGAGCTTTCCTTTGATATGTTACTTCATATCTCTAAGTTCAACTGTTTTTCAGATATTCGTGTTTGAACATAAAAACAATTTAAGCCCCTTAAGATGCTTTATTTCAAGGGATAACAAATAAACGCCGTTAAAATAATTATTCAAACACTTGAGCTCTCCAAAAATAAAAGCACAAAACCAGGTTTAGAAAATATAAATTCAGTCAGTGTTGATACAAGGAATAATAAAAACAACCATAAATGCAGGAATAAATCAATTCCAAGGTCAAATAAAATCAGATTAAAAAACAAAAGCCAATACACCAAAAGCTTATACGTAATTACACTAAATGTTCAAATAGTTCCCCTTTCCAGCTCTGAGCATTAAAGCTGTACAGTGAACTCATAATCAGCAAATATAATTATTTTGATTTATTTTATCGGAACACCCTGTATATCCTTGTATTTAAAAAAAAAATTTTCCACGACCGACCAGAAAATATGCAGTTGCTAGAGAATTTTTTCGCCAGAAAGTAACGTTTTGCCGGTCAAGCTCGAAAAACGGGCATCAGGGACCGATAAAAGCCTTTGCCGGTTCCTGATGCCTTCGTTACTATTGAAACAAGTTTGTGTTATTGTTTGAATGAGTCAAATAATAAATACTAATGTCATAATTTTTTTGAATTTTCGAAAGTGAATTCGCAAATTTGAAAGTATGGACTCGGATGTTGTAAAAATATATTGTGCGATACATGACCGGAAAGTGTTTTGCAGGTCTCTCTAAGCTTCCAGGGCGACTTAGTTCGACCTGCAAAATACTATTTTCCGGTCTTGTAACGTAAATTAATATTAATGAGCTTTCTTCTGACATTTCATTTCCTATCCCAAATTTAATCGCCTTTCAGATTTAATTTTCTCCTGCTTTCCTTCGTTTTTTTTTGTATTTGTTATTTCTAGTTTTGAGTAGTGGCAGGATTTGTGTTTTCCAAACTTGGTTTTATCTTTTGTTTGGAGAACTCAAGTGTTTAAATGATTATTTTAACGGCGTTTGTTTTTTGTCCCTCGAAATAAAGCAACATGCATATCTGAAAAAACAGTTGAATTTAGAGGTATGAAGTAACATATCAAAAAAAGCTCATTAAAAGGAATTTTCAAAAATACAATTATGTACAGGGCGGAAAAATTTCGTAATCATTACATCTGCAAATGTTGAGCACCCTGTATAGCATTAATACTCAGATCCACCATTTTACACTTATAAGGTAGTTCACGAAAATCATAATTTTTGGTAGCGTCTTCCTTCATTCAATTGTTTTGTGTTGCTTACATCAGCCGCCTGTTCAGCATGTTTTGCATAAAATCGTTAATATCTCCAAGACAGATGACGTTAGACCCATATAATTTTATATAAAAATGATGAGTATATCAATACAAAACTTTTAAGCTACCTAAATATATGGCATTCCATTCAAAAAAAGTAAGTTTCATTCGCCACACTTTTTTGAGCCACCCTGTATAATCAAAACTATATTAGTAATGTGCACTACCTTCGTACCTACAACTTTTATATACACAATATCTATGTAACTTTCATATTTTTAGAAATATCTTCCACCCCCTCTTCGTTGCCGGACCCTGTACTTGTTTAAAACATAGGGTTTTGTTTTAAACACGTTTTAAACATTTGTTTAAAACAATTTGTTGTAAACGTGCCAACCTTGCTTGTCGGTAAATTATAAAAAATGTAAAGGAATAATTAACGTTTTCTATTGTTTTTTCAAATTGTTAATCTTTCAAGTTTTCGTAAAAAAATTGAATTTAAAATTAACATTTTTTAAAAATATTTAAGAAACTAAAAAATTCAATGTTGGTAAAGTTAAAGAAAAAATTTGTTTTCTGGCATTGAGATTGTTCCAGTTAGCTAAAACTAACACGCTAAAAAATCTCATTGAAATCTTACTTAATTTCCGAGAAATTCCAATTTCTAACTAAATAAAAATCACTCAGTATATCGATAGAAGACTTTTTGACGGTCACTGTATATTTTAATGTTAAACCTTGAATTTGATCAAAAAGATCAAAGTATAACATACGTATTTATGGGTTGTTATCCTATGAACCCACAGTTTTGTACGTTTATTGCAAGCAGACTCCTCGTGTCCTCGTTATCAAGAATAAGAGCAATCATAGCATTACAGCCTGTTCATTTTTCATGTGATTCTAGTATAGGCTTTGGATCTTGTATATTTTTAAAATATACCAATACGTTTGTTAAACAAATGCCAATCAAATGTCATTTTGTCATTTATATATGTCAACATTACTATTCTTGGAACATCGAAAGTGGGGTGATCTTTAACCTATACGATTATTTATTGACAAATGTCTAAACTGTTATAAAAATTTTAAGAATGGTCCCAGCCTACTCTGAATCGCATAAAAGATTAACAGACTGTAAGTTCATTAATTGGCCACTTATGTATAGGCATTGCTGAGAAATCAATACCATAGAAATTTACCTGAAATGATTTTTAATAACTTGTTGAGGTGACCTTAACATTGGCAAGAAGATAGAAAGTGTGAATACAGAGCCAATTTGATGTGACGTTGACTGTACGTGACGTGACGGGGACATTCCGTAATCTATCATTTTATTAGAATATCATTTCGTTATAATCCCTATGCGAGAAAATACAACTCGTCCTGTGGTCTCGTATTTTCAACTTTAGAATTATCCGACATAATAATATTCATTGCTTGCTTGCTTGCTTGACGCCACTTTGAGAGCGAAGCCGTGGGCCGAATTGGCTGATTTTGGTGTCAATCACTCAGGGCGACGCAAGTAAGCCAGTAGTAGGGTTTTCAAATTTTTATAAGTGACTTTTTTTATGTGGATAGCCAACCTCCAAATTAACTCGAGACACAAAATGGATCACTCTTGTACAAATTGCATTAAATGAATTATTTCGCGCCCAATTTGGGTGCAGAATGCTAGTAACTCATAATATTTATCAAATAATCATCGATAGTAAGCGTGCTACTTATTAAATTGTCTCTGAGAATAGTTTAATAGTGTATTCTGATTTCACTGATCAGGGTAGGGTTGCTAAATGGTCGGGATTTCCGGGAAAGTCCTAGAATTTGTCAGCTGATCCCGTGTGCTGAATACTATGTATCCAGCAAAAGATGAGCACTGAGTCATCGTTACACGAAGTTAGCACGAGAAATTGTTCTTTCTATGCGTCACTCTCGGTATTTTACGAGTACGAGAAGGCTACCGTTACATTAGCACGTCACTGAAGTGTATTTGACTAACGCCGTATATTTCTGTAAAATACAGAGTTGCCGATCTTAATCATAAATCCCTAGAATTATTTACACCAAAACTGGCTGATGAAGTATTATGTGAATCCGCCGAAGATGATCCTAATACGACTATAACAAGCAAATTTGAGCCGTCTCACAACATACCTATAGAACCGCAAGCTATAAGTTTTTTCTTAGAACAGTATTATAAACTTCCTAGGAAATATGTAAGCAATTATCTTATAGAAAGACCAACTCTAGGAAGGTATGAGATTAGATATGATTTTGATAAAAACCAATTTTGTTTTAGAGGAGGGATCAGATATAATTGTAAAAAATGTGCGCTACGAGGGTACACCTGGTTTGTACGAATTACTATTCAAAAACAATCCTCAAATAACTCCAACGCCGACAGATAGAGCAAATTATAATGATATCATAAACAGAACAAAAGCGGCGCATAAAAATTTTGATAAAAATGAGCAGAAGGTAGGTTTCAACCAAGCAAAATACAAGAAATTTATAAAATTTGACCTGTCATCATCACCCTCACCATCATCGATATCATTAAGGACTGCAACGCGTACTGGTAAAGGTATGCAGCAAATGTATAAACAAGTTAGCAATAAACCGTTGAATTATGTTTACTGGGATGATCCGAATGAGTTAGTCGATCGATTAAAGTTACTGTATGCCTCTCAAGCATCTGGCCGTACAAATCATATAAATGAAATTGTTAGTATAATACAAGAGTTAAAAGAGGCAGGAATAATTGAATAAAGCCAGTTCAACAATGTCGGAAACAGCACGAGGAGATCGTGCCACCCCAGACATAGATGACAACAACACCTCTACCACAATAATTGACTGGTGCATAATATATTTGTAATAATTTTATACATGAACATTAGACAAATAAAATACAATTATATTTACAATAGTCGTTTTATTACACCGTCGTGCCCGTAAACCCGTTACAGGAATATGTCAGGTTGACTAGTGGTCTATTTATTCATCTTTGCAAATCTCAGACATTGATAATGGAGGCCATTGGTCCCCTGATGTTCTGTAGTAATAATTTTGAAAGCGCTAAATTAAGATCTGTTTCAGTATTAATTTCCAACTTCCCTCTTCTTACTTCGTTAATAGTATGTCTGCCTGCCTGCCTGCCTGCCTGCCTGCCTGCCTGTTTACCTGTCTACCTGTCTAGCTCCCTGCCTGTCTACATGTCTAGCAGTCTAGTTGTCTACCTGTCTACCTGTCTAGATGTCTACCTGTCTACCTGCATACCTGTCTACCTGTTTACCTGTTTAGATGTTTACCTGTCTACCTGTCTAACTGTCTACCTGTCTAGCTGTCTACCTGTCTAAGCAGTGCTTTCGAACCTATATTAAAACAAACGAATCTAAAGTTTGGGTCATACATAAAAGAAAACAATATGCAATTAAATGGTGCTGCTGCTAATAGCGCTATAGAAATATCCAAAATTTTTAACTCAGTTTACACTCCGAAGTGTAACCTGTAAATCTCTACAGCATAATAATATTTCTTTAGGAACTTGCTTATTGCTAAAGTGAGGGATGCTGTCCTTCTGCACATAAATCCAACAGCAAAAGCAAAATAAATAACTATCCCTCAATTTCGAAACTTTATTTAATAAAGTACAGGGAAAAAACACGTACTATTTACATTCGGTGCTTACAAACAGTGTCGTGGATTTCCCAATGTCTGTAAATTTTCAATTAATTTTAAGCAAATTTCTTAACCATACATTTATTAGCAACCTTGCACATTCCCAGATTTCTAGCCAAAAACTCCCGCACAGACCTGTGCAGAAACCCCCGCGCAGACTCCCGCGCAGACCTGTGCCCGCGCAGACCTACGCAGAAACCCCAGCCAACAATCACATCCGGTTTATTTTTAGCAACTTTGCACAGTCTCAGACGCTCACGTCCACAAGTCTCGGCAGGTCTGACATCTGGCGATACGCAAATATAGCCTGCAACACTGATAAAGGAGATGATAGGATAACTTATAAAAACTGAAAGATGATGGGTGGCTAAAAAATATGATCAACAGACGACTCTTTCATCGCTCCGTTTTGTATTATAAAATTCTGCTATTTAAAACTACCAGTTTAGGATTGGCTTGCGGATGTCTTATAATGCAAAAAACTCAACTTTTATGTCTTGCTGTATTGTTGTATTTATAAACCTCGGGTTTTTAAAATAAGTTGTATTATCTGCTAATATTTTCCTTGGTTTTCCAAATTCTATAAAATATTCATTTACATAGCGTGCTTAAATCCAAGGCGCTAACACACAAGAAGTAAATAAATTGCTGCATTTCCAACGAAAGTGAGATTAGTCTTACAGGCAATGCGCCTCCACTAATATATCAAATAGAAATTTTTCAAATTGAAATAAAGAATGATTATCCCAAAAAGATTTGACTATTAATAACCGGCAAATAGCAATCGATTTCTTAAAAAAAATGCAAATAGATTTGCTCAAAGTTGAGTGTAAACAAAAAGTCATAAATTCCCGCAATTTACAGAATCATAAGTTTGAAATGCCTGGTGATTATATTTAATAGGATGACAGCTTCCATTTTTGCCACTTGTCAAATATTTCACAATTTCTATTGGAGGTTATAAGTTTCCAAAACTATCAAAGTAAATTGCGTCTTTCCCCCGTTTTATGTACGCCACCCACTGTGTACCAAGATTGGTTTTATCATCTAAATTTACAACACAACATTCTATATATCTCATAAAAATCCCGCGAAAGTTAGGAATTTTTAAACGTTTAGCGTATGATTGTAAATCGATATTTGACAAGGCCCGGTTTGGCAGCTGAATTACAAGTTTTTTTGTCGTGAACAATCCGTATCCTTTTTTATAAGGTTTTAGATATAACCCTTTACCTAAAGCTATTGCTTCCATCGTTTTATTATGTCTTTCAGACTCTGCTAATTGTTTTTCTGCCTACTGGGCATCTTTAACCACCTTTGCAATTCCTGCAGCTAAGAGCTCCTAATGCGCTAAGTCATGCAAAGATTGGAATCAAGCGTAACATTCCTCCTGTTTTTGGCACACGTATTACTCGAGGAGTTTTAATAATCTTGTTTCTCTTTATTTTATTAATTGTCTTTAACAGCTATACTTGTAGCATCGTTAAGTCTCGCAGCAGTCGTCCTCCTCCTAATTCAGTTAGTGCTTTTTTCACTACCTGATTGAAAGTAAGAGTATCTCCGGAACAAAGTGTCCACTTTCTCTTTTTACCAGTTTTCTTTTTAGCTCCCATCCCCATTTTTACTTTTGCCTTCATAGCTGCAGCTACTCCTACAGCCGAGACACGTTCGCCTAAGCTAGCATCTGAAGCTCTAATACTTTCAATAGCATTTTTAGCTAAAATTCTGTCAGATTTATGTCGTTCCTCCATATTATCATAATGTTTTGCATAAGCCAAATCGTGCTCACGACACGCTTGATCTAATTTGTTAATTCAGGGATCTCTTCGTGCGATTCTTTTCTCAAGTTTTGTGCCTGGCCCGCAATATTGATATCCTGATATGTGCAATTCGAAAGCGAATTTATTAATGAGCGTATTGAGTGCACCAGCACCTCGTCGGCGAATGACTGGTTTACTGTTTCGACGTCGAACCATTTTATAGAACTGAGAACTAATCGATTAGGACCTTAATATATATATAGATATGCATAGCAGTTTTAGTATGAGTTTCCAAGTAGACGTCATGAAGGTAGTTAAACTAAAAAATAGCTTGCCAATAAAAAATCATGATAATCATACTGCATCTCTAAGCAGAAGACACGGTCTGCTGTTACCTTCCACAATACGATGCATCGTTACATGCCCATCGAATTGTGATAAAACAAATTTCGTTATTTCACTATTAAAACATGCCAATGGAGTACGATTTGAAAATGTTTATGTATATTCAAAATCGCTGTTTCAACCAAAGTTTGAATATCTAAGTAAGTTATTGCAATCAATTCCTGAGGTTGGTTACTATACAGACAACGATGGTGTGAACATTGTACCACCTGACCAAGCTAAATCTAACAGCAGTTTTATTTTTGATGCTGTTGCTTGCGACAGACAGGACGTTATGAGAGAATATTTTAGCATGGGTCGACATAAAAATATAGACTGTTTCTATCTTTGTCAAAGATATGCATGTATTTCTAAACATCGTATTCGTGATAATGCTAATATGTTGGTGCGGTTTACGCAGGACGATATGAATTTACAGAAGGTCTACCGAGATCATGTTAATACCGACATGACTTACGAACAATTTAAAGAAATGTGCCCTTACTGCTGGAATAGTCATAAACATGGATTTTTGGTAAAAGACAGAGATAGTGATTTAAAGAATGGTTGCTATCGTTATGAATTTGATTCGTATACATACATCTAACAATTCTGGTATCCATTATTTGATAGGAAGCTTGTAAACTAGTTTGAATCTGTCAGTCTGTCTAACTGTTTAGCTGGCTGTCTAGCTGTCTACCTGTCTAGCTGTCTACCTGTCTAGCTGTCTACCTGTCTACCTGTCTACTTGTCTAGATGTCTAGCTGTCTAGCTGTCTACCTGTCCAGCTGTCTACTTGTCTAGCTGTCTACCTGTCTACCTGTCTACTTGTCTAGCTGTCTAGCTGTCTACCTGTCTAGCTGTCGACCTGTCTACCTGTCTATCTGTCTACCTGTCTACCTGTCTACCTGTCTACCTGTCTACCTGTCTACCTGTCTACCTGTCTACCTGTCTACCTGTCTACCTGTCTAGCTGGCTACCTGTCTATCTGTCTAGCTGTCTACCTGTCTACCTGTCTACCTGTCTAGCTGTTTACCTGTCTACCTGTCTACCTGTCTAGCTGTCTACCTGTCTACCTGTCTACCTGTCTACCTGTCTACCGCTTACATACTTGCACCGATAATGAAAACGAATGTAGCGACATAACTTATTAAAACTAAAAATATTATAAGACAGAAAGTTCGAACTCTTAAGGAGGGTAAGTTGGTGGAACAACAGCTCCTCGGTAAATTTTTTAAACCTGTTACAGAACAAATGCAAAGTGTTGCAAAAGAGATAAATAAAAAGGAGAATCCTCCATCACAACTTAAGCCTTTCAAATTGAAAAAGAAAGAGAAAGTTAAATACAATTATAATGATGATAAATATAATCTTAAAAGAAAAACTAAACACAGTTATGATGCGGATAATGATGATGACGATGAATATATAAATATATAAAACCCTCAAAACTAGAATTATTTACAACAAAACCGGCTGATGAAGTATTGTTTGAATCCGCTGAGGATGATCCTAATACGACTATAACAAGCAAATTTCAGCCGTCTCACAGCATAGAACCTCAAGCTATAAGCTCTTTCTTCGAACAGTATGATAAACTTTCTTGGAAATGTGTAAGCAATTATCTTATAGAAAGACCAAATCTAGGGAGGTATGGAATTGGATATGATTTTGATAAAACCCAATTTTATTTTGATGGCGATGAGCTAGATATAAAGGGATCAGATACGTATAATTGTTAAAAATGTGCACTATGAAGGTACGCCTCGTTTGTACGAATTACTATTTAAAAACGATCATCAAATAACTCTAACGCTGACAGATAGAGCAAATTATAATGATATCATAAACAGAACAAATGCCGCGCATAAAAATGTTGACAAAAATGGGCAGAAGGTAGGTTTCAACCAAACGAAATACAAGAAATTTATCAAATCTGACTCGTCATCACACCCTCGTCATCATCGGGGTCATTAAGGACTAAAAAACGTTCTGGTAAAGGTATGCAAGAAATGTATAAACAAATTAGCAATAAACCGTTAGATTATGTTTACTAGGATGATCCGAATGGCATGGCCGCGCCAAGCCAGTGTGCAATGTGTGCACCGCACACGGGCGGCCAAATTCAGGGGCCGCCAAAAAGGTTTAAAAATTATATACAAATTACAAAAAAAAAAAAAAAAAAATGTACAATTTTTTATACTTTACAAATTGTAGAAGTTCAAAAATATGTACCTATATAGGTATAAAAAATGTTTATTGTGTAAATGAACACCTGATAATATGGTTACATGGATTATTGTTTATGTAAATTCTCGAAGTTAGTTTTTATTCCGTGGCGGCTAATTGTTAAACGAAGCCAACTTGAAGGAACGCTTTCCATGCATCTTTATTACAATGATTACAAAAAAGCCGGATATTTATCAGAAGCAACAAAACGTGACTTTTCAGAAAACTGGCGGCTGGCGGCTTTTATTGACTGTGAAACATATCGTATTTATGAAGTAGCTATTTACATTATTTTTGATCGGGGTGTCGGCGATCTCTTTTGTCGGTAAGTACCTAATTGCTTAAAGCTGATTTTAAGAAATATAATATTATATGATGCTTACATTAATGCTGTGGTAATATGGGTGCAATGATAATTATTTGGTCATTTAATTTTTGAATTGGCTGCAGAGAAGATCGAGTATAGAAAATTAATTTTGTTAGTGATTGTGTTTTGAAGTTATAAATATCGTAAGTACCTACATACATATCAATCATAAATCAATCAATACACAGATAGTTACCTACATATTCTTAAATTGTATTAAGTAATAAAATTGTTATAATTTTTCTAGAACAGAAAAACGAAAAGGCTGTCGGGTTTTCAGTATCGAAAACAAAGTCTACAAAAAAAAGAAGAAAAGAAAAAACTGGCTATTACTTTAGAAAAATATTTGAAGCCAGAAAATGTGTCAGCGGAAGCATTAGAATCAAGCTCTAGTTCTCTTTCCGGGCCACTTAATGAGCCGTGCGTCCAAGAAGTCGAAATGGAAATTATGAGGGAAGATTCCGAATCTGGGGAAGAGAAGGTGACTTTATCTGACTCGGAGTCTCCAAAACCAGAGAGAAGAGAAGTTGGTGACGCTGAAGAAGCCAGCATGTCATCCTCATCAAGGCTTGCTGAACTAAAGAAATTTGGCTGCTCATCAGATTCACAGCAGTCGCAGCAGGACACAGCAACCTCAGATGATCCTGGAGAGTGGCCTGAGATAATATCAACAACATTAACAAAAATTTTAGTAGAAAGAGGGCCTGTTCAGGTAACGCAATTTAATTTCCCAACTAATGAAAATGGTCGAAGGTTTTCGAAAAAATATTTCTACCGTTCTCTTCCAAATGGAGAAGAATTTAATAGACCGTGGTTAGTTTATTCAATAAAAAATAATGCAGATTATTGCTTTTGTTGTACAATATTTGGCAAAATAAAAAACAATTTTTCACAAAAGGAAGGTGTTTCTGACTGGCAGCATTTGTCCCTATTGATTTCAAGGCACGAAAAAAGTGATACTCACAATGCAAATGTTAAAAATCAGTTAGAACTTATAAAATTGTTATCAAAAGAACAAACTGTAAACCAGGCGCAACTACGTTTGTTGAATGCAGAAGCAAAGCACTGGCATGCTGTGATTGAGAGAATAATTTTAATAATACAATATTTGTCACGACAGTGTCTTGCTTTACGCGGGCAATCTAATAAATTATTTGAAAGCAATAACGGTAATTTTTTAAAAGCTGTTGAGATGATCTCAAAATTTGATTCTGTTATGTCAGCCCACAGGGCCGTTCCTAGCTTCTTGGCCGCCTGCGTGAAAAATAAAATAGCCGCCCCCCCCTCCAAGCAATTAAAAAATATATTTACGTTAAAAAAAATTATTAATAACAATTTTATAAAATAAAATAAAAAGAAATACTCTTATAAAATAATATTGTACAAATACAAAAAAAAAACAAAACAAATACAAAGTTTAATATCTTAGAATTTAGCTTTTCTAGCTTTGACAGACGCAAAAGTGGTCACAAGGTTCTTGACATCAATTGCTTCTGCCAAGTCTCTCTCTATAGATATAATAGAAAGATCTGACAATCTTTCTTGCTTCATGGCCGAGCGTAAAAAGTTTTTAATTATTTTTAATTTTGAAAAAGACCTTTCTGCTGACGCAACTGAGACAGGTAAAGTCAGTAGAAGTCTTAAGGCAATTGCTGTATTTGGGAAAGTCGCAAGTAAATTATTTGTAACAATGTAGTTGAGAATTTTAGATGGTGTTTCAACAGATTGGAAATGTAATTTTAAATTTTTTAATTCATCACTTAATTCTACGGCGTTTCCATCAGCCTCTTTTCTGACAGTGTCTTCTAATTTTAAGGATAAATCTGTACAGTGTTTTTTCATTGAATTATCGTCCATAATAGGAAATTCATAAATCACTTTGAAATTGTCACTGTAACGTTGTAATTGTTCAAAACGTTCCTGTATAGATACTTTGGCGGTATCCAAAATAGTAAAATAAAAATTAATCTTACAATTCAACTTTGGGTCAAGTATAGGCTCATCAGGGGTTTCATAATCAAATTGTCTTTTTTTTCGACGTGGACGAATTATATTAATTGGGGGAAATTCCGTTGCTATATCAAGTTCTTCTGTAGCAAGTATTTTCGCCTCTTCTATAAACGCTTCAAAACTGCGGTCATTTCTTTTCTGTTCCAAATAATCTACTAAATTTTTTAACGCATTTGAACAATCTTTTAGATTTGTATTCACACCTTGAAGCATCTTACTGACGGAATTAATTTTAGACAGAACATCATGCCAAATAATTACAGAACAAACGAATTTAAAACTATTAATTTTTAAGGCCAATGCTTGGGCTTGTTGTTTGGTGTTAATGTCGCGTGATTTGTCATTTACAAGTTCTTCTAGACTATCATAAATTTTCCCTAATTGATATCGCAGAGGTGTAATAGCTTTAATTCTACTTTCCCACCTAGTTGAGCTAACAGCTTTTAATGTGAAATTTGGTACATTAGTTTTAAGTACATTCCATCTATATGGCGAAGAAGAAAAATATGTATATAATTCTTGTATAAGATTAAAGAACTCCGATGTTTGCAAGGTAACATTGGCAGAATCATTAACCACTAGATTTAGGGTATGAGCAGCACAAGGTACAAACATTGCTTGAGGATTGATATTTAAAATTCGGCGTTGCATTATAACAAATCGAACAAGGAATGAAATTGGTTCGGTATGACTTGAGTCTGGGGTTGAATCTAGAATAATTGAATAATATTTTGCTTTTGACAATAACTCCCTAATTTGTTCTCTGATTTTATTTGCTGTAAGTGAGATCAATTCATTTTGTAATCTATTTCCTAAATAATGAGGCATACGTTTATGTGAAATTTTACTGATTTGAATATTTTTTAGATGTTCCGAAAGAACTGCATCAAATTTTGCAAATGTTTCAACCGTCTTCAAAAAGTTTCCATTGTTTGATTCGAATAATTTATTGGATGACCCACGAAATGCTAAACACTGTCCTGCCAATAATAATATAATTGCAACAATACGTTCTAAAACATTACACCAATATTGTTTCAAATTAAAAATACGTTGTTCTTGGTGATCGATTGTTGTGTAAGTACTCAATCTTTTTTCTAATTCACTCCATAATTTATAATTTTGAATATGATCAGTTGATCGTTCGTGTCTGGATAAATTATTAGAAAGATGTTTCCAATCTGAAAAACCAGCATCTGTTAACTGAATATTTTTGGTCCCAAAAATTTAGCAACAAAAGCAAAAAACGCAATTTAACTTAATGGAATAAATTAGCCACATACGAGGTATTTTTCACCATTTGCTAATGTTCGTGTATAATAATGAACCGAAAAGCGCCCTTGTTCTGTTAAAGGAAATGAAAATTTTTTTACTTGTGTAGGTCCCTTTTTACTAATACTTCAATTGTTGAATTATCAAGTGATTTAGGCCATGAAGCTGGATCTTCTAAACTCCCACTTTCAATGTCCTCTGGTTCTTCTGGAGTACAAGACTCTGCCGAAGTCGATGGAATCTGTGGCTCTATGGGGACGACTTGCTGACTGTCAGGCGTTGAAACAAAAGGATATCCAGCCGTGCTTCCACTTTCTTCCTCTGCTCCAGGAGTTTTCAAAAATTGTTCTATAGGGCCCCGCAACTTCTCTTTTTCAGTTTCTTTAGACAGTTGTCTTTTTCTGTAAGCGGCTCCAGAGAGTCTTTTAGTTCGTCGTCGTTCCGAGCTTGACATCTGAATAAATTAAAAAAAGTTTTGTTTTAATTTACTTCTAGATTACAGTCTTAATAGACTATCAAAGCAGCTATTACGTGAAAACCATATAAATTAAAAAAACGTATATCAATAGCTTACCTTTAATAACCAGGCTCTACAACACACGTTTTATTATGATGAAGTATGATAGAAGTAACTGAGTAATATAGATCTTTAATCGGTACCACAATATTTTATTTCCATATAAGGGCACAAAAATAACAATGGGTCTCAGTATTTTACACCTACATATTGCTTCCACCATTCACAAATTAACGCATTTTTTCGTCGGGTGATATTTATACCCTCGGTAAAATACGTCACCCGGGGATTTACTTGAATTAGTACGAACCAATTCGGGACTTCACAAGAAAGATTTGATATGATTTTACAGATTCCTATCTTAGTTTTTTGTCGTATTTTGGACACTAGTTGATAGCGGGTACTAATTATTTGAAAGGGAAAAATGAAAACACAAATTATTGGTAATAGTTTCAAATTTATTATTGATTTTGTGTTAAAATATCTGTAATAAACGCAAAAAAAAACAAAAATTGGGATTTCGACTAACAATAAAGTGGTGTTTGTTTTTTGTTCGTGGTTTGCATTTTTCAGAGATGTTTTATTCTCAAATTACTTATTTTTTTAAATTTAAATTTGTATAAAATCGGTTTCGAGCGGCCGCCCCTTGCAATTGGCCGCCGGCGTGATGGACACGCAACACCCCACCGGTAGGAACGGCCCTGTCAGAACATGTGCTTCGGACTCAAAAGTCACAAAAAGATGAAACACGAATGGTAAATTATTTAGGGGACAAAATTCAGAATGAAATAATAGATGTCATAGGTAACAAAATTAGAAATAATATTTTGGATTTAATTAGAAAATTTAAATACTATTCTATCATTCTTGACTGTACACCGGATATTAGTCATATCGAACAAATGACTATAATTTTTAGATTTACAATGTTGAATGAGTCCTCAAAAAAAAATTGAAATACGCGAGCATTTTATAGAATTTTGTCCTATTAATGATTCAACTGGAGTGGGTTTAAGTGAATTTTTAATGAATTTACTTTCAAAGTTGAATTTAAATATTTACGACATGCGTGGCCAAGGGTACGATAATGGGGCAAATATGCGCGGCAAACATAATGGTTTGCAAAAAAAAATTTAGAAATAAATCCGCGAGCATTTTTTGTGCCGTGCACAGCCCATACATTAAATTTAGTAGTGAACGATGCTGCTAAAGTTTCTTTTGAGACTTCTGGTTATTTTGATATAGTTCAAGAATTATTTGTTTTTTTTCTGCTTCGGTAAAAAGATGGTCAATTCTGAAAAAACACACAACAAATTGAAATTTAAAACCACTTAGTGATACACGGTGGTCTAGTAGAATAGACGCTGTGAAGCCCCTGCGGTACCAAATTGGGCAAATATATGATGCATTGGTAGAAGTAATTGAAGATCGTTTATCCGTACAAGACCACAGTGCTTCACATCAAGCCAAATCTTTGGCATTAAAAATTCAGAGTTATAAATTTGTGTGCTCAACAATTATTTGGTACAATATTTTAATCAAAATTAATGTTTTGAGCACGATGATGCAAAATCCTACTATAAATATAAAAACTTGCTTAGAGCATTTTAAAAATTTGTTAGATTTTTTCTTAGCTCTTCGATCAGATGAAGAATTCAATAACGCTCTTACTGACGCTAATACACTTGCGGATGAACTCGGTATTGAACCTAATTTCCCTGCTGTTCAGTCTGTTATACCACGAAGAAAACCCAGACAATTTGATTATGAACACAGTGATAACCAATTATTGATCCAAAAAATTATTATAAAGTTAACGTTTATCTTACATATATTTCTAAAAGTCCTGACTGACTCACTGACTCATCAACGCCCAGCCCAAACCCTTGGACCTAGAAAGCTGAAATTTTGCACAGAGGTTCCCTTTATGATGTATACAAGGAATAAGAAAGGATATTTCTAAATTCAACCCCTAAAGGGGTAAAATGGGGGTTCCAATTTTGTATGGAAAAATAATATTAAATAGACATTTCGACTTGAAACTTCGTAGGAGTACTCCTAAAAACAAATAAGCAAACACGTATTTCTTGATTTTCCGAAAATCAACCCCTTAGGGGGTGAAATGGGGTAAGTAAGCCTAAAAATCGATATGGGTGTCGTTATTGAGGTTTATTGGGACGTTGATTGCGAAAATGGCATTTATTTTTAAGTCCAAAACGGTGAACATGACATAAGGGAAGAAACGGGACGGGACGGGACTAGACTGGACGGAACGGGACGGGACTGAGCGGGACGGGACTGAACGGAAAGGGAAGGGACGGAACGGGACGGGGCAAAACGGGACGGGGCGGGGCGGGACGGGTCGGGGCGGGGCGGGACGGGTCGGGGCGGGGCGGGACGGACGGGACGGAAATGGGAAGGAAAAGGATGGGATGGAAGGGGAGGGGATGGGATGGAAGAGGAGGGGCGGGACGGGACGGGAAGGGACGGGACTGGACGGGAGGGAAAAGGGCGGGACGGGACGGGACGGGAAGGGTCGAGACGGGGCGGGGCGGGGCGGAACGGGATGATACGGAAAGGAAAGGGAAGGAATGGGATGGAAGGGGAAGGGACGGGACGGGACGGAAAGGGACGGGACTGGACGGGACGGGACTGAACAAGAAGGGACTGGACGGAAAAGGAAGGGACGGGACGAAAAGGAACGAGACGGGACGGGACGGAAAGGGAAGGGAAGGGAAGGAATGGGATGGAAGAGGAGAGGACGGGACAGGACGAGACGGAACGGGACGGGACGGGACGGGACGGGACGGGACGGAATGGGACGGTACGGAGACGGGGACGGAGAAAGGGACGGGGACGGGGATAGGATGGGATGGGATGACAGAAAATAATTAGTCATTAGTTAATACACAAATAACGAACCTCGCGCGAACGAAGTCGCGGGTAAAAGCTAGTTTTAATATATTAGATCAAACTTTATCGTCTTTAAGAGACTATTACATTTGCTACACATGGGAATTTATTTGCACGTAAAAACAAAAATTATAAATACTTCACAGCAAGGTGGTACAGGAATCGTCTAGTCGTGTAGCAAACGTTTGCCAAGCTAGGTCCTGAGCAGGATGGGGTGGGTTGTCCGGAAGCGCCACTGGTTTGAGACGGTCCAAACCAGAAAACCTACAGGTGGCCGTGTAAATTCCTAAACCACTAGCTGTTTCACAAAAACAAATAATAAAAGACAGAAAACACCAAGACTCGAAATAACCTAGTTATTTATTTACAGTTTGTACACCTTCGAAATTCTGTGTCATACTTGGAAAAGGCAACACAATTCTGTGATTAAATGGAATAATTTGTAAATGTAATCGTAGTGGTATGTAATGTACAAGAACTACGATAATCGCAATTCGTTCGAGTACCCGTGTATCAACTACGATAGTGACTTAAATATAATTAAAAACAGCGATACCGGAATGCGGGAGAATAGTAAGTTCTAAATCGCTTGATTAATTAGGTAAATACTCTATCTAGTCGCGAACCTCTTCGAATTGGTACCATTTCGCCTAGGGGAGTGCTAATACACATAAAATGGTGTATTTACGGTGCTCATATTATGTGAAATGTCAAATTAATGCTCCCGGAGACCTCCGCCAATAATGGTTTAAATTTTGAAACACTGACAAGTACTTGAAAACTTGAATGCAACCAAAGCAGTACTACCAAACGTGAAGATATTAAATGCATAGAATGACATCCTATTCTACAAAAGTAATTGCACGTGATGTACAACGAAGCTATACAATATTCCGCATGTAAAACGGCATGAATTTTGCTAGCATATACCTAGGTAAGTACAATACATAAAGTAAAGATCATAGTGCCATAACGAACGATAGTTTCAGTTCAATAAGCACCAAAAGGTATATAACACTAGGTGTTGTAGATACCTGGATCGTGCACAGAAGGATCGCTACATCAACAGCTATGGGGGATAGCTATTAAGATGTCCACCAGCTTGAGTAACCTCCAAAGAGTCAGGGCTTCATCTAACTTTGCAGGTGAGAAACGTAGTCGAGTGCAGTCACCATGGGGAGAAGCCTTGCATGCGAACTATCACATGTGCTGAGGGGCTCGGATTGGAACGGAATTGTTGCTCCAGGTGCCTTAGCCAAGTAACAACAATGCCACAGGCATAATAGATCCCGAAAAATCGGAGAACGATACAGCAAACTAGGACGAGGAGGCCAAACTAGGACGAGGAGGCCTAAATACGAGACGTTATCGAAAAATGTTCAACGGCAACCATAAATTAACATACCAGAGTTGTAATGCGGCCTCGAGTAAGTAAATTGCAGAAATATATATTTATCCCAATACAATCGGATTCATTTTAGCAATATAACACCCATTTCCTATTTCTGGATGGCAGATTCCTCAAAGAAACATGGAAACTATGTGATCCACTTAAGTGAAAATTTCCAAAGATCACCTGCAGCTCCAAAAAGGAAAACTTAAAAATGGTCGCCGAAAATCGTACTATCAAAACAATTTTCAAAACTGTTACTCAAAATTCCCTAAAAATCAAGGATTTTGCAAAAATGAGTATGCAACCAAAGCTACACCTAACGTATGCAGGTGAATCTAACTATATGAATGCATTTAAGCTAAGAAATTATCCAAACAATCCTTAACTGTATCTAAATGTAAAATTACACGTAACAAGACAGATTTGAGGGAATAACAAGATATTATACTATGTTTGGATTTCTCTATAATATGTTTGATTTAACGGAAAACGAGCTATTGCAATGTTGTAAAGATTTACATCTTCATCTAACTGATGATTCTAGAAAGGAATCAGATGTAGATGGAATAGAATTATTTGAAGAGATAAAATCTTTAAAATTACATCTTAAACCTACTTCAGCTGAAAAGCATCAGTTAGAGCCCCAGTCCATTCTTGAATATATTTTTGAAAATCAGCTCATAGCATCATTTCCAAATATGTCAATAGCTCTTAGAATATTACTCACGTTACCAGTTTCAGTTGCGTCTGGTGAGAGATCTTTCTCCAAACTAAAAATTATTAAAAATTATATGCGATCCACAATGTCACAAAACAGATTAAATAATCTGTCTATAATAGCAATAGAAAGCGACACGATGGATTCCATCGATTTAGAATTAGTAATTAAAGAATTTGCGGAGAAAAAAGCTAGGAAAGTTGCTTTTTTATAATTTTCTAAAATTTTGTTGTTTTTTTATTAATTTTATTCCACTATTTTTTTTGTAAATTTTATTGTTAATAAAACTTTTTTTAAATTTCTGTTTTTCACTTAAATTAATTTGATTTGTTACAGTTAAACTAGGTATGTACTACATAAATTTTATATTTTACAACAAAAATGTAAATTTTGGGGCGGCAAATTTGGCTCTGCACACAGGCGGCCATTGATGCTGACGCGGTCCTGCCGAATGGGTTAGTCGATCGATTAAAGTTACTGTATGCATCTCAAGCATCCGGTCACACAAATCATATAAATGAAATTGTTAGTATAGTAGAAGAGTTAACAGAGGCGGGAATCATTGAATAAAACCAGTTCGATAATGTCGAGAGATAAGTTTGGTCGCCACATTCAGCGCAGAAATCTGTACTTTTACGATGACTATGAATATTTCAATCTCCAGCATAAACGTTTAGCCAATCTTGCACAACCTCTATTTGAGAGAATGCTGTCAACAAGACTCTCCTTAACAAAGGACTTAATAAGATTATTTACCGGCTTTCCGAACACCAAAACTCTGCTAGTACAAATATAGAAATAGCAAATGAAATTATTGCAGACATTCCAGCTGAAACTGATCAACTTTACTTTTCTCTAAAACTAACTAAACCTCCGCCTAAACCTTCAGTGGGTGAAACTGCTCCATTTAGAGAGGTTCAAAATGAGCCGGAAGAAATAAACAGTTTGATTAAGGCTCAAATAGTAGACGAATTGCATAAGCCTGCACGAATAAATTTTCGAAGGCGTCGTGGAATAGTAAAAGGATTGGATGATACTCTAAAGTAAATCAACGTTATCGATATATTTGAGTAATTATAGATGTATTTTTAAAATATGTTTGGATAGAGCCTATAAAAACCAAAACCTCCAAGGAAGTTGCTAGTGCAACTGAAAAAATACTATCTGAAAGCGGTAGAATTCCGAAGAACTTGCAGACAGATCAGGGTAAAGAGTTTTTCAATAAAGATTTTCAAACACTAATGAATAAATTGAAAATTAGCCATTTATCAACATTTAGTTAAAAAAAGCGTGTGTCGTTGAAAGAGTAAATCGTACACTTAAATCTATTATGTGGAATATGTTTAGTTTGTAAGGTTCATACAAATGGCTTTCTCTATTATCTCAAGTCAGTCACACCTACAATCACAAAAAACATAGTACAATTGTTAAAAGACCGGTTGACGTGAATACGAGTAATGAGAAGGAAGTTCTCAATCAAGTCTATAATCATATAAAAGTGACAGATTTAAGTAATGTAAAATTTAAGGTTGGCAATCCTGTGCGAATTGGTAAATATCGAACAATATTCGATTAAGGATATACGCCCAACTGGACTAATGAAATATTCACAATCGATCAAGTTAAATTAACTAATCCTATTATCTATCTACTGAAAGATGCTTCCAATCGGTCTATTCTTGGATGTTTCTACGATCTCGAGCTTCAAAAAGTTAAATATCCAGACATACTTCTCGTTGAACGCGTAGTAAAGCGAAAACGTAACAAGGTATTTGTAAAATGGCTTGGATGTTCAAATCAGCACAATAGCTGGATTGATGCTAAAAATATTGTCTAAATTATCACATGTTGTGATGACTCATCACTTAATTTTTAACGGTGCTATATATAAACCTGGTGTGTTGTAGTATTTCTATCATTCTCTTGTACGCGCTCTTTCCAAAAACATGCAGATTTCAACCAGCAACTTTGCAACTTAAATGAGGTTAAAGAGTGGGGAAATGTAGGAGATTTGAAGATTGACGAAAAATATCTAATAATAAATGCACATCGGTGTCCAACTAAATATGGCAATAAAATGGCAGTAGAATTGGACAACTTCAGATTCATTCTACCAGCACGCTACGATTGCCTTACAGATGCTGACCTACAACAATTAGGAGAAAGTAGCTATTATATCATCTCGGGTCGCAAGTGTGGGAGCAGCACGAAACTTGTCTTCGAGGAGATCCCCCTTGACAGAGATGACAACAACATCTCTAGCGTAATAATTGGCTGATGTATAATATATCTTTGTAATAATTTTATACATGTACGAGTATATTTTAGACAAAATAAATACAAGTATATTTACAATGGTTGTTTTATTACACCGTTGTACTTATAAACCCGATTACAGGAACGTGTCAGGTTGGTCAGTCATGCATAATATATTTGTAATAATTTCATACATCAGCAAAAATTTCCAGACAACAATGACTTCATTGTTCAATTTTTACCAGCGTTGCACATTTTCATACAAGTCTGGACAGGTTTGAATCATTAGACAATAACATCCGGTTTATCTGATAATGGAGGCCATTAACTACATCAGCAAAAATTCCCCAGATAATAATGAGCGTCATTGTTCAATTGGTAGATAATAACATCTGGCTAGACACACCGCATCTGTAAGTCTCTACAAGTTTCCATTTCCAGACGATGACTCACATCCGCTTGAGCCTGGGAAAGATTTTTTTGATAAGCGTAGAAATAAAATTAGACTTTTAGCCCGAAAACTCATCTTGAGAATCTTGTAAAATTTTAAAATTAGACTTTTGGCCTCAAAATTTATCGTGGGAATCTTGTAAAATTTCAAAATTAGACTTTTAGCCTCAAAAATTCATCGTGGGAACCGGAAGTGGCACGTGACCTAGGTGAGGTCAATGACCTCGCCCCCGGCTAGACCAACGACTTTGACCCCCGGCTAGGCCCTTGACCACACCCGTGGCCTTGAAAAGTTCAAGGTCAAAAGTGGCCCAGAACCCCTCTAGGTACACTACTTTTGACCTTCTAAAATTGGCTCTATAACAAATTAGGGTATGTTTCGCCACCAAAAATCGACTGGACAATATATCGGGTACAGGTTTTGGCAGCTTGGAATGGCTTCTGGGCTCTGCGTATCTTCTCGGGGTGATACCTTAACTTAAGTTTGTATGTTTTAGGACCTTGGGATGGTGCTTGAACTCTGGGCGCCTTCTTGGGCTGGTACTTGGACTCAGCTTGTCTTGGACGGACCGGGTATTGTTCTTATATACTCCTTCTACTTGGTGCATCATCTGGGGGAGGAAAGTAGGGCTTGGCTTGCTGTCTGAATACGAGCATCGGTTCGCTATCGTGGCAAGATGGCGACTTGCAAATTTTACATATTGTTGTTTATGTTCAAATATATCATTTGCACAATCCCAGTTATTATAGCAAACTCTCTTCGTAATTTCATTTTTATCTTTATTAATATTTTACTTGTAATTTTACGTTTAATGTATTTTCTGTATTCTTTCTTAATTACCATTCTTATAACTGCGATTGCTTATTTTTCTACATATTTTTTACTGCTGAGTAAATCAAATTTTTAATTTGACAAATGGTTTATCTTGTTCGTTTTTCTTCTTCTTCTTATTCCCGATGGTAAGTTAGGTCTATAGCACAATTGAACATAAAGTGTACGCTCTAATTTTGGCAGCTATTTTTCGTTGTAAACTGCTTTCATTATTCTTCCAATGTAATTTTTTGTGTATACCAAAGCAATGTTCAATTTTTGAAAAATTATAAAAATACGTAACAACTTAAACAGGCGATGGGAAATTTTAACAATGCTAAACCTGCTATGGCGTCTATATATTAATTGCGACAAATAGTTTGGGCAAACCATATATCATCGACATAACGAGAAGAATAGCCGCTAGCAATATAGTTCTTTAAATATATGGGGCAAACTAAGGTTAAATGCGATTATAATAACCAGAGACACTACTCAGTTGCATATGTAGTGCATTACTTATAAAAATGTATACAGTAAATCTTGGCTTGAGCTTCGTAGTTTCGTTATACTCTTGCCTTAGAAACATTCTAACTATTTTGACCATTCTGTCTTTTGTCGTACTAGTTCTTCCATTTTTTTTCGTTGTACGAGGGGCGTTCAAAGTGTGTTGCAATTTGGGGGTATCTAGCAAAGTTTAGATTTTCGAGCAAATTTTGTTTGATACATTAGATCTAGTTACCCTTGCTTGCAAAAATTGTTTGTCCTATCTGCTTTTGTTTTCCTTCTGTCAGTTGTGAAATATGGCTGAGTGTAGTTTAAAGAAGTTAGAGTATCGAAGCGTCATCAAGTTTTTGTGTAAAGAGGGTGTAAATGCAAAGGAAATTTTTGATCGCTTATCGAAAGTGTACAGATCGGATGCGCCTTCGTATGCTACGGTCACTAGATGGTCTAAAGAATTCAAACACGGCCGTCAGAGCATTGAAGATGATCCAAAGTGCGGAGGACAAAAAACTGCAACCGATGATGAACATGTGTCTCGGGTTGAGTCACTGATACTCGCAAATAGGCGTATAAAGGTATCAGAAATTGCCCAAGAGATTGGTGTTTCACAAGGGAGTGTTCACAACATCATCCATGCCACTCTGCACATGTCGAAAGTGTCAGCCAGGTGGGTGCCCAGAAATCTTTCTATTCAGGATAAGCACTGCAGAATGGAAGCATCACGCGAGCTCTTCGACCTCTTTAATTCCAATCCAGATGACTTTATGGCTCGACTTGTGACTGGAGATTAAACATGGCTTCACCACTGGGCCCCGAAACGAAGCAAGAGTCGATGCAATGGAAGCATGCGGAATCTCCAGCTCCGAAAAAATTCAAGACACAGGCCTCTGCCCCTCTGCTGGGAAGATCATGGCGTCTGTTTTTTGGGATTGCCAAGGGCTGCTCTTAATCGATTATATGCCACACAAAACTACAATTAATGCAGAATATTATGCACAACTTTTGAAAAAATTGCGCAGCGTAATTAAAGAAAAGAGATGTGGAAAACTGTCCAAAGGGATCTTTCTACTACATGACAATGCTCCAGTTCACAAGGCCAGAGTTGCACAGGCTGCCCTGAAGGACTGCGGGTTCGAACAATTTAACCACCCCCCTTACAGTCCGGACCTGACTTTTACTTATTCCGAAACCTCAAGAAATATCTTCGGGGGCGCCGATTTTCGGACGACGAAAGCCTTAAAGAGGAGACGGAAGCGTGGTTTGCAGGACAAGAGGAAACTTTTTTTTCGGGGGATTGCGTCGCTAAAGGAGAAGTGGGGCAAATGAATTGAACTTAGAGGGGACTACATTGAGAAGTAATAAATGAATTTAATTGCTATTAGTCGTTTCAATGCCCGAATTGCAATACACTTTGAACGCCCCTCGTATTTTCGCGAATTATATGTTTAGCACATTATTTTTTGTGGAATATCGGTATTATGCTTAACAATTTGTCAAACAAAAATATTTCTAAAACACCTAATACGAAGAAAATTAGAATTATAAACACCGTTTTTCAGCAGATAATGAGTATTAACTATCTATAGAGGTAAACATCTACCACGGAAAGATATTTCGAGATAAAAAAATCATAACAGATGAGATGAGAACATTAAGGCCAACCTTGGCCGGACAATCCAACGCATTTGCAATACAACTCTATAAAATACAACAAAGAATGACCATATTGTACTTTTGAGAAGCAGTTAAGATTTTGTTTCAATTCTCACTCTATACCAACTTCATTGTTTTATATATTCTTTATCCTATCCATAATAAC
Source organism: Agriotes lineatus (assembly GCA_940337035.1). Classification (NCBI taxonomy): domain Eukaryota; kingdom Metazoa; phylum Arthropoda; class Insecta; order Coleoptera; family Elateridae; genus Agriotes; species Agriotes lineatus. Next base: position 18,592,192 of record OW679198.1, on the reverse strand, counting down.
GTTAAGCATGGTTGATCTTAAAGCATCTACTTGTAGCATTTCTAGTTAAATGTTTATTTTTTGATGATTTAATATCAAGACAAATGTTCTCCTTTTCGCGTATATAGTACCTGTTTTGATTTTTTTTCATACTCAAAATTTGGAATACAATAGGTTGGAGGTATATACGAGGATAGGACGATTAATTGTTTTGTGCAATGCCATGCTTCATTAGTTTCATGTTTCGCAGGGTGATGTCAAGTAATTTGAATTTGTTTGCTTTTTTACTTTCTCGCATACGGTAGTATAGAGAAAGTATTGTAATCGTCAAAAAAATCGACTTCGAGATTTTGACGAATCTTGACGTTTTAGACCTCCTAGAGTCCGAAAAAACCATTTTTCGAATTATGTCTGTGTGTGTGTATGTGTGTGCGTGTGTGCGTGTGTGCGTGTGTGTGTGTGTGTGTGTAAACACGATAACTTAAAAACGAAATAAGCTAGACCCTTGAAATTATGTACATAGTCATTATTCAAAATTTGTAGATTCCTGTCAAATTTTGAGCGAAATCGGTTAACCGGAAGTGGCACTTTACCTAAACAGGTAGCGGTACCTATTCAAGTAAAGTACCAGTTTGCTTCGAGATATTTGAACAAAATTTTGTACATACATTTCTTATGTAGAAAAACTACCAGATATTACATTTCAGCATGATCGGTTAACCGGAAGTGGCATTTTACCTAAACAGGTAGCGGTATCCATTCAAGTAAAGTACCAGTTTGCTTCAAGGTATTTGCACGAAATTTTGCACATACATTTATTATTGAGAAAAACTGCCAGATATAAAATTTCAGTATGATAAGTTAACCTAAAGCGGCACTTTACCTAAACAGGTAGTGGTTACCTGAAAATGTAATTTTATCGCTGTATATATACATTGCAATAAACTTTTCAAATTTGCTAGAAAACAAGGCGAATGCGAGAAAGTCTAGGGGAGCACACTCCCGATTTTTTGCTATGGACAAGGTCTAGGCACGCGGAGTATCAGATATCTTAGACACCGATTGCTCTGGTCAAATTTCTACTTAGGATTTTGCCGAAACTAAGGAGTTACAACCCTTGTAGGATATTTTTATATGCTACACAACGTAGCAACAGGAAACCAACGGCTTTACATTACTTCCGAATGATGGAATTCTGTAGAGGCTGTCATTTGCATTTCTAATTTTTAAAAACCGCACCGGGACCGGGGATCGAACTCGCGACCCTTAGATCAGTAGTCATGATGCTTAACCACTGAGCTATCTAGCCCGACAGCTTGCTTTTAACGGCCTGCTAAAGTTTTGCGTTTTATAAGAATTTGAAATAATCGAACTAAAAGCTGAACTGGAATTCACTTTAGGTGAGTCTGCATCAACCTTTTCAACAGTTAAAGCATATATTACGGAGTTGTTTTTCTTCCTAGGCCGGAAACTGTTCACTCCATTCTCATATTATCACATGTTTCGGAAAAAAAGTTTACAAAATACATAAAGATAAATTTTCTAAACGGAATACGTAGTGTTCAATATTATTTGTTTAACAATAGATACCTACTACGTCTACTAACTGTAGTACGTTGTTAGTCTAAATCTCTGTTGTTTTCCAGTAATATACGTTTGCCTGCATTTCTTTTATATATATTTTTTTGAAATATTGTTGATGTTGTATTAAGTAACGTTATTTCTTTATCGGCATCCTTCTTCTTACCCTCTAAGATGGGTTTCTTTTGTTTTTTTCTATTTTTTTTATTAACGCTTATTTTAAATATTATTACATTATTGAATTCGGTAAAATTTTAGACAAAATCAAAAATCAAATTTTTGTCTAATTATAAGATCACTGAAAAAGAAAGTTGTGTGCTTGTTATCACACCAGATATTCTGTTCTACTGATTTGAAAGCATTTTTCTAATTATAAAATGACAGTTTAGTCGATGAAATAGGGAGAAGTTGAAGAGGTAATGACTATACCGCAAAATTAGAGTGTCTATTTTGATTTCGACCAATGAATATAGTTGTCAGTTTTTGTTGCTACGGTTATTACTGCTGGAAAGTAAAAGCTCTTAGTATACAAAAGTGGGAGTTTTGATAAAGTGCGTTAAAAAACCGTTATGAAGTGGCCTTATTTCAAACAGTAATTTTGTAAAGTCATGTCGTAACTTATTTTATGAATTGCGTATGCACACAACCTCACTTTGACAACTGACAACTCAACTGACCCAGCTCGTTGAATTCTGAATAAAGCGATGTAATAATCACCGACATACCGTCGAGAGACAAAATGTAGTTCAAAGCCCTCTCTATAACGTTTTTTAACGCACGTTAGCTTTTCGATGCAGTAGAATAAAATAGTAATTTACGTGCGTAAAGCTAGTCTTTAGTCACGAGTGGGGTAGAGTTAAAACGCGAGTGAGCGAGCGTTTTAAGCCCCCACAAATATAATTTATAAAGGAGAAAGCAAGATCGAATTAGAAAAAAAGTAATATAATAAAATGGACAAACTAAAGTACGAGGATATTTATTCAAAAAGAAACGCAAAGAGTCTAATGTTTATCATGTCATTATTCTACTCAGCCTTCCTCTCTTTTAATAAACTGGTGCCATCTTTCCGGAAGGTCCTGTATTCCACGAGAAAAAAATTCTTTTGGGTGCTATCGCACCCATTTCGGAACAATTTCGATGACTTCTTCATTACAATGAGGTATTTTTCTCCTAAAAACTCTTTTAAGGGTCCAAAAAAATAAGAAACTGATAGAACAAGGTCCGAAATGTATGGTAAATAGGACTGCATGGTCCAATTAAATGTTTGGATCGTAGTCAGCGTGTGAATAGCGAAATGTGGTCGAGCATTATCCTGTAAGACGCAGACAGAGAACTCGCGTTTTTTTTTCAAGTTACCCCTACTGATATTTAATGCAGAAGTAATATCCTTCACTGTAAATCGACAATCGTTTCAAATAAGTGCATTTTACTCTGTCAGCATTCTCTTCTGTTGTCAATGTTTTTTGACGGCGAGATTGCGGCCATTCTCCGCACCTTTGTAGAGCTTTACTCCTTTTGTAAACGCTTATGCCTGATAGTAGTTGCGCATCAAACTGTTTTTTAACTCTTACACAAATTTCTTATCGTTTGATATCTTCGTTGATAAGAAATTTACTACTAATGCGTTGTTCCACGCTTGCATGCACTCCCACCTCACTTATGCTTGCCAATTGAATGAAAATGCATTATGACGACTTCACGACTGAATGAAGGTAGGTCATATTCCAGAGCATTAATTAATGTATAAAACTTCTGTGCATGTCTTTATCTTTTGGAGCGCAGTTCAAATTATCGTTCACATTTGAACGCTCCTCGTATGATCAAAAATTATTTTCATCTAGTATGGCTATGGAATCGTTCCTGATTTATAAATTTTTGATCTTACTATATGTAGTGGTTCAATTTATTTGTATACTCTAATAGGGTTAAATAATTATAATAAGTATTTAAATAACGTTGTAACAGATAAAAATGAAATAGAAATTATATATGATTATCCAATCAAAGATCGACGAATGTAGAGAACTGTTACAAACCAGTCGGAAAACTGAAAACGAGAGAGAGAGAGAGAGAGAGAGAGAATCAAAGATCCTGTTTCTGTGAAATTTACTATTAGAGATAAAAAATTTTGGGTGTATTCCAAATGAATTTAGATTGTTTAATTTTATTTATTCGAAATGGTTATACAACAATTTATAATAATGAAGAAATAATTGAAGAATATAAAATCGGAAGTTTGGTTATTGGATGGATTAAAAAAAGCGGAATGTATTCACTTTTTCTATTGGGATCTAAATAACATGTCCATGTTAGATATGCAACACAGTATACATATACGATCGGCAATCAGGTCACGTTCTAGATTACTTTCAGTATATTTTGTTAAATAAAATATGTCTTCTGATACTGATATGCCATCTCAGGAAAATAAACCTGTTTTAAAATTCAAAATTGGATTTTTTAACTGCCTACATTGAAATAATTTATCTTTTAATGTTTTAATTGATAGCAACGTTGGGCAGGTACGCTGGGTGTGCGCATACGCTAAGGACGATAGGCGCGTGCATCACTAAATGCTGGGATGGATTAGTTAATGTTAATAGTCAGTCAGTCAGTATTGATTATTGAGTACGGCATGAAATATTGTTCTGTGTATGAAATGCAGAGTTCTTTGCAGTTGGATGTTTTTAGGTAACTATACTTCATGAATTGGATTTAATTAAAACATGACACATATCTATATATCAGTAACTCAAAGCAGTGCATCGAGGCAAGAATATTATTTATTTATAGCGGGAATAAGAACAAAACGGCAAATTTTGTTGACAATGCTAGTGTGGCATTCCTACAAGAAGGCAAAGCCGAAAGAGACGCCATTATCAGAATTTTCACAGAGAGTAGACAAATATAGCCAAACACTCGATATCGAGTATGAGGGACATCTAAGGTCAGCGCATATGTACTCTGCGATGGATGTATAGTCCAATTCTAGATGGTTTCTGGATGCCCCCAGTCCCAGTGTGCTCTGTCTGCTGCGAACTCTTCCCATTCATGGTTAATGTTGACGCTTTTTAGTGACTCATGGAGGATGTCCTTATAGCGCAGTTTTTGACGTTCTGCTTTTCTGGCTCCTTGACAAAGTTCTCCATATGGTATGTTTTTCTCTAAGCGATTGTCATAGTCAATCGGAGACGGAACCTACTGACTAAGATCTCAATTTTACAGCAGTTCGCTCTTTTTAGAACCTCTTCGTTGGATATGTGTTGATACCAATGTATCCCTATAATTTGTCTGAGATGTCGCTGTTGTAGACGTTCAAGGGCCTTAAGATGTTTGGAACAAGGTAACTAAGCTTCGCATCTGTAAGTAAGCGTTGGTATCATGACTGCGAGGTAGACAGCTAGTTTTACGTCCATTGGAAGATCGTGGTTATGGAATACCGTACGGCGTAGTTTCCAAAAAGATCACGAAGAAGCGCTGATGCGATTTCGGATTTTAGTATCGATGTTCCCTTTGTTGTTTAAAACTGTGCCCAAATAGGTGAAGGAATCTACTTGCTCCAACTTCTTCTCTTTTATACTTATGATACCCTGCTGGTGGGAATTTTCAGGAGTGATCATGATCTTAGCATTTTTAATGTTTTATATGTTTTTGAATAGCTTCAGCTGTGTGTGCTACTAAAGCACAGTCGTCAGCATACATTAGTTCGGCGATGTAACGAGATCTTGTTTAAATAGACCTCCGTCTGTCCTATATCTATGTTTTTTCTCTCCAGTTTTCTGTCCACAATAATGGTGAGTACTGTCATGAATATATTGAACAGCAAAGAGGCCAAGACGCAGCCATGAGTGACACCCCGTCTACATACATTTACAGATTTAGAGCGTATACTGAATTTACGCATGATTAGCCAGAGCGCGTTTCGGTTTATGGAGTTGAAGGTTTTCATAATGTTGATCTGTGCTCTACGTTGTAGGGCTTCACCAACTAATAAGAAATATGAATATCAATTTAAAATTTTCAGTTCAAATACAAAGTTATCCTTCAAATTTAGCGGCCGAGACTAAATTTTTTATAGTTGAGGTAGAAAGAAGTACACGATTTACGCTTCTATTATTCAAACCGGCTCCGTTTCCATTCGCCGAATTTTTTTCGCCGGAATTCGATTCGCCGGAATCCGTCACGCCGGAAGTCTTTTGACGGGAATACATTTCGCCGGAAATCAAGATCGAGGACACTATACTGATCGTGGGGACAACATCGGCCATGGTAGTGAAAAAAAAATATCGAAGACTGCAACTAACCTAAACAGGCTAGAACGAGACTTTGCCGAATCCGGCGAAACGAATTCCGGCGAGTCAAAATCCGGCGAATGGAAATACCACTTCCAAGCATACTTTGTTAATTACTCTGCAAACAAAATATTCTATTTATATCATATTCCAAATATTTCAAGTTTCTTTTTGTAACAGATACAAGGAATACGTTAACCTTAGATCGTTCAACAGTACGAAAAACTTCTATTGCACTTTATCCATCTTACATAGCAACAGCCTAATACACGGTATATTTACTTAAATAGAGTTGTCAGATTTTTGATAAAGAAGTGAATTTTATTTTATTGGTTTTAAGAGAACAGACCTGAGTATTCGAATACGATTTGTAATATGTAACTCTATGCACCCTCAGGAAGAGCGGAGTAATGACATAATTCGCTAGTTTTCACCACGCTGTATATGCTTTATCATAATTAACATTAGTAACATAAAAATTATAGAATTTTTTAATACATATCCAGTAAGCCATGAAACTGAAAACGATGTAGTTTTTACAGTGTAGTCGTTGTAATATATTAAGTAAAAAGAAGAAATAATAGTACAGTTGGCGCCATCAAAATGTGCACGGATTCTCGCTGCCATGGATTTTTTTCTGATTTTCAGTACAATAAATAATAAAAAGGCGCCGACCGTAGCACGACGGGGTTTGGGCCAAGACAAGAGCAGCGAGGAGTGGCTCCAGTGGAACGAGTGCTGCAATGCCTTTTATTAAACGAGTATAATATACTATTTTATCTCCTTTGCACAAAAATAATCAAAAACTTTGAATTTTGACAAGGTATTCTTAATTATCTCTTTCAGTTTGCATTTAAATATTAATAAAACATGTAATTTTTTATTTTATAGTTCTTACTTCTATATAGTTTTTTTATTTTATAGTAACTGTTTTAATAGCAACTGTTTTACTTTATATTAGCTGTTTTATTTTAATCTATAAGTAATTACATATTTTAGCCACTAAAAACGTCAAATTATGACAATTATAAATATAAATACTAATCATTGGTGAGTGAGATTACTGAAGCCACAGTTAATTATTTAGATCTGAAAACGTAGATAATATATAGCCATTTCGTTAATTAGTAAATAAAAAATATTACTCTTAAGGATTATAAAAGGTACTAAAGCTCGAGATAAAAGTAGTTATTGTTTTAGTTTTCAAAACGATGTAAACATTTAAGCTATATTTAGTTTCATACATTGCTATTAATTGATTCCTAACAGAAATAAATTTCTAAACAACACCGTTTTTCAGTTTGACCGCCTACTGGATATGCCTTAAATACGAAACGTTGCCGTAAGTTTTACATTACTAAGGTTAACTATGATAAAGTAGGTTATATATATATTTCAAAAGGTAAAAGGATATGCTATTTGATAGTCTTAAAATCAACTCCAATCTCATGAAAAAAGTTTAAGATCACAATTCAAAAACCCTGACATATTAATTCTGATTAGATTATAGCTACGTAAAAATGTGCATTGGTAATTCCGAGTTTGTTTTTTTTATATTTTGTAAAACAAATGAGCTGTGATGTCTAATGGAAATGTGGAATTTTCCTTTTTTCGACTGCAGCGCGGCAAACAAAAGAGATGTTTGTGGATTTTGCTTTGGACGGAAAGAATGAGTTAGGCTTAAAAATACAATATTATTTTTAGCAATAACTAAAATTTTGTATAATATGTCATTTATTTTCAAAAATACTATCTTTTCAGTTGGAGTCATGTATCCTTTATAAATGTAAAATCTCAAAATTTTCATAACTCCTGTTTAAAAATAGTAGAGTTTAATAATTTAAAGGCAGCTTTAATTGCCTGTTCTGTAATATATATTTATGCATTAAGGGAGATATGAATATGTTTTTTCCCTGAGGTTGACATGTCTTACAGACCGAGGGCTCTAAGCCAGACGTCTGTAAGTCAACCGAAGATAAAGAACATGAATATCTCCCGTTGTGCATACAATATTTTATCTACTAGCATATTCGTAAAAATAGGATGAAATTTCAAAATGTCATAATGACATTTAAAATTAGGATATGTAAGTAACATCAAGGATTGCCTCATTGTATGGTTGCTAAGACGTTAATTGTAGTTGCATTGTTGCCATGAGTTCGAGGGAGAAATAATTTGACAAGTCCCTTGGGAGTTATAAGTACCTTTTCATATTTTGTTTCTATGACGAAAATGTACAATATCATGTTGCTAGTCGATAATAGTATATTATGTTACTAGGAGTAGAAAGCGCATTTTTTGTGATGAGCACAGAAGGTTGCGGCCGAGGCGCTAGCCGAGGCCGAGCAATCTGGGCGAAGCACAAGAAAGAGCTTTCTGCTCAGCGTAACATATACTATTTTTTCTTCAAGCGCTGACTGACGAAAAATGTACAGTGCTTTAACTTTTTTATTTTTTTAGTGAATGATACAACAAATGAAATCATTAAATGAAATACTATTTATTTATTACTGTAATATTGAAAGTACAATTAGTTATAGAACTATTTTGTATATTTAAACCACCACTAGCGGTCCCAGTATCAATATTCATAACTTTATTGGTGTGGTCCAAAATTGTATTATTAGTATGCATTGTAGGCACATTAGTTAAATCAATATTTTCTATATTTGTGACTGTCTGAGGTATTTCAAATTCTGCAGAAGTACCAGGTTCATTGTAGTCCAATGGGGTAAGAATTTTCATTGCCGTTTGCCTTTTATTCGTTATAGATTCGTCTATATATCCCTCAGCAACACTTCCTGACTTCCACCCGCCGTGCCTTTTGAGAGAAGTAATGTCTGCACCATTATCTACTAGAAGTGTTGCTGAAGTTCTTCGTAGGCAATGCCCTGTGTACTTGGAAGGGTTTATTAACTTTAAGTAGGATGCTACTTCCTTTGGGACATTTGCAATCTTATGAATACCGATTACAACCCGATGGCATTTAGCATCTTGGTATTTTATGAAAAATCTAGTCAAGTTGATGTCTTTTGGTCTTAAACTGGCATAATCTTTGTACATCGTTAAGTAGAAATCTCCAATGATGGTAAATGAGCGGGACTTGTTAGTTTTAGTATTTGGAATTTTGACAAATATTAGATGCCCTAAATCTTCAATATCATTTACAGTCATGTGTAAAAGCTCATCGCAGCGACAGGCACCTGCTACTCCGAATATTAATATAACCTACAAAATATAAGTAACATTATATTACACTGGCGTTTTGTAAGAACTATTTACCTTTGTGGCTAGATATTTGTTGTTTGGTGCATTATGTAAGAAGTCATCAAATTCTTGTTTAGAAAACACTTGCGATTTTTTAGGTATATAACCTTCACTCTGTCTTTTCAGAAAAGTAATTAGTTTAGTATATTTCTCAATATTTACATTATGTTTGATATTCAGTTGAGACTTTATCATTGAGTATTGTGCCCATAGTGAAGAACTCTTCATTTTCTGCGATAACTGCGAAAAGTATGCCAGCAGAACGTTTTCGGTGTAGTTACCAGCTTTATGTTCTTGAGCCCATTCCATAAATCGTTTATAGGCAAATTCATATACTTTTCTTGATTTTGCTGGCGTTAAAGATTCGATAGTACTACTTGCGATTTTTGCCAACTCAGGCAGTGTGCATTGCATTTCTTCAGACATTTCAAATGATATAAATAATAATTGCACGTTAATCAATGAAAACGACAAAGCATTTGAATAGTATTTTACAGTAGGATAGCCTTTACTGCCGAGCCAGAGAATTTGTGAGACGAGCTCGAAGAGCGAGTCGAATAATACTGGCGAGGCAGTAAAGGCCCTAACGGACGTGTATTGTACAATAGTTTTTGTAATACCTACATACAATTCGGTCATATCTATATTTTTCTAATTTATTTTCATCAAAACGCTAAGTTTGTGTAATGACATTTTAGAATGATTGAGAGTGCGTAGAACGTTGCAACTGTTGTTTATCAATGTCAGTTATTTCCAATTTCGGGTATGGTTGTAAGCAGTTTTAAGATGTAACCAGCTCGTAACTTATGACATCTGTAGAAAATGATGAAGATATTCCTAAAGACGTTAAGATTCTGAATGAGCAAGTTATTTTAGCGTATGTTCAGGAGTTATAGCAGTTTTTTGCGCCTTCTTCTATGTGGAGTTGAAGGCTTGCTTGCTGCTGGATTTGTGTGACAAACGTCACTTTGACGTTTGGCACACAGTTTAGCAGGCCGTGGTCTTTACGGACACTTTTTACGGCCGGGCCGTAAAGAGGTTGCTTACGCAGTAGTAAACAGTCCTTAAAGATATATTTAACAAGTAGGTATTACAAAAAAGTACTTACGTGACCGCCAAAGATCAAAATGCGTGCTCAACGGAAGAAAAAATCTTTCTACGCAAAAGATATATCGTTCGAGAATAATTTCGAAACGTATAACACTATTTTAAAGCAATTATAATACAACGTTTCCAACTGCCTGAATTTAAATTTGACAGTTGTAGTCAAAACAACGACAAGTGGCGCCAGCACGTGTGATCAGTTTGCACTAACATTATTTTACTAGTAACATTTTTCGTTTCGATTATTGTATTAGTAACACAATGGAGTCGTTCTACTTGGTGCGTTCAGTCGCAAAATGTTAGAATTATGATATGCTTGAAGAAAAAATTTATTTTTGTCGACTTGATACAGTTGATTTCTGATGTGCTGATATATAGTTGAAATATTATAAGAAATGTGGAAGTAAAAGTGAAAGTCGGCCTTTAGCGAATCTTTTTGAGATATTATTAGGAAATATAAATTCTATGATCTTCAAATTCTCAACCCTTTCCAGAAGCTTCCAGCCATTGTCGGCAAACCTTTTCTGGCCACGCCGCGCAAGTGACCCATACCCGAAACCCGACTTTTTATTTTACACGCATACGACCTTTAGATAAACCCTGTATATAGTTTAGGTTCAATGTTAACACTCAGTACATTCGGTCAGTTGACTATTGCAGAATATGGGTAGAAAATATCGTGTTAACCTTTAGAAGTATCTACTACATTGAAAACAATTTTGTTACATAACTTGAGTTGGCTCCTCGTTACAGACGGACAGTACTGTTAATTGTATATGTTAATAAAAATCAATACCTCTAAATACTCGATTAGTTTTTTTTGCATTCCTTCATTTACAATCTTTAGCTTCCGTGTCGACAACCATTCGTATCGTCCGGGAAATGTAACGGAGGTAATGGGTCGCATGCGACTTACATTACACTCCCACGCATCCAACAACATAACACATTTAACCAACCTTAATAGAATTTAAAGCTAACTTAACTAATGCGTTCAAATTCATTGCCGTCCCAAGAAGCTTCTCGACTACCGTCAGCTTTGAACCCGGATCTACCTGGTTGCTATACTGAGCGTCTCACTCGACGCCTATACTAGTAATGAAATAGAAATAATATGCAATATGAATACCTCTAAACATATTTCTGAGAGCATATTCACAAATTCTGAATGTATTGAGTAATGGTGAAGCCTTTGTTGATCACTATATTATACCAGTAGTAGAGAACTGTTTAAACGTATCGAATACGTATTTCTGAGTACCCACAATTTATTCTAAAGCGTTTTGGTCTAAGATCACTTACATCAAGGACTAATACATTTTAAATTGAAGATATGCTGTTTTTCAACTAAAACATCAGGCATTTAACGTTGTATACCTAACGTTTAACAGTTATACAATAGAGAGTTTTTGCATAAGGTTCCGCTAGTAGAAGGAGGCGAGAAACCCCCTCCACTTTTTATTCGATTAAGCCACGCCCCCTTAATTCGCGGTTTTATTCGCGGATTTCGCGGAATTTTCGCGGATTGACCCAATTAATTTCGCGGTTTGATCTAATTAATTTCGCGGTTTGATCTAATTAATCACATATGAAGTTTGATATGTAATTTACATATGTGCTACTGATTAAATTACGCATTAGATTTTTTTAATTTGCTTCTGGAATTACGCTTCGGACTTCGGCGGCCATCTTGGATTTCTGGCGGGAATATTTGAAATTTGAATTTTTTCCGATTTTTTCTAAGTTTAATTTGTTGGATTTGAATTTCCCGGGGCGTCGGCCATCTTGGTGCGCGCGCACTTCTCACGGCGGTTGTTTTTAATTTTCGCGGAAATATTTGAAATTCAAACTGATAGATCTATTTCGCTCTTCGAAGCTGCTGTCTCTCTCTTGCATTCACTCGTGGAAATATTTAAATTTAAAAAATCTATTTGCGTCGGACCCGAGTGGGAATCGAACCCTCTACGTTTGCATACACATTGGGCTCACATTGATGGATGCCGCTAGACCACGGAGCGCTACGGGATTTAAAGGGTTTGAGCGGTGTGCCATCCCGCTTGAGTACCGCTATGCTGTCATATTATAAAATTATTTATTTCCTGAAAATTATAATTAATAACAGATGAACTGCATTGTGCATAATTTAGAACCATAGTAATATTTTTAAAAGGCGAAATAATTATTTTAGTCCCTTATATAAATACACGCATTCTGACTATGCTAGCTTTCTCTTTCAAAGTTTTGACGTCATTGCATAGCGGGCTGTAAATTTTAACCGACAAAATGCATTGTTACCGGGGATTGTATCTGCTGGAGTTTAGACTTTTTATAATAGAAATTAAATAAATGAACTGAATCACTCAAATGGGTTATAACGCTCAGGATCAAGCGGTCTCTATTTAATAAATGTGTTTTACAATCAACCATTGTTTTATTTGCAGACGGTATAGAAAATCTATTTTATTTTAAATAAACGTTGTACCACACAACCTATTTTTCAAAAATTTAGATTATAAGAATAGGGAATGTTTAGCTTATTGTGTTTAAAGGTTGGTACAATTTAAAAAAAATTAGATTTGCAACAGCTTTTGCTGTAATTAGTGCTTTTATTTTTATAATATGAGTGACGTGTATGCGTGGATTAACGATATTTCCATCGTTCTCTGCCTGCTATATAGATGGAAATTTCCTCTCGAGTTCTTGGTCAATCGAATATATTCCGGCGAAATGCTGTAACATATTTAAATTTATGTTGCTATGCGTGCTTACAAAAAGACGTTATGGAGCAATCAATTAATTGATCTAATTAAATTCGCGGTTGTCAAATAATATCAAATTTTAAACTTTGAACACAACAGTTTTAAAATATTGCTCGGCTAACATAAAGAAGATATACGTATTGCTTGAGTAAGAAAGAGATAAACATAGCAGCAAATATTGGAGAAGGCTTGCCTAATTTTAATTATGACATTTGTCAACTAAACATGCCTAGTACTAATAGAAATAATTACTTTATTTTTATAATCTGCTCTTTTATAATATCGCTGCGGAACTTACGAGACGTTCTTTATGTTTACTTTAGAAACCCTTAACCCTTTTCATTTAAATCGCGAAATCCGCATAAATATATTACTATAAAAAATCGCGAAAAGTGTTGAGTAAATAAATGCAACGCATTGTAAAGCCGTAAAACTTTTAGTTATTGTACGTTTACAAGATGGGTCTTTTGACAAAGTGGAAGAACCAAACTATGCTATTGTAAATGTACAGATTTTTCACTGTCAATTTGTATATAACAACTTAATGTAAATTGGTATTTGGAACATTTTAACGAAAACAGCGACTTCTTTTCGGCATAAACTGTTTCTTCTCACTACGGAACCCTATTTTATAAGTAAACGTCTGAAATTGTGTCATTATATCGATAAAAACTGCATTTTAGTTTAAAAAATTCCAATATAAATGCAAACGGGCGAAAATAAAAACGCAATTAACCACAAAGTAACATAATTTGAATAAAAAAACACAATTTCGTTGGAAAAATGTTCTGTTTCACTTAAAATTTTACAAAAACTGACATCATGTCACTTGAAATTATACAAAAAACGACATTTTTATCCAATAAGCGATAAAAAAATACGCCGTCTCACATAAATTTTAGAAAATCGACAGCATCTCCCATGAAAATTTATAAAAATCGGCATCTTGTCACATTAAATTCTGTAAAAACGACAAAAACAATATTTTTTTCACAACTTTCATTGAAAAATAGTAAAATTTTACGAAAATACGTCTGTGCTGACGACAAATGAAAATAAATTTGAATAGAAACACGCAAAAATTACGAAAAGACGTATGTGTTGACCCCAAAGTAACAAAATTTGATTAAAATCACACAATCATACAGCATCTCACATAAATTTTCACAAATATCGACATCATGTCACATAAATTATACAAAAACTGTCATCACGTCACTTGAAATTATACAAAAAACGATATTTTATTCAACACACGATGAAAATTGAACAAAAATCACGCAATTACAAGCCATCTCACATAAATTTTCACAAAAATCGACATCATGTTACATAAACTATGCATAATTTTGCAAATGTTTTACACTTTTTATAAAATGCATCGCTCAAAATTAAAAGAAATAGCAATTTCGTTGAAAAAATCTACTACCACAATCATTTCGATAAACAAAATTCAAAAAATCTTATACTTTTGACGGAAATATATGTATGTTGACCACAAATTAACATAATTTTTAAATAAAAACGCGCAATTCGTTGAAAAAAATATTCTGACACCACCAAAACACGCAATTTCATTGAAAAATATATATATGTTGTCCGCAAATTAACATAAAGTTGAATAAAAACACGTAATTTTGTTGGAAAAATGTTCTGGCCCCTTCATTTCACTTAAAATTTTACAAAACTGCCATCATAACACTTGAAATTATACAAAATATATGTATGTTGATCACAAATTAACATAAACCTGAATAAAACACACAATTTCGTTGAAAAATTTGCAAATGTTTTACACTTTTTTATAAAATGTATCGCACAAAATTAAAAGAAATCACAATTTTCTAAATTATATCACGCTATTATGAAATCGTAGATTGATTTTTTGAAATTTTACACTTTGTAACTGTAAAATAACTGCAAATACTAATATTTTAGCTTTAGACTTTGTAATTATTGCAGATTCGAGAAAAAAACAAAGCAGAGTAGAAATAAAAAACACAAACACTTTGTAATAAACAAATATATTGTTCTTATTTCGTATAATACTTAATAATATAAATATAAATGTACAGCAGAATGTCTTATTTCTAAAAAATTCGCTAGCAATTTACAAAACTGTAGTTTGAGGTGCACGACATTTCAAATTAAAAAGACTGCAAGTAATAAAATCAGAATTTCATTGTGTAATTTTAAAGTTTAAGATGCACCCAATCTAGAATTCCCTTCGTTTTTGGTGTTGATGACATCTGCCTTAGAGGCGTTTTTCTAACGGCCCTTTTTTGGAGGCGTTTCCTTATCGGCGTTCTTCTGACTGAACCTTTTTGATGTGGACTTGGATGAGTAGCTGGTGTTTTTAATTTATATTCTAAATCGGACTCGCAGTTATCAGTTTCCATTTCGGTTTTTCCTGTAGTATCAGTCGGGGTTGGCTTCTTTTGCTGTTTAGGTTTAGCTAGCAGCACATTAGCAACGTTAAGGTCTTTGATGTACTCAGCAAACTGTAGGCGTCCGGGTGGATTAATAGTTTTTCGAGGCCGCAGAGTGTCATGAATTAAATCGACTATGTTAGACGCCGGTAAAATTTCACCCTTTATAGTAACGGTGCCCTTGTGATCCCAGCTCACATCGCTTGAGGTACTCAAAATGCGTAGGAAAACTTCAGCTTTTTTCTTAAAAGTTTTGGGAAGTGTAGATAAAATAACGGCATTTGATAGGCTGTCACTGGTTGTTTCAATAGGTATTTTGATTGGCTGCCGCGCCTGGTTTGTGAAATGAAGGAATCGTTGTAAAACCTGATTGTACTGGATCCATTTATCGTAATCAGTTAATTTGGACTTTAAAACTTTTTGCATTTCGTCATCAAGCTGTGATAATATATTTTTCTCCGCATCATCGCCAGACTTAAGACGCTGGACAAATTCCGGCGATACAATCAACATCTTCCGCTCTTTGTCCATTTTAGTCGAAAAGGAGCTCAGTCGTTTGTTCTGGTAGAGCCGTCGTGAATAAACTAGCTTAAAATCAAGACTTTCATAATAAATATATAAAAAAATATGACAGGTACGGGAATCGAACCCGTATTCTCTCTCGAGATCAGAGCTTAAATCTGACGCCTTAACCATTCGGCCAACCTGCCTCCCTATATAAACGAGCACTCTCTACATAATTAAGAAAATATATAGTTTAAAAAGCCTTCTGCATGCAATTTCAAACAATATTTCATATAAATTAAGCCATGTACAAATTTCTAAATCGGTTTTGGTATATATTTTATCGAAAGATTGGACCCTCAGCTACCGTTTTATTATTATTTGTCGAGATGCGTCATCGTTGAATTTACAAGTGCCATCCTGTCTGCTGTGTGACGTAGGTAATGTCTCCATACCTTTTTATTTTAAAATTCTATAAAAACAGAGGTCCAAACTGCTGCCGCATCAGGTAACAGAGTACAATGGTTTAAAACGTGTTAGTGCGGCATCAGTCGGGCCTCTGTTTTTATAGAATTTTAAAATAAAAAGGGGTGGATACATTACCTACGTCACATCGCAGACAGGCTGGCTCTTGTAAAATTCATCGATGACGCATCACGACAAATAGTAATAAAACGGTAGCTGAGGGTCCAATCTTTCGATAAAATATATACCAAAACCGATTTAGAAATTTGTACATGGCTTAATTTATATGAAATATTGTTTGAAATTGCATGCAGAAGGCTTTTTAAACTATATATTTTCTTAATTATGTAGAGAGTGCTCGTTTATATAGGGAGGCAGGTTGGCCGAATGGTTAAGGCGTCAGATTTAAGCTCTGATCTCGAGAGAGAATACGGGTTCGATTCCCGTACCTGTCATATTTTTTTATATATTTATTATGAAAGTCTTGATTTTAAGCTAGTTTATTCACGACGGCTCTACCAGAACAAACGACTGAGCTCCTTTTCGACTAAAATGGACAAAGAGCGGAAGATGTTGATTGTATCGCCGGAATTTGTCCAGCGTCTTAAGTCTGGCGATGATGCGGAGAAAAATATATTATCACAGCTTGATGACGAAATGCAAAAAGTTTTAAAGTCCAAATTAACTGATTACGATAAATGGATCCAGTACAATCAGGTTTTACAACGATTCCTTCATTTCACAAACCAGGCGCGGCAGCCAATCAAAATACCTATTGAAACAACCAGTGACAGCCTATCAAATGCCGTTATTTTATCTACACTTCCCAAAACTTTTAAGAAAAAAGCTGAAGTTTTCCTACGCATTTTGAGTACCTCAAGCGATGTGAGCTGGGATCACAAGGGCACCGTTACTATAAAGGGTGAAATTTTACCGGCGTCTAACATAGTCGATTTAATTCATGACACTCTGCGGCCTCGAAAAACTATTAATCCACCCGGACGCCTACAGTTTGCTGAGTACATCAAAGACCTTAACGTTGCTAATGTGCTGCTAGCTAAACCTAAACAGCAAAAGAAGCCAACCCCGACTGATACTACAGGAAAAACCGAAATGGAAACTGATAACTGCGAGTCCGATTTAGAATATAAATTAAAAACACCAGCTACTCATCCAAGTCCACATCAAAAAGGTTCAGTCAGAAGAACGCCGATAAGGAAACGCCTCCAAAAAAGGGCCGTTAGAAAAACGCCTCTAAGGCAGATGTCATCAACACCAAAAACGAAGGGAATTCTAGATTGGGTGCATCTTAAACTTTAAAATTACACAATGAAATTCTGATTTTATTACTTGCAGTCTTTTTAATTTGAAATGTCGTGCACCTCAAACTACAGTTTTGTAAATTGCTAGCGAATTTTTTAGAAATAAGACATTCTGCTGTACATTTATATTTATATTATTAAGTATTATACGAAATAAGAACAATATATTTGTTTATTACAAAGTGTTTGTGTTTTTTATTTCTACTCTGCTTTGTTTTTTTCTCGAATCTGCAATAATTACAAAGTCTAAAGCTAAAATATTAGTATTTGCAGTTATTTTACAGTTACAAAGTGTAAAATTTCAAAAAATCAATCTACGATTTCATAATAGCGTGATATAATTTAGAAAATTGTGATTTCTTTTAATTTTGTGCGATACATTTTATAAAAAAGTGTAAAACATTTGCAAATTTTTCAACGAAATTGTGTGTTTTATTCAGGTTTATGTTAATTTGTGATCAACATACATATATTTTGTATAATTTCAAGTGTTATGATGGCAGTTTTGTAAAATTTTAAGTGAAATGAAGGGGCCAGAACATTTTTCCAACAAAATTACGTGTTTTTATTCAACTTTATGTTAATTTGCGGACAACATATATATATTTTTCAATGAAATTGCGTGTTTTGGTGGTGTCAGAATATTTTTTTCAACGAATTGCGCGTTTTTATTTAAAAATTATGTTAATTTGTGGTCAACATACATATATTTCCGTCAAAAGTATAAGATTTTTTGAATTTTGTTTATCGAAATGATTGTGGTAGTAGATTTTTTCAACGAAATTGCTATTTCTTTTAATTTTGAGCGATGCATTTTATAAAAAGTGTAAAACATTTGCAAAATTATGCATAGTTTATGTAACATGATGTCGATTTTTGTGAAAATTTATGTGAGATGGCTTGTAATTGCGTGATTTTTGTTCAATTTTCATCGTGTGTTGAATAAAATATCGTTTTTTGTATAATTTCAAGTGACGTGATGACAGTTTTTGTATAATTTATGTGACATGATGTCGATATTTGTGAAAATTTATGTGAGATGCTGTATGATTGTGTGATTTTAATCAAATTTTGTTACTTTGGGGTCAACACATACGTCTTTTCGTAATTTTTGCGTGTTTCTATTCAAATTTATTTTCATTTGTCGTCAGCACAGACGTATTTTCGTAAAATTTTACTATTTTTCAATGAAAGTTGTGAAAAAAATATTGTTTTTGTCGTTTTTACAGAATTTAATGTGACAAGATGCCGATTTTTATAAATTTTCATGGGAGATGCTGTCGATTTTCTAAAATTTATGTGAGACGGCGTATTTTTTTATCGCTTATTGGATAAAAATGTCGTTTTTTGTATAATTTCAAGTGACATGATGTCAGTTTTTGTAAAATTTTAAGTGAAACAGAACATTTTTCCAACGAAATTGTGTTTTTTTATTCAAATTATGTTACTTTGTGGTTAATTGCGTTTTTATTTTCGCCCGTTTGCATTTATATTGGAATTTTTTAAACTAAAATGCAGTTTTTATCGATATAATGACACAATTTCAGACGTTTACTTATAAAATAGGGTTCCGTAGTGAGAAGAAACAGTTTATGCCGAAAAGAAGTCGCTGTTTTCGTTAAAATGTTCCAAATACCAATTTACATTAAGTTGTTATATACAAATTGACAGTGAAAAATCTGTACATTTACAATAGCATAGTTTGGTTCTTCCACTTTGTCAAAAGACCCATCTTGTAAACGTACAATAACTAAAAGTTTTACGGCTTTACAATGCGTTGCATTTATTTACTCAACACTTTTCGCGATTTTTTATAGTAATATATTTATGCGGATTTCGCGATTTAAATGAAAAGGGTTAAGGGTTTCTAAAGTAAACATAAAGAACGTCTCGTAAGTTCCGCAGCGATATTATAAAAGAGCAGATTATAAAAATAAAGTAATTATTTCTATTAGTACTAGGCATGTTTAGTTGACAAATGTCATAATTAAAATTAGGCAAGCCTTCTCCAATATTTGCTGCTATGTTTATCTCTTTCTTACTCAAGCAATACGTATATCTTCTTTATGTTAGCCGAGCAATATTTTAAAACTGTTGTGTTCAAAGTTTAAAATTTGATATTATTTGACAACCGCGAATTTAATTAGATCAATTAATTGATTGCTCCATAACGTCTTTTTGTAAGCACGCATAGCAACATAAATTTAAATATGTTACAGCATTTCGCCGGAATATATTCGATTGACCAAGAACTCGAGAGGAAATTTCCATCTATATAGCAGGCAGAGAACGATGGAAATATCGTTAATCCACGCATACACGTCACTCATATTATAAAAATAAAAGCACTAATTACAGCAAAAGCTGTTGCAAATCTAATTTTTTTTAAATTGTACCAACCTTTAAACACAATAAGCTAAACATTCCCTATTCTTATAATCTAAATTTTTGAAAAATAGGTTGTGTGGTACAACGTTTATTTAAAATAAAATAGATTTTCTATACCGTCTGCAAATAAAACAATGGTTGATTGTAAAACACATTTATTAAATAGAGACCGCTTGATCCTGAGCGTTATAACCCATTTGAGTGATTCAGTTCATTTATTTAATTTCTATTATAAAAAGTCTAAACTCCAGCAGATACAATCCCCGGTAACAATGCATTTTGTCGGTTAAAATTTACAGCCCGCTATGCAATGACGTCAAAACTTTGAAAGAGAAAGCTAGCATAGTCAGAATGCGTGTATTTATATAAGGGACTAAAATAATTATTTCGCCTTTTAAAAATATTACTATGGTTCTAAATTATGCACAATGCAGTTCATCTGTTATTAATTATAATTTTCAGGAAATAAATAATTTTATAATATGACAGCATAGCGGTACTCAAGCGGGATGGCACACCGCTCAAACCCTTTAAATCCCGTAGCGCTCCGTGGTCTAGCGGCATCCATCAATGTGAGCCCAATGTGTATGCAAACGTAGAGGGTTCGATTCCCACTCGGGTCCGACGCAAATAGATTTTTTAAATTTAAATATTTCCACGAGTGAATGCAAGAGAGAGACAGCAGCTTCGAAGAGCGAAATAGATCTATCAGTTTGAATTTCAAATATTTCCGCGAAAATTAAAAACAACCGCCGTGAGAAGTGCGCGCGCACCAAGATGGCCGACGCCCCGGGAAATTCAAATCCAACAAATTAAACTTAGAAAAAATCGGAAAAAATTCAAATTTCAAATATTCCCGCCAGAAATCCAAGATGGCCGCCGAAGTCCGAAGCGTAATTCCAGAAGCAAATTAAAAAAATCTAATGCGTAATTTAATCAGTAGCACATATGTAAATTACATATCAAACTTCATATGTGATTAATTAGATCAAACCGCGAAATTAATTAGATCAAACCGCGAAATTAATTGGGTCAATCCGCGAAAATTCCGCGAAATCCGCGAATAAAACCGCGAATTAAGGGGGCGTGGCTTAATCGAATAAAAAGTGGAGGGGGTTTCTCGCCTCCTTCTACTTCCGCTTAAATGACGGCCCATTAAAGCCTATGTTACGTAGCGACGTCAACGATACAGCCAATTCAAATCGAATGTTTCGATTTTTACGTAACGTTGCGCTAAAATTCCCTAATATCAAACACATTTCTATTACTTTGTGAAAAAAGTATACCCTTGGGAACCCAATAATTACCCCTAGCAGGAAAACCGTTTGAAGTAATCACCATTCCATGATCGAATGAAAAAGCATTATGTCTAGCCAAGAAAGACTTTTAAACTCGGTGGGTTTCGAATCCCGGAAAAAGAGTCAAAGGAATAAAAGTCAAGGAATTAAAGCCCCCTGAAAAAAGTCTTCCGGAAAATGAGCCTCCAGAAAAAAAGTCACCGGAAAAAAAAATGTAGTGCAATAACAATATTGTATTTTATTGTATACCATCTGTAATCTACATACTACATACAATACTATAAGTAATATAATTAAGAAGTCAATTATTCATCTAAATTTATTCTCTGGCGAATATTGTGGCTTATGGCCCTTAAAAAATCGGGAATATTTCCGGTTCCTTGGGCGTAGTCCTGGCACAGAGGTTGTAACCTGGCTTGTAAATACTCATGTTGCCGAAGCCTTTTCCTGGTAGTTGGTAGTTGGTATACCAGCTTCATTTTGCAATATCTTATTTCATTTTTTAAGGCGTTCGCCCTGTATATGATGGGTCTAAAATATGCTCTTCTTTGTCTCTTCAAAATATTACTTTTATTTAATTAATAGTTCTTAAGTTAAAGCAAAAAGAGGCAGAATTTATTTTTTAAGATACTCACCCTGTATACAGTGTGTCCCCGGATAGGTGAAACGACTCTTGTAAAATTTTTGATTTAAATTTTCATTTTTTGGGGTTCAGTTCAGCTTGGTTAAAGGCGAATTACAAAAATAATTTCAGTTTTGAAAAATCAAGTATGCCTTGGAAATTTTCAAAAAACGCATTTTTCTGTAAGGTAAAGTGCCCTTTATGTGACAAATGCGACAAAAAGTTATTAAGAAAAGTTGTTTAAAATAAACATCTAGGCCCATATATCAAATTTCAAAATCCTCGGCCAACTTTGATTTCTCGCATTTTCTTTCAAGTTTATTTCCCAAATCAAAGAATTTTATTTTTAACAAAGTTTTTTTATTATGAAATAAACCACTTTATTAAAAGTATTTGTTTTTCCAATAAAAAACTTCGCTAAAAGCAAAATTCTTTGATTTGGGAAATAACCTTGAAAGAAAATGTGAAAAATCAAAGTTGGCCGAGGATTTTGAAATTTGGTATAGGGGCCTAAATGTTGATTCTAAACAACTTTTATTAATAATTTTCTGGCGTATTTCTCACATAAAAGGCACTTTACTCTACAGAAAAATAGGTTTTTTGAAAATTTCCAAGGCATACTTGATTTTTCAAAACTGAAATTATGTTAGAAATTCGCCTTTAACCAAGCAGGGCTGAACCCCAAAAAATGAACATTTAAATCGAAATTTTTTTACCTTTCACAAGAGTCGTTTCACCTATCCGGGGACACACTGTATATTTAATCGAAATTTTCTCGGATTCAAGCCAGGTAGGCATATAATCCGGATGCAAAATATCGTCTTCCTTCAAGAAATAGTTTAAAACTATATCGCCAGCAAGTAGACGGAAAAACAGACAGGGGGAATTGAAAAAAACATGTTTTTCATTATCTAAGAATGATAAAACGTGCAGATCTGAAGAAATCTCGGGGGCGCGGTTTCTCGATTAGAATATTTCCTTGGTCTTTTAGTTAAGGGAATTAAAAATGTAAGGAATTTTTTAATAAACAAGGCGACTGCGTTTCCTGTGTTTCGACTTTTTCTCCAGTGGTTTTGTTTCCGGTGACTTTTTTTCGAGTGACTTTCTTTCTGAGGGACTTTTTTCAGGTGACTTTCTTTTCGGTGACTAATTTTTTCAGAGTGATTTTTTCCGAGGGACATTTATCCGGTGACTTTCTTTCCGATGACATATTTTCCAAGTAATTTTTTTTCCGGGGGCTGTAATTCTGCGACTTTTTTCCGCTACCCGTGGGTTTCATGCCTTTATTTTCAGAAATTATGCTCTCTGAAGTGATTAGCGAAAACAGATTATGCCTGTGAATCCACATGATTATTTGTGCAAATTTAAGTAGCGCTAGTAGCGAAACAGTTACAAAGTTAGATTGCGAGCCTGAATCTAGAGTAACGCAGCAAACGTGTTGATTTCCACTGTTGTCACAAACAGTAATCACTGCAGTTGATAATAAAATTGTAGTTAATTCCTGTAATGGCAGCGAATGACAGCTAGTTGTTGCATGTTGTGATTGAATTACTTGCATTGATTGAATTCAACTGTAATGACTTGCATTGTGGTTATTGAACAGGTAAACGCAAAAGAGTGTTACAGCGTTTGTGGAACTTCCTACAATTATTGCTTGCATTACGGCGATGAACCGTGATTTTTAAACAGTTTAAGCACATTCTTTCCTACATTTTTGGTCAATGGGCGTCGTTAAACATTTTTCACAGTAAACCAACTAGTGTTATAGGGAGCATAACTGACAAACAGTCCTCTTGATTAAAACATGTCATAATGGATAATTGTTGAATATCGATTGTTGATTTGCGCTGTTGGATATTACTTCTAATGTTTGGCATTTACGAGTTAAAATTCAATCAGCTGAATTAACGTCGCAATGTCTTTTGAAGTTTTACTGTTTTCTCGTTATTTGTTAGTTGTCTAGTTTGGAAGTGATTCTGATTAAATGAGTAAGAAAATTATCCCACGCTTCAGTCAGACTTTTTAATGCCTTAAGTGCATGCAGATATTTTAAAGTGCCATCCACTAATTTCCGGTAAAGCATAAATAACCTTTAAGTAGTTCCGTACTATAATCCGCTTATTGACGTACCTGTTTTGAATGGGACCAGCTTCTTACTAGTTTTCTGTCAAAATTTCCAGGGACTGAGTACGTCAGCGGCTTTCGCTGACAAGGAAATATGCAAATGTTGAAATTTCTGTCCTTTATTGAATTATTTGTATGGATTACCGATAAAAAGGTACTATAGAATGAACACCATTTCTAGTACGAACTGGAAAAGAACGGTAGACTGATGCGCGCTAGACAAATTGGATTTTGCAGTTGATTTTCGTTGTTGCTTGGATGTATGTACAGGGTGGGCAAATTTCGATGTAACTATAAGAAATATGGAAAAATAGACTTCCCATCCTCGATCACTGTTTTCGATAAAAGCTTAATGGTGGAAACTAAAATTGGCTATCGTCTTTTGTTTTCGAGTTATAAACAAAAGTTCGATTTTTTGCTTTTCGTTTTGGGATATATCTCGCTTACTTTTGAAAACAGAGACAAGTTCTACAGGCACTTTTACGATAAGAATTAAGTGGCGTAGTCAGTTTTTCAAAAAAAAGTTTCTAACTCCGAGTTATAACATAAAGTTGTATTTTTTATATAGAATTCAATAGTTGGCTATGACATTATGAGAAAGATGATTTTTTCTATTGCTGTGATATACAGTGAATTTGTTTTAATGCGCAATGTGGTATTCCCGTTTCCATGAGGACTTGATTGTTATTATTGATTTCTAAGGATTCGCCACGCCATGTCACTACTTTAACAAAAATTCACAATTTTCGAAGTAGTTTATAATATTTCCAGTTGTAGGCTTGTGCTATTTGAAATATACGTGATTCAAAAAAGTATCTGCATTTGCGTTGTTACATTATCAGCACTTCATAGACAGCATTTATCACGTTTGATTGTTGTTTATAATATTATACTGTGTCCGACTGGATTTAATGACATTGTGGAAGTAAACCAACACTGCTCAATAGTAAGTGACAAAGATCCTGATATCCTCAGTACAAATATAAGTCAAATTATTAATGATTTCACACTGTGGTGCAACAAGAACAATTTAATTATAAATATGTCTAAAACTGTTCTTGTTGAGTTTTACCCAAAATTTAAGTCACCCGGACTCCGGGATATTTTAGTTGGTGACAAGAATGTAACAAAGGTTACTGACGTCAAATTTCTTGGCCTTTGTATAAATAATAATTTTGACTGGTGCAGTCATATAAATGATGTGTGCTTAAGACTCAATCGTAATTTTTTTGCTATTTTAAACCTAAAAAATGATTTTTCAATTACAGCACTTATGTCTACTTACTACGGACTTGTATATCCTATTTTATCATTCCATATTTTGTCATGGGGACAGGCTCAACATTTTAATAGAGTATTTGTTTGTCAAAAAAGAATAATTAGGTTGATTTTTGGCATACAACCTAAAGATTCATGTAGAAGAACATTCAGTGAAAATAAAATTTTAACCGTCATTAGTATATATTTATATAAGTTATTATGCTATGTATATGTAAATAAAGATACTTTTGCCTTAAATGGTGACAACCACCAATATAACACTCGTAACAAAGGTGATATTAGAGCCCCTGATTTGAATCATTTTTACTACAAAAAATCTATGTATTACGCCGGTCCAAAATACTTCAATCTTCTATCGGCTGAACTACGACAAACAAAAACTCTAACTATATTTAAGAGAAAACTAAGAGACTTCTTACTTCAGATTGCTTGTTATTCTATTAATGAGTTTATTGAGCACTGTGTTAAACGTGAACCAACCTGACCCTTTAGTGCATATTTTTATTCTGTGTATTGCTATATGCCTACAATACTTAGCGTTTTTTATATTAAATTTTGGACTTGTCTGAATTGTTTTTATATACTTCTTTGTATGTAGAAGCTACAATATGGACTAATAAATTCTTATCTTATCTTATCTTATCATACAAAATAAGATCCGAAACCATTATCCCTTTAACTTCATGTGGTTCGGTATCCAACGGGATTTATTTGAGGCATTTTTCAAGTAACCCCGATGTTCTCCACTATATCTTTAAAAGACTGTTAATAGTTTTCGAATGCTGAAGGAACCGTCGGTGGTGTCCACCGTCTGTTGGGCTGTACATCGCACATTGAAAGGTAACGCTACGCCCTGGTAGAGTCCTATTCTGGCTCAATAGTAGTGATGGGCTTATTCGAATGAAAAATAACCGGTTATCCGGTTATTGAAATAACCTATGTAACAACAACACATTTTTCAGCGAAATTGTGTGTTTTTATTCAAATCTTACTAAAACTGCTGCAGAAATTGCTGTTTTTTATTCAAATCTTGCTAAAACTGCAACAAGTTAGAGAAAAAAGTGTAAAACATTTGCAAAATTATGCATAGTTTATGTAACATGATGTCGATTTTGTAAAAATTTATGTGAGATGATGTGTAATGCGTGATTTTTGTTGAATTTTGAGTTAATTTTCGTAATAAAAATGAACAATGAGCCTACGTAACTGAAATTTTGCTTGTCGAGATGCTTGTGGTAGAAGATTTTTCAATGAAATTGTGTGTTGATGGTGTCAGAATTTTTTTTCAACGAATTGCGTGCTTTTATTCAAATTTATTTTAATTTGTCGTCAACACATACGTTTTTTCGTAATTTTTGCGTGCTTTTATTCAAATTTATTTTAATTTGTTGTCAACACAGACGTATTTTCGTAAAATTTTACTATTTTTTTAATGAAAGTTGTATAAAAATATTGTTTTTCTGCAGCAGTTTTAGTAAGATTTGAATAAAAACACACAATTTCGCTGAAAAATGTATTGGTCCACATAAATTTTTTACAAAAACTGACATCATGTCACTTGAAATTATACAAAAAACGACATTTTTTACTCAACATACAACGAAAATTGAACAAAAATCACTCAATTACACAGCATCTCACATACATTTTTACAAAATCGCCATCATGTTACATAAACTATGCATAATTTTGCAATTGTTTTACACTTTTTATAAAATGCGCCGCTTAAAATTAAAAGAAATAGCAATTTCATTGAAAAAATCTACTACCACAATCATTTCGATAAACAAAATTCAAAAAATCTTATACTTTTGATGGAAATATATGTATGTCGACCACAAATTAACTAAATTTTTGAATAAAACTGCGCAATTCGTTGAAAAAAATGTTCTGACACTATCAAAACACGCAATTTCATTGAAAAATCTTCTACCACAAGCATTTCTAGAAGCAAAATTCACGCACTTTCGCTGAAAAACGTTCTGTTCAACATCATCTCACATACATTTTCACAAAAATCGACATCATGTCACATAAATTATACAAAAACTGACATCATGTCACTTGAAATTATACAAAAAAACGATATTTTATTCAACACACGATGAAAATTGAACAAAAATCACGCAATTACACGCCATCTCACATAAATTTACACAAAAATCGACATCATGTCACATAAATTATACAAAAACTGCCACCATGTCACTTGAAATTATACAAAAAACTACATTTTTACTCAACACACGACGAAAATTGAACAAAAATCACGCAATTACACGCCATCTCACATAAATTTTTACAAAAATCGACATTATGTTACATAAACTATGCATAATTTTGCAAATGTTTTACACTTTTTATAAAATGTGTCGCTCAAAATTAAAAGAAATAGCAATTTCGTTGAAAGAATCTTTTTATTTTAGCTTTAGATTTTGTAATTATTGCAGATTCGAGAAAAAACAAAAGCAGAGTAGAAATAAAAAACACAAACACTTTGTAATAAACAAATATATTGTTCTTATTTCGTATAATACTTAATAATAAAAATATAAATGTACAGCTGAATGTCTTATTTTCTAAAAATTCGCTAGCAATTTACAAAACTGTAGTTTGAGGTGCACAACATTTCAAATTAAAAAGGCTGCAAGTAATAAAATCAGAATTTCATTGTGTCATTTTAAAGTTTAAGATGCACCCAATCTAGAATTCCCTTCGTTTTTGGTGTTGATGACATCTGCCTTAGAGGCGTTTTTCTAACGGCCCTTTTTTTGGAGGCGTTTCCTTATCGGCGTTCTTCTGACTGAACCTTTTTGATGTGGACTTGGATGAGTAGCTGGTGTTTTTTAATTTATATTCTAAATCGGACTCGCAGTTATCAGTTTCCATTTCGGTTTTTCCTGTAGTACCAGTCGGGGTTGGCTTCTTTTGCTGTTTAGGTTTAGCTAGTAGCACATTAGCAACGTTAAGGTCTTTGATGTAATCAGCAAACTGTAGGCGTCCGGGTGGATTAATAGTTTTTCGAGGCCGCAGAGTGTCGTGAATTAAATTGACTATGTTAGACGCCGGTAAAATTTCACCCTTTATAGTAACGGTACCCTTGTGATCCCAGCTCACATCGCTTGAGGTACTCAAAATGCGTAGGAAAACTTCAGCTTTTTTCTTAAAAGTTTTGGGAAGTGTAGATAAAATAACGGCATTTGATAGGCTGTCACTGGTTGTTTCAATAGGTATTTTGATTGGCTGCCGCGCCTGGTTTGTGAAATGAAGGAATCGTTGTAACACTTGATTGTACTGGATCCATTTATCGTGATCAGTTAATTTGGACTTTAAAACTTTTTGCATTTCGTCATCAAGCTGTGATAATATATTTTTCTCCGCATCATCGCCAGACTTAAGACGTTGGACAAATTCCGGCGATACAATCAACATCTTCCACTCTTTGTCCATTTTAGTCGAAAAGAAGCTCAGTCGTTTGTTCTAGTAGAGCCGTCGTGAATAAACTAGCTTAAAATCAAGACTTTCATAATAAATATATAAAAAAATATGACAGGTACGGGAATCGAACCCGTATTTTCTCTAGAGATCAGAGCTTGAATCTGACGCCTTAACCATTCGGCCAACCTGCCTCCCTATATAAACGAGCACTCTCTGCATAATTAAGAAAACATATAGTTTAAAAAGCCTTCTACATGCAATTTAATACAATATTTCATATAAATTAAGCCATGTACAAATTTCTAAATCAGGTTTTGATATATATTTTATCGAAAGAGTTGACCTACAGCTGCCATTTTATTATTTGTCGTGATGCGTCATCGTTGAATTTACAAGAGCCAACCTGTCTGCGATGTGACGCACGCAGTGTTTCCAGAGGTCCAAACTGCTGCCGCATCAGGTAACAGTGTACAATGGTTTAAAACGTGTTAGTGCGGCATTGAGAAGGGCCTCAGGCTAAAACCGTTAGCAATTAGTCAACGACAATGCATCAGACTTTTCCAAGAAACGGGCATTTGCTATAAATACCGTATAAAATTTCATTGTAGAGTTTTTAAATTATTTGATTTAAATATTTGATGCATGTTTCTAATTTTACATTTTTTCAATGTGTACAATACCCGCACGACTGAACGATTAACTCACTTGGTTTTATAAGCGAATTATTCAAATTTTCGACGATTTACCAATTGAAATTCAAAAACGGGCGCCTTAAAATTTGCGCCATGCTATTTTAAACAATACGGGTGTCCGTACTTTAATATAAAAATAAAAATAAAACTATTTAAATAATTTAAAACATTTATTTTATATGGGCGAGGGCACAACAGAAGTATGTCAGGAATATATTAAACTCAAATTTGTAACTTGATGAATTTCTAGAATCTGGTTCTTTGTTTGAAAATACACCGAGGTCATGACGTCAGACAAGGTTTCTCTGCAGAACAAAAGAGAAAGTTCAATGAGAATCTCGATAATCCAGCCATATAGCAGGCACAAATTATATAATTAATGATGGCACATCCAATCGTAATATCAGTTTTTTTTAAATACTACACCTCATTTCACACCACAGGCTATACAATTCAGTTCTTATAAATCATATTTTTTTAAAAATAGTTTGTTTACAACAAGGAAGCTCTACGTCGAAACAGCAGTCTGGAGCAACGAGAATATTGCAAATTATAAAATTATTATTTCTAGTACATCCAGTTACAAATCTAATTTTTTTAAAAATTGTATCAAGCTTTAAACACAATAAGCTACACATTCCCGTGCTTATAATTTGAATTTCTGAAAAAATAGTTTGTTTAAATTCGAGCGGTGTGACTGCAGAGCTGTGAAATGACGTTTTGTTCAAATCCTTTATATTCAACAGGCCTCGATAGCTCAGCGGTAGGGTCCTAAGGCTGCTGGCCAGAAAACTAGGGTTCGAATCCCACTTGGGGCCCGACGCAAATAGCTTTTTTAAATATAAATAGTCCTTCTGTGAATGAAAGAGAGAGACAACCAAGGGGCAGAAGAGCGAGATAGATCTATCAGTTTGAAATTCAAATATTTCAGCGAAAATTAAAAACGACAGCCGTGAGAAGTGCGCGCGAGTTAAGTTGCCAATCGTGGCCTTAACGAAAAAGACTTTATTTATTTTACTACACAAGTTTTTAATTAAATGAAGGAGTTACAAATTTGTACAGAGTAACGTTCTGTAAGAAGCACATCTAAAACTAGCAACGTTCTGTAAGACACAAATCTATAAACTAACTTAAAATTACACAAGCACGGCTATTTATAGCCTCTGCCATTTTCTGGTGGGGTGATTGAGTGGCGTCACATAATTTCATAATATTGCACAATGTTTCACAACTCTAACACTTCTTTTTAGTTCAGAGAATTCTAAATATAGAATTCGCGGCAGCAAGCATTTATTTTGATAGTTAATTGATTGAGTGGTTACATTACTCCTCCTCTCTTAAGACAATTCAAAGCATTTGAATTTCACGTTTTGATTTCTAAGAACTCAAAAGGTTTAGGAATATCGTCTTTAAATACTTTTGATTTTATATATGCCATGAATTTATCTTGTAAGGCTTGGCGTTTACAATAGGTATATACTAACAAACTTAAGATTATTATTACAATCATACTTAGTATTATAATCGTGGTTACAGAAATGTACTGCAAGTTCGTTACATTGGCAGGCTCAAGCGCCCTTTGTATTCCCCCAAGCTGTGACTGGTTTTTAATCAGCTCTTTAATGTTGATCGGTGTCAGATCCACACTTGCTGTTTTAGTGTGTTTAGCACTATTTGCATCCAAGGCATCAATATTGGGTATTTGCAACTTTACAAGTTTTGAAGAAGAGGTTCTGATTTGGAACAACAAGGTGTCATGGTCAATGACTGCCGTGCAATCCGGTGTGAGATGAATTAGATTCGTTACTATTTTCCTTGACTTGGTGTCTAAGCATTTAATGTCAATAGTTACTTTTTGTGGAGTAGTAACCAACCAAGTGGAATCGTCAATTTGGG
Organism: Agriotes lineatus; assembly: GCA_940337035.1. Classification (NCBI taxonomy): domain Eukaryota; kingdom Metazoa; phylum Arthropoda; class Insecta; order Coleoptera; family Elateridae; genus Agriotes; species Agriotes lineatus. The sequence goes on along the minus strand of OW679198.1, from coordinate 18,560,751 downwards.
CTATTTTAACTTTTAGTAAGTTAAACAGGTAGGGTGAACAAGTTTTGTTGGAGGAAAAAGACAAAAGTTGGGTCTCACATAACTGGTTATTAACAACGGAAAAGTGGTATTTCTCAGTGCAAAAATAGGAACCGGTGGTTACCAATTTACAGTGGTCAAGTTCGACGGGTATTGAGGTTGCAAGGTTGAAGAGTATGGTTTTATAGGTAGGAATGATCATACGGTACAAATTGGAGTCAATGTATACCGGGAACGGTATCAATTGCATGATTTGGTAAATAGTGTCTTTGTGCACTAATGGTATTTCGAAGACGAACGTTATTTTGTTATTAATTTGATAAGCTTGGATTAATATTATAGATTCGTAAAGATGAAGGGTTTTATGATGTACAGGGTAAGGTAAAGAAAGCATGTTGTCTGAGTTTTCAGAAAGGTAGATAGAGATTTGATTGAGATTGGATAATAGTTCTGCGTTATCAAGTAGGGACATATGCATTTGTTGGTTTTGTGCAAAGGTGAGAGATGTTTCTAATTCGAGCCAGGTGTTTACAAACATTTGTAACGAAAATATTGATTCTGATAGGACACTCTGAATAGAGAGTGAGTTTATGTTGTTGGTTCTAGCACGATTTTGTACAATCAATTTCTGTAGATTTGTATTTAAAAGCTCCTGATTTTTAGTTAGGGTAAATATAGCGTTTATGGAATCATTTATTAAATGTGTATGTTGACTTAGAATTTTATTGTGGATATCTCTTGTGGATTGAAGATCCGCAATGGCATTCTCGTATTTTTCTCCGTCTTCAGCGTCAAGATTGCCTGTCAAAAATTTAAATACAGTACCGAGTCCATTTATTACTCCGCGTTTTATTCTGATTGTATCTGAAGGGAATATTTGATCAATCATGTTATCAATTCTTATGATGTACTGTTGGATCAACAATAGCATGTCATTGTGATTTAATTTTGTTTGTTCTTCATTTTTAACTGTGTAAAAATCACGATTTCTTAATTTAAGAATAGAGTCTAATAATGAACGTCTAAGGATCGTATAATTTGTTAGTAAGGGTGTATAGTCAAATGTCTTTATAATAGTCCAGTCGCTTTCTTTAATTTGCGCTTTTCCTAGGTTTTGAGGGTATAAGCCAGGGTTGTCTGATATGTCCTTAATTGTTACGTCTCCTGTAACTAAGAGGATACTGCAACTGCAGAACCAGATGTAGTACCTGTAACAGGTATTATTTCGTCAGTTTGGCGTATTTCATTTGCATGTCTTTTAAATGTTTTTTTGGTAGTTAAATCTTCAACAAGATATGTATTATTGTCTAGGATTTTTATAATTTTGAAGGGTCCTTTAAATTTCATACTTCTTTTATTTCTTCGGTCATTTTTAAGGAAAACTTTTTGATTAACTTTAAAAGATACAAGTCCTTTATCTTTATTAGTTTTTTCATTTCTTTGTTCTTTGGCTTGTTTTTGTTTAGACTGGATTTCTGAGTAAAAATGCGACATTTTATTTTTATGGTCATTAATGTAAGTCTCAAAATAGTTATCATTGCATAATTCAAATGGATTATGACTGTCTGTATGTCCAAATAAAATTTCAGAAGGAGTAAATTTTAAATTGGAATGTAATAAGGCATTTTTTCTTTTTCAGGGGTATGCTCTAATAATCTATAGTGTTCTAAAATTGTCGAGTGTACTCGTTCAATAAGTGCATTTGATTCATGATGCAAAGGTGTAGTTAGATGTAATTGTATTTTATGTAATTTTAAAAATTCTTTTATTACAGCGTTATCGAATTCGTTATCAGCGATGATTTTCTGAGGTACGGCATAATGTGAGAAGAATTTTAACAATGCTTTTGTTATGTCTATTTTGTTTTGGGATTCTAAGAAATATGCTTGTGTGAATTTACTGAAATTGTCAATTACGGTTAAATATTTAGTTTGATTGATTTGGAAAATATCTATGCTGATACAAGAGAAAGGCTTCTCATAAGTAGGCGTTAAACTAAAAGGCAATGTATTTGGGTGTCTATGATATTTTTCTCGTTTACATGTGTCACAATTATTAATGTATCGCTTAATATCATTGTCAATTCCTTTCCAATAATAAGTATGTTTAAGGTGTTCGCTAGTTTCTTTAATTCCTCTGTGATTAGTTTTACCTAAATGATAGTCCGAAATGTGTTGTTCATGGTGATCAGGATTAGTAACATAAGTTACTTGCTTAGTGCATCGATGGAAGTGAGGAGAATTTTCATTACTGTTTTCAGTAATAAATTTGGAAAATTTATCAAAAATATTTTCGTCTTGAAATATACAGTAATAATGGGAGTTTGGTGTACAATATTCTAATAGTAATTGTATAAACTTTTCGTGGAAGTTATTGTTATTCACAAAAATACTTATATGTGTGTAGCCATCGAATCTAGTGATTCTAAATGGTTTTGGAATTACAGCGTTAATAAATTCTAACTGATTCTTATGATATTGCAGGGGTAGTTCAGATATGTCTATTACTGGGGATGATGAATGTTGTGAATGTACAGTATTTACATCACTGTCAATATTTTGATTATCTATTGGTTCAATTTCTTGTGCAGGTGGTACAAAAGTAGGTATAGTAAAGTCAGTCAAGTCAGGTGTATATGGTCTTTGTGCCATTATACTTGCGTTATCATCAAAATTGAGTTCTGGTGTGTCTAATTGTTCAATTGATAGGGGATTTATATTAATTCGACTTAAGGCATCAGCTACCTTATTGGTTTTTCCTGGTAGGTATTTAATGGTAAAATTAAATTCTTCTAATTTTATACTCCAACGGGTTAATTTAGAATTTGGCTCTTTGATGTTGCGAAGCCATATTAAAGGTCTATGGTCTGTAAATATTGTAAAATGTACGCCATATAAATAGGGGCGGAAATGTTTGCAGGCCCAAACAATGGCTAATAATTCTCGTTCTATTGTGGGGTAGTTAATTTCGGCTTGGTTAAGAGTTCTTGATGCATAGCTGATAGGTCTGTTATTTTGTGATAATACTGCTCCAATATCAAATTTGCTAGCATCTGTAGTTAGCTCAAATGGTTTTGTAAAGTCAGGATAAGCTAAGATTGGATCATTAGTTAGCAAGATTTTTAGTTTCTCAAATTGTTCAATGAAATTTTGACCGTGTATAATTTTTGAATCTTTCTTTAAACATAAAGTCAGAAATTTTGTTATTTTAGCATAATCTTTTATAAATTTTCGATAATAACCTAAAAGTCCTAGAAACGATTTTATATCAGTTCTAGTTTTTGGTAAGGGAAATTTCATAATAGCACTGATTTTATCTGGGTTTGGTTTTACACCATCTTTGGTAAGGATATGTCCTAAATAGGCAATGGATTTTTTTAAGAATTCGGATTTGTCTAATTGTATTTTTAAGTTAGCAGTGCGACATTTTTCAAAAACATGTCGTAGTTTAATCATGTGTTCTTGTAGGGATACTGAATAAATAATTATGTCATCAAGGTAAACCATGCATTGTGTGGGTGTTAGGCCAATCAATGCCTGATTTATAAGTCGTTGAAAGCTGCTGGGACTGTTTTTGAGCCCAAATGGCATTCGTCTAAACTCAAAATGGCCCTCTTCAGTAGAAAAGGCTGTCTTTTCTCTATCAGCTTTGTTTATTTTAATTTGATGAAAACCTGAGGCTAAATCAAGGGTAGTAAAATATTCAGATTTACCTAAATTGTCAAGTACTTGTTCTATGAGAGGTAACGGGTATTTGTCTTCTATGGTATTTTCGTTCAATTTTTTATAGTCAATAACTATCCTCCATTTTTGTTTGCCTGAACTATCTAATTTTTTTGGAACGATCCATATAGGTGCGTTATACGGTGACTCTGAATGTTCAATAATTCCGTCAGCAAGCATTTTGTTTATCTGGTTTTTTACTTCTTCGCGATGAACATGAGGGTAGCGATAATTTTTTGTAAAGATTGGAATGTCATTTTTTGTACGTATAAAATGTCTTGTCAAGTTTGTGTAAGTCAATGGTAGTTCTGGGTGATGAAAAATATCTTTGAATTCGTAATATAGAGTCGTTAATGCATGAGCTTCTACAGCATTTAAATGTGTTGTATTAATGTTTTTTAAGTTTTCATTTTGAAGTTGATTTCGAGATTTTAAATTAAAATTTTGATTCTGAGTATTGATGTTATTTATTTCTATTAAATTTGAGTGTTTATAGTCATCTAACAACAGTGGGTTGTAAATATAAAATTCTTTTGTCTGATTGGATGTAATAATTGCTGTTGTATAAAAATAATTATTATGGACTTTAACTATAGCTCTAGGTGTTCTACAGTCTTTGTCAAATATTATTTTGTCACACAAATATGTACCATTACTATTTACAGTTGGTAAAATAATTTGTTTTTCTGATCTAGGGGGTAGATATATTCGTTTAAGAGGCTGCGAGTGTTGATTTATTTTAGAAAAATTACATTCGTTTCTTTTTTGAACTTCTTGTTTAAGTTTGGATTGGTTGTAGTAAAATGGGATAATATTTTGCTCGGTTTGAATATGCATCCATTTAAAATCAATGTTTGCATTTATATTTGCTAATAAATCAGATCCTATTAATCCAACATAATCGGGGCTAAAATTAAACATATAGCACATATGACTTCCGGGTTCTAAAAATAATGAGTTTATCGGAATATCGGCTACTTGATTATGTGTCGTAGTACCATGGTGTGGTTATTTGAAAATTATAATTATATATTAAATTTGGAAAATGTTTTTCTACAAATAAAGGTGATATTAGCGTTTTACTACTGCCTGTATCAGTTAATATTTTATCTTGTGTTTCTGGAATTAAAATATACGGTAAATTAGATTTGATTGTTGTTACAAAAAACGTTTCAATTTTATCCAAGGCTGTATTTAAAAATTTACAGAATCTGGGTCAGTGTCGTGTTCTGCTAAGTACTCTGAATAAACATTCTGAGATTCGTTGTTTATGTTAGGTTCAAGTGCGTCGGCTTCAAGAAGTGGGTCAAGTGGGTCATTACGTTCTGTGTCGATATCCTCGTGGAATTCCTTGAAATCGAAATTACTCGGCTGGGCCACTTGTAAATGGTTAGAACGAAAATTTGGTCTTTTGTTTGAATTTAAATTTTGCATGTTACTGTTTAATGGTCGTTTTGGAATAGCGGCGTGTATGGTTGACGTTTGCATTTTTTCAACAGGATTATTAGGGACAAAATTTTGTTTCGGAGCGAAAACGTTTCTTTCAAAAGGTTGTCGATACCAACCTGGAGTTTGAGAAAAATTACGTTGTAACGTGGGATTCTGAGGGCTTCGGAATGTATTAGGAAACTGTGGAATTGATTGTCGTTGAAAATTTTGATTAGGTCTAAAATTATTGTGTTTCATTTGTTCATTATATTTAATCCATGGGTTGTTTTGAAAATTCTGACGATTCATTACTGGTTTATTACTTTCAGTTTGTGAATAATTACGATATGCCGTTTGAGAATAGCGTATATCTAGTTCATCTCGAACGATTGCGATAGCAGCTTCTAGGCTATTAGGATTTCTGGCTCGTAACAAAGTGCCAAATGGTTTATTTAAACCGCTCAAAAAGGATCTAAGGGCTAGATTTTTTGAATTTAATAATTTATAATCTTTTATAGGTCTGGCTTCAGGTCCAAGGGAAATTTTTGAATTAAAAGTTGCTAAGTGTGTTCTAACTCTGTTATAAAAGTCAATAGAGGACTCTTTTTGATTTTGCTTCATTTTTGCAAGGTCTATGGTTAAATTTAATTCTGATCGCTGATCTCCAAAGTTATTGATTAGTGTTAATTTTAATTCATTCCAGTTGTTGAATTCATAGCCGGTAACGACTTCTAAAGCCTTGTCTTTTAATTTAGTTCTAACGGATGAAAGTAAGAATTTATTAATATAAGCTTCTGGCTGAGCTGGTATTAAAAATTGAGATAAAATTAGCTCAACAGATCTAATAAATTCTGATAAAGTTAGTGGGTTACCGTCATAACTTCGGAATTTCAGAAACCATTCGTACAGAAAAACCTGGTGGGAATAAATCTGCCATGTTTCGATTTGCTTGTACTTGGTTGAAAATTAAACGTGGTGGTCTCAGCATAAAAATTCACTATTATTTTTAACGATTGATTTTTATGTTAGTAAACAGTTTATTCTAGGGAAAATTTAACACAAAGCAGTGCTTAATCGGTGCGATGCTGAGTCAAGCTTACTGCGTTCTGTTACGTACTTAAGTAGGCTAAATAAATATTTAAAACTATGTTATTGGGTTTATAATTTGTTTAAAAACAAACACACACACACTTTAAAACGTAAAAGGTTGCTTACTTCATATTTGTAGTTGGAACGTGTAGACTTCCTTTGGAGTGGTCGTACTGATTATTCGTGGTTAATTAAAGGTGTACAATTGCTCTGGATTGGTCGTACAGGTGATCTTGATGATCAGAAAACTCCTCGATGGAGCAGGTGTCTGCGATAGACTGATGTGTCTCTAATAGACTGGTCCAGTAGTTGGCGGTGCCACCCGGGAGATTTAAATTCAAAAAATTGAACTTAGAAAAAAAATCTGAAAATTTAAAATTCAAATATTCGCACCAGAAAAACAAGATGGCCGACGTGTAATTCCAGAAGCAAATTAAAAATGGCCGCGCGTAATTTAATCAGTAGCACATATGTAAATTAAATATCAAACTTCATATGTGATTAATCAGTAGCACATATGAAGAATAATTAGAGCAAACCGCGAAATTAATTAGGGCAAACCGCGGATTTAATTGGCGGTTTAATTAGATCAATCAATTTAATCGATCAATTTAATTGACCCAATTAAAAACAAAATGGCCGCTATAGTCCCAACTGTTCTACTGACAAGTAGAAAGGTTTAAATACCTCGGTGCTACAATACAATCGATGAAAAAGGTTTGGGAACAAAAGAGATCAGAACTCGAATAGTACAAAGTAAGAAGATAATGGGATGCTTGAAATCAATTTGATGGGACAATACTATCTCTAACAAAAAAAAAAAAAAAGAATAGGTGAAGTAATGATAAAGTCGATGCTATGTTATGGCAGTGAGGTATGGACTGTAACAGCGAAAATGAAACGAAGGCTACAACACACAATTCAAATGGACGAAAAAGCGGAAAGGTATCGAGACGAGGTAGAGTGACGAACGCGGAAATAAGACGCAGAATGGAGGCACCAGAATGAGTTGTGGACAGAACTGAACGGAAAGCGTTAAACTGGTTTGGTCATCTGATGAGAATGGAGGAGACGACGTGGCCTATGAAGATATTTAAATGGTCGCCGCCGGGTAAGAAAAAAAGAGGTAGACCACACAAACCGTGGAATGGGGGCATTCGGAGAGCCATGGAGGAGAGGAACCTGGAACAAGACCAAGCACAGGACAGGGAGGTTTGGAGACAGGGAAGAGGAAGACGGCATTTAGCTGTATTGTAAACTACCATAACTGAAACCGATTGTAAACTTCATGCAACACCTTAAAGCACCACGAACGAACGCCAATGAAAAATGTCAAACGTTCAAACATAACACTGCACGTGCAGCTAACATCAACTAGTTAAAATAACTAGCGCCAAAATAATGACCACTCAAAAACGTTCGATTATTTCTAAAGGCACTGTATATCTCTAGGCTCAAATTTGCCTGAAAATGGCCGCCAACAATCGTATGGCCATACTGTCTTGTATATAGTCACTGTATGGGGAAGTGGTGACGTGTGACCTCTGCTGGGCGACACGCAACACCAGAGATAACGAGACGCTGCACGTGCACAAAGCAAAAATAAAAAATTCGTTTGATTGTAGGCGGTTCAGCTTACCCTATTAATAACGTATATTTGTTTTGAAATACTTAAATGTTAAATTTATAGTACCGAAAATGAATATGAGAAAAGGACTGTTTATAAAATAGTTGTATTGTTGTTACGGGCCTATATGTATTTCTTTAAAATAAATTATTAAGACAACCCCAGCGTTTGTTTGTCTTTCCCTTCGATGTATCTGTTTAAACTTTTAGTAGGTTTAGTTACTTTTATGATTTTGGTGGTGCTATATCGTTTGAGTGTGCAATCTTCAGTCTGTGTAGTAATATTTTAATTTTATATTTAATTCTGTAGACTATATTTAACTAGAAACATTTCAGCACCAACTAGGCCTATTCAAGTGAGACCTGGATCAAAAAAATCTGTCGTTTGAGAGTTGATTCCATTCCTGCCTTCTATGGAAATCAAAATACCTATAGTCTGTTTTTTTGCTTTTTGATTCAGAGCAGGCTTTGCATTTGCATTTTTGTAACAGTGTAGGTAGTTAGTGACAAAGGAAAAAACACTAGTTATGTCAAAAACCATTAGAACTGTCAATGTGTTAACTTATAAGCACTATTATACTTAATAAGAGCTAAAATTACTGAACCATTGACATTAAATAAGGTATTGCTTTATTTTAAGTACGTTTATTTAAGCGTGATTGATATCTAACTGTACAGAAACGCCATAAAATTTCTAGTGTAAAAATAAATATATTATTAATAATTTGCTGATGATTTTTGTTTGTAGAACTGTGTTGTACAAGTTATTATTTATGCTACACATATAACAGGCATTTTAAAATAAAGAGATAATACAAAATACTCTGGTAGAACCTTTTTCAGAGATATCATTTACCAGAATTTAGATGGATACACTTCAGGATAATCATCCAGAATCTGATTCAGAAGAGGAGTACAACTCGTCTTCCGATTCTTTATCAGATTCTTCCAACCTAATAATAACAGGAGGTATATCATCCACACCAATTTAACAATGTGCTTTGCCCAGTCACTTTATATTAGTAGTTCACTGTGTTCAACATTTTTTTCCATATGTTTGCTGTACACAGTGATAGAAATTTAAGCCATAAATTAGCAATTATGTCTTTTGAGGGAGGCTGAGAATTTATGTCCTTATTATAATAATTCTTACATAAACTCCTTGCCATTTCAATTTGATTGTATTGACAGTGGTATGGAGGTAATCTAAGAACTTCAGGCCCATGTCGTTTTTTGTCAATTAAGTATTGCTTTTGGTCAATATGTAAAGTAAAATTAAACTTCCATAATCGTCGCTTTATTATTTTGTCATCAAATTGTACATCACTTTTAATTAACCATTCCTGTATTTGTAGTTTATTGAACGAGAAATTGGGTGGTTTATCGATAAGAATCGAATTATATGGTGCATTATCCATAATTACCACACATTTTCCATTCAATTTGGCCAAAGCAGGGATTAACTGTTTTTCAACATTGCCTAAAAAGGTCACCATTGATACACTTATGATAGCCCCTGTCATTATTGTCCGAGTCCAACAGTAAGTCACATCCTGGTAAAGTTTCATCCAAAAACATAAATATACATTTTTCACTATAATTTCGAAATTGTTAATATTTCCTTTAAAAGGCAATCCGCCGAAATGATATGACTCTTCTCACACAATTTTCTTCCATTCAAATTTTGTATTTATATCCCATATTTGTTAATGTGTAGCCTAGTATAATTTTAAACGACTCTCAGTATAATTCAGTTCCTCCGAAGTTAGAAATTCCTTTTCTTTATTCATATTATCATTCGGTTATTGCTGGAGTTGTGATTTTGCTTCGTTTAGATTTCTGTGTTGCATTTGAAATCTAGCATTATAAGAAATTGTTAGAAATGTTATATCTGTCTAATTCTTAATACTTACATCAAAGATTTTACCAATTCTTCCAATGATGGCTGTTTTACTTAAGTTACCATTGATATCTTTTATATTAGTAGAACGGCGTTTTATAGCCTCTTTGGTTTTACTATTACCTAATGCTGCTTTTTCATGGCATTTTATTAAGCTTTACCGAAATGTCAACTTGACAATCCCGGCGACCTGGATTTTGACATTAGTTATATTTTGTAACTAAACTGTTGTACACTGCTAAAATAATATAAATGCAAAGCCTGCTCTGAATCATAAAGCAAAAAAATAGACTATATATGTAATGTCTATCTAAAGTCGAAACTTTCGGAATGGCAACGGGCAGTTCTCTGTGCATTCATATCGTGCTTTCGGAGCGAGTTTGCCGCGGCGGGCATTCTTTAAACTCCTATGATACGCAGAGCTGTGCTAGCCTGCTAGCTAAAACTGAAACGATTCGAGTGCGAATCCGAGTACCAAGCGCCGATGCATTCGAATTCAGCATTCGGATAAGAATCGAGATCGCGGCGAATTCAGCATTCGGATCGGAATCGAGATCACGCCCGGCGAGATTTACAAACACCGATTAAGTATTCGATTCGAAGCATTCGAGATCTTGCAAGAATCGAATACTGTAGTAATTTGCATTCGAATAGTCCCATCACTATAGTAATAAGATATAATAACTTTTTAGAAAAGGAAATAAATTATTCCCATTCCATAATTTAAAGTACCACAATATGTTAACTTGTTAGAGGCTCATATAATTACTATATCTGTATTTAAAAAAAAACTTTTTTATAATTGAAATTTCTAAAAAATGGTACCTACCTATTGTGAAGTTGCACACGGAAAACACCGTTTTCATTTACGTTCCATTGAAAAATAACTACGTTGTCTAACGTAGTTTTAACGAAGAAAACCGTTTGAGGTTTGTAGAACAAGGCTCATTAATAATTCGAGAAAGCGATAGAGCCCGATATCAATAATGAGGTGGTTATAGCACGCTATAGGGTGCTTAACATTTTAAATATTTAGGCGCAGGATTAAGTCTTCCTGGAAAATGTCTGACAATTGCAAGGTAACCGTTCATTGATTTTCTTAGAAAGAGTAGGTAAACACTTCTAAGATTTTGAATGGTTGAACTGTTAGCGAGTCGTTTCTAGTTTCGATATTTCTGCTAACTCGGAAACATTTTTCAAATACTGTTAAGCCATTGTATTTATATACAATATGTCTGCAGAATACATATATACATACAGATTCTTGTGCCTAAAATAATACGGTTTCGCTTAGCTTACCTATATCCAATGCGTTTTATTAAGTCGGTATTCTAATTCTGATTCAGAGGTAAGTATTTTAATAAAATGAATTTTTTTAAATAAATGTTAATATTGTCTGATCTGCTCAGAGTCTCATGTGGAGTGTTATACCGAATAACAACCAAATCGAGCAAACAGTTAGTAGCTACAATTCAACATGTAAGTTCTTAGAGGTTGTATTACAACTGTCTGTAGTTTTAATGTAATTATTAAGTAAATAGTTTAGACCATTTACAGTAACTACTACTATTAGGCTACACAATAGAATGAAATCAAACACTATAAAGAATTACTTTTTAAAATTACTTGTATTACAAAATTTCGTAGACGTTTCACGTTCACTGATACTAATAATCTGTCTTACGAATGTCTTCCCATTAGCTTATACTATAGATAAATTACAAATAAACAGGGTTGCTAATATGCTGCGGATGTTAGTGAACAACTATCTTAGAGACAAAAAGTGATTGGAAAGTTTACTTCTAATTTCCATAAATATCAGTCATTTGGTTGGTGACCAAAGGACAATAGGACTATTACTGTATCTATTTGTTCGGCTTTACAAACGCCATTTCCGTTCATTTAAGGTATGATTTCATCGCCTTAACAAATTTGCAGGTCTTTACCTGTACCTGCAAAATTCCCTGAAAGGTGTTAATCCTGTTCAAAAGTGTCAGCGTTTCCTGTGCGAGTCCACAGGTATGAATAACTCATCGGCTTGCTTTTTGTGGATTATGAATATTGAGCGATGTTTGTCAGTTACAGCTTAATCATTATTAGTAAGTTATGGAAACTTTTGCGGTATTTTGAGATTTCTGGCAAATAAACCTGACTGAACTCACGTAGGAGAGTAGACACTAGACATAGCGCTTTCGGCAAAGAGAAAGCACATACGTATTTTGTGAAATGATGGGGCTATGACACAACGCCCGCTGGTCACAAACCCCAACTCAGAATTTGGTCATAACGCCCAACTTCGATTCTGGCCACATCGCCCACAACGCCCAATTTTGATTTTGGTCACAACGCCCAACTTGGTCACAACGCCCACCGACGCCTGTTATAGGAGAGAGCTATCGACGCCACTTAAACCACCGTTTTGGTTATAAAGCCCAACTTCGCTTTTGGTAACAACGCCCAACTTGGTCACAACGCCCAATTTCGATTTGCGTCAGAACGCCCAACTTGGTCACAACTCCCAATTTCGATTTTGGTCAGAACGCCCAACTTGGTCACAACGCCCACTTTTGATTCTGGCCACAATGCCCAACTTGGTGATAACGCCCAATTTTTTTGAAGCATATTTTCATAGAAATTTTGGGCTAGATTGAAGTTCATAGCTGAAGACGTGCAAGCACCCAAGTGTGCAGACCTTATACTTCCATATACAGGGTACAGTTATTAGTACGGGAAAGCTCGATTGCACTTAAGCCGTTAAAGATATCAAAATTAGCCAACTGCCACTATATACAAGAAGTTATGGTGAATTATTTTTTGTTATACAGGGTGTTTTATTTTTTCAGGACAGTATTTAACTTATTTTTTTTTAAATGGAACACCCTGTATATTTTTAAAAATATGGATTTATCTTTTGCTGGGATTTATAATAAAATTTACTTTTTGAAATTTACTCCCGCCGTTTTGAAGTTATTCGATTTTTTCTGTAAAAACGTACGCTTACGGACACTTATTCAAAAAATCACAGGGTACTTGATCGTAGAGATATCTAATTGAGATTATGCTTATGCTTAAACAACTTTTTGGAGTATCATTTGGCAATAAGAACGCTCATCTGCATTATGGAATTACTTAGTTGTGGTACGTTAACTTTTCGAAACTTTGAAGGGCCATAACTTTATTTTTTCAAACTACACCCCCTGTATTTTATTGCTTAGTGGTCTTCAACCTCTAATTTTATATCTTTTTTCTCTTATGTCCTATACCAAAACTTGGTAGTTTAGGAGATATTAGAATTTCTTTAAAAATGCACACATTTCTCATCGATACCTACCTGGGGCAGGATTATCTTATAATTTAGGGCCTCCTTTCCATAAATTGTCGAGCAACAAAAGAAAATATTTTTTAGAAAGCTTCTGTAAGAGACAACAAAAAAATCCTGAAGACCAAAAAGAGAACTAAGACATCAGTGCAGCAGGACGACATAAACTATAGTTCGAATTCAGCACAACCTGATATGAATTCTGTTGAATTAGCAAAATCAAAAGACAAAATCATGGAGGAGCTAACCATAAGGATAGTGTTGCAGATGTAGAAAAAAATACAAAAGGCCAAAAGGATAATAGAATTTAACATCAGGTACGAAGAAATCGCCTAACAGCTTCTGCTTTTGGAAGAATTTGATCATGAAGAAGCACTACACCTTGCCACAATTTAATTAAAGAACTGTTTTACAGAAACTACGATTTAAAAGTAAAATCACTACAATATGGCATTAAAAACGGGCTGTTCAATTATTCCAAAAATGTTCCAACATTAAATCAATAAGTAGCGGTTTTATTATATTTCCCAATTTCAGTTATTTAGGTAAATATTGAAACATCATAATAACAAATAAGCATTATACCGCTCTTTAAATTAAAATTAAAAAGGTAGATTTTTGTATAATTAAAGTGAATCCACATTCATTTATCAGGTAGACTGACAGTTGTAGAATTCTTGTAAATTATGTTTCTGTGTTTTTCAGCCGTTGTTTTAATCGCGTTTAAATTTATTGAACGTTTTTAAAACTTTTCATTCTTCCGGTAATGCATCATACAATTTTATACCTACGTATAAAGGACTATTTACTGTTGATGTTTTTGTAGCCTGAGGAAGTTTGAAATCATTTTTTTAGTATTATAGCTGTGTACGGTAGATGATTTAATTAATTGACTTTTCTTCTTAAAAATAAATTGGCATGTTTGAGAATATATAAATTAGTTACAGTAAAAATATTTAATTTGAGAAAAAATGGTCTACGAGCATCGTATTTCTTAAATTTACACATAGTTGTTATTGCACATTTTTGTATTTGAAATATATCTTTTAAATTACCCCAAAATTCTATACTACAATAGTCCTGTAAAGAAAGCAATTCCAAATTCGACCTGTAAAAAAGTGCTTTCTGGCCAAAAATTTGTACAGTAATGCATGATGTGCAGGACGGGTGCCTAAAAAATACTTTACACAATATCAGGAACAACCAAGTCATTTTATAAGATGGTGCCCATTTTGCATTTTTTAATTGCTGTAAAAACGTTTTCAAGATGTTCCTAATAGTAATTCGTTTTATAAAATTTGTTTCAGCAACATTTTAAAAATTAGCTATTTAGAATGATAATTGTTGCCGACGAAGATACCTCATGCTCTGTTTCCGCGATCTTAAAAAATTGGTGAGTTTGCTTTTGTTGCAGTAACTCGGTTCTTGCTAATGTTATTTGAAAATGGTTGCAATTTTACCTGCTATGAATTGAAATTCTACTAAAATTACGACTTGTAGATTAATTAATGAATTACTTACTTATCGGTGTTGTAATTTTTTTATTTTCTTCTCCGTTTTGATGGTTCTGGTTCATTTTCCTCGATATATATTTTATCTTTTGCTTGATGCTTACTTTCTTCAAGTATACATTCATGGTCAGCGTGCTCTTCGTGATGTTCCCATTCCTCGACGATTTTTACTTCGAGCGTTGCTGCGTTGCAGCATCCTCATCGTCATGGTCGCTTTCACCGATAACGACGTCAAAAATAACAATTTACGTACTGGCTACTTGGAATATAACGATTCTCATAATGCAATGAAGTTTATTATACCAGTTATGTAGTAGTACGATACATGAAATGAAAATTAAGCTCCGACTTGACAACTTTCACCCTCTCTATAAGTCGTAATTTTAGTCGCATATCAATTTATAATAGGTCAAATTGAAGCTAATTTCAACCTCTACAAGTTTGACAATGGCTACTTTTTCGGTAAATAGAAAGACAAATGAGACACAAGCCCAGAAGCTCGAAAAAATCTCGACCCTTTCACGCTCTCCTTTCGTGTTCGATATCGCGACAAATATCGCTCATACGCGAAAAAGTAATAGAGCATAAATTGTAGAGCATTCAAAATTCTAAAAAAGATGTCTGTATTATTTTCACGTAGTGTTAACGGGAACCGATTTATCGCAAAAAAATCAAACGCACTAATTTATCAAGATGGCGGAAATAGCACATAGGAAATCTTGGTCGACAACTTGAAGTTAAGCTTTGCTGGACCCCCCAAACACCCCAAAAAAGGAATTTCAGATTTCGGTTCACTTTCCAGCAACGGCCTTATGTTTGGACATAGTGACTGGACTAAAACGGGGCTTAATAAACGCACTCGGATCAGTCTTTTTAAATTCTTATCAGGAAATTTAGAAGCAGAAGGTGAGGAAAGATATGATAATGCAATAAAAACTTTGGCTCAAAATCAAGAAAACCTCAGGACCCATTTTAATAAACAAATATCGTTAAATACAGAATTAATGCAGGAACACACAAAAGTACTTCAAAATATAACTGACAACTTCCAAATTTTGAATAATACATAGCAAATAATTAATTTACATCAACGGAAAACGCCATAACGTTACTACGATTAAACGTAGAAGAATTCCATAGAACAATACAAAACTTGCAAACCGCATTAAGCTTCGCTCAACTAAATGTATTACATTTAAGCATAATAACTGAAAGTCAACTCAAATTCATGAAAAACCAAATTTCACAGTATCATACTGAAGACGAATTTTACTCACAAAATGCTATTCTTTTTGAAAGAACTATTTTAGTCGATTTTTATATTACTGAGGAACACGTAGTATTTCTATTACATGTACCAATACTTGATAAAAGTCAATTTACACTTTATCATATGTATTCAATACCCACGTCTTTAAATACTGTAATAATTTCACGAACCCCGTATGTTGCTTTAACTGGAGAAGACATATATTACTTAAAAGAAAGATGTGCTTTTCTACAAAATCAATTCTTTTGTTCAAATAATGAGATTGAGAAAAATTATAAAGAAGATAAATGCATACGAAACCTATTGCAAGTTAAAATAAATTCCGAATGTATTAATGTTCAAGTTAATATTAGTCAAGTGCTAATCGAAAGTATAGGTGATGAAAGTTATATTATGATATTACCCGAAAAAACTCTAGTTTACGAACAGTGCAAATATGAAGAAGTGCATGAGTTACAAGGAGTGTACTATGTCTACATACCCTATTCCTGTTCGTTTACAGCGAAAAACTTTAAATATGTAAATCTAGGAACGCCTCTACCTGAAGAACCGGTGTACTTACCTATGGCAACTATCAAATGTCAGACACCCAACCGGTGCAATTCAATTTGAAATCCATAAAATTGGATCAGCTGTCAAAGTTAACATTAGAACTTGAAAAGGTAGATAAAATATCACCATTGTTAAAAGGAAACACGCCTAACGTAACTTTGTATATAGTATTAACATTAATAATTATTATATTGATTTTACGTTGTAAGACACAGCTTTATAACAAACTCCAAATTCCAAAACTCTTTAAAAATATACTACCTAGAAAAAATGAACAAACGCTTCATTCTAGTGCTGGAGATCCAGAAACTTTACAATTAAACTAAATCAAATTTATTTCACTTTTAATAAAATTCCATATTGTTCGAATATAGAAGTATCTCTTATTGTAGGGAGGAGTTATGATGCTGAATCAAGGTTAATGTAATTAAAACATGGCGCATATTTTAGGCTATTACTAATATACGCAAAAACCCTAAATAACCAAATACTTTAATGGAAGTGTATCGCATCTCATGTAGGTCACTGCTAATGTGTTTATCCACGAGCTTATAAATAAGATGTAAACGCTTCTTCGCTTTAAGTTTATAGTCAACGTTGTAATTGGCAGTAACTGGTGTACTAATAAGTCACGTAATTGTTAATCGACTATAACTTCTGTATTCGAAGGTTTAATAAATTGTTTTAAAAACATCTACAACTATTTCGAGTAGGTACATAATTCATCTTTGACATTCCAAGATCAGTAATGTTGACATTATTCACAAAGCAACCACTAATACAGGAGTTTCTTAAATGCACCTGTCAAATAATTGTTAGAGATTGGCCCACACGTCGGAGGGCGCTAGTTTCGCCACTCGGTGCAGTGGCTTTATAGTCACTGTACACTCGGCAAGGTTGTGAACCAAACTATAATTAATGATAGGTCGGTATGTGAAGAAGTGTTGTTTCAAATTGTGCCGATTTAGTGTAGGAGACAAACATTTTTCAAAAGCATAAAAAATCTACTATACTCGGGCCGCCGAACACATAGAGTGGAGCAGGCAATCCAAATAACATATTACAAAGGTCACTTGATAATATTTTAATTATAATTACTAAAAGGATCGGAGATGCCGACCCTTACAATTAGAACTAATTACAATAATTGTCATTAAATAACTTTTTGAGGTTATGATGCAAATAGAAATGTCGACCAACTTAAAAGTCAAGCCTGACATTTGCGCACTTGTAATGGAAAATGTTTAGGCCTGTGGCCTGGCTCTTCCTAAATCTCATTATTGGCTGCGGCGTCGAAACCAAAACACGTTGCCCGTCATATGATTAAGTTTGTAGCGTTTTTTCTTTGGCGTTCCTTTATTCAATCATTCACAAGGACTAAATTGTGCATCTCTACTGTTGTTTTCACAGTTACATGCAAGTATAAAATATTGACTTGTAAAGTCTCTTAAGAAAATTATAATTATTCATAGAGCTGCCTGCATTATGGGTAACCGCAAGAAACTAATTCGTAGTCAAGGAAGTGAAAGAATCTATAGCGAATATTGCAATTTTTCTCAGTCGTTTTGCAAGAAAGAGTGACTAAAGCAACCGATGTTGGCCTAAATACAGTTAAGCGAATTGTTAGAGGAGCCTAACAAAGTGGTGGAAGAAATTTTACTTCTCCAAGAAAACAAATTACTAAACTTACCCCAGGTCATCTGTTGATCAATATAAAGAAGAAGTAATCCCAAGGGTGATCTATAACTTTGCCATAAAAAGAGACCTACAATGCAAGCTGTGTTCTAAGTCGAACAAAATGAAGGGGGGGGGCTTAATTTCACTGAAAAATTACATTCCTTTGGGCGATTGGTACATAAAATGGGTTTCAAATATAGAAAATGTCAAGACAATAGGCACGTTCTAATAGAAAAGAGAGAAATTCCGGCAAAACGTGTTGATTTTTATGAAAATATAAATGTACTCTTATCTGATTTACCTAATGAAGGTTTTGGTTCTCAAAAATTTGGTCTAGACATGAATGCAATTTTTTCTATATGCGATTAATTTTAGTTAAGCTATTACTGAGGTTATTATACACTTATTTAATTTAATGACCATACATATGAATTACCTTTTATATGGTGTTTAGTTGTATTTTAAAAGTTCTAACTTTTTTTATGACTTCATTGGAGACCATATTAGATGAATTAGAAGGAGTAAAGCAGAAGCTTTTCATAAAAACTGCATTAACGGAACTGCGAAGTTTCCAAAGGGGATTATGATATGCGGCTGCATGTCAGCTAACGGACTGTTAATTTATTTATTATGTACACACTGGGACGTAAATAAATCACTATCAACGTTTTATTGCTCAAAATAATGTTTAATTAATAATTTACCCATTATAGAGGGGTACTACTGAAATACTCGATCAAATTATATCACAATTATTGTTTTAAAGCATAAAACAACTAAAAATTATATTCCTTTTCAAAAGTTATAATATTAAACGAAATAAATAAACAAATAAAAATATTAATTATATTTTTATAGAAGCTTTATGTGTTGAGGCTGGTAGCAGGTAAAGCACATAAAGCCACTTTTATTGCGAATAACATAAAATTTAATTTCAAACGAATACTTATACTGCAATAAAAGTAACAAAATTAGAAAACAATAATTTAGTAGAAATGTAAAAACTCAAGATTGAGGTAGAAATGTGATACGTTGGAAATAATTCTTCCATGGTTATCATGGATGAAAATCACAAGTAATAATTACATTAAGTGTTAACATCGTCTAATTTGAATGTTGTATTATTTGTAGCAACATAGTTCTTTACTGACACCTATATTTTCCCAATCTGGTTTAATTCTGGATGGTAAGGGGGTAATCGTAGGACTACGTATGACCATGTTCCTCTAATAATTTCTCAATCATATAACTTTTATGTGTAGGTTTATGTAATTTTCTTGTACCATATAATTGGTTTTGTTTCATTTAACTTAATATAAATGTTTCTTACTGATAACCACTTTTGCATGTCTGCTTTTTCCGAACAAATGTTGGATTCGGCTCAGTACAGACATTGTGATACCATGCATTATCGATGACCAAAACCGACTTTTTTGAAGATTTGCCAATAATTTTTCTTTCAGGCAATTCACATAATTTTAATGGTTTGTTTATTTCATCGTGGCAATAATCTGTCTCTTAAGTCCTTATTTAAACATCAGGAATGAATTTAGTACGAAACCTTTTCTACCTCCGGCATGAAGAATAATCAATGCTTGCCCTTTACTGACGGGGGATTTTAAACAATTGTTGGTACAATCATCACAACATTTAGAACATGGAAGCTATGCAAGTACGTTTCATCAGTGTACACAATATTTCAGCATTTGGCCTTATATTTCATCTTAAGAATTCAACACAATTTGCTATTTCTCTCTTCTCTATTAGAACATGTGCCTATTGTCTTGACATTTTCTCTATTAAAAATCCATTTTATATACCAATCGCCTAAAGGAATGTAATTTCTCAGTGAAATTAACACCCCCCCTTCATTTTGTTCGACTTCGAATACAGCTTTGATTGTAGGTCTCTTTTTATGGAAAAATTATAGATCACACTTAGGATTACTTCTTTTTTATATTGCTCGACAGATGACCTGGGGTAAGTTTAGTAATTTGTTTTCTTGGAGAAGTAAATTTTCTTCCGCCACTTTGTTAGGTTCCTTTAACAATTCGTTTAACTGTATTTAGGCCAACATCGGTTGCTTTAGTCACTCATTCTTGCAAAACGACTGAGAAAAATTGCAATAGTCGCTATAGATTCTTTCACGTCCATGACTACCAATTAGTTTATTACGGTTACCCATATTGCAGGCAGCTCTATTAAAAATTAAAATTTCCTTAAGA
Organism: Agriotes lineatus; assembly: GCA_940337035.1. Lineage (NCBI taxonomy): Eukaryota > Metazoa > Arthropoda > Insecta > Coleoptera > Elateridae > Agriotes > Agriotes lineatus. The sequence goes on along the minus strand of OW679198.1, from coordinate 18,540,414 downwards.
GACTACTTTACAAGGCAATATTTTATACTTGCATGTAACTGTGAAAACAGCAGTAGAGATGCACAATTTAGTCCTTGTAAATTGTTGAATAAAGAAACTCCAAAGAAAAAACGCTACAAACTTAACCATATCACGGGAAACGTGTTTTGGTTTCGACGCCGCAGCCAATAATGAGATTTAGGAAGAGCCAGGCCACAGGCCTAAACATTTTCAATTATAAGTGCGCAAATGTCAGGCTTGACTTTTAAGTTGGTCGACATTTCTATTTGCATTATAACCTCAAATAGTATATATTATATCATGAGGGACTAAAGTGCACCATTTAATCCCGCGAGTGGAGTTTGTTGCCTCGAGGGCGAAGCCCGAGGGCAATAACCACTCAAGGGATTTAGGCACTTTAGTCCCGAGGTATATACGTTATTTTTTGCACTTTTGGGAACATTATCATCAAACATTTCCAAAATTTGGAATCTGTCAATTTGGAAACTGACAATTATAATTTATTACAAACTGAATTGCAGCAGGTCCTGGATAGCCTGAATCAGTTGGCAGTACTGAAGTGTATTGTCAGTATATGTCAAATTCGAGATTTGCAGGTTAAGTTTTACGTCAGTGTGTGTCAGATGACAAACAAAACCTAACCTACTAACCTCGTGTGTACATAAATTTACCATAGTTACGGTATCATTTTTACTTTAGTCCCTAGGGATTAAATGAGTTACTTTAGTCCCTAGGGATTAAATGATCTACTTTAGTCCCTGTTTACGGGGACTAAAGTATCAACTTTAGTCCCGGAAGTGCAAAAAAGTTATTTAATGACAATTATTGAAATTAGTTCTTATTGTAAGGGTCGGCATCTCCGATCTTTTTAGTAATTATAATTAAAATATTATCAAGTGACCTTTGTAATATGTTATTTGGGTTGCCTGCTCCACTCTATCTGTTCGGCGGCCCGAGTGTAATAGAAACGTTTTCTGAATGTATCTGTCAAATCAAATAATTGTTAGAGATTGGCCCACCCGTCAGGAGGCGCTGGTGTCACCTGTCCGCTTTTTGAAAAGTGCGTATATAATAAACGCATACGTCAAACTGACACCGACAAATCATTTAAAATGCCTGAAAAGCATTTTGACCCAAAGTAAATTGTTGCAATTGAGCACGACTATTGTAAGATTGGCAATACTTATTAAACAATATTGCTAACAGTCGGGGCCATAAAAACCGGGACAGTTTTTTTGACCTAATTAACAAAATGGGAAAAGAAGTGTTGACATTGACAATTCCAATTAATAAATGTCATCAAAAGTCATTGTTGGGATCTGAATAATGACTTTTGATAACATTTATTAATTAGAATTGTCAGTGTCAGCACTTCTTTTCGCATTTTGAAAATTAGGTAAAAAAAACTGTCCCGGTTTTTATGGCTGCGACTGTATTTGAATTACTTAAAATATATTTGTTATTCGCAAATATTTTGTTTGAATTTTTCATAATTATTGTAAACTTCAGAACCTGAAATTTTGCATATTCCGATTTATGCGGTTCAAAACTTTAAAATCGAGATTTTGATGAAGGCAAATTATGTATATGCAAAATTTGTATTGGTGTTGACGGCTAATCCTTAATTAATCCAAATATCGTAGTAATGGCGTTTTTAAATTTTGCCGCCTTGCTGGAATAGTTTCTGGCCCACCCAATGTAGGGCGCTGAAACTTTTATACAAGCTTACTATGGGAGAAATCACTGTATTAGTGGTTGCTTTGTGACATTATTTTATAAATCACATTTGGTTGGCATTTGTTAAACAAATGTGTTGATACACTTTAAAAATATACAAAATCCAAAGCTTACTGTAACCACGTAGAAACTGAACGGGTTATAGTGCAGTGTGTCTAAAAAAGAACTACATCTAGTGTGCTTTGAATTTCCCATACACACGTAAAATGTGCCGCTCTCGCGCGCTACTGTTAGCTAGTAGTAGACCTAGTAGACGGAGGAATAACATAACCTCAACAACAGTCTTTGTTGACATAATTTACTTGTGGTTTTCGTTTACTTTTAAATTAAGATATGTGCGCATTTTAACTCATTATTCAACAGCATGAATATCGTAAGAAATAAGACAACCCTTATTAAAAATGATTAATCCTCATTGTTTTCCAGAAAATAAAAAATATTTTTCAAATACAGAACTTAAAAGTAGTGGAAGGAATATAACTTAATAAACTAAAAGTAGTCCTTAGAAAAGGGTTAATTATTCACTACAACAAGTGCTCGAAGTGTCCACCATTTTGCTGAATACACAATGCTACTCGACGTTTCATGTTGTCAAAAATGTGGTGCAACATTGCAGGTGTTATATCGTTGCATTTAATCCTAATGCACCCCATCAGCTCTTCCAAGTTGGAAGCTGCCCAAACCCCTCAATTAACTACTCGATTGGGAAAAAACTGCTCGAGAAATTCTAAATTTTCTTTTGTCCTATGCGCAGTGGCCCCGTCCTGCTGAAAGGAACCACCATTAAATTCATCGGGGTGCAGTTGATCCAAAAAGGGCAACAATAGCTGTTCTCGATAACGTTGACCATTTATGGTGTTATGAAAAAATATTGGTCCTATGATCCTACGACGTGACACAGCTAAACATATTCCAACTTTAACAGGATGTAAAGGAGCTTCAACATAGTTATGTGGATTATCGACTGACCACATTCTGTAGTTCTGTTTATTTACAAATCCACTTAAATGGAACCACGCTTCGTCACTAAAAAAACTTAAATCAAGAACATCGTTGTTGTTTAAATTTTCTTGGAAAAAGTTGCAGTAATGTATTCGACTAGCATGGTCCCTTTGTCGAATTTCATGTACAACAGACACTTTATATGGATGCATGTGAACAGTACTTCTAGGGACATCTGTCTGAGCTGAAATACGACGCACTGACATTTTTGGGATTTCTACGACACGAGCTTCGACATTTTCAATAATGTTTGGTTCAGTGGCTGGCCTTCCGGTAGACTTGCCTTTTTCTACACTTCCTTTCGCCCGAAATTTTTCAACAACGCAACGAATGTGGTGCAGAAAACAGTTTCTTCGACAATTCTGTTACGAAACTGCAGTCGAAACTGCTGCTTACAAGTCGCATAGGAATATTGCCATTCCCCATTTATTAACTGTCCTGATCGAAAATATGCCTCAATAATAAAAATGTTTTCTTGCACTGTGTACATTTTGTATTGTATTAACAAATACTAGCACCCCAGTGAGACAAATGTCTCATTTAGAAAAACAAAAAAGACCGTTTTTCAAATAGAAAGCGTATTAAATAAAAACTGTACCCAGACCTGGAAGGTGTCAAAGTGGTACGCCGCATCGGAACATTCTGGAAGCTGTCAAAGTGGTTGCCTAACCGATCGAGGTTTTAAGGCGCAGAGGGTCGCAGCTCCGTTTGGCTGCTGAAACAGCGTACTGACACTTCCGGTTCTCGAGAAATTACGTGATTTCTCGAAAACCGGTTCCTGACCTGACATGACCATTCCAAACATATAACTTTAATAACTTTTATCTACGACCACTACTAAAAGTAGGCCTTTTAGCGCTAGCTTGTTTCACTAAAAGTGACGCTTTATAGTTTACCGTGTTTAAAGAAATCAGCTGTTTACTTTTAGCACACGGGCTAAAAGTGAAGTGAGGTTATAAAACTACAATTTCGAACTGCAAGTGAAGTTGTAAAGCTATTCTAGTTGCTTCTTGCGTTACAGGTAAAGCGTTTTTGAAATAATTAAAGCGTTAGGTAATGAATACAGTCACATATGGAGTATCAATAATTACATTTCGTAACTCACCTTGACAGCACGGGCGTGACCAAACAATCGCCCACGCGGCGTAGCCTACTGTTCATTATGACATAAATTAAAAGTGTCGCAGATGGGAACCTTTCTTAAATCGATATTTATGGATTAATAACGGTAAAATTAAGGTCGTAGATAAAATATTTTATGCAACGCGTGCTAAAAGTCGTTTATGCGCGAGACATGTTATGAAACTCAGCCTTCGGCTTCGTTTCATAATTTTCATGTCTCGGGCATAAACGTCGACTTTTAGCACTTGTTGCATAAATAGCTATTTTCTCTATCTCTTACGGTTTGGCTGCTGAAACAGCGGCTCGGACGGACAAAACAGCGTCCCGGACAGACAAGTCTATTAGATAAAGGATTTTATAATTAAAACTATTTGAAGTGAATATTTTCTTTTTTCTGACAATTAATTAATGACAGCTCTGGATAATGCAATACCAATAACAATCTAGTGGCACATAAAAATTTACATGTAAACAAATTTCACAGGTAGAGTGGCATCAAAGCAAGAAGTACATAGGCTTGGCTACAGTTATGCGCTAATAGCCGGTATCAGTGGCGTATCATATGCGTTTACTCGAGGCGTGTACGGTAATCGTAACCTCAAATTCATACTGTAAACGAAAATTTTTACTGACATTAAACTAATCCCAATCCTAGCTGTTTAGTTCTGAAAAGTACTGTTTTAAAAAGCGAAAAGAAGTAAAAGGTAGAGTTAAGCTTTGACAAACACACGAGAAAACCAAATGACACGACGAACGGCAATGAACTGAATACAACAGCGGAAATCACCTTGTTGAACGTAATGGACTCGTCCGGACGTTTCTAGCGTTCTGCGCATTTATGACGCGGTGACTTTACAAACTGAAAGGCTTCTAACTATAGTCTGTTACTACTAAACATAAAAAACACAAAAGTGGCCTTTGATATCTGAAATTTCATGAGTGTATTTCCAAAATTCATCTTTTGTCTAGGAATGTATTAACCAAAAGTTACTAAAACAACTAGGTTAAAAGAGTGCGACATGTAAATTAGCATCTGTCATAAACTACTTTTAAGGATGTTAAACAAATACTGTGTTGATACTATTGATGTAGCATTTATTAATAGGTATTTTTTACATTTTATAAAAGTTCAGGCAAGGATTTCTAGAATAATATGTACTTTGACACTGAAATAATGAGATTTACTAATTGTCATTTTTAAATCATCCAAATTCGCCTTTATGCAGGTGTGGAAACCTTTCGAAAACAAAATACAGAATCCCTAGCACAAAAATGGTACGTATATGCCAACCTCAAAAAAATTTAAATGTTTTTGTGATTACTGAATGGCATATAAATGTAATTTTTTTTAGACACTATGTAATTTACATTTAAGGAAACACCAATTTACATGCAGTAGTTCTAGTAGTACTTTTGAATGCCATTTAACCAGGGCCGTAGCTACAGGCTTGGGGGCCCTGGGGCAACAAATAATTATGGGGCCCCCATGTTATCTTCCCCTTTACCTCTACATCACTTTCATTTAGTAAGACCTTTTTTAATAGGCTTACTATTTGGTGTTTTTTTCTGTTAAGATAGAAGAATGGGTATTTAAAACAGACAAAACACATATTTACTTCTCATTGAGTTTAATATAAAACTGTATTTAACGTTTAAACAGGCTAAGTTTAGTTCAAAACGTTTTAAAGACAATTTCGTAAAAAACTTCCTCCGTCTTCGGGGGCCCCTATGTTCGGGGGCCCCGGGGCACTGCCCCGGTTGCCCCGGTGGTAGCTACGGCCCTGCATTTAACCTACCAGACTGACTAGAATGAGCAGCCGTTAATAAGTACACCGTGCCGACCAATTATAAAAAGGAGGTGGAGTTTAGTGATGGCGCCGAATTCGAAAATAGATAATATAGGTATAGTAGTACACAAATATTAAATTATGTTCCGTTTGAAACAAAAATCGGAGAAATTATCAAAGAGATCGTAAAGCTTATAAAGCAAAAATATGAAATATCTAAAAATTATGCATTTATTAATTTATTTAATATAAAAACATGTAAAACATGATAATTGAAATACTTTGAAGTGCTTTACGTTATCCCTTCTATACATACCCCAAATTTGACATATGCATATGGGAATTTTGGAAGACATAAGTTTTTCGACATTTTCTATGCTAGTATACGGTTTTAAAAACTGAGGTTAAACAACTAGTACATAGGTACTTAAATCATGGAAATGTTACAATGTTTTAACAAAAGAGTTACATGTTCAATTTATAGACGAACTGTCGTTACTTGAAAGCTGCTTGTTTTTAGAAAATTATGTATTAATTGTATGAAACCAACTTAGACATGACTTACACTATCCATGATGTACTTACTTGATTTAAAATAGATTTCCTATTTTTTGTTAGAATACTATACCAGTATTATCGTGCTTAGACGTTTTTTGGGTTGCCTAGCTTCCAGTGTTGTCCTCATAAATTTTGTAAATATTTCCAATGTTGTGCTTTTCTAAAATATTCTGCAAATGTTTCACTGTTAAAATTTCAAGTTTCCTGAATTTAAATTTAATTTTTTAGGATGATTAACACTGTTCAGCTTTTATATTATTAGAATTTCATATTTCAATATTTAAAATTGATAACAAGAGGTTAAAATTGGGCAAATATACAAGTTTAATTATTAGTGTTTACAATAAAATTTAAGTGAGTATGATTGCACGCCGAAATCTAAAATTTCAGTTAAATGACAGCTTTGCCTTCCCATAAACTACAAATAAACAAAAATTTACACTAAAATAAGTTTATTTTTTAAATTGAATGCTGACAAATTGAACATCTACTACTTATTGTTAAATAGATTAACATTTGTGATAATCATAAAAAAACTGATAAAATGATCTCATAAAATTCTAAATAATTACAGGATTCCCCTTAGAATCTGAAATGTATTCCCGTTTTTTATGTATTTATGAGCATTAATAAATTAACATACAGTAAGCACGTGAATGCTTACATTGATAAAATTGGGAAGCAATGAATTAACAATTTGTGATATGTATAGAAGGGATAACGTAAAGCACTAAGGGCCGGTTCTACAATGCAAGTATATACCTAGAATTAGCTATCCGAGGTATAATTGGCATAGTTTCCATTGTTATAACAATCGTTTCTAGGGTATTTATTCCCCAGATAACTGTATCCTTAGATTGTAGAACCGGCCCTAAGTATTTCAATTACCATTTTTGATATGTTTTTATATTAAATAAATTAACAACGCATAATGTTTATAAATTTCATATTTTTGCTTTATAAGCTTTACTATCTCTTTGATAATTTCTTCGATTTTTCTTTCAAACGGAATATAATTTAAATGTTTGTGTACTTTTATACGTAATATATTATTTTTGAATTCGGCGCCATCACTAAACTCCACCTCCTTTTTATAATTGGTCGGCATCGTGTACTAATTAACGGCTGCTACTCATATATATAATACACATATATTGCTAGTAGGGCCTCGGAACGCTAGAAAACATTACGGCGCCGACATAGTCTCACTTAGAGTATAACGCGTCTCGTGCGCATGCGTGGGAATTCGAACTCCGCCTTTAGAAGCGAATTTTAAATTTGACCACTTCCCCATTGGGCGGACGACGCCGCCGCCCTTGCGCACCGCTTACCGTTATACATTGAAGAGTTGGTTGTCTGTCTCACTTCCTTGGTGAGTTTCCCACTCATAGCCGCTAGCAATATAGTATGTATTAGATATATGCTGCTACTAGAATGCCAGACCATAATGGCTGGCGACGGTGGTTTTTGCAATAACACGTTATATGGGTACTGCTTGCTCATTTTTTGAACGTGTTACTTCTTCAAATTTTATGTTATTTCACGTAAGTAGGAATATGCGACTCAGAGTAGGAAGTCTGTTAATTAAAATAAACATAACCTAGTTAACTTTACTGATCTACATTTTACTTTCAGAGATTGCATTTATTACATCCGGATTCTTAATTTTTGTTATACAAATAATGAACGTGGACATGAATTAGTTGAATGTAATTTGCCTAGTGCAAAAACCAGCATGTTATATGAGCTACTGACAAAAGTCGATGCAAGTAAAGTAGTGGCAAATTTAAATGTTCGAAAAGAGCTCACTCTAGATACTATCGACAACACGGCTTTTCAGGAATTGAATATTAAACAAGAGGAAGTTGATATAAAGGATGAATTGCTTGATTCCTATGCAGTAAGTGGAAGGCTGTCAAAAGAACAGTTACTTTGCAAGGTTTGTCAATATGAAGCAAAAGACGAGGCTAATTTCTTGGAACATATTAAAGCTCATACGGAACAATTTTACACATCCCCCATTTGTGAATATAAAACAACAGAAAAATGTAAGTTAGTTAACCATTGGAAAACCCATACAAATAAAAACTATTCATTTTCTAGGTAGTATAGTAAACCACAGAAAGATCAATATGGGAAAAAAATCTTATTCATGTTTAGTGTGTGAATATAAAGCAGCTCGTAAAGGTGCTTTACTGCTCCATATGAAGATGCATACAGGAGAAAAAACGTTTTTCATGTTATATATGCGACCATAAAGCAGCGCGAAAAGCTGATTTAATGCATCATTTGAAAACTCATACAGGAGAAAAACCTTTTTCATGTTCTATTTGCGAATATAAAGCAGCACGAAAAGCTACTTTAGTGATTCATATGAAGTGGCATACAGGAGAAAAACCTTTTTCATGTTCTATTTGCGAATATAAAGCACCACGTAAAGCTGCTTTAGCACTCCATATGAAGATGCATACAGGAGAAAAACCTTATCCATGTACTGTTTGCGAATATAAAGCCACACAAAAAGGTGATTTACTTAAACATATGAAGATGCATACAGGAGAAAAACCTTATGCTTGTTCTATTTGTGACTATAAGGCAGCACGTAAAGGTGCCTTAATGCTCCATATGAAGATGCATACAGGAGAAAAACCTTTTTCGTGTTACATGTGCAACCATAAAGCAGCACGAAAATCTGATTTAGTGGACCATCTGAAAACTCACACAGGAGAAAAACCTTATTTGTGCTCTATTTGCGAATATAAAGCAGCACAAAAAGGTACTTTAGCGAACCATATGAAGAGACGCATACAGGCGAAAAACCTTTTTCATGTCCTTTTTGCGAATATAAAGCAGCACGAAAAGGTGCTTTAATGTACCATATGAAGACGCATACAGGAGTAAAACCTTAGATATGTTTTATTTGCGAATATAAAGCAACACAAAAAGGTACTTTAGTGAACTCATATATGTAATACTTACTATATTGCTAGCGGCTGTGAGTTTGAAACTCACGAAGGAAATGAGACAGACAACCAACTCTTCAATGTATAATGGTGAGCTGTGCGCAAGTGCGGCGGCGTCGTCCGCCCAATGGGGAATTGGTCAAGTTTAAAATTTGCTTCTGAAGGCGGAGTTCGAATTCTCACGCATGCGCACGAGACGCGTTATACTCTAAGTGAGACTATGTCGGCGCCGTAACGTTTTCGGGCGTTCCGAGGCCCCTACTAGCAATATATGTATAATACATATATGAGTGAACCATATGACAAAGCATAAAAAAAGCAAATCTTATTCGTGTTCAATTTGCAAATATAAAGCATCACATAAAGGTGTCATACGTAAACATATGAATAAGCATACATGAAAAAACCTTATTTACATTCTATTTGTGAATATAAAGCAGCAGTATGAATTATATTATTTATCCAACACCTCTTTATTATGTCAATTTTAATTGAATTATAACTATAGCCATAACTCAAACGAGTTACATATTTATAAACGCTTTGTAGCTTACAGATAAATTTGCTTTCTTCAAAACTTGCAAGCTGTTCATGATAACGCCTGTGAGAGTGGAATGTGCTCTGTAAAGACCTTGCATTCTATCAAGATAAAAGTTTACTTTATCATTAAGATGCTTCTTGCAGTTTAGTTCTCTCGTCACTCAGGTTTGGTGCCTTGAATTAAGTGTATAGAGCAGAGCTGCGACGTATGTAATGTGTTAAGTGTTTTAAGCATTAATAATGCCTTTTAAAAACACTAATTGTCGTTAAATAAACATAACACACGCGACTTATATGTACTATAACAGTCCCAAGTCACTTTGGCTTTGAATTTTCACAGCTGTCGATACAAAATTATGTTAAAAAAAATGTTTGTTACCTACTAGTTTTGTTTTTCCTGGTTTTTTAAAAGTTTTCATTTATTAAACAATTTTTAAAAATGTATGTATCACTAGTTTTAATTGAGATCTTCATTTGAAAAAAAAAAACTTTTTGACAAAATAAAACCATCAAAATTTATAACATAATGTGTTTTTATTTGATAGAGTCTAAAAATATAAGGAACACGTATGAAAACATACAATTCCGTATTTCTAAACATTTTTCTTAAACAGGAAATATTGTTAATTTGAAGACAAAAACTGTGATTTTGTGTGAAATTTCAGAATTTCTTGTCTTGATTTAATTTTTGTTCTGATGTAGCCGTCCTCGCTTTGCTGCCACAGATTGAGAATCTAGCTTTTGTCATTAGTTTGATACATCTTTGTACGGCTTGTGTGTGGCAGGGAAATTTTTGAATGGAGATGTTCACATTTGTACATACAATTTTTTCCCATATATCATTGTCGCTCAACTTCATTGTGAATGGAGGTTCAGTTATGTTTTCTTTTATTCAGTCAGGTCAGTTTTGGCTGAGTAAACTCTCACTTTCCTTCCTTTAGGCATTTAACTTGCTTTTTCTCACTACCAAATGGGTAAAGTGACATTACATTGTTAAAAAATGGAAAATAATGGAAAGTCTAATATACAGCGACCTTAGCAACAGATAAAATCATACAAACAAACCGTATCTAAGGACAGAAAAAACGATTTTCCGTAGAAGGTCACTTTCCGCAGAAGGACGTTTCTATACATATTTTCGAGTATTAAGAAATGAATATTTGAAGAAAATGTATCTATTTATTAATATTAATGCTAATAGTACAATTTGAACAATTTGTAACGTTAATTGGGGGGAGGGTATTTACATGCTTAATATCATTATTTTCAACATTGTTAGAAATAGAAAATGCATTATTTACAATATCAATTTCGTTGATGCTTGCTGCATTATCTACAATATTTTCAGCAGAATTTTTGACATTTCCATATGATATCCTTTTGGCCGTTTCTAATTTGTGATTTAAGGAATCTCCCACATATCTCTCTGCTACAGTGGAGGATTTCCATCCTCCATGTCTTTTCAAAGCAAGAACGTCTGATCCGGTATTAGCTAACAAAGTAGCAGAGGTTCTTCTAAAACTATGACTCGTGTAATTTTTAACATCTTCTAAATTCAAGAATTTTGCAATTTTAAATGGTATATCAGCTAAGTATGCTTCCCTACTACTTGTCGTACGCATTTACCATTATTGTAACGCATATAAAATCTACGTTCTTGAGTATTTTTGGGCCGTAATTTTATATATTTTTCAAGAATCTTCAACCAATTATTGCTATCGTTACTACCAGTGACTACAAATCTTCGGGGGATTTTATTTTTCGATTGTAGAATATTGATAATTGCCACGTCAGGTTTTATTTCAACATCTTGAAAATTCAAGTTGTAGGTACAGGTCGTGTGTTCGGCATGCTCCGGCTATTCCCAATATAATTGCGACTTTCATCATCAAAAATGTATCGTCAGGAGCATCACTGAAAAACCTTTCCAACTCTTCCTTAGTAAACATTTTGGCTTTTTCGAAATATAACCATCATTTTTTCTCTTAAGAAATGATATGACCTGCAAATATATGTATAATTATACTGTCATTTCGAAAAAGTAGTGATTCAAATACTAGGTACCTGCTTGAATTTCGTCACTTCGATGTATGTTATCATGAACGCACATTGTTAACTTCAACATGGAATATTCACTCCATAAACTGTTGGAGACTTTAATATAGACGCTCTCTCATTAAAATAAGCCAGAAATACAGTTTCGTTTACCTCTTTTACTGTCTTGGAAATACACCACTCTTTGAAAGTATTATATGATCGCTCATACCGTTCTCTTGATTTCGCCGGCAGCAATGATGCTTGAGCAGCATTGGCACTATTTTCAATTTCAGCGTAATTCTCAAATTCTTCTGAATAACTCATTTTACAATAAACGCAGCTGACAGAGAAATAAACTGACACACGCCTACTGTATGTAATAATTGAATTAGAGTGACTCCATAAAAAATTACCATTACCATTATCTTTCTATGTTTGTTCTCTATCTCCTCCGAAGATACTGGACCGATTGAGTTGTACGATGGCTTAAAAGTTTGCTAATTTTTAGACTTAGATCATAGGCAGGTTTTATTTACAAAAAAGTACGAAAAAGAACATACAAAATCACCCAAGCTAATACCACACGGCGACAGCAGCTGTCACACCGTAGCCCACGGCGACAGATGCTCGGCTCCGCTGCTTAGAGGATTTAATTAAATTAAAACTTTAGCTTCTTGGTAGTGAGAAAAATGTAATGCACAAACGCGTAGGTAAGTTTCTTTTCTGTCTTCGGTCGTATTATGGACCTCAGCTCCGCTTCGGTCCACAAAAAACGACCTCAGACAGAAAAATTCACTTACCTCTACTTGGAGCGCAAATAACTATTACAATTCTTCTAAGAGCCAGTTCTTTAATGTGTTTTCCATCATCTTGTAACGTTGTGAAGCTGTTGAACCAGAAGTTGAGCCGTCCAAAGCTATGAAGAGGTGTCGCAGTGGCAATTCATTAGCGTGCAACAAACATATAAACCTAATTGCTTTTCAATTTATGTGATGGCACCGTTTTTGGAGTCCATGTTCACCACTTGTCCATCGCATCCGATTGCAACAATACTTCAATAGTCCTTTGAAGTGCAACTTTAGGAATTCCAGAATGTTTTTTTTTTAATAGAAATCGCAATTCCTGAAGGGAAACTTGTCTGATATATTGAGAAACTGGGCTAAACACGAGGACAATATGTTCTTTGGTAATTGTCTTGTTTTCTTGAATGATGGTTTTGCCTTTTTGACCATTGAAGTGCAATCCGCTTAATTAATTGATAATATTCATTGATACAGTATTTTGTAACTCTTCTTGAATTTTTTTCGCTTATTTCGCAGCTTACTCCAATCAATAACTTCTAAGTTATATTGCTTTGAAATCAAGCCCATATCTTGAAGGACTGCGCTGGCAATTAAATGAAATGTAAGATTTATCCACTTTGCTGAAAATTTTGATGTCGAGGCTGAAGGTTTTGCTGATGAGGTGTTGCAGAAATCTGCATCTTGTGTGCTATTTTCCATCTCTTCACTTTCTGTTGTCTCCATCAACAAACAGTCGCTTGATGTTGCATTAATTTCTTGCTGAGCCAAATGCTTTTCAAGACGCTTCGTCGAGTCTCGTCTTGGGCCGACTGATCCAACTTTTTGTAGGTTGGACATCTGTGGGACCAATCTACATTTTACGATCACCTTTTTAGTTAAGCAGGAAGTCTCTCTCTTTCTTTGGAATTTTTGTGGGACATTTTCATGACCTCGGTGTCGAGGTATTTGCAAACAGAAATATCAAAGAGTTCTTTCCTTACATCTTCATAAAAATTTTTTGTTGCCATTGCGTGACTGTTCTTGATGTTTTTTACTTAGTATAATATTCGATTATTCTGCTATAAATCTGTTAATGAGATATCCTGGGAATAGTGACTTTTTCCAGAGGTTTTCCACATCAAGTACTATTATTTCACTTATCTGCTTTATAGATATTACTTACTAATTACTTCTGAAATTAATAATAATAATCAGACATTTTATAAGAGATTCTATACTGAAGAAAGTATTGATAGATTCTGTCATTTACTATCACTTGAATCATGGGAAGAAATTTATTTGGTAGGAGTAAATAAAGAATACCAATTATTTTACAACAGTTTATTTTATTATTTTGATACTGCCTTTTCCCGGACAAGCTATCCAATACCCTCTGCATAAAATGTTGCCGCCAATGAATTAAAATGAGTCTCGACGTTGTCTTGAAACTCCTCGTTATTTTGGAAGCGCTGCCGTCTTAGCCACTTCTTCAGTTCAGGGAAAACGTGGAAGTCGCTCGGCACTAAATAGGCACTGTATGCCAGGTGATCGAAAATATCCCATTGAAATTGCTAGGAACCGTTGGGTTACAGCAGCACTGTACGGGCGTCCCCCCGGCTCCTTGAGCAATATGGGACATTTTCGATCACTCGGCATACAGTCCCGATCTAGCGCCGAGTGACTTCCATGTTTTCCCTGAACTAAAGAAGTGGCTAAGAGGGCAGCGCTTCCAAAATAACGAGGAGCTTCAACACAACGTCAACACTCATTTTAATTCATTGGCGGCAACATTTTATGCAGAGGATATTGGATAGCTTGTCCACAGGTAGGACAAATGCCTTAATCTCCAAAGTAATTATGTCGAAAAGTGACCATAAGTGTACATAACTTTTAGTAATAAAATCATTGTTTTATATACACGGGTCTTTTTGTTATGGCCCATCTGAGGTTGAAAAAAAAACGGCCCTCGTATATATATATGTATATGTATATGTACGGAAAATGCAAAATTTATTAGTATATTCAATCTAAAAGCTCCCCAAACAACAAATCCTTTTAAAATATATTTATTGAACAATTAACACAAAACTAAAGATACATGTCGACTAATAACTCAAAGGTCTATTCACATCTAATCCCTTTTTCACACTGCCCTGTTCCTCCTAATAAAAGTATCTTCGCTCCAGTTCTTATATTTGCTATTAAAGCATGTTTCATAAGTAAACAAAATAAACTGCGAACAATTATATAGAGCCGCCGATGGGATGTCTTGTAATTCTCAGAACTTCTTTAAAATAGCTAATAAATGTAATAATAAGAATGACTCATATAAGCAATACATATTCTAAAGTTATATAAAAAATCTGTAAAAGGCTTTAACCGAAACTTCCGTCGTCGACATTGTGACACTAAATAATTTTAAAAATGAAATTAAGTTATAGGAGTAATAATATCTTCACGTTTCTAATAAATTGAATAAATTTCCAAATAAAAAAATTCCATTACCGGAGAGGTTCGAACACACATTTAGGGGGTGTACAGCATTTGCTACGAGAGCAGCAGTCCGGAGGCAGACAGCTCTTTGTAGTTCGGCAGCACTTCTGCGGTTGGTAACATTTAACTACTGGTGGACAGCATTTGGTAGGTAAATTGCATTTAACAGACGGTAAGCACTCGGCAGGTAAGCAGCACTTTATGGAAGGTCTGCACTTGGAAGGTGGATTGCATTTCGCACGGAGGCAGGCACTGCTGGGTGCACAACAGGATTTTGGGGGTGAACATTTCGCTGTCGCACAAGGAAATTCGCAAGAAAGGCAACCATGTGTTACTTGTAAACATGAATTCTTGCTGCAATTATCGCAGCAGTCATGATTTCTGTTGTAATAATTGGCAACTTCTCTTGGAACTCTAGGTGGACTGCATGCTTGCCTCGAGCAACAGCAAGAAATAGAACCACAGCGACGAGCTCTACACTCCGGGCTAACCCTGCATCCATACATGGTGGCTTGCAACTGCGAATAAATGCTACCGACCAATTCCTTACTACTCTACGGAAAACTGTTTGAATCGTCGGGTTTCAGCTGGCTTAACCTTCACACCGGGCATGTCTTAAGAATATTAATTATATTTTTTTACATCAATAAACCAATGCAGATAATTCTTTCACTAAACATTTCTTTATTCATTTTTAAACATATCATACACAAGATTTTTATATAGTTTTTACGATATACGTCGTTGCCTCGCCCAAATATGGGTTTCCCGAAATTTCAAGGTTTGGAATTTACACATTTATGCGGCCCGTGGCCTAAAAATCAAAGGAAAATAGAGGTAACAATATCTTAACACTTGCTTATGCAAATTAAAGCAATTATCAAATTAAAAAATTACCGGGGAGGGATTCGATCAACATCATCTGCGGATACAATCGTCGACAGTCAGCTAGATTTAACTGCGCTATGCAGGCTCGCTGATGTGTACGATGCGCGGGCGTATTTAAGCGAAGAATGTTATTGTGGAAACTTTTGAATTTTTTGCGACCATATCTTATATTTGTTGGGTTCTATTTTCGTCAAGTGTAAGGTCTGATCTATGTGCAAATTACTACTTTAATCTATTTCCCACTTAACGCAAATGTAAACAAAATTTTTTTTTAAGGTGCTTACGCTGTATATATTTGTGTGAAATTGTACCAGTTTCATTCCAGGTATACATATATGTATGCAAAATATCGTCTTCCTCCGACAAATACTTTTTGAGCTATACTGCCAGCAGACAGACAGACAGACAGACAGACGGAATTGAGAAAACCTGTTTTCGTCATCTAGGTACTATAAAACGTGAAGATCTGAAGAAATCTGGGAAGATGATTTTTTCGCTATTACAATATTTCCTCGTCTTTTAGACGAGGGATAGTAAAAATTTTGAGTGTAATATCGAATTCAACATCTTTATCTAATTGCAAATTAATATTAAATGGTACAAGATGCTGAAATAGTTCAAAACTGTAGTACGTATTATTTATATATTTAGTAATGATCTGCTATGCAGCAGAACTTTGCAGTAACGTTTCGCGTGGCGTATAATTAACAATAATAATACAGATGTGAACCATTTTAAAACTTTTTTTATTTCTATCCCTTGTAATTTTTTCAGATTTTGGAAATTTTATGTCAGACTTGAAAATTAGAAAAACTCATTTTCAATGCATTAACGAAGGTTGGTAAATTGCAACTTCTGTAAACTTTTTAATTTAATTAAAATAACACAGACAACGCAATTTGGTGAAATTTTACATATTGATGTTATATTTTAAGCTGAATTAAGTGACCTTGGAAATAGTATAGTATAAAGTTAATCATAACTTTTAGAGTCTAGATGTCCAATTCTATCAGCACATTCCAAAAACTTTTTTTACGTAAAAAGATTCTCTTGTGGAACTTTGAAAGCAGTAGCCGACAACATTTTCTGAGTTTACTGGAAAATGATTTATCCATGCAAATGACAAAGCGGAAGTATGGTGTTTACTCTTGTTGTTTTTAAGTTTTTTAGATTTTTTCCAAACTATATTTTTATTACATTTTTAATGTGTATTGATGTGAAATAGGTGATTTTCCAGTTG
This sequence comes from Agriotes lineatus, assembly GCA_940337035.1. Taxonomy (NCBI): domain Eukaryota; kingdom Metazoa; phylum Arthropoda; class Insecta; order Coleoptera; family Elateridae; genus Agriotes; species Agriotes lineatus. Next base: position 18,523,265 of record OW679198.1, on the reverse strand, counting down.
CATATTTCAAAAATGGGTTTCTTTCGTTTTTATTCTTTTTTTTTATTAACTCCTATTTTAAAAAGATTACCGGATTATTACATTTTTGAAGTCGGCTTGAAATTTTAGAGAAATTTTGTCTCTTGAACTAACGCTCTATTTTGTACGGTTTCTGTAGAATTTGTAATTTTTTAAAAATTTTGACAAATGCTTAAAAATTTAAAATCAGATTTTAGGCTAATTATAAGATTAATGTAAAAGGAAGTTGCGTGCGTTTATTACACCAGATTTTTTTATTTAGTACAATTTTAACTTGTTATTTAAGGTATTTCTGGCTATACCGTTGCCAACTCCAGATTAAAGATTTCTCCAGTCGGCACTAGATTTCTGGGGCCATCGACGTTATCTGAAGATCGAACTCAAGCTATTTGTTTTAGAATTGGATGCTCTACCACTGAGTTGTGCTCTACTAGGTTAATGGGTAATTGGTCCACTATTGGTTAATTAGCAAGTTGTCAAATGTTTCAAGCTGATCATCTATAAATCTATGTATGTTGAAGACTAAATTACAGTACGACGTCTTCTAAGTCATGCGTTAGTACTGTAAAGGTCCTAAAATGTTTTTCTCCATTTTCGCCCTTACAGTAATAATTTAGTGGATGAGCAGGAGCATGACGTATATATGGTTGCTTCATGTCTATGCTTCTGCTTAGGTTTTACAAGTGGACTTATGGGTTGCTTATATAGTTTTGGTAATTGGTATTCGTCTTTTTGAAAATTTTTAAGTGAATAACTTTAGGATAGAGCTAATTTGCGTTACCCTTTGAGAATTGAACTCTACCTCAGATGCTGTAAGACACATTTTTGGGGTTATTTGGTGGACGCTTAGAAAGTGGATTATCTTCCGCACCAGTCGGGTGCACACTATGAAAAAAGATTTGGTGAGTTGCTGCACCCTGTCTGATCGAATCAGGATTTAATGGCATTTTGGAAGTAAGTTCATCTTTTGACCACACAAAATCTCATGCAAGGAACCGGTGTACCATCTTATTGGATTTATTTTAGACTTTTTCATAACTCTTGTTATTCTCCACGTTTTCTTTGATAATCCTTCAATAATCTTCAGATGTTGATGAAGTCGTCTTTTGTATGCCCACATAGAAACTATTGACATCTCTTAATGTATAGTAACTAGTAAACAAGCTTCTGTTGTTTACAAATTCTACTTGCCTTACATTACTATATAAATTTATATTGTATTGTATTTTCTTTTATTTTGTCTTTAATACGATAAACAGTGCCTGTTTTGGTGATTGTCTTTATTATTTTACTTTTGTGTTTGCAGCAAAATTTCGTATGATAGCCATGTAATACTTTTTGTATAAGTATTTAGATAATAATACCTTGAATCTAAATTATTTCTATGAATTCTGGGCTCTTTTCCAATACATGTACCGTCTTTAAACAAAGGGTTGACAAGGCCTCAGCTAGCTCTTTTAACTCTCGGCAGAATATGGCTTGGTCTAAGAACTAAGCACTAAATGCTTCGGGCTTTGATATTGAAAAGAAAGATTATAAGAAATTTGGGCGACTTGTCGTTACTCACAACGTAAAAACAAAAATTAGCTAATTAATAAAACGCCACCTACCTTGGGTGATTCACTGCATACCTAAATAGCTCGTACAGCTAGAGGGGTTGCAGAAGAGAACACAAACAAATAACAACAATAGGAGCATTTAATTAAACCCAAAAATTGCAGAATTATATGCATTAGCCTTTAGACCAAGTGACAGCAATTAAAGTTTGTAGGACCTTTGCCTATCAAATGAATTAATAAACCACAAATAGATATTAACTTCCAAATATTTAAACCACAAAATGCTAATTTTAACTTAAATTACAACTTTCAAGACAACACCTGTGCTATGGAAATTGACATGAACACACAACGCCTAGGGCGCGGCTCATTTGAGAATACAAAATACATGCATATTTCAGCAATTTAGAAATAATTAACTCCTCGCTCATTAGCGCTAACAAATGATTGAACCAAAAGAGTGATTAAACACGCTTCAGTTTGAGTTCCTAAAGCCTTGGTTGAACTGAACAATTGCGGCATTTCCCTTTGTCGATCAAAAAAAGAATGCTGAGAAGGACAAGTACTTACAATTAATTGTTGCAATCGCAGGGGAGGTGCTGGTGCGTGTATAGTATGCTATGCCTGTAGCGGGCTTTTACTATACATGAAAGAATTGCTGCATCTTCGGCGAACGTTCCTAGACTTACTTATGCTGAGGTTGGTAGGGCATACGTGTATGGCAAGTGCATTAGCAGTCCAACTACGCTGCCTTGTGGAATACCGACATTAACTCCTCTTATCTGGGAGGTTTCATTACCAAATTTAGTTTGAAAGAAACGATTTTCCAGGTAGAAGTGTAAAAGTAAGTGGTAGTGGTATGGTAATAGGATCTTCATTTTATAAAGCAGACCAGTGTGGCACACGCATTGCTCACGTCCAGAAACATTGCATGTCTTCAAAAATGTTCTACATATTTTATTTGTCAGTCGGTTACATGACGAATTGACGATCTGGTAGCCATTCATCTTGAAGTGTACTTTGATTAATACGTTTTAGTATTAACTTTTCCAGCAACTTAGAAATTGTCGAAAGTAAACTGATAGGGCAGTAGGACTTGAATTAGGTAGGAGGCTTTCCCGGTTTAAGTATCAAAATAATTTCAGCAAATTTGAGTGATTATTACACACAACTGTCACATGACCGACATCAGCCAATGCAAACCATGCATTTTTTGAAAATCGACCAATCCCGAACTGCTTACCTGATAAGCGCCCGTGGGCTGCTTACCAAGCGATAAGCTCCCTAGGGATGATTATCGACCCCGTGGATGGTCTCATAATTAGAAATAGAAATGTAAGAAACAAACCATTTGAGTTTTTTTGCAGTATTAGATCAATTTTAAATCATAATTCGTATACAGGTATTGTGTAATAATCTTCAAAATATAAACGCGGGCGACACACTTACATATAATTTTGCCCGTGCCAAGAGTCATCGTGCTGGTTGCCCTTAGAAAACTGCCCTCGGGCAAGCCCTCGGGACAGTTTTCATTGCAACCAGCACTCGACCCTTGGCGTGTGCAAAATTATCGGTAAGTATGTCTCGCCCTTGTTATATTACTATTGATAATTTATATAGGTATTTATTTAAGATACTGACAAAACGGGCTAACGCCCAATAATATTGTAATATAATGGGCAGTGTGTGAGACGCAATATTCTATTGAACAGAATTTGTAGATATCGGAATCCTTTCTTAGGTAGATGCTTTAAAACAGTTCCTGAGATGTTTTATTATGCAGTAGTTTTTTTGTCTTTCAATTTTATGGAGAGTATAATTCCGTATTACAAGCGATAACAGTAATGGAATTTTTAAATAATGTTCAATCTCCTGTTTAGGTTCGTTGGAGTTTGGATGAATGGTGTCTTATAAATGTTGTGCAAATCCCTCAGCTTTTTCCTAAATAGACCTTGGTCACGTATCTGTTTCATCTCGTTGAGGTTGTACGTGTTTCTTAGGGCGTTTAGTTTCTCTGGTCTTTTTCCAAACTGAGTTTAGGTTAGTACTACTCATGTTACGTTGTTATTTCCTTTTCGGTTTGATTTTTAACCGGACCCTCATACATGAACTGTTCAAAATATTGCTGGTGTATTAAGAAACGTTATACAGTGAGAAATATGTAAGACTGTATGGCTGAATTATGCAAAATTAGACATAGGGCATTTACTTAATGTTACCATAGTGTTTGTAAAGAACATACCAACACAATGACTATAAAAACTAATTGAAACAGCATTATTTCCTTGTAATTTTAAAACCGACAATAATTGTTACTACCATAGATAAATTGATTGTTAAAATAAAGTTGTCTTACATTATGCACACTGTATAAATTTTTGTATTGTTTGTGTTCGGTACTAGCTGTTGTTATTTTCTTGTGTGCTTATTATTCATTCTCAGCTTATCTTACGTTGTATCTCGACTATCTCAGATGGTTCTGCGGGATGTGCCACGGTAAGTCGTAGAACCTGGTGACTTTCGTTAGATATATGTAACGTTTAAGTTACTTAGGTTGCCAGTCCGGGAAATGAATTGTTACGAGTGTAGACTTTCGAATCGAGTAGTGTGAAACACTGTAGGTATATCTTACGTTTTATTTTATACTGTGTTCCATTTTTTGATGTTTAGATGAATGCTAATGCAAATTAAGTAACAATGAATAAAAATAATCTGGTTGCCATGTATAGAATTTCCTTGGTTACAGTACACAGAACGGTATGAAATAAAAGTGAAGAATTAATATTTCAGGAAATATTTATAACAATAATACAATCACAATATGTTTATATTAATTCCAGCGCATAAATGTCTAAGATATGTACAAATTTTAATTTATAAAGCATATAAAAGTATAAAACATTGATAAGTACCAGTGATTGATTTGGTTAAGATTTCTCCTGATTTAGCATATTCCAGACATTGCGTACACAATGAATAAAAAGTAAATACGTTTATATGTGACAATGTATAATACTATTTCTATACCAAAATAAATTTAACAAATTTTGAATTTTAACCCTATAAACAAATGTAACGGGAATCCTAATATTTAACGCCTTGAGTATTATATTTCATAGTAATACTTCAGGGTATTTGCACCAATTTTGATGGTATTGCCTCCCTTTACGTGGGCTTTAGATTCAGGTTCACCTGTGGTTTCAGGTTCTGGTTCAGCTGTGGTTTCAGGTTCTGGCGCAGGTGTGGGTTCAGGTTCTGGTGCAGGTGTGGGTTCAGGTGTGGGTTCAGGTTCGGGTGTAGGTTTTGGCTTCAGGGCTTCATTAATAACGTCTTCTAGGACTCCCGCGATGAGCTCTCCAAGGCGTTCGCCATAGGTGTTGATAAATTCGGGGAAGCATTCAGTGGTGGCTGTGCTTACGATCTGGCTCATGGGTTCGTTGTTCAGAAGGCCAGAGACTTGCAGCTAAAAAGGTAGCCATTAAACTTTAGCAGCAACAAAGGGAAAATTATTTTTAAATAAAATAAAAAAATATCGTATGTTGAATATAATTACAAAACCATAAAACCAAACACAATACGTATTTTAAAGATTTACGAACTGCTTAAGCAAGGTGGTAAGTGTAGAATATCTAAAAATACTGCTTAGTTACCAGGAATCGAACCCAGTTCGGCCGCTTGAGAGGCAAGCATCTACTTTGTGTTATTATTATTGTTTTGAAGAATTTACTTTTGTTCATAAACTAATTTTGACAACATATCTTCATTATTAAAGGAATAAATTTTGCATAATATGAAGAAATCATGTAATACTAATTTAAAATATTTTCAGATAAAACTTCGAAGAGATAACAAAGATGTTTTGTATTTACGTTACAATGTATTATAAGTACTGATTTACGTGATAGCAATGCCTTTGTTAGTTCTGAAGGATTTTCTTAAAAATTGGGTACTTTTATTTGTCGCGATAACGCATTGACTGATTTTAAATGGGTACTTGAAATTCAATGCCTTTGTAATTTAATAATTATCTTTCTCAATCTAAGATTTTAAGTATTTTATTTTGACGAAACTGATTTTATTTTGAGATTACATTACTATCTCCACACTTACGGCCAATCTACAGCAACAATTACTCTTTGATTGAAATTAAACTAAAATAAAAGGAATATTAATTTGAAGCATTTAAAATACCAATTCAATTGCTGCTGTACTAATTTGGCAACTAATATCAAAATTGAATCAGATTTGTAACAGTTTTCTAACAGGTGTGATTCTAAATTGAACTTAAACTACAACAGTAAATTTTGCTCTCTTTCTATTTATGCCAAGTTTGGCAAAGATTTGTAGTGATAATATCCAACATTTAACATTAATAGATGAAGATCTACTTCAAGACCAAAGAAGAGAGAGGAAGAGACAGATGTTGCATATTATTAACATAAAAAAGTGTAGAAGTACTTACATTAGAGTCTGTCAGGTTGAACCTGAGTTTGAGTTTTTTTATGCCTGAAATACCAGTCGGACCTCCTAGAGCAATTTGTGCGGAGCCTCCAACATCAATTCCTTTTGCCAAAAGACTAGAACATGATATTTAGTGAGCTGTTGGAGAAAAAATTAACAGGGTACTTACTTCATACTTCCGCTGCCATACAATGGAACAAAAACTGCAAGGGCATCGAGTTTGTAGTAAGGAATTACAAGTTGAATTTTGTCGAAGTGAATGGTGAACCTTGCTGAGGGTGGAAGAATTGAAATCTTCAAATCTGTGGCAACAAACTTCGAAAATCCAATAAGCAAAATATCTTCGCTTTCGAAATCGATCCTAAAATTACAATAATCCCCATGAAGGTTCAGGAGTGGATTTGCTTTAGCCACTTCTTACCTCGCCAAATCGTTACCAACGCTAATTTGAATCTTTGGAATAGAAAGAGGGTCCTTTTCAGCCAGAGCTAGAGATAAATTCTGCAGAGTTTCATTTAGTGTACCTTCATAGATGTAGAATTGAGGATTTCCATTCATGCCTTCTGCAAATTATTTTATTTGGTTAATAAAATATCAGTAAAACGAAAACAAATTGTAATTGAAACTCAATAGCTCATAGCATATTGGTGTAATTACGTTAAAAATTATTGCATCATAACCAATATTGCTACTGAAAAAGGTGAGCAATTTTGCTTCACTTCTTTTTAAAACCTTAAATGTATTTTTTTTACCTGGAACTTTTATTTCGATGTCGGCAGAGGCGCCGGCGAAAATCGCCAAAGCGGCCAAGATTGTTGTTGTGAGGCGCAACATCATCTAAAAGCAAAAATATGGAAGAAAACAATAAAATTAGAAAATCAATACTGAGTAAAACGTACCGTTAAAGGTGTTCACCACAACTGCAATGAGAACAGTCGGTGGCCGGTTTTTGTAAGTTAGCGTTTTCAAGTGGCCTAAAACGTAATTGTTAATAGAGATGATCAGATAAATTCAATAGCGATTTTATCAAACCTACTGTTGACGATAAGAGGTCTGATAGCGAAAAGGCCATTGTTTTTTATTTCAAATTCTAAAACTCAATATAGTTAATGAACTTGTCGGACTTGTTATCTGCAGGGCGAAAGTCAAACGTGGTTAAAAATAATACCTAGCTGCGCATTTTATAACAATATTCGTACATGTAGTATGTATTTTTCCATCGCATTACCGATCCTATGTTGTACTACGCCAAGATGAAAGTATTTTGTTGGTGAATTGTCGAGTAAGGAGCGTGAATAATGAAAGTAGAGAAGAAATGCGACTCATAGTACTTTATTAAACAGCATTTATACATAAATACATTGACAGTTAGCTACCATTTTAAAGAGTATACTTGTTTTCATTGTTATAATAAGAAAAAAATTTCAAACGAGTATGACTTTCAGTAAATGGTAGTATATTAATCTGATAAGATGATCTTTGATAGGACCACAGTAACAATGCTCCATTGACAGAATAATCCTTAATTATGTCTATGTTAGCACATTCACAGTGATATTTAGTTTTTACTACATCGCAGTTCTTTATTTGAGTCTACTTTACCATTGCTCAGGTGTCGCCCTATCGAATTGATCTGTCATTCACTCATGTATCTCGCATTTTCGTTATTGACCGCTGATGTTTTGCATGACTCATGCAAATAGCTTTATTCACTGCTTAAACATTTCTTAAAATCCTAAAAAGTATTCGGTATATGTAATGAATGATTTATCTAAATATTGTAAATAAATTTCTTCTCTCACCTCAAAGAAGTGATTACACCGTAATTTAAAATGCAAATAATGTTTGTTAGAACTACTAGGGCTCTTTCTTTTTACAAATGTTAGCTAAAGAATATTACTCGAAGCTGATTTTTTAACTATATTGATACGTAAATGTCATTTACATTTTATTTTTGAACGTATCTGCAAAAATTTCTTAAAGCTTGGAAAACGAAAATAGATGTACAGCACATATCTATGCAATTTAACCTTGTAAGATATTATTATTGTTTAGTAGGGATTTTTATGTCTGTCTCTCGCTTGCTCTCCGTAGGTCGACGACATAAAAAGAAAGTTGGCGGGCAAACTGTGACCGCTCCCAAATTTAGAGCTGTTACAATATTTATTTTTAAACACAGCCATCGACATCGAACAAAAATGAACTACAGATTATAACAACATTTTTGACAAAAATGGTGCAAATAAAAGTTAAATCTGCAGCGGACAGTAAATTTCATTTTATAAGAAATTACACTGTTTATAGATATTAGCGATAAATTCTGGTTTAAAGCATTTTTTTGATTTAAGTGCGGTAATGAAGCTCTTAACAATACTAAAATTAATTTGGTTAATAGTCGATAACAACACCGAGGAAGATAACGGATTATACGTTTTATTCGACATACCATAAAGGTTGTTTCTTTCTGAATTATTTTTTTACAGTTTTAGAACTTTATTAAAGATGCTAGCTAACCTGTCGAAACATCTCTGATATGAGACTATGAGAGATGGAAAGATAATAAGTTATGATAAAGGTAGTTTAAGTTTTGTGATTCAACAGACTCACACGATTCATTAATTCCATACAACTTAGAAAAATTGTTATAGCATAAAAACTACTCTACGACAAGGGCGCCAAATTGTTACAACACGAAATGCTCTTTACGACAAAGCATCAGTTTGTTGAATTACAAAATCGGGAAATTCTCGGATCGATTGCCATAATCCCCTTACGATGGGCTGTAACAAAGGTTGCCAGTTCACTGAGAAAGAGAAGGGGGAGTCTTTACGACCTTAGATTAGGGCTACGATCTGGTAAACGAAATATATATGTTAATTGTTAAGCGCCACCACTTTACTTACTAAATCGGAAAAACAATACAGGTGAGCTCACTCAGAAAGTGGAAGAAATGACCTACCTTTTTACTTCTACCTTCGCAATGCTTGTGCGGCGAACACCAACAGCTGAGTCAAAGTTACCTTGAATTACATTCGTTTCCAGCCGTCTGAATTCTTGTAAATTGGAAAAATACACATACAAACATCATCAATCTATTGATGAAAAACAAAAATAATTAAAATTAACTATATTAATGTAGAAAAATATGTAAGAGACAATAAACATCAAAAGAATTACTCGTTACAGTTAGAAACACTTAAAGAAGGTTAGTGGGGTTAATTGCGTAACGTTTAAACTAAACACAGGCGATAAAAATGACACCAAACGACATAACTACATCCAAAACAACTTTAAGTTTACACAGAAAAACTACTTTACAACAATCAAAATTGACAACAAATACTCAAATATGACAAAACGTGAGTAATTACTTGATCTCACAACGTAAAACTACATACAGACATTAAACCTTGACGGTAAATACTAAAAATTAACTTCAAGGTGGTAATTCCTATTCAAAATCGTACTATTTACATAAACGACGGCGCTGCGCGTCATGGCGACTCTATCAAAACACTTCACTGTATATTTATGCTCATTATAATTCATATAAACTGACACAATGCCTTTTGAGAAGAGATTCAGCTGCTCTAGTGACGTTGTTCAACCAAAATGCAGGTCGCGCTATGTACGAGCCCTGACCACTATATATTCGGCCATTTCAATAATCTTACTCTAATAACGTTAAAACAGGATTTTATGAGTGCACGGAGAACAATTAAGGCACCGCATTTGCTTTTCCGTTAAAAAGATGATTACATATCTTCTAAATTTTTTAGATTTTTATTTTTGAAAATCTGAACAACGTTAACAAACTTATAAGCCCCCACAAAACATTTTTATTATTAAATCACGAACTTTTTTGGGGGTTGCTACACCTCGCGTCAATATTCGCCAAAATAATCTGAAATTGCATCTGTAAACAAGCTGCTGCCAAGCGAATTAATTGAACACAACAAACTATCGCTTGTTTTTCTGTTAAGTCAACGTAACTTGATTAATATACAGATTTAATAACAATTTGGATCCAGCAGCAGCGTTGGCGGAATATTTAGTTGTTGATAGTGATTGTTAAACTTCTAATTTGCTGAACTTGTTAAAGTTTATAAAAATCAAAACATTAAGGATTTCGAAGATTTCTTATCATGTTTTAACGAAAAGAAAATGTTGTACCTTAATTGTTTTTTGTTCAATCATAAAACTCTGTTTTTACGTGAAGGAAATAAATTATTGGAATGGCCGAATATATAGTGGTTAGGGCTCGTAATAGTTGATATTGTTTTAAGATTCAAAATGTTAGGCCACGTTATACATTCAATTGATTGTGTGTCATTAAATTGGGAATAGTAATAGGCCTTTCCCACGTTATTACATGCATATGTGTGTCCAATATTAAAATGCACATCAAGAGTAAGAGGATTACTTAAACAGCCAGACATACAGGTTCGATTAAATTAGAGAAAATATGCAGTAGCCTGAGAGTTACCCTTGTGCACAATCTTCTTTTTCTTTCTATGTCATGTCCTCTCAAAACGTTGGCTGCCATTAGGACGACTTGTATTTAGTTTATTGTTGTTCTAAACACTGTGCTGGTATTGACCCTATACCAATCACGCACGTTTTTTTAGCGATGATGTTTTCTTCGGCCTGGAGCTCGCTTCCTTTTATTTTACCGTCCACGATATTTTGCAGTAGTCGATATTTGTAGCTGCTCATTATATTCCCAAAATCCCTTTAGTTTTCTTCTCTCAATGATGCATACAATTTCAGCATTTTTATTTAATCTCTCGAGTACTTCTACGTTGCGTACCCTGTTTACTCATGATACTGTTAGGATTCTTCTAGAGCACTATATTTCGTAGATATCCAGTTTCTTGATGTCACTGTTGTTCAAAGTTCAAGCTTCCAATTCCTATAACAAGGTTGAAAGTAGACAAATTCGTAAAGGCAGTCTAAGATCTCTGCTGCTAGGTTTGTCCAGGTAGCTAGCTCAGTGAACATGATATTTCTTTAATACCTTAGTTCGTACATAGGTAGTGTGAATATTTACCAAAACAAAAAGCTGGCTTTCCCTGTGTAGTGTTCCAGAGCTGACACTAACCTAAACCAATCCACAAGAAAGGCTAATTGTTTATACAATCTATGAACCTCAAAACACATATAAAAACAGAAAGAAAATTAAAAGAAAACGAGTATTGACTCCTAAAATAACTTACGTGCATAGACTCGCATATACGTTACAAACATACATGAAGCAATAACAAATAGGGTTAAAATGATTGCGTTAAAGAAACACCAATGTCAAAAATGTCCTAAAAGACGGCTCTGCCCTGAAGCCGATCTTGGTCGCGCTTACATGTACAAAACCCGGGATCGATTTGCACACATAAAGACATTATTATAGAGTTAAAACTGCAAACAATTCCGGTATCAAAATTACCTGGAACTTTGGATGCTGTGTACCCTTGAATTGGGCACGTCTTAGATTGAGTCATTGACCCCGACCGCTACGGTACAACGCGTGAAAATTACCAACGAATGCTGTGGGAGAAAATCCCTGTGCTTGCTCTGAAGACGCTTTTTAGTCGGCTTATGTCACACTGAACTAACGCATCTTTGAAAATTGTGTACTTAATCTCACACCAGGAAATAGAGTTTCTTGGAAATGCAAACGCTGTCTTAATGCACGCAAAACTTGTAGGCAGCAATTATTTGCTGCAGGTTTCTCGTCGCTTCTATTTAATTCGCCTTTGGACGATTTTCATACAATACACTTTTTAAGTCGTTCGTCAGCGTGCGCCCTCAGGCCAAGCACACAACGACTAAATCTAGACTAGAAAATGGCAGCGTAAGTTGCTTGGATCATTGATTCGTCTCGCAAACAGGCTTAGACGCACGTCATCGCTGCACAGAGCACAGCGCCAAAATATACGGCAGTAGTGGTGGCTCAGTACTAAGAGTGTCAGACTAGTTACAACAAGTGATCAGTGGACCCGGGTTCAAATCCCGGGATAGACATTACTGTACGTAGAAAAAGCGTACGAAAGTACGCCTGATGACGGGAGTAGATCAAGAACTCCCGAAACGTTGTGTAAAAAGCACTCAGTGGAAAAAGTCCGCTAAACAACTCATAACAGACCATTGTCTAATATAACAATCCAAATAACACATAAGGATACAATATACAGCAAATAAAAACGGCAATGGAAAATAATAGAGGAAGAAAGGTATTTCAAGCAAAAATGCAATGGCAAGAAGCAAAATATGTAAACTGTGTAAACTTCCCCAATTTTACTACTACTACGTTTTTGTATTTTAATAGACAGCATCCCGCTACCCTTTTGCCGTTACCACCTTTATCCCCGAGGCCAAGGACATCTGCGCTCGCTGCATCTACTGGGAGGCCACGGACGTACCTCCTCCCGGCCTTCAGGGGAGGCTGGAAGGAAGAAAATGATAGATTTTTTTTATTTGAACATCTAGGCAGCGTCGGATTGGCAAAATTTGGCCTACCGGGCAAAGGATGCATGTGGTCTCCACATGTAAAAATAAGAGGAAGGGGGGGGGGGGGGGCAAGAAAAAATATTAATTATAATAATTTTAAAATTTAAATATGAAACAAGGTTACAAAAAATTAAATAGGTAGGAGTTAGGTAATTATTATATTCTTACGAGTATAAACTTTGAAATTCAAACAAATAACGAAAAAATATTCTTTATCTATTATGATTTATTAACTTTGAGTTTGGAACAATTATAACGAAAAAATATAAATAATTATGATCACAAGCTTTGACCTTATAGGAGCTTTTACACTCTATTTCATTATAACAATTATACTTAATAATATGGATCACATCAATAATTTTGATTTTAAAGAGATTGATTTATTTGGCAACTTGTCAACGATTTCGTCAAAATTCAAGCTTTGAAGTAGATCACACTCCACATTCCAAATTAGAAAACATTCTAACCTTTCTTGTGATAAAGAAGCTCTTAGCCTGTTTTGATTATTTTCACTTGAGAAAATACCTACGCGTTCACAGGCTACTTGGCTGAGTGATAATGTCAGTAAGTATTTGTAGGCTAAGTACAAATTGCTATATGTAATGTCGTGCAAATTATATTTGTGTAAAATTTTAAGGCAACAATTCATACAACCCGCACAATCACTTTTTGTCCCCTCACCAATGCAAATATTTTATTGAAAACTTTGATCTCCTTCACTGTAATTTTCGTTGTCATCACTATTAGTGTCGTGATCAGGGTCGTGATTGGTTCAGTCACAGTCACCATAGGCTGGAATTGTTCTTTTTGTAAAGTGAAATTTTTTTAGAGAAATGAGTAAATTTTTGTTTTATGATATCTTGTGGGATGTTTCCTAGCTTTGAAATTGCGACAAAAGCGAAATCAGGAATAGTTTCTCCGTTTAGTTGAGCAGTATGTTGAAAAGTGCTCGGATCAAAGAAACTGAAAGTTCTGTAAACCTCCTCATTTTTAGTGAATCGGTCTTACATGCTTTGCATTAATTGATTAACAATCACTTTATAAGTTTCCACTTCAAAATTTTCAATAGTAATATAACAAGGGCGAGACATACTTACCGATAATTTTGCACACGCCAAAGGTTGAGTGCTGGTTGCAATGAAAACTGTCCCGAGGGCAGTTTTCTAAGGGCAACCAGCACGATGACTCTTGGCACGGGCAAAATTATCTGTAAGTGTGCTGGCCGCGTTTATATTTTGAAGACTATTCAACTCACCCCCTTCATGTTAACTATTAACCAATCATAATTTAGTATTTTTGTTATTTGCACCAATGATCGTAAACTATACTGTCAATTTTCACTAGTGAAAATAATCGACAATTTTCACTAGTGGTATAGTGAATATTTTAAACAAATGTGATTTTTATTAGAAAAAGTCAATATTGGTGTTCTATTACTATAGAAATTACGTAGTTTGTTGGTAGATTTACTGAAAACTAATTTGAAAAAGTAGTTTGGTTCATTAAATAGTCCCTCGAATACCATTCTTAGTCAAAGTTAAGTAGAATATTTTTGCGGTGGTATTACTACTCATGTCCTTTGCGCTTAAGATTAATACTCGTGCTAGCGCACTCGTCCTAATCGCACCTAAGCCCAATTGACATTCGTGATACCACAGCAAAAATATTCGACGTAACTTTGACTACTCATGGTATTATAAGTGATTATTACACAAAAGCCGTATACGATTTATGATTTAAAATTGATCTAATAATGTCAAAAACCTCAAATTGCTTGTTTCTCACACTTCTATTTCTAATAATAACACCATTTACGAGGTCGATAGTCAGCACTAGGGAGCTTATCGCTTGATAATCATCCTAGGACGTTTATCAGGTAATTAGTTCGGGATTGGTCGATTTTCAAAAAATGCATGTTTCTCATTGGATGATATCAGTCATGTGGCAGTTGTGTATAATAATCATTTGAATACGCGTTCTCTGTAATTGAATCAAGGAATTTTGTGACTGACGCTGCGGGAATTCCACAACTACTAAGAAAATAATAGATGCATGATGCATGCATACACAAACAAAACTGGGACAATACTTTGACACAAAGTTTTTTTTTTTAAATTTTGTAAAAACATTTCTGCAGTTTCTTTTGTGTTTATGTTTTGAAAAAAATATGTGTGGCCTCCAAACAGGATTGGCCTACCGGGCATTTGCCCGGTTGCCCGGTGGGCCAGTCCGACACTGCATCTAGGAAAGAATACATTTGCAGATGTATCTTTACTAGGACTTTCTTGCTTGTTTTTGACCCAAGAGTACTCTGGTTAAGTATTATGCAATCAGTTCTAAAATTAAATAAAATCTGCACAAGAAAAAATATTCGGAAGGGAAAAAAATGGAAAATGCCTTACACTCATACAAATAAAATTATAAGAAGCATAAACCTTTAATTGTATATACTTTAGTATATTGGTAGTGATGTCCTCTTAATCTAAGTTATTATGTTGTAATTGTAGTTAATGTGACGTTGAAGCTTTATGTTAAGCTTATTAGTTTTAAATTTAAACTAGTTTATACAGAGAATTTCAAAATTGCACAAACAAATATAAGAGCGTTATTTTGCATAAAAAAATAAAAGAAAAGCTCTAATAAACGTATGTCCTAAAATGATTTATTTTAAAGATATCCTGGATCAAAGAGTGTAAAATAGCAATCCGTTTTTCAAACGTAGGTTGGTGTTTTGTTCCAACATAGTTTTTTGTTTACATAAAATATGTGGGCGTTGTTTTGTAATGCTTCCGGTATATTTATTCAATAATAGCATTAATTAATTTTGCCCAAATAAGTGGGTAGCCCTTATTTGATCCATGTTCGATTTATATTCACTTTGACTGATTCAAAGAATACCAAATAACAGAAATTACATTTATTCACCACTATTTACAGTTCAAGTATTAAGGATAAAAATAAATCAGTATGTAAATTATTTAGAATCATATGTACAAAATTAATATTTAATTATATCCCCCTTGCGGTTAGACCACCCAACTGGTAGGAGCGGGCTTGTCTTAAAACTGGTTGGCGGTCACTGGCATTCCTAGGGTATTTCCGCTAATGTTGGCAGTACTGTGGATTTAAACAAATGTCAACAAAAGTGTAATGAAGGCACGATGTTATCAGTTACTTTATTTAATGAAAGGAAATAAATGTTCAAGTACAACCTTGATATACTTTCTCTTGTTTCCCACTTGCGCGACTGAGGAATTTGGTTCCGTAATAACAGTGGGCGATGAAAGGCTATCTTTGGTTGATAATGGATGGACCGCGCGCGCCAAGGTCGCGTAAACACAACGCTCAAGGTAGGTTAATTATTGATTTGATGAAATTGCATATTATGCCGGAAAGTCCGGGCTACGTTTCTGCCAATTAAACGGCGTTCCAGGCGGCGCCGATTTCCAGGCACCGGCTTAGCAACAGCTAGTAAACTACGGGGTTTTCGGAATTTTAAATTGGCTGGGGTAACGTACCCTGATCTCCAGGTATACGTTGTTTTAAATTACGAACTTATGGATTTTTCGTGAATATGAACTGGCTAGTCTTGGCGCGCCCTGATTTCCAAGTATGCGTCGTTTTAAATTAAGAATTTATGAAGGTTCTTGAATATGAACTGGCTAGTCTTGGCGCGCCCTGATCTGCAGGTATGCGTCGTTTTAAATTACGACATTATGGGAAGTTGGTGATTATTTACCTAAAGTAAATTTATCCACAAGACGCATAATAACTTAATGGAACGGGTCGGATATATCGTTTGGGAATCTGAATCTAAATTTTATAGAAGAATTTTGGTATAATTCTCTTCCGAGAGCAGAGATCTCGGCAGCTGGGGCCAGCGGGCCAGGTCGGGGAATCGGGATAATTTCTCGGAATAATTCTCCGATTAATTAACCTCGAGTTCGGCGAACAATTTGGTTTTATACATGGTTGATCTCTCTCTCGGACATCAAGTAGGTAGGGAAAATGCGTACGGGACGATTTGTCGTACCGTTTACGCACCGCGACGATTTTCCGGCTGTGGGCACCATGGAGAGCAAGTAACGTAAAACGCAAAATTATAAATGCCTATAATATTTTATTATGACTAATTTCCATTTAGAATAGAAGCGAAACATTGCAGTTCTATATTGAAAAGTAGAAAAATAATAAGCATACGTTCCAAAATAAATAGTATTAATTTTTTTTTAGTAAATTTTATAATAACTGTTCGAAGTAATATCTTTTTTCTGAGTCACTCATAATAATTTTGACAGTTGTAAGTAAAACTTACAGATAATGAAAACCAAATACCAGCCTACTAAATCTAAAAGAAGCAAAAAAGAAATCACAAGTTTCACAGACGACACAGGAAACGTACTACACAACCTCAAAGATATCTTAAAATACATAAAGAAGTTGTACACTAATCTCTACACCTTTAAAACAAGGAAACCACCTCTTAGTCCTAGAGGTAAAAGAGCAGCCTTGACAAGACACTATACTGAGGTCGTACCAGCAATAAGTAAATACGAAATCAAGCTAGCTGTTAAACAGATGAAACGTAATTAAGCCGAGGGACCTGACGGTGTAGTAATAGAACTAGTACAAATGGCAGGGACAGACCTTCTATATCACTTGGAAACTCTGTTTAACCTTTGCCTGGATACAGGACATACACCCGAAACATGGAAAAATTCCAATGTAGTGTTAATATATAAAAAAAGGGGACAAAAGAAATATGAAGAATTACGGACCGATCTAGTTGTTATCACACATATATAAACTTTTATCGAAGGTTATAACAAACCGAATTCAAAACCGTCTGGACGCTTTTCAAACACCCGAGCAAACAGCATTTCGACAGGGTTACAGCACTATACGTAGATCACATTCACACAATACGAAAAGTGTTGAAAAATGCCCATGAATATAATCAGCCCCTATATTTAGCCTTTGCCGACTTTTAAAAGGCTTTCGACACTGTGGAGTACTGGGCAATAATCAATTCACTCAAAAGATGTAGAATTGATTATAGATACATGCAACTAATCCAAAATATATACAAAAATGTAACCCTCACTGTCCAGCACTGCCCAGATTTTTGCAAAAAACAAATCAAGTTCCGGTAAGAGGTAGAATTAGACAAGGAGATACCACCTTTCCCAAACTTTTCACAAATCTATTATAAGACGTCTTTAAAACCCTAAATTGGAATAAATTGGGAGTTAACATCAATGGGGAATACCTCTCTAATTTACGCTTTGTCGAAGATATCATATTATTAACAGATAATATGAAACACCTAAATAGAATTATACTAGACCTCGAGAAAGCAACGCAATCGGTTGGACTAAAACTGAACATCGACAAAACAAAAATTGTGTCAAATAAAGGAGATGCAACACCGAGCAAGACTGAGGACAAACGAATAGAGGTGGTTAATGAATATATTTATCTAGAACAAAAACTGACATTTGCAAGTGATCCCCAAGCAGCAGAAGTTGAAAGAAGGATACAATTAGCATGGGCGGCATATGGAATACTGAGGAATGTGTTCAAGACATCAACGTCTTCTCAACGCTTAAAATTTAAGGTATATAACCAGTGTGTCCTCCCAACTCTAACTTATGCCTCACAGACTTGATCCCTCACGGAAACTAGCATAAGGAAGATCAAAGTAACGCAGAGGGCAATGGAGCGATCGATATTGGGTATACGACTACAAGACAGAAAATCAAACGACTGGATAAGAAATATGACAAGAGTCGAAGACATAGCCCAACATATAGCAAGTCTAAAATGGCAGTGGGCGGGATACCTAATGAGAAGACAAGATAACAGATGGAGTAGGAAAGTGACCCAGAACTAGATGGCGAGACGACATCAGCAGCGTAGCAAGATCACATTGGATGCGATAGTTAGCAATCCTCTGATCGAACAGCATGAGAACAAGTTGACAAGGCATTTGTCCAGAGATGGAATGTTTAAATATGCTGGAAATAATGATGATGATGAAATCTAAACGTTTTAATAAAGAATTGCTGTCCTTAATTCTTTAATCAAGTATATATTTTAAATGAATTATTTTAGGACATATGTTTATTAGAGTTTTCTCTTATTTTTGATGCAGAATACGCCCTTATATTTGTTCCGTGGAATTTTGAAACACCCTGCATATGTACACAGCTGTGTTGGCAAAATTGAATTCAAATAAACTGAGTAAAAACAAAAGTTGTACAATTTTTTCGCAATGCCTTTTAATAGCACAAATTTATCCAGCCGTGAATTTGAAGCGAAAGCGGGTCACGGAAGCTAAAAATTTGCATCTATGAAGTTCGTTGCATTATAAATCGAAATTTTCGCGCTATAGGCCTATGCGTCCAAATTATGGTACACTTCAGTTCGTGTAGTAACCGTTGACTAGCACCAAGATAAATGCTTCAGTGCTCCCTCGCACGATTATCGTCAAATCTGACAACTACTATAAAAATACTAAAAGACACTGTAACTGTAACGCCGCGTTGTATTTTTTGGCGTGTCTCTACTCTATTACGTTCTTTATAATTTTGTCGTACGCATCTTTAACTTCTTAGTACACCACTCGCATCTTCATTTTCCGAGCGTTGTAGTCAGGGAAATTTCGAATTTCCAATGCGCGCACCTTGCGATAAGCACGCAGGTCGCCACATTTTGGAAGACGGGTCTCTTTTCTCCGTTGAGAACTCGATCCGAGAGGTTGTCTTTGGGAATTTCCCGTCGTGGCCCACAGGGATCTGTTTCCACGTGAATTCTGACCTCGAGTAGGCTGTGCATTTGGCGATGGTAGGCTATTTTCGCCTTGAATCACTCATAAACTTCGGCCCATTATCTATCTTTCGGTAAGCACAGGTGGTTCGTTAAGGTTCTGTACTAATTGAATTGGGAATTACGCTTTTATGCTACACCATTATGCTGTATAATGCATCTTGCACGCTCCTGTACAACGCTTCTAGAAGATGGACCCGCGAAACATTTTCCATACGTTGATTTTTTTTCTGCACTGGATGTATACCACCGGCGTCTAAGAGCTGCAGATTATAACTTGCCAGGCGAGTTCCACCTGGTGAAAATCTGTGTTGAAGCTTTCCAGATAGCCAAGCAGTAAGTACAAGCTGTTTTTTGCTAACTATCAGTGGACTTGCTTGTTGACTGAAGAGAAAGTTTGGCTTGCGATAAATTATGCGATGATCTATAAACTAAGTCCTTTGGTTAGAATCACGCCCGGATAAAGTAACCTATTAGCTTATCTTATCCGTCCAACTAGCGATTTTAAATAAGGAACTACTGAAATCACGTACAGAGCGTGAACAGGTTGCGGTGCAGTTTTTGTTCGACTTCTATTGCAAGGTATTTAAATTTTATTATATATTTATTTTACAGGGAGTTTATTATAACGCGCAATTTGTGTAAATGCGTTTATTTTAAAATGCAATATGGAAACGTTACTGAGTATTGTACGGGGGAAAGAATTCTGTTGATCAAATAGTATAACGACTTCAGTTTGCAGCAAGTATTTGGGTTATTACATGCCCTGTTGTTCTTTCTTTTTCAATAAAATTACGGTTCATATATTTCATTTTAAAATAAACTCATTTACACATGGCGTGGTGTACCCATAGAAACCACTAGTAACAATCAGGTCCTTATAGAAACGGAAATGCCACATTGCGCGTTATAAGGGCGGGATGATAATTAGTTAGCCTCCATATATTTTAAATACATAAATATAAATGTATATTCAAAAATATCAACTTCTATCTATGTATTGGCAATACTGAAAATATAAAGTCCATCTGTGAAATAGTTTGTTGTTAGCAGTTGTTTAAAGAAAACGTGTGTTGTATTTTTTTAACAATGGAAAATAGGTACTGAAAATTGTGCGGTTTTTAGTTGTTGCATATAAAAGTCTTAAAAGGTGCAAACATTTTTGAATAGACGAAAACTGTGCTTCCTGAATGTGCTCTATCATATACGATTGAAAAAAATTAGATGGTTAAATTTAATAGAATTGCACCACCGTCCAATGCGAGCACTGCTCTGAACGCCAAAGAAGTGTCACTACAACAAAAATGGTTACCAAAATCCTCGGTATGGTGTTGAAAGTCAAATGACTGAAATTGAGTGAAATAGCTAATGTAGTGAACATCTCAAAAGAGCTGGTGTGCGATATTTTAACCCAAGAGTTGGGCACGAAAAAGCTGTCCTCATGATGGGTGCCGCGTTTGCTTACATTTGATCAAAAACATGTTCGAAGGCAACTTTGACAAGAGTGTCTGGACCATTTTAAGAAGAATGCAACTGATTTTATGCATGATTTGCTACTACTGATCAAATTTATATCAGACAAACCAAATTTAAATTAAAGCAATGAGCAGAACCTAGTTTTTCGGCCCAGAGAAAGCAATTACCCTAAAATCAGCTGGCATGGTGATGGCATGGGTTTTTTTTGCGATGCAAAAAGGATTTTGATGATCGATTAATTTCCACAGGAATAAACGATAAGTAGTGAATGCTCTGTTAACATTTTGGACCAATTGCTTCAAAATATTCAACAAAAAGTTGCCAGGTGTAGCGCATTAAAAATTATTTTTTACCAGGAAAATGCACGTTCTCACACTGGAGATACTGCAATGGTAAAGCTATCGAATTTAAGCACGATTTGCTTCCGCATCCACCTTATTCACTCTATTTGGCTCCCTCGGACTTCGGCTTATTCCCTACGCTCAAAATTTTTCTCTGTGGATAAAAATTGTCATCTGTTGAAAAGGCCAATGCCACTGTTGGCACCCATTTTGCAGACCTTGAGTAAAGCACCTTTTGTCATGGGATCAAAGCCATAGAACATCGCTGGACAAAATGTATTGAGCGTCTAAAAGGCTATGTTACAAAATAAAAATAATTTTGAAAACATAAAACCAGTCTTTCATTGGTAGGCTAACCAATTATCATCCCACCCTCGTAATAAATTCACTGTATACTAGGTGACCCGGCAAACGTTTTTCTGCTCAAAAATAATTTGCTTCTGTACACTCATATCGATTTTTAGGCTTATTTACCTATTTCACCCTCTAAGGGGTTGATTTTCGGAAAATCACGATATACTTGTTTGCTTATTTGTTTTTAGGAGTACTCCTACGAAGTTTCAAGTCGAAATATCTATTTAATATTATTTTTCCATACAAAATTGGAACCCCATTTTACCTCTTTGGGGGTCAATTTCGAAATATCCTTCCTTATTCTTCGTCTACATCATAAAGGGAACCTCTGTGCAAATATTCAGCTTTCTAGGTCCAAGGGTTTGGGCTGGGCGTTGATGAGTCAGTGAGTGAGTCAAGACTTTTTTTATATATTGCTACGAACAAAGCAGTTTGTACCTTTAATTGTACTTTTCATTCTTTAAAAGCTCAATCACTATAAAACCTACCTTGTTGTAGATATCTTTTTGCATGTAATAATTAACTCGGCTAGCTCTAATTATCTTTTTCTGCAGGGTAACTGTTGCTTAGTGTTTACTCAGACACTGCAGTTTATTTCAAAGTATCTTTACTATTCTGAATTATTTTGGAAAGGTAGTATTTATGTTATATTAAAAGTTTAATCATAACATTTGAATGAGAGTTTGTTGATTTAATTATTTATTTAGTCAATTTACAAGTAATTGTTCATGTTCAATAAAGTTACTGATGTTTTAACAATTTAAACAAATTTTTGTTATTGACACTTCCAAAATTAATTATAATTATTAAACTTCAGGTTTACAAATTAATCAATTAATAAATCTAATCTAAATTAAATGCATTTTAAAATCCCTCTATAGGCCTTTTTAAACTCCTTTTATTTATATTTCGTCGCTCATTATTCTGAGAATTGAATTTCAATTTGACTCACTTTGCTTTGTCTCTGTAGTGCCGTGTCTGCAATCTTTTGTGTCTTGAAATACCCCCTGGACTGCACCTTATTCTGATACTGCTGTGACAACCTTTTCCAAATGTATCGACAGTAATCCGCTTGGTTGAGATCACATGATCTTGGTAGCCATAAATTCAGAAAATGTCTGCTTAAAATTGAGATGATGTCGTTTTGACATCTGTGTCAATAGTTGTCATGACAATACTTTTGTTTTCCACAGATACAATACAATCCCATTATTTAAGCAATTAGATTTCGTTTACTTTTTGTTGTTGACTAGATTTGTTAAAATTATATAAGAATTTAAAGTATACCCTTAACTTTATAATAACCCCATACTGTTACTGTTACTGCTATTTCTTGTTTATCTGTTCATTTAACCCTTCTTGAACGTGAGAGTTATTTTGTTTAGAATTGTAAAGTAAAAGACATTGAAGGTAGATGGTCAAGTGCTTTGTTAGCTAGACCTGCTTTGTTAGCTAGACCTGCTTTCTTTGTTGTGAATAACGACTGGCGCTCTATTGTGTCTTAATTAATATATGTATTTTTTAATCTTAAGAACCGCCGCCTGGTCCTTATTCACGCCATATTCTGCCGAGGGTTTGAGCTAGCCAAGGCTGTGTTCAAAAATCGTTTAGTCGTGCTGCAACACTAAGCTAACTTCAGAAAAATAAAAGCTTTAATTTTCAGTTTTCTTTAAAAATCTGTAAAAAATCATCACCGCGCCATAAAGAAATTACAGTGAGTTATGGGCTCTGATTCTGTGGAGAACCTACCCAAAACTGCAGAGTCATGTTGTACGAGCTTCTCTCCAGGTGTGGAAATCCGCAATCGCATAGGGAACATGTGTATCAAAGAGGAAAATATCAAGGTAAAAGGAGGCCTGAAATATTCAATGTAATATCAAGCAATGTAGGTACAAAGCTAAACCCAGACTGACATACCCGAGTTGGAAGCACATCTACAGGTAAATTTTACTTCTAAAATATCTTTGAATCCTAGCATAACAAGATGAATTTCGGCAACTGCATACACCGCACATTAATGCTGAGAAAAACTTTACGAATCCAAATATCGTAAACCTTTGGAAAATTCAGCACACCCACAGTACCAGCAACAACCTATTTATCAATCACCCCAAAACCCAATAACATTTCTCTAGGTCACAGATTTTTAAAATCTACACGAAAATAGAACAGGAAGTTAACTTAATACACACCAACGAAAAAGTGACGACCTAACCCTTATGATACTAAACGAATATAACTGAGCTTAAGACAATTTCTGAATATTAAATTAATTATAATTTGCCCACAATTTACACGTAACACGACTTTAAATAACGGTTTTAGAAGAAAGTCATTACTTGTAATACAAATATTTGTCATTGAAGATGATCTTTCTCTGACTGGTACAAAAATCGGTAAAGGGCTTTACACGGAACTATCCTAGCAAGTGGCAGTGCCTGGCAGTGCTGGATTCATTACTACATTTTCGAATCAAAACGCCAATCTCAACAGTGGAAACAACATGGCAGTCCTCCACCAAAGAAGGCGAAGCCGTTTTCATCGGCCGGGGAAAGTAATGGCTAAGATTTTTTGGGATTCGAAGGGGACATTTCTCGTCAACTATCTCACAAAGGGCCAAACCATCAACGGAGCTACACTTTTGGACCAACTAAAAACAGCAATTGCTGAAAAAAGACCCGGAATGGTTCGAAAAAAGATGCTCTTTTGTCATGATAATGCCCCTTCCCATTCCAATCGCATTGCTAGTGAGAAATTGGATCAACTTCGCTTCCAGGTTATCCCCC
The DNA here is from genome assembly GCA_940337035.1 of Agriotes lineatus. Lineage (NCBI taxonomy): Eukaryota > Metazoa > Arthropoda > Insecta > Coleoptera > Elateridae > Agriotes > Agriotes lineatus. The sequence continues at coordinate 18,498,935 of OW679198.1, read as the reverse complement.
ACCCACCTTACTCGCCAGATCTTGCTCCGAGTGACTTTCACCTATTCCCGAAGCTCAAACTCTTCCTTGTCGAAAAGAAGTTTAAGACGGACGAAGAAGTAATTGCTGCAACGGAGCAATATTTTGACAGCTTTGAAGAAGATCACTACAAAACAGGCACAATGGCATTTCAGCGTTGCTGGTCCAAGTGTGTTGATGTGCGAGGAGAATATGTTGAAAAATAAAAAAAAATAATGCTCTAACTCATGTCTTTCATGTCGAGTCTCACGTCCCGTCAAATCATCCTCGTAATATACCTTAGTACAAAGTTCCTCCAGTAAGACGCTATAGGGCATTAAAGTTAATTTTTTTACTTCCCTCGTCTAAAAGACGTATGTTTTTAAGTATAAATAAGCAAGTCCTCTGTTCGAATTCCGTGAGCGCCGGATTTTTTCCGCAGCCTTGGCGATTGGAATCGGGCTTGGTGAGACCATTCGCAGTTGGGCACCAAATTAACTGTGCTCTACTCAGAACTACATACCTAAGAGATAGAGTAACAAGGTCAAAACATCACCAAAATACGCACCTCACGCAAGCACAAAAGGCACGCCCAACTTTGTAACCCTAATCCAAGGCAAGTTGAGCATTGTACCGCCAGGCGTAAGCGTATAAAGCACAAGCCTCTACACCGCAAGGTAAAATGAGGTTACTGACCATACAAACATATTGAAATGGTTTTAAGCTCACAATTTGGCTTTGTTTGCAGTGCGAAATATTTAACCAAGTCAATGAAGCACAGTTAGGAGAATTTTATGTAATTGCAATTTAAACAGTAATAAAAGTATTAAATGCATTGGTAATGAGATGCAAGAAGCAGTAATTAGACGGATAAAGGCACGCATAGGCAAAGCATATTTTAGAGGGTTTAAATTTGAAGTTTGGGTAAGGTAATATAATTAATGATATGTTTGTGTATATTTAAAACCAGACCAAACGAAATTAATTGACACAAAAGGTTTGTTATGTGCATACTAAATGAGCATAGATATTAATAAAAGTAAGGCCAGTGAAAAGGCAAGCAATCTGAAAGGTAGATGAAAGCAAGATAGGGATAAAATAGAAATTGCAAAGAGCAATTCAGAATTAGGCAACGGAAGAGAAGAAAAGCAAGTGACGTGTAAAAATTGTGAACTCGAATAACAGTGCATTAATAAAAACAAAGTGCAAAAGCAGAGCAGTGATTTATAAAACATGTGTGTGTGTAACGAGAAAGAAATGTTTTGCTATAAACAGTAAAGACAATTTTTAGATTTAAGAAAATGTTAATATTAAGAATCATGTAATCAAACTGTACTCCGTTTATGTGTATTTGTTATCAAAATTAATTTTCATTTAACATTAGAAGATCACGGTATCATAGCAACGTGATGCTTTTTTGTTGAATAATAAGAGAACAATTGAAATAAATTAGAAATTGTTGCCCCAAAATTTGTGCTCCCTTAAATTAATGTTTTATAATAAATAAAAGTGTTGTGCCCAGATAAAAAGGATATTGTTTTATTGTGTAAGTGACCAGGAAGCAGTGGGAGTATTTGCAGCAGTTTCTGCATCATAAAATTTATAATTTCTCCAACTCATCTGCGACTGAAGAACGGCAACGAGCACCTGAAGACTTCAAGCACCGATTCCGGCCTATTTAACACTGCAACAGGTCAGCGGGGTCTGCAACAGCATCAGGAACAACATTTTCTGCCAAGGAAAGCGTCTCCAATGGCGTCACCTGCGGTCAGCTTCGGCTCAAGTTCGGAGAGAAGTTACGAGGTAGGATTTCGATTATTATTCAAGTGTTGCTGTTCTAGAAAGCTGTTGAGCTCTAAGAACAAACCCTGCAGAAGAAGTACATCGCATTTCCAAGCGTCCAGCTATGCCCCAATTTTTATAATCTGCATAGCGTCATCAGAAGTCGCGGTTTTGCAAGAATTTTCAAGCCACCAGAACAAGTGATTGTTGGCGTCTGTCTACCTCACACCTATAAACAAATTTGTGGCGGTTTGTTGCCAAACGCGATAATTAAATCAATTTACCTGAGCGTTCCTTGCTTCATCTCACTATTTTAAACATTCAAATTAACGTTAATTGCACTGGCAAAAATTCTGTGTGAAGCTGTCAGATTGAGGTTACGAATAATACGTAGCTAGAGTCGCGCATATGAACTACTAATTTATGAATATACTAAAATTCTGAACCTAACCTGAGATTAAGCAGCTTTGTGTTTTGCCGAGAGCTAGTCTAGATATTATTGCAGTTCAATAAAATATAAAGAGGGGCAATTAACCATTTTATTTGAACATTAATTGATGCATTTCATTTTTAATGAGCCTAAAATTACTGACAGGCAAAGGTAGCACAATATAAAATAACCTGAGAATTGTGTGGGGTTTGCCCTATTTTAACTTATTAAATTTTGTTCAAACTAAACAAACAGGCAGTTCATCGCATTTTTTATAGGCGCCTAAACGTGGACCATTTGCAATATATACAATTTTCTTTATTTATTGGAATTATTGTAACCTAGTGATATGTAACTAAGTTACATGTACCGTGTGTTCAGAAAGAAATTACATAAGGGTTGACCATGGAAAAGTAATGTCTACAGCAAGTTTTAGAATTTCCAATCACAACATCAGCTTATAATTTTTAGGTTAGGTTTGGCGCTGGCTTGTAATAAGTAAATAAGTTCCTTAAATCATTTATATTCTGATTAGTACCTAATTCAATGAGTTAACCGTGATTGTGTAAGCTGATTATATATTCATTGGCTAACGTTTAGAGTAGATGCAGTCGTTTTTAGCGAAAGCGCCAGTAGCATCCAGTACCTGACCCCTGACCTGCAGTTGTGTTCATGGAGGTTAAGTTGCATTGTAAATAAACCAATTTTTGAAGAAATTAGCTTTTTATTTCAATTTAGTAGTAGTAACAACTAAACCACTAAACTGTTAAACAAATCATAACAAGTAGGTAATCATTGAAATTGGAAAATATAATTTCTCTACGATCGTGTTAAAATGACAACTTTGTGCACAGTTTCTACTGTCAAAAGTGACGTTTGTAGCACTCTTAATATTAGCGTTCGAATTACGTCTTTTTTGCACGTTGCCATTGGTGGCGTGTTTGAATACTATATTAAATCACGCTCTGTCGTAAATTTGAATGGCAACATATCTTAGAGTATCTAACACAATGTGACGGAAAAAGTGTCACCCAACTAAGTTTTTATATTTCTGTTACGATTCTAGACAACATAGCTTATGATACACGTGTATAAGTGCCAATAAAGCACTCTCCCATTTGCGTCGTGTTCTTAAACTCGTCGCACGTGCTTTAAAGGCGTACTTATACACTAGTATCATAATATACTATTATTTCACAGATACAGACAAATAAACAAAAATTGGCAAACCTGTTCAAAATGGTCACCGTTTTCTTGATGAAATGAAGATACAAATTTACTCATGTTTTCATACTATTAAAAGCACATACAGGGTGTAGAAATGCTTTACGCACCATAGGGATTTCAATGGTAATTTCTTCATATTAAAATATTTGCTTCCCTAATTATTTTAGAGCAAACTTGTATTGAAGTTTTTTGTAGAGAAAAAAATTCTGTGTCCATTTATGCCAGCATTTGTCATTTTACATTTCGGAAAACCGAAAATTTAAAGAAAAAATTACCATTTTTAGACAAATCAGTGGTGCCTTGAAATTACTAAATCATCTCTCTGTTTATTTGTTTGCATCTGTCAAATATATATATAATGTATATAATAATTAGGGAAGCAAATATTTTCATATGAAGAAATTACCATTGAAATCCCTATGGTGCGTAAAGCATTTCTACACCCTGTATAATAATAATAATAATTTATTTAGTTTTGTTGCTACATAGAATGTAGATGAAAACAAGTCACAAAACCAAGCATTACAAAAAAATACATTTTTTACATATATTAAAAACTTACATTACATATTAAAACTTACAATCTAAAAATTCCTGTACTGAATAAAAAGCATTTGAGGAGTTATATTACACACCGTTTAATAATTCTGTTTTGCAGTTTTTCGATATTGTTGATAGAGGTCTTATATACATTATTTTTCCGATAAGGGAATATAAAGAAATCTAAAACAGTCAAGTCTGGTGATCTAGGTGGAAATTTTGTATTTGAACTCAAACTAATTATTCGATCGTCAAAAAATTTACGAAGGTAATTAATGGTCTTTTCAGCGGTAATAATCCGGTATCTCTGAGCAGTAACAGTGTTTTGGAAAAATATGGGTTCGATAATACGTCTTTGAGACACAGCAATGCAAATAACAATTTTTAACGGGGGAAGGGGAGTTTCACGAACAGTATGAGGATTTTCAGCACTCCATAATCTCATATTTTGTGAATTTATATACCCCGAAACGGTAAACTAAGTCTTGTCAGATTGTCATTATTAAATTTGTTGGAACCACTGGCAATACAAAAATCGCCTATTGTATTCTAATGGCAGCAACTAATGCAAAGCAAGTATTTTGTACAGGAACAGCTTTAAATCTTTGTTGACAATAGTATGGCAAGTTCCTAATGTCTCCTGTGAACGTACGTAGTGATATAGTGGATTGCTCGTTGATACATTGATGAATATCATCAACTGCGTTTTAAGTACGTACTCTTGGCCTACCAGTTCTATTTCTATGAGTAATGCTTCCTGTATCTCGAAATAAATCAGCACATTTTTTAAATGCGCTGTTAGAATCTCCTAGGAAAGCAATTGGTATTGAAAGATTTTGTTGCCGAAATTCCTCTAAATATGTAGATCCTATCGCCGTTCACTCGAACATTATTCTGAAAATATGATTCAGTCATACATGTTTTGCATTCTATTGTAAAAATCATTATAATTGAAGCTTAATTGAATTTTCAAATAAACTTATAACAACAAATCCAGTGATAACAGTTAATGAATCCTAAAGCTTGTTGTTGAGATTATTCTTATTTTCTATGGCTAACTCTTACGTAATTTCTTTTTGAATACACGGTATATGTAAATCACTAGACCAATACAGTAAGAAGGAAGATAATCCACAACCGCAGGTTTACTTCCAAACAAGATTTCAAGAAAGAAGTATCGCTGCTAACATCGAATCAGTGCAAGTTTCTTCCATGGCCTGGAAAGACAACAAAGTTGGCAACTTGTCATCATTTTGTAGTCAGCAACCTGAGACCATTGTTCTGTTCGCATATTTTATCGGAAGAAAAGAAACACAAGAATATAAATTGCCCCCTAATAAGAAAAATGTGTCATAAGATACGAATGAAGACCAAAAATATTTATTACTTAGGTAATTTAACAGTAATAAATTCATGGATTCTACATAAAATGACAATGAAAACAAAACAAAAAGCCTTGAATCAGAAGAAAATCTGAATTGAAGTGACTTAGACTTTATGCAGACTTTGTATTCTGGAGCTAATAGAGGTAGACCAAGCAATTCAATAAAAGATACATGGGAATTAAAAAAGCTAAGAAACTCAGCAACAATAGTACCACCATTTCATGTTAGAAGTTTAATTTACGTGTTTTGCTGCAAATGTAAAGTTAATTGTTGTTTCACTCAAAAATTGAACTGTGTTACGGTATGAAAAGGACTTTACGACACCCACCCAAGGTGAGCATCGCACCACGGAATCAGTCCTGAAAACATGACACACTTGCCCTGAGATCGGTTCGAAATAGGCTAATAGGCCACGGCTGGAACGCTCAGGGAGTCGGGCGTGAGTCACACGATACGTTCTGGGCAAGCGCGCTGTGGCATAATATATACAGGGTATGTCGAAATTATGAGGGCGCCACCAAGCCTGTCGTAACCCGGCTAACCGGGCCTGGACGGTTAGACGGGAGCGAAGCATGCAAAAATACTCCGCCAATAAGATTATTCAAGAATTGCAAGGTCAAACAACAACTTCGGGATTGCCTTAAGCAAGGATTGTGATTAGGTGTCCATCCAACCACGACTACGCAGCTGTCCCACTCACCTGCACGCTCACAGCTTCCTCGTTCCGTCGTACAATAATTCGTACAATAAAGGGGCGTCTATCTGTAACAGAACATGCACAAACCGAAACAAACAATAGTTCCCTTAACTAACCAATCATATATTTCACTTCGAGTTACAATGGGGTAGCAGAATGCGTCGCCCTGTATCTAACCTTACTCTATAATTAAGGGCACCAGCTGGCACGCGCGCTCTAAGCTTAACGACAGATGTTGAACATTAGTGAACAGCAATAATAGGTACAAAGATGCACATTGCCTTATGCAAGGGCAGCGACGATTTACATTAGCCTTCACGGCCTGAACTGTTTGCAGTCTGAATGAATACACTAGCGTAGTAATGAGTAGTAATGAGTAACACTCGCGTTCACAGCGGTAATCAGGTTAAAGGCACATACCTTAATGCGTGGGCGGCGAGGGAGCCTGGTACAGCTGAGTTGCGACGAGCTGCAATCGTAGGTGGTAGGTACCTTCGGTGTTACAACGGCGAAAGGGGGTGAATGCATAACCGCCTCAATGGCGACGGGAGACGCGTCAAGACGCGTACAACGGGACGACGAAAATGATGGGGGCCTCACTCGTTCTGCTGAACCAAATCCTCGTAGGTCGAGATGAAGGGGGCACGACCCCTCACTAATAGTAGCAGGAACTGGGCTCCAAAACACCCACGTTACGCCGAAGATCACTCGACAAATTTCGAATCACCACCACCACACACAAGCGCTCTCTGCCACGGGCTCTGGAAGACTCCACTTAAGGCGAAAACGCCCGCAACATAACTGCTGAAGCAGCACCCGACGGGAAAACGACTGACGCCCCCGCCATAATGGCGGGAGCGCCGCACGAACTCACATACACTATCCGACCTCTTGTTTTAACGACGGCTCTCGGCTGAATGCCCGAGGGAAGCGTTGGCAAAAGGTCACCTTGGCCGCGTCCCCCACGTGACTAAACCACAGCGAATCGCAAGGCGATGTAATGAAACCAACCAATGCGGGCCACGCTGGTATCACGCCGCCACAGCGTGCTAAATGAAACAAACCAATGCGGGCCACGCTGGTATCACGCCGCCACAGCGTGCTATTCAGAATTCAGAAAAACGCCATCAGAGGAGAGCTCCAACCGACGACAAATACTGCTTTTTAGGCTAACTATGTGCGAAATCGTGATTCTGGAATTAGGCGATGGAGCCAAATAAAGAGCTAAAAGGGCTTAGCATACGGGCGCGCTGCTCTAAGCTTAGGCGGCTATTCAAAATACCAAAATGACCTAACTAACGGCGTGAAATGCAATTAAGCATCTGAAACAGCAAAATGACTTAACACTCCCCTTACTTGAAAGAGAGTTCCCGAAGTCTCTTATAAAACAACGAGGCATTTTGCGACGACGTAACGAGAACTCAAACGAAAACGCAACAACGAAAAACGAACGAAACAAAACACAAAAAAAAAACATTCGATACGATAGAGTGCACCCCCAAAGGGATTACGCACACTGGCCACCAGATAGGGTGCAAAGGTGGGAAGAGAGAAGAGGAAGAAGAAAGACTGGATACGCCAGTAGAAAATACGTAAATTGTTTGGGTCGAAATCGGGTAAAATATGGGTCTAAATGGGGTATAAATAAGTCTTACACCTGTGGACACTTCCGACCAACCGTTCCAAAAGAACACAGGGAGGGGGGGGGGTATAGAAATGGAAGTCCAAAATCCCACCCAAGGGTTACCTGAAGAGGGCACGCTGCGCGTCACGAGATCGGCGCATTGTGTGGATCCCACAACTGGTATGAGTACCCAAGAGAAGAGGATGAACCACCAAAAAAAAAGGAAAATAGTTGTGACAGAAACTGTCAAAATTAGTCATAATCAGTACTAGGAAAAACTCAGTCCACCGAAATCCTCAATCGATGCCGATGCCGGAGCCAAGTCGACTATTAAACCGCAAAGCGCGAGCTCGGAAATGACTCCAACACCGAACACCAAAAGAAAATCACGAAGAACCAAGTCTCCAAGGGTGTAGGCGTTCGATGACGCATGCCCAATAAATCCTTTTCAGAACTCCATGCGGCCCAAAGGGACTACCTTACGACGACAGGGTCCGCACGAAACAAAATGACCAGAAACACGCTCTCTTTATGTAATCCCACATAGGTGGTTGAAAATGGCGACGGCCAACGGTACGGTAAAAGAGCGCTAGGCCACGAAAACAACAGGGCATCACTACAGAAAAAAAGTCAAAAATCTTTAAATACTTAATACTTGAATACCAACGGAACCTCGCGCGGACAGCATGCGCATTACTGCCACACAAAGCTCAGAAGCTTCAACGAAACTGTTCACAAAGAACACGATACTTGACAACATGACGTCATCAGACAAAAAGGGTACGATAAATGACAACAAAACGTCAACAAGTACGAAGCATTCCGACCAGCGGTAAAGACTCGTTAAATACTAACGGAAAGTGTACAAAACACTACTATGACTGTTAGGGGCGTCCACGAAGAAGTCGGTAAACAAAGTTGGGCGGTACATGATAATAATGAAAATGAGATAAAGGCCAACGAAAATAACTACACCAAACCAACTAAGAAGATGGCCTGAGGGACGTAATAACCGCACGAGCGAATCTCCCCAAGCACACCAACAACACACCAAAACTTATCAACAAACCAAAACACGGTAATGAAGGTGAAAATGAGTTCCAACCTGCTCACCAAAAATCAACGCGGCACAACACCAAACGATAGCAAAAGAAAAAGTGTCAAAATCGGTAAACCTCGCTAACGTGAACGTCAAAATCGATAAACGTCAGTTCGGTACAACAAAAGTGTCAACTTAGCCCAAGGCTAAACAATGTAAGCGACAGGGAATCGAAACTCCCAACTAAGCCTTCGAAAAGACTTAAAAAAAAAACAAGGTCGGTACCTTCACTCAACAACATCTGGTAGTAAATCCGACTAATACGGGATAAAACCTGCACTAAGTGCAACGAGAGATCTCGGTAGTATGAACTGGCTAAGAAAAACAAGAAACGACGGTAAAAATGACGAAAAAGATACTCAAAATATGAAAAGACATGGGAAAACACAAAAAGAAAACTCAAAAAGGCGATAAACAACAAGAAAACACAAAACTACAAATAGAAAATAAGAAAAGACAAGAAAAAACATATAGAAAACAAGAAAAGAAACGTAAAGACAAATGACAACTAAGAAAAAACATATAGAAAACAAGAAAAGAAACGTAAAGACAAATGACAACTAAGAAAAAACATATACACGGTCAAGAAAACTAATGAAAATAAACTAAGAACAGGAAAAGACAAGAAAAAACATATAGAAAACAGAAGAAAACAGGAAAAGACAAATAGAAAACAAGAAAAGAAGCTCGGTAAAATATTCTACTAAGAAAAAAAACGGTTTACCAGTCCATACCACTTCGAAATGACGAAAAAAAAAACATTTGTGACAACGATATAAATGACACAACAAGGCTAGGCAAAGCAAAGCCAGAAAGGCCTGAAAAGCCCCGCGTTGAGCGACAAAATTAAGACGTACAACGAAGGGGCTTGACGAGAAGACGAATATCAGAAAAGAACAGGCCCACACGTTGGGAAGCCAAAATTAAGACGTACGACGGGTGGGCTTAACGAGACTACTACCGTCCAACAACAACAACAAACAACAAGCCCCACGCGATTGGGCCGCCAAAATTAGCCTGTTACGGTATGAAAAGGACTTTACGACACCCACCCAAGGTGAGCATCGCACCACGGAATCAGTCCTGAAAACATGACACACTTGCCCTGAGATCGGTTCGAAATAGGCTAATAGGCCACGGCTGGAACGCTCAGGGAGTCGGGCGTGAGTCACACGATACGTTCTGGGCAAGCGCGCTGTGGCATAATATATACAGGGTATGTCGAAATTATGAGGGCGCCACCAAGCCTGTCGTAACCCGGCTAACCGGGCCTGGACGGTTAGACGGGAGCGAAGCATGCAAAAATACTCCGCCAATAAGATTATTCAAGAATTGCAAGGTCAAACAACAACTTCGGGATTGCCTTAAGCAAGGATTGTGATTAGGTGTCCATCCAACCACGACTACGCAGCTGTCCCACTCACCTGCACGCTCACAGCTTCCTCGTTCCGTCGTACAATAATTCGTACAATAAAGGGGCGTCTATCTGTAACAGAACATGCACAAACCGAAACAAACAATAGTTCCCTTAACTAACCAATCATATATTTCACTTCGAGTTACAATGGGGTAGCAGAATGCGTCGCCCTGTATCTAACCTTACTCTATAATTAAGGGCACCAGCTGGCACGCGCGCTCTAAGCTTAACGACAGATGTTGAACATTAGTGAACAGCAATAATAGGTACAAAGATGCACATTGCCTTATGCAAGGGCAGCGACGATTTACATTAGCCTTCACGGCCTGAACTGTTTGCAGTCTGAATGAATACACTAGCGTAGTAATGAGTAGTAATGAGTAACACTCGCGTTCACAGCGGTAATCAGGTTAAAGGCACATACCTTAATGCGTGGGCGGCGAGGGAGCCTGGTACAGCTGAGTTGCGACGAGCTGCAATCGTAGGTGGTAGGTACCTTCGGTGTTACAACGGCGAAAGGGGGTGAATGCATAACCGCCTCAATGGCGACGGGAGACGCGTCAAGACGCGTACAACGGGACGACGAAAATGATGGGGGCCTCACTCGTTCTGCTGAACCAAATCCTCGTAGGTCGAGATGAAGGGGGCACGACCCCTCACTAATAGTAGCAGGAACTGGGCTCCAAAACACCCACGTTACGCCGAAGATCACTCGACAAATTTCGAATCACCACCACCACACACAAGCGCTCTCTGCCACGGGCTCTGGAAGACTCCACTTCAAGGCGAAAACGCCCGCAACATAACTGCTGAAGCAGCACCCGACGGGAAAACGACTGACGCCCCCGCCATAATGGCGGGAGCGCCGCACGAACTCACATACACTATCCGACCTCTTGTTTTAACGACGGCTCTCGGCTGAATGCCCGAGGGAAGCGTTGGCAAAAGGTCACCTTGGCCGCGTCCCCCACGTGACTAAACCACAGCGAATCGCAAGGCGATGTAATGAAACCAACCAATGCGGGCCACGCTGGTATCACGCCGCCACAGCGTGCTAAATGAAACAAACCAATCGGGCCACGCTGGTATCACGCCGCCACAGCGTGCTATTCAGAATTCAGAAAAACGCCATCAGAGGAGAGCTCCAACCGACGACAAATACTGCTTTTTAGGCTAACTATGTGCGAAATCGTGATTCTGGAATTAGGCGATGGAGCCAAATAAAGAGCTAAAAGGGCTTAGCATACGGGCGCGCTGCTCTAAGCTTAGGCGGCTATTCAAAATACCAAAATGACCTAACTAACGGCGTGAAATGCAATTAAGCATCTGAAACAGCAAAATGACTTACAAATGGTTCGATCCGGCGCATCTGACGTCACAGTTTCGTGAAGCCGCTAGTAATGAACAGTCGCGGCTTGCTCGTCACTGCGGTCGTGTTTTGTTACATGTTGTATTGTATTGATGTGTCAATCTGTTTTTGATTATTGTGTAACTGCAATAAAGTGTTCGCTTGTCCATCGGGGCGTTCTTTATTTCACTGCTAATACTGCTAATATAAACTTACTTGGTTGCCTCATGTGCTGAGAAATTTCTTTCCAGCAGTTATTTTTTCTTTCTTGATTCTTGTCCGCGAAATCATACAATTCCTTGTACCCACTGACAAGATTTATCAACTTTTCTTCGTCCATTTTATACAATACTCATGGAAACCAGCGCACACTGTGCACTACTGTCGGCAACGCGTCAGATTTGACCGCGAAAATTTTCTCCACAGGGATTTCCGGTTGGGCCGGTCTAGCCAGTGAACTCAATCACAACTGGAAGGGATCCTAAATGCTTTGAAAGTGAGGCAACTTGATGTTTAGGCAACCCACAAGTATGTAGTATCTCCCTCTCTGTTTAACATATTGAATAAATGGCAGAAATGAGCAAATTTGAAGATTTTATTTTTTATTTCCTATCCTTTTTTTAAATAATTTATTAAAATTTATACAGATTATTTGATTAATCTTTAATCTTTTAAGAGGTAAAAGAATTGTATAACTGTTTCTAGTATTTGTCGAACATTTAATAAAATTCTAGATAAGTGACCATAGGGGAGAAGGAGGCAGGTCCGGACAGGTTTTTTCAAACTGCTATATTTCCATTAATTTTTGACATAAAGATTTGCAAAAATTATAGTAATTGTAGCTGTGTTTAATTAATGTTTTCCTGTCAAATCTAAATAAAAGTAATAAATCATTTTTCAGAAAAAAATTATTTTGCAAAATTATTAAATTGTCCGGAACTGCCCCATGATGGGGCACTTTCGGACATGGCCGGGGCAGTTTCGGACAAATTTAATTTTTTAAGAACTACTTTTTAAAAAAAAATAATTAGGCAGGAAATAATACAAAATTAGTTTTTATAACATTACTGAACATCGTAACCAAAAAAGCTGATATTAAATTGAAGATAGGATGCCATTCTTGATGTTCCTGGTGTTGTCGAGGGTTTGGGCAACTTTGACACAACATCCTTTTTTTCAACACGGAAATATCTTCAACCTGTGGAAATATAAATCCTTGCGTACACTTCTTTAAAAATGTTACTTGAAATTCTTCATTTTCTAATACTTCAACTACTTTTCCAACATAATGTACAATTCGTTTTTTTGTTACAAACTTCACTAAAACATAGTCATCCTTTAGGATTTTTTCATCATCTAAAAGTTCATTAATCTGGCCATTATCATCTTCAAAATCTAAATCGATGTCAGAATCAGACAAATTGTTTTTAAACCCAGCGCCTGTGCCATTTAACGGCAAGTCTATGTCAGAATCTGACGAGGAAATATCATCTAGAACCACTTTAGTCTTCTTCTATTTTTTCTTTGATTTTAATGTCTGTTCGCCATTCTGTGTTTTCTTTGATGTAATTTCTGCCACCAATTTTCTCTTAGTGTCACTTTTTTTCAATTTTGACTGTTTTATTCTTTCCAATTCGTCAATTCTGTTCTTTTCAGGTGTGCTGGTGTAGACTCTTGATTTCCCTACTTTAGATTTTCTGTTGGTTTTTCTAGGGCAAGCCTTAAGTAATGGTCTTACATCGATTGGTTTTACAATACTTAAAATAGATAGTATTTTAATCTTGGGTTTGGTAGCTTCATCTACAATTTCTTTCAAAATATCTCTGGCCATTGCTTCTACCCCGTGGCTTTGAGGTGAGCTTTGCACTTCATTCTCAAAATTGGACTCAACAATGCTGGTATCAATAATGTTTGTAGAAAACACATTATCGCCGTTTTCAGTGACAGGACGATCTGTAGCGAACGAGGCGCAGAAATCATCATCTGTATATATTAATGAGTTAAATGGCCATAACCCAGTGCTCTTGAAACTACTAATAATGTTACAAGGAGTGAAGGTTTGCAAATATGGCAGAGCTGTCAATTTAGCAACATCATAAATGTTAATCGGTTTACCAGGGTTTGACAGTATGAAATCATTGAAAGATGCCTTGCACTTAGATTTGAAAGGACCTAACACTGCTTTGTCCAGAGGTTGCATCCTATGAGTGCAGTGCGGAGGGAAAGACAGCAATACAATCCCGTGCTCTCTTGCATATAAAATGGCTTTTAAAGAGGCATGTGTCTGGTGATTGTCCATCACGATGAGAATTCTATTCAAGAGGTTGCAATTAGTATGGTTTTTTATATGCTCCAATAATTTTTGAAAAATATTTGCAGACATCCATCCAGATTTCTCAGCAAATCCAACGGCTCCTGGAACAGCACCGTACAAAAACTGATCCTTCATTCTTATACGATCCTTCATTCTTATACGAGGGAAAATGTAAAGAGGTGGAATTGAACCACCAACAGCCGAAATTATTCCGCACATTGTGACTAGAGATCCCCGTTCGGCAGATACACACTGTCCTACTGCTTTGGAACCTGTTTCTGCTATAACTCTGGGTGCTTGGAGAACGGTTGTAACACCCGTTTCATCTATATTCGATATACGGTCAGGTGAAAAATTATATTTAGCCTGCACTTCCGTATAATTATTGAAGAATTCTTCCACATTAGCTCTGTTAAAAGCTGAAGCTCTTGCTATGCTTGTATTTTCGGGTTTGCGGTTAGAAAGTCGTGGATGACGTTTCATGAAAGATTGCATCCAGTCAATGCCTGCTTTTTTGTTAATCTCCCAATTTTTTGGAAATTTCTTACCCAACTTAGTAGCGTATTCAAAAGTCAACTCACGGCAGAGTTTATATGTCAAACCGTAACATATTTTTGAACACTTTTTGAGATACAACTCCAACTCAGCTTCTTCATTTTGAGAAAAAACTTGCCGTGTGGCATATTTTGATACACTAGTCTCTTCTGTTGCATCGTCCACCTCATTTCCTGAATCGCTGGCGTTGTCGTTCAAACTCTTTTTAGCTTTTACGACACTATCGAACAGAGTAGATTTCGGTATATTAAATGTAATAGCAGCAGCTCTTAAAGACATAGTCCTGCTGATAACATTTCGTACTGCATTTTTCAAGACAAAACTCGGAATTTCTGGTCGGTTGGGACGTTTTTTTTTGTATGTACGCACCATTCTGCAAACAAAAAGGAAGTATCTATAGGAAGTATTTATAGCCATCGCCATCTCGTATTACTACTCGTTACAAATGTATGAATGAATGATAGATACGACAACAGATATAAAATCTGCATTTTTGTGACAAGGATGAAATATGAAATGATTGTCGTCTGTTGCTTCACAATGGGGTACTTTCGGACACGTAATGTGGGGCAGATTCGGACAGTCCGAACCTGCCCCACATCAATTGTCCGGACTTGCCCCAGGTGCACATAATTGCATTTTATTGCTACAACATCTACAAACGCATTTTATTGCTACAACATCTACAAACACGTGGAACCGTTATAGTTTTGTGAGGTTAGGTACATAAAAATCCGCCCTCTTTTTAGTGAAACCATTAATTCTTACCTGAGTTTCAAAACTTGAAGTGTAGGACCTTACTAGTACACACGTCAACCTTATATCACAAGTCAGTTTTCAACACTTTGGCATATAACTTTTTTAATTTGCACTTTCACGGCACATGACCTATTGTCAACTATTGTGAACGGTGCTGAGATGTGATTTCCAGGGATTGGTTATTCTAGTATTGTTTCTTGGCGGTAAATTTAAATTGTCCGGACCTGCCCCCTTTTCCCCTACACATTTAGCAGTCATTAAACTTTTTTAAAACCCTTATTTGACTGATAAAACAATATTTAAAATCTATATTGTTATATGTTTAGACAAAATTATAGATAGGGAATAAATTAATCATTGGAATAAAAATTACAAATGAGAAAAGGTACAAAAATCACTAAGTAACTGGATTTCATAACACTTTTATTTCAACAATGGTTTTATTTCAATTCAAAATATCACGGCTAATGCAAATGGTGAAACGCTTAATATCGATAATAATTGTTTGTAAATATTATTATGAACACTTACAAGAGCAATATACAGAAATAGTGATTATTAAGCATTTCAGCAGTTGTAATTAGTAATAAATTATAAACAATAAATGCTTTTATGTAATATATTAATTGCAAAATGTATTTAATAATATTTCATAGTACAAATATTTACATGAATAAATAATGTAAAATACAAAGTCTACATTTATCAGCTATCATACAAACAGAATTAGCTTAAAAGAGAAAACATCACATTCAGGTCATCGTACTGGACCCAAGTGTTTTAGAATTTCGTCTTGCCATCATTATTTTGTTGTAGATATGGAAATTATCAAAAGACAACAAGCCCTTAAAATCCTTCAAAGTTCAAACGTTAAAAATACACCCTTGTTCTTTTTCTTAGCAGTTTTTAAATAATATTAATTTGATCATTTTTTGCCTAACAGTGGTTGATTTTTCATGTAATTGAATGTTTACTAGTCTTGAGTGATGGTGCATCCTGCGTTTTATAAAAATTTCCATTATTTTTCTAATTATTTGTATTTCGTGTAATTCCTCACAAAGAAATTCTTGATTTGCTGGGTGGCTTGGTACAAAATTCTCAATGTTTTTTGAAAAATGATTAATAGCAGTATTTATTAGATACTTTTTAATATTTGCTTTATTTTTTACAAAATTTTCTTTTTGCACCAAATATCGAAATTGTTTCTCAGCAAAGTTTACAATTTTATATACAATTTCTGAAGCATGTACTAAACAAACAACGGCTCACAATATTGGTAAAGTTTTGAAACTGGTCTTGCGAAGTACTATACTCATGATAAAGTACGCTGTCTTTTTTGAATAGTAATATTTTAATACAGTGGTTACATGTAGATCGATTTACAAGACTACGGATAATATATCCGGAAATGTAATATATAACATTTTCTTGGAAATCGGTTAAAATTTGGTGGTCCAAACATTTAATAAGCTTATTGATTGTTTCATCATCTTTAATATTGAAAGGTGTTTCTTGCGCCTGCCTTTTTTCTGATGTGTTTTATCGGACTTTTCCACTGTCTATGGTGTATATCACACGACGTTTCGGGAGTTTTGATCTACTCCCGTCTTCAGGTGTTCCTGGTTAGTCCTGAGAAGGACTGATATTGTACGCTTTTATTCGTAAACTCTTGCCTCCCCCAGGGGTTTGAACCCGGAACCGCTGATCGCTGTGATTACTAGTCTGTTACTCTTACCACTAGGCCACCAGCGCGGTTGATCGAAATTCAAATGCAGGGCTGCAATATTCTCCAAATTCCCCACAATTGACATTTACACTCACAGTAACGGAATTGCGAAATAAAAGTTGCCGTAGAGCCCATTTAAGTTGTTGAGAGTTTGGGTTATTATTCCACCACCCTCTCGACCGGATACACGAAAAAAAAACATTCTAGGTGATCTTGGGAACATTTTTAAGTTATGAAATATTTGATTGGTTCTTCATCCATTGCAAAGAGGACCTTAACTAAGTGTAAAGTACTGTGCATAATTAAGATAAACCCTAATGTAAATGTTTTTCTGCTGTGGCTTAATAAATTTACCCCATCGATTTTCAAAGACTTAAATATGTTGTTATGTTTGAAAATATTTCTTCGAAATACTTAGTGTTAGGTTTAATTGATGCCTTAAAACCTTTTCCAAAAGTGTTTCGGCTATTTAAAATATCGAACAGTTTATCTATTGTGCGAATAAATTCGACTGTTGCAACGGTACCTTTAAATTCGGTAAAATTCTGTTTTTCCAAAAACTCAATAGCGTCTGCCACTCCACTACTCATGGATTGAGCCGCTAATCTAACGTTCATTATTTTATTTTTAAAATCAACATGATGAGACGTCAGTGAATTGGCTAGCCGGAGCTGTTCCTTTTGCTGAATGCGATCAAGTCTTTTCACATAGTCCCAGCTTATTTTGCCTAAGTTTGAAGTGAAATTAATTTTTTCTTCGGCAAAAGCATTTCTAGCTAATTTAAACATATGACACGCATCGAGCATACCATATACTTTTATATTAGGTCTACTGGGATGTGCAAAATGTGGTAACACCTTATTTTCCATTATTTTACATCCCAAATTTTTGTACGTGGCAATATTTGTTTCGGCCCCATCTGCTGTAATTGACCTAATAGTAATGCCACTTTCATAAAGGCTTCTTAAGCAACTATTTATTAGGGGTCTGCACTGAAATAACAAATTTTCTACCGTTCCACCGGGCTAGTGCGCGCGGCGATGTCGTCGCCCAAATGTGCGAGAAATCCAAATTTGAATATGTAAGCGACCTAACAACTGTCATTTTACCTGTACGTAGATACTGAAGTCAAATGAGATACCCCTGTTTAAGCATACAGTTCACAAATGAACCTTTTTATCTTGGAACAAAACATGCGCACCAGATGTGTGGCTCCAGTTTTTACACGCCTGACATTGTATCCATTTTTCTTTCGTTTGGGAATAGACTTCATTACAGTGGATGCTTGCAACGTCATCGTCGTTCTCTGCGTTTTCAAAGATGTACACAGTACACCTCGTCTTCGCCGGCGCTTTCAATCCAAATTTTCTTTTTCACTGGAGCTTTCCTTTCCTGTTGTCTTTTTTCCTTTAGGTGTTTTTCTTCATGTTTGCTTTTAAGTTCTAGTATGAATGGAGATGCTGCTGACACATTGACAGTTTGAATTTTACGATTGCTTTAGCTAATGTTCAACAGAGGACGATACTAACTCCTGAAGTTTTAGATTGCTAGGCTTTGCCACAGAATCAGATTATTTTTTTAGACGCCCCTGTTCACTCTCGAGTTTCGGGCTCTGCCACAGAATCAAATTCATTTTCCTTAGAAGTTGCTGATAACTCTTGAGTTGTGGGAGATGCAAGTGTGGCAGCAACAGTATCAATTGGTTGACTTGAAGTTACTGAACTAGCTGCAAATAAATGCTCCGGGAAGATATCAGGATTCATTGGGAAACTACCTGTCTTTTCAAACCCTGCAGTAGCATTTCCCACAAGCCGCTGAAAATAACTTTGGAATTTAAAATTGTATCACTGTTCTACCGGGATTATTTTTAACCATTTTGTGATCTCCTGGGTGAAGTACACTGCCAGAGGACCACAAAACGATAGTTCAAAGGCTGGATATGATGTGTACATTAAGCAGGTAAGCAGAGAAGAACAACTCCATTTTGTTTAGAATATTTTAAAGCCCCAAAATACTTGTGGCTTCCATGCCTATCAAGAACCAACAAAACCTTGTTATCTGGAGATGCATGTGAATATTTTACAAAGTGCAGAAACCATTTTAAGATTTATGCGCCCACCATCCATCCAGACTCTTGTACGAGAGGTAGAGTTCGGGTGGAGCCTCGTCAAATAATTCTGCCTTAATATTCTTTCTTGCAAAAATTAGTGATGGAGGAATAAAATACCAATAGAACTCGTGCAGCACACAACTGTGGTATGACTCCCTCGTTCTGCAAGTTAGGGTAGTTACGTAAGGTCTATACATTACCCTTTTGCTGTGACGTAACAATTTTCTCTCTTTATTTAACTATAAGGAACTGGACGAAACAAACAATCTGCAGTTTTTGATCAGGTCCGCTTCAAGTATGGCTTGTTTCATAATATGTGACATTTGACAAAATGACAGTAAAATAACGCACAATAACAAGCAAGCGGGCAAGCCTAAAATCTTATTTTAAGAGTTAGAGACTTCTTCGAAGAGGAGAAACGTCGGATTACATAGGTCAAGAATGTCTTGATTTGAATAATGTGCTATTCGAGTATCCCTTACATTAAAGGTTAGGTATATGTCAAATTCTTTCTAAAGTCTACTACCTGCGATCTAAATGATCTTTTTGAATTTCAATGCAATATAAGACATATAGCGCCAGCGTGGCTCTGATGGTTAGAGCATCGGACTGCGGCGCGGAAGTCTGGAGTTCAA
Organism: Agriotes lineatus; assembly: GCA_940337035.1. Classification (NCBI taxonomy): domain Eukaryota; kingdom Metazoa; phylum Arthropoda; class Insecta; order Coleoptera; family Elateridae; genus Agriotes; species Agriotes lineatus. The sequence continues at coordinate 18,479,290 of OW679198.1, read as the reverse complement.
ATCCCAGATCGATGCCTGGCGGGCGGCCTACCCAGTCGCTTTAAATAATTGGGAACCTGCGTTCGAAAGAACAAGGGGTAATAATGCGGCTGTCTAATGCGTGGTGCTCACCACATCACCACGTGTCATGAATTTGACACGCGACAACCTTGTGTGAGAGCGAGGATACGGAAGCTCTAACCTTCCGCCTTGCAGGCCAAGCTCCTTCATGGGGTGTTAGTGCCTCACCATTATTATAAGACATACGTTTTGAACGCTATGTTTTGTTATTTCTGACGTTACAGAAAAAGGGTAATGTGTAGACTTTACCTACGGATGCAGCGTTTGGAGTGCTATTTCTAAGACCAACCTGAACAAGCTCCAAGTTATTCAAAATAAAGTACTGAGAATAATAACCAATCCAGAATGGTTCGTCAGAAACTCACAGTTGCACAGGGAGACCGGCATCTCAACGATTCAACAGCACATCAAAAAAATATCAAGAAAATTTTACGACAACATAAACTAATGCGACGGTGCAAAATTCTATAACCTATAGGTAAAAGAACAGTGCACACCAGACTGAAAAGAAAATTACCAATAGATCTACTGAGTAGTGACAGTGAATAAATCTTTAAACAATAACAAAACAGTCTAGTTAACTCTTACGTGGTGATCCTCTAAACAATGATATAAGTTATGTCAAATGAACCTAGTGAGTAGTGCGCGTAGTTCGAAAAAACTATGAATAAACTCTGCCGTGAATAGCAGTTTATGCTGGACTGGCATTGTACAAATTAAAAAAAAAGACTTTACCCTAACTTGCTTCCGTCCTTTACTTCCAAATATTTTTTGCAGTCTTTGGACTGAATAAAAGCCTATAGTCGTCCATATTATAAATATTGTTGGGTGCAATTTTGTTCGTAGTTACATCATCCAAATAGCGAAAAGGTTTTGTAATGCGTGGCTTATTGAAGCTCTGTGATCGTACAGCTGATGTAGTTTCTGGCACTCGCAAAATTATTTCTGGATTTCTTAATTTAAAACCCTTCAGCCTTTCGCATCCTGCTTTTTTTGTATTATGGGAGAACCTATTAGGAATGTTGTTTAATTTACAGAACACAGAACATAACCCGTTTGTAGTGACACCAAAGAGCATTACTTCTAACTTTTGAATATGCTGTACCAATTATTTTTCCATGTGAACTGGCATTGTAGACGTATACCGACCCGTACCGTTGTTGTTACCATTAACTCGTTTATTTTTATTCTGAGCATGTCTTCGGAGTGTAAATTGGGGGACATCAAATTGTTTGGAAACAGCTAGCCAACTCCTGTCACCTCTGCTGACAGCTTGAATTGTCTCTTCAGACCAAGATTGTCTTGGCAGTTTTACGTGCATAGCGGCCAATCATTCTGTAAACCAAAAATGAACGGCATACAGTCACAAAGCAAGGGGCACCTGAATAATCTCTTACTAGGATAAAATGACCGTCAAACGGGGTAAAGCGGATCAAAATTTCAAGTTTTTACCATTTTTGCATTGTAAGGTACGTACTTAAATTCTGCAGAATATATACATTATTTGTGCATTCTTCTGCTATAAGATACACTTATTAGTTTTCTTTTGTACCTAACGCACGTACCACGTCATATATATTTATTTAAAAGGTGATCACCTAACAATTTTTTGAAATTGTTTCCATGGAAACTGAAGGAGAGAGAGACAAAACAATGTGAAATAAATGTAGAATCGGTGTTTCACAAACATTTTATCATTCATCATTCATTCGTAATCTATAGCCTCTTTTATCTTTCGGTTTCGAGGACCATTCATACCTCGCGGGAAGTGATGAAAATAAAATAGTGTTCTCTTATATAAATGTATGAAAGTGTGGAAATGAATGAATTATGATACGTATAATATTTTGGCAAAAAAATCATTGATATCCAAAATAAAATAATAACCTAATAAGTTAGAAATTCCTTCGACTTTTCGCACACTTTCGGACTACTCTAAAATTGAATCAGAAATATTTCTAAATATGAATTCTCCCCTCCTCCCAGCATGTCCAACCACCTTCTCAATTATTTGACACTTTTTTACTATTGCAACATCTTCGACATCTGGGTAGACAAAAACTGTTTGTCCTTTTTTCTAAACACATTAACTGTGTATTCATTGCCATTCTCCGGCCTTCTACTCCGTGCGACACGCTATCCTGCCCTTTCGTCGCGGCTTTATGCGCGTTTAGAATCATGCACGATTTACGCACCTTCTTCCGATGCTCGAATTTCTTTACACTTATATTTTTGCCTTTATATCGGCAAACTTTCTCGTCGGGAACACAACTCATTGTTGACAGCGTATTATAGGTTAGAGTGCCATAAGAGCAGTAGTGCCAAGCCAAAATTTCATTCAAACGACTGGCAACGTTGCCAAACTTCAGCGTTTCATTTATTTAATTCGAAAGTACATTTTGTTTGGAAAAAATAGGTTCTCATTGCTATTACAGGTACAAAATCGTAAAAAATATTTTAAAACCATACATTTATCTTTACTATGTACTCAAAAATGAGAAAAACATTATACTTTATTTGTCTTTCTGAAGTTGGCAATGCCTTCCGTAGTATATGCATTTACCACAGGCCAACCCCCTTACGTCGCGTCCCGCACAGGACTGCCAACCTCCTTAATAGAGTGACCCTGGCCGCGCTTCGTAGACGGGGGAAGCACAGAGCACAGCAGACACCAGAAGTCAGCTAAAGTTGAGAACAGCACAAGTCATTGTAAGGCGAGTGTTTGAATCATAGATAAGAGAGGAGGCATTATATGAACCGTTGCCGGCTGCCGAAGTATGGTGTCGACCGGTAAAATTAAAGATGTTGAAATAACTACCCACTTTTGAATTTAGACGAAAAATAAATATTTTTTATCAGTATAATCGAAAAAAATAGGTATAAATCTTAATAGATTTTGCTTCGAGACTAGTAGCGTAGTAGACACGGGCATAAAGTAATAAATCTGTTACTATAGTAATAGTGTTGCCCAAGGCTAGCAACCCTGCGGCTATACACCACCGCTACAGAAACGCTTCGACGCCCTATGCTCCACGAGGAGTCAAGAGGACTAAGTAAGTAAGTAATAAGTAATAGTGTTGGCAATACTGAATGGATCAAGGGAGATCTGAAGCTCGCACGTGACGCCATGCGCGGCGGAGGTTTATAGGCATATTCTGTAACCTCTAACGTTGTGAGTGCAACTCGTTAGCGAACGATTTTCGTTATTTTAACGAATTGGCGCTCTAAAGTTATTCTGTGGCGCAGTTTCGTTGATGCGACGGTCGGTCACCGTTCACAAACAGCGGTTATTTGACTGACGTTAATCAACGACGTGAATTTTAGCTTCGTCAAATTTCAGTATATTTGAGTGTTTTTCTGTTCACGTAATTGTTTTACTTTTGAGATGGAAAATAATAATTATCTAAACGTAATTTTAGAGGAGTTGGAACGCATGTAAGCTAAAGAAAACATTAAATTATTTTTACTAAAGCTACAAATCTTCTTTGCAGTAATACTTTTAACTCTTTATCATTGTAGAACACACGCAAGACAACGTAACGCTAGTTTACTAGACGCAAGCAATCCTGTTGAGATTCCAGAAAGTCATTTTCCGAAATTGTATCGATTAGACCGCCAAGGGGCCCTTGATTTGTTTAATTTAATTGAATCGCACATAGAGGATGGTCATACCAAAAGTGGTAAAGGTACCTGCGCAGATTTATTTACGTAGTAATTATTGATAAAGTTTGTCATTGATCTAAAGTAGGGAGTTGTTCGTAAGGGCCATTAAGTAAATGAAAAGGAGAGTATCACGTGGAAGAATGAATGGATTGGCTGTAGATTAAAATAGCAGTTATCATAGAATTTTCTGGGATTTCATTAGGATTTTGTATTTTTATAGGGGATCAAATATAATGTACACCAAATTAAACCATACATCCCTAGTGCTGTCCACCAAAAAATTTAATGAACATCAAAAAATCTTAATGCAACCCAAATGATTATACTTCAGAAAATGAGAACAGCACCACTAAAATAGCTATGTGGCGTGCTGTTTTACTATTGCTTACATTTTAAATTCTATATGTCTACCGATTTTACTAAATGTTCACCAATTATTTTAGAACGCTCAAGTTACGCACCCGTGCTGTACATAATAAATATTCGCGTTATCCATTTATATTTAGTCTTTCTCGAAAAACTACTTGTGCGTCAAATAATTATTATGTTACTCCAAAAATGAAATAAGCGCGCGCATCTCTCCTTGTCGCTTCCAGACAAACTTCTTGCGGGCTTCAGCTTGCAGCCGCACACTGTGCTTGGTAGCTTTTACAGCGAGTGTAACCAGTGTATTGCCGTACGAAAAGACTTAATAAGTTTCATTTTCATTTTTGTTTTGTGAATTTTGTGTTAGATTTTCATATACAGTGTGTTTCACTTTTCATGGGGACGATCATGTATCACACAAAGAACCCAACCAATTTTGTTCAAATTTGCAAGGAATGTATATACCCTTAGTGCCACCCAGGACACAAGGACACATAAGAATGGGTTCATAGGCGTCCGTCTTAGGACGAAAAAAAGGGGCTATTTTTTCACAAAGTAATATTAGCGATTTTTTTCGGCCAAATTTTTTAACATAATCTTAATCCACGCCTTTGAAAACCCTTGTGGCCAAATTTTCATGTAAAAATTCCTATGCGTTAGAAAGATATTAAAACGCAAACTTGAAAAATACTGTTCATTTATTTCGTCATTTTTCGAATAATAGCTGAGTTTTAAACATTACTTTAACTGTTTTCGTTTTTCTAAAGTGTGGCTATAGCAAACACATACAGTTTTTTCATTGTTGTTGAATAATTTACTTGGAATTAGAATAAGAATTCTGCAGACTTATTTCTATGTCGCCATTTATAAACAAGACCTAATAAAACATGATACATTTTTCTTATAAGTGATATTTAGGCTTAGGCAAGAATTATAAATCTGGGTATACTTTTGAAATTGAATGTGTTATAAAATATAGTAAACATTGTGTATTTCTGCTAAACAAATAGTTTTTTTAACTGCTAAATAATATAAGACACTGACGAAAATTAAATACCTGGGTATCATGTTAGAATTAAATGCGGCATAAAATTTGGTGAACATTTAGCATTTTTAGCCAACGAAAGTTATTTTTAGGAACAAATAATATAAGAGACTAGCATGATGTCAATATTTGGTTGTCGCTCTAAGATTATGCATTTTATTAATTTTGGTGAGCATTTAGTATTTTTGGGAAACAAAAGTATTTTTTTGTACGAAAAGATTGGGTAAATTTGGTAGACTGTTAAATACCACCCTTTTTATAGTTCTTAATTTTTCAATAATTGTTGAGTTAAATGTTTCGATAGGAGAATTGCTGCTTGTAATATTTACTGTAGTAAAATGAAGTTCAATTTTATTTAGTTTACAAAATTCTTTAAGAGGGGCCCTTCAAACATATTTATGCCTAGAGGGCGCTACTTATTAAAATGCAGGCTTGTTGGATAATGTAAATAGCAATTGCTAGGACAACTGTATCGCATTTGCAAAGATATCTTTGTAAAGGCAATATATCAAACTTTGTTCGCATGCTATTTGAGGTCAGTTTTATTCCATGTTTCGCCAATTATGTATCTTTTAACATAGAAAAAAATCCAAAATATTTATCACAAATTTATATAATATGGGTATCAAAACATGCACACGAGAGCCATTAACTGATTTTTCGAATATGAACGACCAGTACCAATAATTGGCAATTTATTTACATTCTCCGAAATTACTTGATAGCTGACTGAAAGCCTGGAGGTCAAGCTAGTAGAGACTCAATCCTAGAGCGGCTGGTAAGTTTAGGTATTGGTCGAAAGAGGACGCAAGGTTAGTTGTATTTATGTAGTAGTAGCTACTCGCGATTTTCAAGAAAAAAGCAACAGTATTATGCTGAAATTCCGTTGCTACTGACAATAGACCTGAGTGTGGCTGAACTATATTCTACATTCAGCAAATTTTTTTAAATATAATTATTGAGTAGGGTTAAAGTTAGACCACGATATTAATAGAAAAGATAAACTTCGTGTACATATTTTCAATATGTCAAATATTAAATGTTTAAACACAACAAAATTTATTGAGTCATTTTATTAAAATTGGTGCTTCAATATTATAATACATTTTTTATTATAAACTATTTAGTAAATATCTACAGAGATTTTTATAGTACAGCATAAAACAACAAATAATATGGAAAATTTTAAGGAGAATGTTATTATTAACTAAACAAATACCAATCATATTAAGAACATCTGAAATGATAGTATGTTTTAAAATTTGAATTGAATATTTTGAAGATTCATAAAAAATATAGGTAGAGCGAGAAAAGAAAAGTACACGGAGTTCTAAACCATAGATTTCATGTTGGAATAATTTAATTGTTGTTCTGTATCTCTAGCTTCTTTGTTGCCTCTTTCGCTTTCTTTTCCTCATGAAGGTTTATTGCATCTGTTATATATACGGGATCTATACATTTCTGGCCGTTTTCTAGCCTGTTACTAATGATCTCCGGGGCTATACATTCTTTATAAAATTTGATTAATTTTGGCAACATTACTTTTGTCCAAAATTCTGTATCCTTATAAATTTCTTCGACAAACAATTCTATATTGTCACCAGCGTAAACTACAAAATAGCACTTAGATTTTTTTCTAAATAATATTTAGTTGCCCTGCACCTAAAATTGAATGTGTTTAGTACTCATGAAATCAATATTTATTTGTATCAGTACTACCTGGTAATAATAGTCATGATTGCGTTTCAATTTTATAACCCCATTCTTTTTTTGCAGACAAATGGTCTTTTGTTGATGATTTCTGAATTCGATCACTGCACCATGTCTGCGATTGGCACATTAGTTGATCCTAGTTTCAGACATTTTACTTCTATAATCGCTTCATCTGAAGTAAGGCCTGCAAAAGTAATACACGAGACATAAATTTGTTGCGTGTTGTTTTTATGTTACCATCAGGTGATGCGCCAAGAAAACCATAATCAGAATCTACCCATAAACCACTTTTGTGTACATTCAGCTGCATTTTCTTTACAAATACAGCAATTGCTACACTTTCGTTAGATATTCCATACTCGCAGGCTTCAGAATAGAAATTGATATTTACCAAACATCCTTTTACGGTACCATGACATGGCGTATATGGCTTCCTCTTTACAACTTTTCCAAACAACGAAGCAGTCAATCGCAATCTTCTTTCACACTCGTAAAAATCATTTCCCAACTGACCACGAGACAATTATTCAATGTCACCCCTTCGTTCTGTGGTAACCTACCATTAAAACATTAAACATTTCTTAATATTATTAATGTAAAAATATAAACTTACTTGTAATGTGTCTAAAATACAATTACATTCTATCAATAAAGTGTCAGAATTTTCTGGCGGCTCTTCTGCATTTTTCCCATAATCTTTATTTGGCATCGCTTTTTCCTTTAGTTTTTTGGTTTTTCATATTTTTCTTCTATGTATACAGAAAAGAGTCGTCTAGTTTACTATTTTGCTGAGAGTCACATTTTCCCATAAAGTTTTTAAAGTGCTGGCCTGGATTTTTGTGTGTGTATCGTTTCCAAGGACTGGCATACTGGTATGCTAGTATGCCCATTTATTGTGCCTGAAACCAGACATATGTACTCTTCTTTCATAGAATCCCCGTTGTACTAGATTTAATCTCTTACCCATATTAAACCGGGCTACAATAATGAACCGTTTCCTGAATAATAAATTAAGTGCACCTTGAAATATTCACAAGTAACTATCTATGAAATTAACCCTGCAAAAATGTTTATCACCTGTTCAATGAAAATACATAGTAGTAGCTTTTAGTTCCAAAATTTTACTTTCTGATTGTTAATCAATAGTATTGCATATGCCCTCTCCATATTTCAAGTGATCTCCAAAAACATGGTGAAGACCATTCTCTAAATACTGTCGAAGAATGGTAATATCCTTTTCTCCTTTCGCGTGTTCGTAAATAGAACATTTGTCTCGTTTTGTCAATAATTCTAATTTCTTTTGGGTCAGCAATCTCTTTGCATTTAAAGATATTGCAGTATCAGCCTTTACTTTGCGTAGATGTTTTCCATAATTTTTTAGAGCACGGTTGGTACATTCCAGTTTTTTAACTTCATGGCCATACGACACATTTTGCTTTATGTGGGCAAAGACACTTGAATCTCCATCGCCTACGAATTTTCCTAATTTCACACCATGCATTTCTTGGCTTAAATTAAAACCTTCCACGACCATGTCAGCCTCCTTAGCGGCTGCAGATTTTGTCCAATTTTTATAAAGTGTATTCTTTTGGTTCTTTATTGTTGTTTTCAGCACGGGCGCAAATTGAAAAAAAACCTATTTCGTACAGCGATAAATAATACCTCACCTGTATAACCTCCAACAATTCCAATCATCCCCGACAATGAAGCAAAATTCGTACCATAGGACCTTTAGCTCTAGGAGCCATCAACGTAAACTTTAATATAAGTTTAATTTATTGACTTTTTATAAATTTGATTGTTAAACGGGGATAAATAAGTCAATTTTAAATATTACAGATTTTTTAGCAGATAAATAAAAAATCATTTTGTCAAAATTGTTTAATAATTAACATTTTTAAAATTTTAGACGTTTCGCCAGTTTTGTTAGCATCATCAGTAAAAAATTGCAATTGAAGGTTTATAAAACAGATTAAAATTATAATTAATTTACATTGTTGAGTTATTTTAAAAGTAGAATTATTATCACATGTTTAATTTCAGAAATTCATTAATAAAACAACACTTTAGGAACAAGTAGTTCCATAATTAAATATTAAATTGGTATTTAGTTGAAAGTTTTAACATACTGCAAGATGGAAGGTTAAAAAACCTGATAATAATTCTACTTTTAAAATAACTCAACAATGTAAATTAATTATAATTTTAATCTGTTTTATAAACCTTCAATTGCAATTTTTTACTGATGATGCTAACAAAACTGGCGAAACGTCTAAAATTTTAAAAATGTTAATTATTAAACAATTTTGACAAAATGATTTTTTATTTATCTGCTAAAAAATCTGTAATATTTAAAATTGACTTATTTATCCCCGTTTAACAAGTAAACTTTAATCCATGGTGTTCCATCTGCATTAAATTGTGTATTTAAAATTTAATATTCCTTTGCTCTGGCACCGGCAGCTTCCATAGAATGCAACAGTGATAATTTCCATTCCATACCAAATTTATTTTCTAATGTGTAGAATAGCTTTTCAGGCATTGCAGGAATCTCCATACAACTTAAAAGTTCTTCCAAGTGGGAATATGTACTTCCTGTAGCCATGGTTCCGCAAACTGCTTCGGCGTTTATTGAAGAGACCGGGGTATTTGGGTTTTCTGTTTTAAATTTATAAATTCTGGAGCACTGCATACAATGTAGGGTAATTATACTAACTAAACTCATACCCCTGTGTTTCATTTTCACATAAAGCCTTCCTTGTGTACATATGCGAGAATGGTCGTACTGGAGCGTTAAAACCCTGTTGAGTACATAACCCAACTCCACAATTCTGTTGCCACTAAGTGGCGAAGGCTCTTCGTCAGATGCTTCAATGTGCAAAGGGAAATTGCGATTCTATTAATCTTTTCGTGACGGGCTTGGTTTTTCACATGCGGTCTCTCAAAACGGGGGTTTTTTGGCTTTACGCAAACGTGCGGTTCCCGATAGGTCGATTATTAAAATATCTCAATTACTAATAATCAATTATTGAAATATTTCGAGTATCCCCATCACGAATAATAAACTCGGCAATTATTGTTTCCTAGAATTTGTTTTACCACTGCCGCTTTCTAATAGCGTAAAAACTGCAAGTATACTGTTTTTAAAAAGCGAATAATTTCAAAAATAATCAGCGAATCTTAACAGCATTTGCATAGAAACTTACTGCAGAATACACACAAGTAAAGATTACGAAACACGTGCAACCAACTACTAAAACGTCGGGGTCAGTATTGGGGCGGAAGCACAGAACAATACGCGGAAGGTCTTGGCCTCTTGGGTGCTGATAAATGCAGCTCATTTCGTCCGAATTGCCACCACCTATGATACAGTAGTACAAGTGGAAGGCACTTTTCTCCCGCGCGCCTCGTACTTATCAACCGTCGAAAATTCTCAATGTATTACTATAAGCATTGATTAATTACACTTAAGATAACTCAATGTAATAGCCGACAACGGAGTCGAGAAAATTGTTCTATGATTGGTCACTAGTTGGCGCAACGCTCGCGAATTCAGAAAAATATTCCCAGTTACTCAGTCGTTACCTGGGACCCAAACCCCATTTTGCGGATACAAAGTTTGTTTAAAATATCCTATTCCCACACAGATGGCACAACAAAAATTTAAGTGGGGGGACATAGCTCGTCTCATCTGTGCACCATGGTCTATCTCATTTGCATAATTGCATATTTACCTGGGAGTTGGGGATTACTTGGAAACGATTACCTTTATTACTCACTCAACTTTGCCTACTTCACAATAAGATTGTAAAAACATTTTCGTTGGAATTTGTTGCAGTAAATAACGCAAAGCAAAACCAAAAGATTTTTAGATATAAATTTATTAAAATATAATAATAACATTAACACAATAATAATATATATATAATTTATTATAATATATATATATATATATATATATATATATTGATACGTGTTAAGTTGTCACTTCCATCATATAGAAGAGGCTTCCTAACTTCCGCGTGATTCCGCTTGTATATTCCTACAAATTTGTCATATATGTAGTGAGGGGGACCTCCTAAATCCGAATGTCAAAAGAGGGGAAACGATTATTGACTTTTATGGGGTCATATATACAGCATACGGAAAATACGAAGTGACTTCCAAAAAATATATATTTTAAGAGACTGATACGTCGTTGTTACTTCCTGCGACGTTGCCAAATCTCTGGAAGTCACAAGTATACATGCATATCTACGATACATGGCAATTCTTAATATATAGCCCCCTTGCGCTTAAAAACATTTACTGCCAGTTCGTTTTTGTGCGTGCTGTGTGATCTACAAAAATTATGCTCAGCATAGTCGTTTTGGTTTTGATGGGGTTATCGACTGCAGTTCACGGCATTGATCGTGTTCCCTGTACAGAAGGCGTCGATGCTGCTGCTATGGATACCGTCTCACAGATTACTTTCCTGCTACACAAACTGGGAGTAACCCCCATCGGTGGATCGGCTACTACGAAGTCGTAGACAATGTCTATACCTAACCAGGATTGTGTATCTTACTGACGTTTGAACGTCCTTTCAACAAGATTGTCCGGCCGGCGCTACCATAAGCCAAGTCTTCGTTTCGAACTCACCAAACCGGCAATTTATCCAGGTGGAATTTTTAATAAACTACAAGTGCACAAAAATGCTTCCTCGTCGAACAAGGCACCTCTTTCACGAAAGATGCGGTGATGGTTTAGGATTCGTGCGAGAGCAATGTACGTGCTCCGAAATAAAACCCCGCTGATCATAATTTTTATTGTAATATATTATTTTCATGTAAAAATGTAGGTATTTTATAAATTAATGTATAGTAATATGAAATTAAAAAATAATACAAGTTGTTAATAATTACATAACATTCCTAATTTATTGTATTGTAAGTCATAGATGATGTCATCTCGATTGAGTTTGGTAAGACTATACAGGTTAGTCCAATAGTGTGACGGTCTTGTTAAGCCTATACCATACAAGATAAAAAGTTTCTGTAAATGGGCGTATAAACTGTACACTAGGATGCATTTTAGCACAATATTTTTAAATATACACGGTGCGTCAGAAATGTTTGCAGCTTTGGGATAGTTTTCTTTTTTAATGAAGCATCCTGTATATGTTTGGATTTCTGTTTAGATTCTAAACTAATTTTGTATAACGTGGCCCAAATCTAGAGAGACGACGGTTGCTAAGATATTAACAACTGGAAATCAGAATTTCTTGAAAACTTTGAGATACCTTCACTGCTGCAATTATATATTTCATAAATTATTATATCAGTATGTATGTACGTATTTCTTTATGAGTATCTATAATAAGTTGTGCCTTAACGGCTAATAAACTTAATTATTATTATTATTACTTCTCCATCGCAGTTATTATATCTCTATTAAATGATACCAATTTTAGATGTTACTACCAATACTGACTTTTGTGGGTACTAATTTTAGTTCCACCTAAAATTGTAACCATTAAACGAAGCTTTAAAAACTGTGACAGGTAACTGCAATTGGGTTTTTGTAGCTCAAATAGTTTTTAAAATAGATGCTCTCAAACTTGGAAAATTTCTGTGCAAATATCTTTTTCTTAGAAACCGTTGAGTCGAATTTGAAAAGAAATTCAAATATTCAAAAACGTACAGAGCGTCATTAAAAAACTATACAAATACTGTAACACTTTTCTGGCCCACCCCGTATATTCAACCATATTTTTTTAAATGTGCCCTAAAGTATACAGTAAAGATGTTCACTTACAGATTTTTCTATCTTGTATGGTATAACAGCTTAAAAAGACAGCCGTAGTGTTGGACCACCTTGTATTTTGGACGTTGTGCTGACACGCTGGATGTTAGTGTTAAGCCACCAACTTGTATCTATCGCTGTAATATACTTACTATATCGTTGTATAGTCGTGTCGTTATTTTAAAAACATTTACAACAGGTCTTTAAAATAACGGCAAGATTTAAAAACGATATGGTCAATAACGGCCATAGATAGATACAAATGGGTGGCGTGCTGAAATATGAATGGTGTGATAGTGCCGGCGTTAATAAAACAAAAAGAGGCGTTAACATTGAATAAGAATTATTAAAGAGAAAAGTTGTCAGCACTATTTGTTAAGTTGCTAATTTAATTAAATGCTGCAGTTTAGATTTAATTACTGGAATAGTTCGTGTACTGCGTGTTTTTTGAATAAATTCCTTTATTTTGACTCCAGATGGGTAAGTATTCTTTTGTATGCAAGTGCTAAATTCTCTTCTTAGTAATTCTACTTCTTCTGTAGACCATCCTAAAATAAAACCGTGATATTAGTAGTTCATTTAGTTTTTCCGAAGTACATACTTTTTTTTAAAGACCTTTTTTTGCAAGGGGGCTCATCATCATCGCTGCTTTTATCATTATCTATAATTAACGTAGAAATTATTATTGTGTACAAATTGCAATGCATCATTATAACAGTATTTTATACCATAACATGTTATAGTGACTACTGAAGATTTACATACATAATTTAAAGTAAAATACAACAATAACTAAATTCAATAATTGATTACTTTAATTTTAACTTACTTATGATGTGTTTATGTTTTTCTTTGTACGTCTGGGAACACGTTGGCAAATTAGCAGAGGAATGCATTTTATTGTCATAAGCAGAAGATGCGGATCCATTTGATACCAACTCACAATCTACTAAGGATGGTTCATGAATTTGTGCTTCTGAAGTTATTATGCCATCATCTGCAAAAAATTGCATTTACAGAATTAAATATATTCAGAAAGTGAAATTTAAACAACTCACCATTATTTTCATCTTCTTCCGCATATTCTAAATTTACATCAAAATTGATTTCGGCTAATGATTTTCCTTTATATTTTACCGGAACCGAACCTTTCTCCATCATCAGCAAAAGTTTTGAAACTTTTGCGGTTTGGTATAGATCAATTGGTAATCTGAAATGCATAAATACAAGGTGATTTATTTTTTTAAAGGGAAAATAAAGATATCGTTAAAACTCGTAAAAGAGTGTCGCCACAGTTTCGTTTCTGTTAAAGATTTTCCTTAAAATCTGCTTAATGAGTAAAGCTATAGTTTGGAATTCTATTAAAAGTAGACGAAATAGTACAAATGTTTTGTATACTAAAAAGCGGAGCATGCTTTTAAAATATTTTCGATTATACATTTAATTTTGCACACTCGGACCACTTAGTAGTGATGGCAAAAAAATTATACAGATAATACTTACTCATAAAACTCTTCATGCGTTTTCTGCGTGTGTCCCATAAAAGTGCTAAATTGTTTAACATCGTCTTGACTCAAATTTAATAATTGCATTACGGTAGCTATATGCTTTCTGAGTTTATTGCTTGAAAACGCTTGCGGCTGCTTCAAATTCATTTTTTTGGCAAGCTTTCTGATAGCTACGTCTCCCTTTCCCCATTTGATCGTACTTCCGGGGATCGCAAACATATATTCGTTGTCGGGAGAAACATATCTTTCCCTATGTTGTAATAGTACAGTGATAAAGTTTTGGATTATTTCTGGCACTAAAACGACCACCGCTCGAGAACCTTTTCCACCATTTACGACCCGTCTATATTTTTTTGTTAACATTTTTTCGGTATCACTTAATGCACCCTCGAAATCAACAAAATCGGTCCTTTTATCGTGGTTATAATCGTCGATCTTTAAAAATTGTACATCTCCAATCCTACGTCTATTGAAAACGATTAGCATAGCTAAACAGCAATTTACCAATAACTTATACGTTTCTATATTATCCTTTTTATCTTGGAATAAAGTAATGCAATTATTAGCCATTTTGAGGCATAGGTCTCTAAACATTTTTACATCACTTACTAATGGCACAAGTAGAGGTTTGTTCCATCGCTTCTCTTGTAAATGTTTATTTGCAAGAGAGGACAATTCGATAGTCCAACGAGACTCCACCAGTTTTTTAAATTTCTTCGCATTTTTTAAGCACTCTTCTGTTTCAACTGGAGACTTACATCTAAAGCCTCCGCTCTCCTTTAAATCAAATGAGTTAGCTCATCAGAAACTGTTTTAAGGGAAGTGCCCAAATGCATAGCTAGACTGGCCGCAGCAAATGTTTTTGTTAGGGGATCATAACCTGAAATAATCCTTACTGCTGATACAACCATGTCAAAGTTTTTGGGATGGAAGAGCTCTTTTAAGGTGACACCTTGGTTATTAGCTAGATTTCTGTAAGTAATTAATAACCGCGAAAGTTCACGCATTCTAGTACTGCAAGCATATGCCATACGTTGACGTTTATGTTTTTTCAAATATGAATCACCGAAGTGCACTATAAGCAGATCTTTTTTTGCCTCCAATCCAATTTCATCCGCTTTCATCAAGCTAAACACCTACAAAATAGCAAATTAGTATTAGTGAAAGTTCACGTAGTGTGTAGTTTTCAAGAAAACTAAATGACGATTACATGGTGCTCAATTTTTTTATATTATCGCACTTTTGGGCTAGTCGTTATATTAATTAGGCACATTGTTAACACTACCGTGTTAACGAATATAAGGTCAACTGACTTTTTGGAGAAAATTTAAGTTTGCAGTGTTTTTAAAATTATTAAAATCTCAGAGCACAATAAAAAGTATAAAGACAATACAATTTAGGTTTAGTAGGTACTCATACTCACTTGTTCCTTAACGTTTAACTTGGAAATAGTACCGGTGGCATCCATAGCACACGCAATTGCTGTTTGCGAGTGAGCTATGTGATTTACCTTGCTTTCCTTTTTATTATCCGATTGGGTTTTATTATCGGATTGGGCAATGCAGAACTTTGCATGACGCTTTAAATAATTTTTGACAAATAAACCTTTGCAGTATGCACAAGGATAATATTCTATGTTCTCGTTAAAAACGTTTTTGCGTTGTCGATTTGGTCGCAACACACCGCTTATGTATAGGTCGAAATTCGTGTGGTTTCGCAACAAAGAAAACCCTTCGCGCCTTGCTTTACTATTTTTAGGAAAGTGCATAATATCAATTACTTCTTTTTCTTCCGCATGTCGTCTCTGTAAATGTCTTGCAAAATTTAAGGTTGCTATATCGTTTCCACAATATCTGCATTGTACGACCTTCTGTTCGGTCTTTAGTTTTTCCTAAAAATTGAGTTTTCATCAGGTGTGACGAGTATATTAGAAAAACTATATTTAAGGGCGTCTTTGATATGCCATAAAAAATAAATAGGAAATTATCTTTAGGAAAGAGACTAAATATGTCAAAAACTGTTAATTTTAATACGATATAATAAGAAATATTGAGGAATTTAAGCTCTATCAACTGGTACAAAAATATACACGGAGTTCCTTATGAATTTTGAAAGCTATGGCGTCATTGAAAATTTCACATTTTGAATATCAATTTTGAGAACCCTGTACACTGTTATTAAACTATTTGTATGCTGTATATGATATCATACCATTATAAATACTGTCTACAAAATTGCAGACTTTAGAACAGCAAAAATTTATTTTTAAATAGAGCATGTAAACATCTGCTTTTTGAGGAATGAAATAATTAAAAAAATAAGTAATCTGCGGGGATGTCCATTAAAATAAAAAAGTTGTATAACGCCCATGTTAAATGGGACACACTGAACATTAGAAAATATTTTTCTATATAGAGTTCTTTATAAACATTTGTTGAAATCGCTGTTTTCTATAGTCTATAGTAATAGAGCTACGAAAGAATTACATTCAAGTGCCTGTGCCCCATCCTATTTTAAGTGCCGACTTACTACTCACTTTAATTTTTTCCGCAAGAGGTAAAACACATGAACTTTCAATATTACGAGTATTTAAACTCGCTAACTTCTTTTTTTCAGTGTCAACCAAACATTCGGAAGCATCGTCGGACTCACAATCAGTTTCACTACTATCATCATCTTGAGCTACATATTCTTCGACGTTAAAGTCCTTGTCTTTGTCGTCATCATCTATATCATCCTCATCTGTATCATTAGGACTTACACAATCATCATTGCCGTTAGGTGCTTGTTTCACTGTAGAGCTACACATCTTAAAATTGAAATCCGAAACAACGATATTTTGTAGAATCTAAAAATATGCGTAGTAATCATTAGAAAGAATTCTTAGCACTACTAATGTTCATGTTGATGACTAGACATGTTTCCAACTTACACTAACCTTAATTTTGTCAGAGAGCGGTTTGGGTCCTGCATTAAGTTTTTCTGGGCTTACCAAAATGTAGCCGGCATAGCCAGTGTTATCGACATTGGAAGACTCTAAAATGTCTTTCTGTTCCAGTTCCCGAGATTTATTAGAAATATCGTCCACCCAATCCTACAAATTGTAGAATTTAAATTAGAGGCATTAATTAGCAAGTCATTGACATATGTAGTGGAACAAAACTTTGCAAGAACATTTTTCTTCGAAACATATCGATTACAATCGAGTGATATTCAAAAGTCTTGTTGCTGTACAGAAACAGGTTTCACGTGAAAATTGTAGTGAATTTAATTTTCTATAAAAAAAGATCTTGGCCATTTTCGTTGTAGGATGAACCGCACAACCCTCCATCCAACGGGTTTTATTTTTTAATATTTATTTTATTGTTATCTGTAAATTATTGGACTTCTCAGTACCTTCTTAACCTTAATGCAGAAATGTTTTCACCTAGTTTTTATATGTTTAGCTTTCATCATTTCCAAAAGATAAAGGTTTTGGACCTATTAGACCCAACCCGCGTATTTGTGTTATTTTTTGTGTCGACCTAAATTTGTTCAATGTTAATTATAATGCTGTTTTTATGTACCTGACACGTTTCTAGGGTATTCCCCGACACGTGTTTTAAGTATTTTTTATCAGTATCAAACAAACCAATGCAAGTAGCAAATTAAAGAATTAGAAATAACTAGAATTTATCAAGAAACAATTCAAAATTTGGGGTCTCAGACCCAACCCGTTGGTTCGTGTGATTTTCAACCTACCCATTGAATGGAAATTAAAAGATATCCGAGGCACCATGGCGTGCTAAAAGTGGTTTATGCACGAGACATGATATGATAATTTCCATGTCTCGTGCATAAGCGGCCACTTTTAGCACTTGTTGCACAAATAGCTATTATAACGTTACAAATTAAAATTTATGTATTGGAATAATTTATAGGTTTCTATAAAAAAATCATTATTGTATGGTTGCAACTTGGCTATTTTTGTTTATTTCATATAATATTAGATAATTTATTTATTGGTAATATTTTGAATAAATTTATATAATCGCAGTTTTTTGTATGAAAACTTCTAAATTAGCAAAACCGTGGGCTATTCCGAATCAACTTCTAAAAAACTAATATTATTCGTATAATGCAATTTTCCAACCATAGTAAAACTTTAATAATTGTTTATAGATTCTTGGTAATTTGAAGTAGTGAAGTACCAGATGATTATAAATTTAAGCGTATAATTACCAGTTCGCATAGAAAATGTTCATTGTTTTTACTTGAGCATTTTCTCGAAGTTCTTTAAAATCTCCTACAGTCATTTTTTATCATTAAATTCGCTACCTGTCAGGTTTCCTTAGTTACGATTTGATCGACATTCTCTAAAACCAAAATTATAAATACCTAAACTCCGAAAATCTGTAGAAATTTAATAACTAGTTATAGAACTTTATTGCAATTTAAAGTTTTCAGCATAGCGAATTAAGTTAAGGTTTTCATTTTAAGGAAATAATTAATAACACTTTTCTTTGATTATATAATATAACAATAATGCCTCAGAACAGACGAGTTAGAACTATATCAAAATTTCATTTTAGTGTGCCTTTGTGCAGCCGATTATTTGATTTTTAATCTAAAGGGTATTAGGATAAATTACATGCCGTTAATTGCTTTTAATCTTAAAGTCCCATGAAAACCTTTATTTTAGCCCGTTTTGTGCGCTGAGCACTACTAAGAATGTAATGTAAGATTTTTTATTTGCAATCACATTGTAATGTGTCAATTTCATGGCATAACAACAGCTGGGAAATAGATGATTACTTGAAACTAGCCAGGAAATTATTACATACCCCAAAAAATATTACATACCTGAAGAGTGGGGTGTTTCCATGGTAACAAAACATTGAGTGGGTTGTTTTCATGGTAACAAAAATATTAGCTACATCAAGATATCTATTATTCAGAATTCAATTGTAGTTATTTTTAAAATTAGATGATTGCAAATAAAATAGTATATATACCACAGTGGAAAGTTTCATCCCTGTCTCGAGATAAAGTTAACCTCGACGCTACGCGTCTCGGTAAACTACCTAATCTCTCGACAGTAATGAAACACTTCCCACCTCGGTATGTAATATACTATTATACGCGACCTAGGGACAAAAAACTTCAGCCGCTACAGGCGCTGGCGCCGGCGCTGGCGCCGGCGCTGGCGCCGGCGCCGGCGGTCGAACACCAATTTTTGGAAACTCTTAAACTAGCCCAGCAACCCGCCAGCAACCTTCAAAAAAATACTGCAGTCACTAGATGACTTCATTGCTCTTAATGTTTATATATTCATATTCAGTTCATTGTGTAAACTGAGATAATTATAGGGTGCATTTAAAAATTTTAACAAGCACTTTTGCTAATTATTTGTTGCAATTTTAGTCTTATTTGGGAACACAGAATCCTCTTGGTCGGTTATTTATTATAAAACCGTTACATGCAAAAAAAAGAGAATTTGTTGTTACAGAATGTTCAGGACACCATAATACTCGTATTATACAAATCTGAGCAATTCAGCGTGGGTTTTATGAATTCTGTTTCTTACATTTAATATAAGGGATTATTAACACGATAATTTTTGTTATTTGTTTATAGTTAAGCGCCCGTCCGCTGCAACACGATGATAAGACGGCAGAAAATAGCTTACAAGTTCAAATAGTGCCGCATTTATTTAAATCTATTAAAAAATAGGCGCAATCATATGATTCTCGTTTTCTCGGCTCTAAATTTATTTTTGTTGTTATCGTAAAACCGCTGCTAACAACATCTTACAAATTTACTACAAAAAATGCGACAACATTCGAACGAGAAGCTACACAGTAGAAAACCATTTTCAAACTTTAAAAACTCCGAGGCGTCAATTTATTGTAGCAAAAAATAACAAATATTTGAAGTGAATAAATATTCTTACTTGCTCTAGTTGCAAAGTGTTAAGCAATAATTAATTTGATACTTTGAAAAGTTAAAACATACGAGTTAAGTTTCTAGTTGGAATGGAAATTTTAAGTACAATTTCACAATTAATTCCTATAAAATTTACTGCTCTGTATGTCCAAAAGTCAAAACTGGAATCACAATTCAAACTTGTATCATTGAAAATGTATTTTACATACGAAAGTGAATGAAATCATCGCATCACACCATTGTCAGAGGTATAAAATGTTTGTTTAGGTTACAGTCACGTTCATTTCGTCAGACGCCACACTCGACCAAATTATCTGCCCGGAGTGCACGACCTTGGACATAGTTAGAATTTCTGCATCAGCTAATTTACTAAATGTGC
Organism: Agriotes lineatus; assembly: GCA_940337035.1. Classification (NCBI taxonomy): domain Eukaryota; kingdom Metazoa; phylum Arthropoda; class Insecta; order Coleoptera; family Elateridae; genus Agriotes; species Agriotes lineatus. Next base: position 18,458,847 of record OW679198.1, on the reverse strand, counting down.
AATTTTGCTTCTGTATTTAAAGACGAACAAAACATTTAGCGCTATATCAATGTTTTAACATTTTGGAAATAGGTAATCTACTTACATAAACTTCCTTTCCTCTTCCGTTATTTTTATTCGATGCTTCATTCGAGTCGGTGCCGGCTGTGCCGTTCATATTTGCTGCAAAATAATAGAATCGCTTTATAAGTATATGACAAAACTGTCATCGTCGTTTAAAAATAAATTAGTACCGTTAGCCGTTATTATTAACTTAAGATAGTCTTCTAAAATATTATGTAAGATTTAACTAATGCTTAATTGTCAGCAATTTTTAACGGAATCTTAATCTTTAGTTTTTCCAAATTGTTGTTAAAATACTTATCTACTATTAAACTTACCTATGGCCTCGTTGTATATTCGGTAACTTCTAGAGCTGATCATTGTAAACTGTATCTCACCACTTCAAAAATCACAAATGTAACACTTCATAAATATCGCAAACAGACCTAGAATTTGAGCGCTGTTGCCGCGAACTGGAAGTAACAAAGTTCAGTACAGTATTCGGAAGTGCCTTCGTGATAACAGTGTCTCTGTAAATACGCGCTTAAGGCGACGTCAGCGCCTGCGATATATGGTTGAACTAAAAAGTCTCGCTGAGGATACACAAGGGTTAAATCACTTCCAGAAGAAAATTTACTATATGATAGGTGGAGCCATCTGTGTTCAATTAACCAAATTTGAAGCCTTTTCGTTGTGACTTCCGTAAGCGGAAGTGGTAACGTTATATATGAAGTGACAACGTTTTCCGTATATCTGTTCTGGAAGTGACAACTTAACACGTATCAATATATATATATATATATATATATATATATATATATATATATATATATGAGATTTGTTCTTTTGGCACCCAAATTGTGTACTTTTTTACAATGTGACACCCGTTTTTACCATATGACACCCGGCTTTGGGTGCCATAAGGTTTTTCAATGCAAATTGCATTAAAGTCGTAGTACTCCTTTTATATTACGAAAAAAAGATAAATGTGGTGGGTGTCGCATTGAAAGATATTTTCGCTGCTTATACAAATTAGTTCATTAAAGTTACCACCAGAGGTCTATACATAGTATGGAAAATTCGAACTTGCGGCACCACGATAAGTGTTCGCGATTATGGCACTCGATACGTGACAACATTGCAAAAATGCAATTTTCCAGTATCGTCCACCTATGTATTTTATTATTCTGTCGTCAGTCTAAGTTGACTTGTGGATGTTGTAAGTGTTACTGGCAGTATGAGGGAGAGAACAAGAAAGATATTAGAATTAGCTGCAAAAGGTAAGTTATGGTTTAATATTAATTTTAAATACTCAACAAAATTTTAAGTTCACGTTTGGTTTAAATTATTATTTATTAATTTGGTTACTTCTTAAAATGCAAGAAGCAAAAAAACTTTTGAATAAATAGAAAATGGGATGGATTCATTTTATCATCATCAAATAAATAGTCTGAAGCTACTTTATTTTATATTTTTTCACTTAACCAATTTATTAAGCACCATAAATACTTTGCGATCTTAATACATACAATTAGCTACTTTTGTCATTATTACAAAAACATGTATTTCTAACAAGTACGTTCAAAAATTTGCAACTGTAAAATTTCTTAATAAAATTGCGTGCTCAAAAAGTTTAAATAAAAGCAAATACGCATTTAGAGGCCTATTCTGTAACCTCTAACGACGCTAGTGCGACTCGTTAGCGAACGATTTTGTTATTTGAACGAATTGTCGCTCTACAAATATACAAAAGTGCTTCAGTTTAAGCGAATGCAATCGTTTGTCGTCGTTATTGGTTGACTTTTTTTAGTTTCAAGAAAACTATCCTCTTTCTAGTTTTACATATTTAGTCATCCGCAGACTGGATGTGATAGCTAGGTGACATTAGCGGCCGATGTCAACGGGTGTAGGGGTCGAAAATTGCTATAATGAACTTCTCGAATTTATCATTTAGTAGTTCATACGGTCGAGAAAAAAATGTTTTCGTAACAGAATTTCTCCGGAATCATGATATTGACATATAGATAACTTTGTTTTGTTTGATCAACACCAAGCTAGAATGGCGTAGTGGTCAATGTGACCTCACAGTACTGCTTGTTCGGCGGTTCTATTCCGTTTAATGTAATATTATTGTTTTAATAACAGAAAACTTAATACCCGGTATTATACGAGTTGGCGGTAAACAAAAACTACACTGTAGCAGAAATTCGTTGACCTCTAAACAGTAGGTAGCTAACAGTGTGTCACCGGGTTGAATTGACGCGATTTTTCGTTTCTTAATACGAAAAACAGAGCCATAATTTCATATCCTGAACAACTTTTCATAATAAAACTTTGCCGTATTATTGACCGAAAAGACACTTTGCCATATAAAATAATTCTTTTACATTTTTCATGGCGTCCTGATTTTTAACAAACTAAAAATCTAGTTAAATTTATTTTCAGACCAAACAGGGCGGAATCCCATCACATAAAAATGAAATTCTCAAATTTTTTGTTGATTATACCTATAGTGAACTTAATCCGGTGACACACTGCATAAATGATATTAATGGGATTTTAGAACGTACATTCTGCGTGTTTAATAATAAATTTTAAATACCCTTTAATTTTAATTTTTGAAGATTTAAAAAAACTATTAGATACAACGGTTGCGTTACCTACTCTTTTGTGGTTTTAGAAGTTCAGGAGAAAGAAATAATTTCAGAAGGAATGTATTGCTTTGATGAGGAAAGCGAAGAAGACTTGCAGAATGAAAGTGACGATACAACATATATTCCATCAACACCGAATACGTCCTCTTCTGAGGTAAATATATTTTTTATTGTAGCTTTTTCTAAAAATATTTGGTATTCTTTGTCATCTAGGATGACAGAAACTCTAGTGATGTCAGTACTAAAAGCTTTCCCATAGCAAGGACGAAATCTATTAAGGCAACTCTGGTAATTTATGTTATATGCATACAAAAGTTATTTAGTTGCTAAGAGCTAGCATATTTCTTATTTTACTAGACGGATTTATTAAGTGTAAAAAGTACAAATAATGCAACCCAACAGTGTTTGCCATCCGTTGATGTACCGGAAAATCAAGAGCTTTTTTCTGTTATTCCATTGGAATTGGAATTCAGCAACAATTTGACGGCAAGTTTAATTTTAAAAAATAACTGTAAAAATTTTTATCAGCAACTGATTTTTTAAAGAAGTTTTCTGAATATTTCTGTGGCATCCACCATTTTATACATCAATTTTTTCCTTTTTAAGTATTGGCAGATAGCTTTTATAAGAACATTTTAAATTATAATTGCCGATAAACATATGTAGTTACTTTGTAGGAAGACTGCCCAATTTCGGAAGAAGTCATCGCAAAACTAAATACAGAATGTTTAAAAATAAATAACGACGGAAAGACAAAATCAAAAACTATAAGATCAAAGGTAGGCCATGTAATTTAGGACTACAGTATTTTTAAATTTATTTTAAAATTCAAGGGATCAAATGTTTTACCTTCATTTTTGATGAAAGGCAAATATAAAAAAACCATGTGCAAGTTCTGCGATAATGAAATTATATCAAAGCATTTTGCAAGACATCTTGAACGAAATCATGGGGAAGAGAAAGAAGTTCGAGAAATGTTATCATTGAAAAAGCATAGTGTTGAAAGGAAGCAGATGCTTTCATTAATAAGAAATGCTGGAAATTTGGAAATCGGAATTCGAGGTCAAATCATACCTAAACGACGATGCTTGAATTATGAAAATTCAGATGAAAATCGTACGACACTCATTAATGACCAATAGAAAAATTAGTTCACGAGCCGTAACCAAGACAATAAAAAAAATTCTTGGAAATTTTTTGTAGGTAGACCAACCTAACTGTGAGGGTTTGTGGCGTTACGATTTTCTTACCGAATCTGCATTCGAGCATTAATTCATAACCGGAAATTATTTTCGTGCATTCCAACAACGTCCTAATTTGCCCTCGCGTCCCGCTCGGGCAAATTAGTACGACGTTGTTGGAACGCACTCAAAAAAATTTCCGGAAAGAATTAATGCTCTTATGAGATTATATGTGAAAATTACGCTATTTGCATTCATTGCAAGGCCTTCTACAAACGATATGCCCTTTCGCGGCATGTGAAACAATGTTTTGCTAGAGCCGAAAAGAAACATAGCAGAGGTGAACGCCCTTTGCAAGATTCTGTAGTTTTTTTAGCATGTCAAAAAAACTACGGCCAAATTTTGAATAAGCTTGCTGTTAAACGAGACATATTTAGCAGGATGCAAAGTGACAACATCACTGCAACGGCTATGGAAGATATATTAATAATTTTATGGGGAGAAGATTTGTTAAAAAAGAACAAAAATACTCGTAGTCTATCTCATATATCCAACAAATTACGTGAGTGTGCAAAGTTTCTTCTTAGTATAAGAAACCTGGGTCATTATACTGATATGCTTTCCATGTTAAAACCTGAATGTTTTGATGACGCTATAGAAGCTACTAAAATAATGTCAAGATATGATCCACATGCCAGAAGCTTTGGCGCTGCTTCTCTTGCGTTGCATTTTGGAACATCATTAAAAAAAATGTCCGATTTAGCAACAAAGTTGATCTTGAGAAAAAAAATACCTCTTGTAGTGCATGATATAGAAAAAACATTGACAGCTGTGAAACGATTTAAAAAGATTGTTGAGAGTCAATGGACAACTGAACTGGGTAGCTTGGCTGTTAAGGATCTAAGTGAAAAGGCCGCTGTAAAACCGAAGTTGCTTCCGATTACCGAAGATATTATGAAGTTGAAGAAACTAGTAGAAGAAATTGCAGAAAAATCTTACGAGAAATTAAAAAATTCAAAAAATTTGCAAGAATATAGATCTCTAGTGGAAACTACTTTAGTTTTGGCTATTTTGCACAATCGAAAAAGAGTGGGAGACATTCAATACTTAAATTTAAATTCATATCAGGAACAAATTGACACAGAACATTCAACTTTACAAACCGAGTTAACGTCATCATTAACCGATAAAGAAAAGGTACTCACTCAGCATTACAAAAAGATACTTCAGTTGGTAAAGGCAGCAGGCCTGTGTCAATTCTCATACCAAAAAATATTCACTTATAATACCATGAGTAGTCAAAGTTATGTCGACTATTTTTGTGGTGGTGTCACGAATGTCCATTGCGCTTTGGTACGATCAGGACGAGTGCGCTAGCACGAGTCCTAATCCCAAGCGCAATGGACATGAGTAGTGATACCACCGCAAAAATAATCTACTTAACTTTGACTAAGAATGGTATTCGAGGGACTATTTAATGAACCAAACTACCTTTTTCAAATTAGTTTTCAGTAAATCTAGCAACAAACCACGCAATTTCTATAGTAACAGAACACTAATGTCGACTTTTTCTAATAAAAATCGCATATGTTAAAAATAGTCACTTGAATACCTTCTAGGAAGATATATCCACTTATATTTTTTTGATTGGTCAAGAAACGTCAGAATTCTGGATTTTCATTGGTCACTTTTTGACAGATGACAGGTGAATTGAATAGTCAAAAATATTTTAGAAAGATCCATGATTTACGATTAAACTTAAATTGTTTTTCAAATGAAAATACATACTTTTTTACCTATCCTAAGTCATTGCGCTGGATTGATGGATGTAGTGCTATAAGAAAATACGCCAAAATCTGTGGCGCTAAACATCCAGAACTTCTTACTTCAAGTCGTCTAAGAAAACACATCGCTACCGTCACACAAATTCTTAGTTTAAGGGGAAACGAGGTGGATCAACTTGCAAAATTTATGGGCCACACAACAAGAACACATGAAAATTTTTACAAGTAACTAGATACTTAGTTTGTAATTCGCTTATATATTATATATTTCGAACCTTTTTAGATTGCCTCAGGATATTTATCAAGTAGAAAAGGCATCTAAAATACTACAATTAATGGAAAAGGGCAATGCAGCTGACTATAAAAATAAAACTTTGGATGAAATTGAGATTAATATGGAGACCATAGATTCTGACTTTGAAGATGTCAATAATGAAAAAGATGAAGGCATTTTCTTTTTATACGTAACCTAGATAAACTATTATTTTTATGTTTGCAGATAGATTAGAACCCACTGATACAAGAGAACCTACAGGTATAAGAGATCCTATACATATAACTGAACCTGTCAGTCCAAATCCAGGAACTTCAAAAAGTTCACTCAGTCTAACCCAATCAAATACTAGTATGTAGTATCTTACAAACATTTGCTTTTTGCTAATCTAGCCGTGCATTTATAGGTATTCTAAACATGTCAGACAGCGATGGTGTTGCAGAAAATTTTCAGAGTACAATTTCTCAAAAGATTGTGAAGACAGGTGTGTCTATTTCTAAGTATGCAATTACAAAGCGTGAGAAATAAATAAATGAATAATTATTAATAAATAAAATTAAAAACCATTTAATATTGATATTTTCAGTAAGAAAAACTAAATTATATTACTTTGTTTTTCAGTTGGCAGACAAAGGTGGAGTCAAAAACAAAAGACTACCATGAAAAAATACTTTAACCAATATATTAAGTCTAAAACAGCATTAAAAAAGAAGCAATGCCTAGAGTTTTTGTCAAAATTTGAAAAAGATTTTGAAGCAGTCGGCTGGGTTAGGGTAAAAACATTCATATTTAATGAATATCGTACCAAATAAGTAATATCAAGTTTTTATAAACTATACGTTTTTTCTTTAATAAAATAAATATATTTTAAAATTACCTTATCTTTTGTTTTTTATCAATCTAACAATAAGAAACAGCTATTCTGAAACTTATCATCTTAACATTGCACTTGTTCTATATGACCTACTTGTATACATTTTCTAAATTTATTAAGTTTAGATATTGCCAGAAACTTCTTATTTATTATCAGTTATCTGTAAAAAATGGGAAGTTATTGAAAACCCAATGTTTAATAGAAGACAATGTTAATAAAATGTTTCCACTCAGTCAACAACATGTGCATTTATAGGTTAATAAAATGATTAAGAAATATGACACTCGATAATCTGGCAACACTGGAGGGTGTCATTAAAACAAATAACTTCATAAAAATCATACAAATGGGTGCCACATGTTACAATGATTGTAATGGGTGTCACTTTGTCATTAATTTTATATATACAATATACACTGGATGCCACTTCAACAATAAGTTACTAGGGTGTCACAATGCAAAAAACCTATGTATATATATATATATATCTGTCACAAAAACTTGGGGCAAATCAGGGCTAAAATTTAGATTTACAGATTCTTTTAGATTTATGGATTCGTCTCTGGACGAATTATCGTCTTATTTGCAGGAACAAGATTTTGATATTTTGAAAGAGATGAATCAAAATTTAAGCCGCGAAAAATTACAGCTATTAATGAGAAAAGGAGTATTTCCCTACGAATATGTTGTTAGTTATTAGAAATTGTCGGAAACATAATTGCTGGATATAAATAAATTTTACAGTTCTCTTACACTAAAAAACATTTATCAGCGAGACTATGACCATGCATCTAACGTGTGGAACAAATTTGATATAAAAACTTTAGGCGATTATAGCGACATTTATTTTAAAACTGATATTTTACTTCTAGCAGATGTGTTTCAAAATTTTAGGAAAATGTGTATGAACATTTTCGGCCTAGATGTGATGAATTATTACACTATTCCTGGGTTCTTCCTTCTTAATTGGCCACCCGGTACAATGCGAATTCAGGAGTGCCACAAGGTTCTAATTTAGGATCATTATTATTCTTAATATTCATTATTGATTTTCCCGACGTATTAAATGTTGCTAAATGTCTCTTATTTGCAGATGATCAAAAATGGCTATTTTTGTATCTAGAATGCGAAATGCTACTTTTGCGTTCAAGAATGGAAGTTATTTTTCCGAGCTTTAGCGAGGCAAAATACCCATTCGAGAACGCAAAAGTATTTCGCATTCGAGATGCAAACAATGATTTTTCGAAAACTGCAATAAAACAAGTATAAGAATAACAAAATTAAATAAGGTAACTGTCAACGTTAATTGACAATTTTATATTTCATAAACAATTAATTTATGTTTGAACCACGGCCTGCTGAATTGTTTGACAAACGTCAAAGTGACGTATAAATTTAACTGACCGCAGTATCGACACCTTCAATTTACATGTAGTACAATATAAATTAGTCATGTTTATAATAGTTTATAATAGTTATTAGTATCTATTGAAATTTTAAATTACTTAATAAAAAACTAATGTAGGTTACTTAATTAATAAAATCACAAATAAGTTCCTAAAAAATGAAATTTTTTTTGACATTTCTTTTATGTTCTAGAACGCAAAAGAGTTTTTGTAATACCTACTTGTTAAATATTTCTTTAAGGACTGTTTACTACTGCGTAAGCAACCTCTTTACGGCCCGGCCGTAAAAAGTGTCCGTAAAGACCACGGCCTGCTAAATTGTATGCCGAACGTCAAAGTGACGTTTGTCACACAAATCCAGCAGCAAGCAAGCCTTCAACTCCACATAGAAGAAGGCGCAAAAGACTGCTATAACTCCTTAAAATACGCTAAAATAACTTGCTCATTCACAATCTTAACGTCTTTAGGAATATCTTCATCATTTTCTACAGATGTCATAAGTTACGAGCTGGTTACAACTTAAAACTGCTTATAGCCATACACGAAATTGGAAATAAATGACATTTATAAACAACAGTTGCAACGTTCTACGCACTCTCAATCATTCTAAAACGTCATTACACAAACCTAGCGTTTTGATGAAAATAATATAGAAAAATATAGATATGACCGAATAGACCTATCCAGTTAGTGCAAGCGAGGAAGATAAATACGCCGCAATATTTGAGGAATGAGACAAGAAATCGGCGCGCAGTACGTTCTGCGCATTCTTGTGGCAATACCGGCCGGACTGTAATAGTGAATTCATTCTGTTCAGTGTTGGCAAGTGTTAGTTTTGCAATATTATTGTGCAAATTGTTAGTTGAATTTTATAGAATGTAGGGAAAAAGTTTAAGCGGGTTTAAAGAATTTAACTTTGAAGTAGCTGCATCATTTCTTAAAGAAAAAGGGTGGACCTCTAGACAAAAGTGCAAAGGTTATAAGTTTTTCGTAGAAGGCTATATACACGAAATATGGACCGAAGATTTTACAATCAAGGGAAGATGTTACAAAAGCCAAAAAAAGAATGATAAGCCGCATCAAATGTACATGCTTTTTGAACAAACACCAACCCTAAATCTTCGACAAGTTCATTGCACTTATTGTGAAGCCGGGTACGTTTTATTTTTATGTTTTATTGTTTTTGCTTAAATGTAAGTAGGTACTTATTTAAATTCAGATTATTTTCAGAAATTCGCAGTCTTGTAGTCACGTCGTTGGCTTCGCATATTTATTGCAAGATCTTGTTCTAAGACAACTCAACGTGGTTCCAGATGATAATATATCATGTACATCAGAACCTATGGTATGGAACAAACCACGAAGAAAGAAAATTGAAGCTGAAAAAGTCTCAGAAGCAATATTCCAAAAACCAACAAATATTACGAGAAAGAAAAAGCCTGTACAGTGTGTCCCAAATTGGACACTTTTGATAGGAAACATTCATTTCTAGAGGAGATAGTAAAAAACTAACTTACATGTTACGGGCTCGTTTATTGTGTAAAAATGAATGGCGAAAACCGCACATCGATATCTTGATCGCTTTAAAAGATACAGGGTGATTTTCAATTTGGTGCATTTTTGACTTACCCTCGTAACTTGCTTATTTGTGAATATTTTGTGTTTCTGCAAAAACATTCTTAAGGCACTTTTTTAAAAGGAATCGAATGGTATGCTTAGTGTTTTTGTAAAACAAATGGCGGGGAATCTGTGACATAAACTTTCATTTTTACTTATGGTAAACTTTTGACTCACCCCCGTAACTTGCTTATTTGTGAATATTTTGTGTTTCTGCAAAAACATTCTTAAGGCACTTTTTTAAAAGGAATCGAATGGTATGCTTAGTGTTTTTGTAAAACAAATGGCGGGCAAGCTGTGACATAAACTTTTTTATTTACCATAAGTAAAAACAAAAGTTTATGTCATAGCTTCCCTGCCATTTGTTTTACAAAAACACTAAGCATACCATTCGATTCCTTTTAAAAAAGTGCCTTAAGAATGTTTTTGCAGAAACACAAAATATTCGCAAATAAGCAAGTTACGGGGATGAGTCGAAAATGCACCAAATTGAAAATCACCCTGTATCTTTTAAAGAGATCAAGATATCGATGTGCAGTTTTCGCCATTCATTTTTACACAAAAAACGAGCCCGTAACATGTAAGTTAGTTTTTTACTATCTCCTCTAGAAATGAATGTTTCCTATCAAAAGTGTCCAATTTGGGACACACTGTACAGTCAACTTTATTTGATTCAAGAACATCGTCGGTAAAAAAAGTGACGAATTCGGAGATACAGGTAGTTAAAGAAAAATTGAACCTAATTGATGAAAGAATTCCTTTTGCATATATATTACGTCAAAATCAAGAAGCAGAAGCAAAACTTTTGAATGGCAAGTATGTATAAAAAATTCAGTTTTTCAGGACAAGTAAAACACATTCGTATTTGTTTTAGAAATTGAAGTACCTCTAGGTTCAACGTTACACCATCAACTAGACACAACTTATCCAAAAGAAATCAACAATCATGGTCTACAATTACCTCTATTAGATTCGGAAATACAAAACATTTTTTTATGTATTCCACCAATACAAATAAGTAAATTTTCTGAAATGACTTTTAAAACTGCCAGTGAAATTGAACAAAATACTCAAAGACAAGCTGATTGTTCTTTGTGGCATTCCGAAAGAAAAAAAAGATTTACTGCGTCTAAATTTGGAACACTTTTTAAAAGGAAAAAGGCCATCGACGAAAAGTTCTTGCGTTCCATTATGAAGGGTTTAGATATAAGCATGTTGCCACATGTGAGACATGGAAGACAATTTGAAGGTGTTGCAAAAATGAAATATACTACATTAACAGGCAGACAAGTTTTTGATTGCGGCTTGATAATTCATCCGTATAGATCACACATAGTTGCTTCTCCTGATGGAATAGTTTTTGATCAAACCTGCGGTTATGGTGTCTTGGAAACAAAATGTCCAAGTAGAAAAAGATACAAAAGTTTAAATGAAGCATGCAAAGTCGCTGCATTTTGCTTAAAATCAAATCAAGCAGGCGAAATAAAACTTAAAAGATCGCACGATTACTTTTACCAAATCCAAATGCAAATGTTAATTTCTGGAACAAGATGGTGCGATTTTGTTGTATATTTTAGTGATTCGGATGAACTGTTTGTAGAACGCATCGATCTTGATATAGAACTTTCCACAATTATGTATACGAAATTAACGGAAATGTATATACAACATGTTGTACCTATTTATAATGCTATAATCAATCAATAAAAAAAGTATACCAGTTATATGAATACTATATTTTCGGTTTTATAGTTACATTTGTTTAAAAATATAATTCATTGTTTTATTAGAGGATATCTAAAGTTAGTCAAGAGGCAGCATACTGTATAAATTTGATTTATACTTCCTAATAGAGATATGTGAATATTATTAGATAGTATCTTGTACTTTTATATTCTATTTATTGCCCGTTCTACATGAATTCGTTCTTTAGCTATCTTTCTGGTCTTCATTACTTCTTCAGGAGTGAACTGCAAACCAGAAATTCGGAAAGTGGGTATATTTAAATTAATATTAATATCCTCAAATAAAGAAGCTACGTTAAAACCCTTGTCTGCTAGTATTATATCTCCTTCAAGCAGCTCCCCTTTCTCCATTTTATCTTTAACAACTGAGAAATAACCACTATCAATAATTATTTTTTGATCTGATATACAACCTGTGAAAAGTGCGGAAACGAAAATAATTGCACCATTAGGGTCAATCATAAGAAGTGATTTCAAAGTTGTTGCTCCTTTATACTTAGAATAACACTGACTTTGTCTAACCATAGAAGATGGCGTTTCAATGTAAAATTCTGTACAATCAATGCTTCCTATTACATTGGGATATTTTTGTTTAAATTGTGCTGCTGTATTTTCCAGCAGAATATCTCGATGAGGCCATATATTTAAACTACCCAATCTTAAATACATAAAATTTATCCAGCTTAAAAAAATCTTTGCTGCTGTCGATTTCGACACACCAAATATATCAGCTAATATTTCATAATCAAGGGCTTTCCTTAACTTTATTAGTGTTAAAAAAAATTGATTTATTGCTGACAACTTCCTTCCATTTCTTTTTACTGTAGGTTCGACCTCTGCATATAACAGGACATCACTTGAATCCTCTGTGGGCAGTATAAATTGAAATGCTATAACAAATATTTCAAATGTTTGCATACCAGTATAATACAGTATTTTGTCATCACGATCGCGAAAATTGTCAATAGAAAACATAGGTCGGCAAATTGGTTTATTAGTTTTGTCTTGTATTACTTCGCAAGCCTTTTGAAGTGCATCATTAGATTGCTTTAACTGGATCATTTGTTGATTGAATGTATCAATCTGCGATTTTAAATACTGATTTTCAATTAGTATTTCTGCTGTTGGCGAAAGCAAGTTACTTTTTAATTCTGAATTAGTGTCTTTTATAATCGCTTCATTCTCTGATGTAGGATGTTCATTCGATGAAGATGGTAAAGTTTCTTGTGGGACTACAAGTTTTCTTTTGGAATATTTGGGATCGCGTTTAGAGGTTTTATTTGTCCATGTAAATACAGAAGGTACTACATTTTTTCGTAATTTTAACACATTACCAGCGTACCAATATTCGGTTGATAAGAAATGTTCGGAACACACCTGTAGTAGGTAATAGTAAGTACTTTTATTTATAAATACGTATGCTACTACTAACCTTTGTATGTGCGTTAATAACAAATGGATTGGGATTTTTGACTGTTTTTCTAACATCGCGACGTACAGCGTGTAACCATTGTTTGCGCAATATTTTGCATTTAGGGAATGAATGAAATGACAAATTGCATTCCTTGTTTGCTCGATTTGAGCAATTTGGTACATAACAAGCATGAACCATACTAAAAAATAATCGTAGGTACAAAGTACGAGACAATAAAGATGTTACTGCGCGAGTTAAGTTGCCAATCGTGGCCTTAACGAAAAAAAACTTTATTTATTTTACTACACAAGTTTTTAATTCAATGTAGGAGTTACAAATTTGTACAGAGTAACGTTCTGTAAGAAGCACGTCTAAAACTAGCAACGTTCTGTAAGACACAAATCTATAAACTAACCTAAGATTACACAAGTGCGGCTATTTATAGCCTCTGCCATCTTCGGGTGGGGCGACTGAGTGTCGTCACATAATTTCATAATATTGCACAACGTTTTGCAACGTTTTGCAATGCTACACTTCTTTGCTAGTTCAGCGAATTCTAAATATAGAATTCGTGGTAGCAAGCGACCTATATATTCTTAAGTGGTTGAGTAGTTTACATTACTTAATTGATAGTCAAGTGTTTATATTACTCCTCCCCTCTTAAGACAATTCAAAGCATTTTGAATTTCACGTTTTGATTTCTAAGAACTCAAAAGGTTTAGGAATATCGTCTTTAAAGACTTTTGATTTTATATATGCCATGAATTTATCTTGTAAGGCTTGGCGTTTACAATAGGTATATACTAACAAACTTAAGATTATTATTACAATCATACTTAGTATTATAATCGTGGTTACAGAAATGTACTGCAAGTTCGTTACATTGGCAGGCTCAAGCGCCCTTTGTATTCCCCCAAGCTGTGACTGGTCTTTAATCAGCTCTTTAATGTTGATCGGTGTTAGATCCACACTTACTGTTTTAGTGTGTTTAGCACTATTTGCATCCAAGGCATCAATATTGGGTATTTGCAACTTTACAAGTTTTGAGGAAGAGGTTCTGATTTGGAACAACAAGGTATCATGGTCAATGACTGCTGTGCAATCCGGTGTGAGATGAATTAGATTCGTTTTCGTTACTATCTTCCTTGAACTGGTGTCTAAGCATTTAATGTCAATAGTTACTTTTTGTGGAGTAGTAACCAACCAGGTGGAATCGTCAATCTGGGCTATTTTAACTTTTAGTAAGTTAAACAGGTAGGGTGAACAAGTTTTGTTGGAGGAAAAAGACAAAAGTTGGGTCTCACATAACTGGTTATTAACAACGGAAAAATGGTACTTCTCAGTGCAAAAATAGGAACCGGTGGTTACCAATTTACAGTGGTCCAGTTCGACGGGTATTGACGTTGCAAGGTTGAAGAGTATGGTTTTATAGGTAGGAATGATCATACGGTATAAATTGGAATCAATGTATACCGGGAACGGTATCAATTGCATGAGTTGGTAAATAGTGTCTTTGTGTACTAATGGTATTTCGAAGACGAAAGTTATTTTGTTATTAATTTGATAAGCTTGGATTAATATTATAGATTCGTAAAGATGAAGGGTTTTATGGTGTACAGGGTAAGGTAAAGAAAGCATGTTGTCTGAGTTTTCAGAAAGGTAGATAGAGATTTGATTGAGATTGGATAATAGTTCTGCATTATCAAGTAGGGACATATGCATTTGTTGGTTTTGTGCAAAGGTGAGAGATGTTTCTAATTCGAGCCAGGTGTTTACAAACATTTGTAACGAAAATATTGATTCTGATAGGACACTCTGAATAGAGAGTGAATTGATGTTGTTGGTTATAGCACGATTTTGTACAATCAATTTCTGTAAATTTATATTTAAAAGTTCCTGATTTTTGGTTAGGGTAAATATAGCGTTTATGGAATCATTTATTAAATGTGTATGTTGACTTAGGATTTTAGTGTGAATATCTCTTGTGGATTGAAGATCCGCAATGGCATTCTCGTATTTTTCTCCGTCTTCGGCGTCAAGATTACCTGTCAAAAATTTAAATACAGTGCCGAGTCCATTTATTACTCCGCGTTTTGTTCTGATTGTATCTGAAGGAAATATTTGATCAATCATGTTGTCAATCCGTATGATGTACTGTTGGATCAACAATAGCATGTCATTGTGGTTTAATTTTGTTTGTTCTTCATTTTTAACTGTGTAAAAATTACGATCTCTTAATTTAAAAACAGAGGCTAACAAGGAACGTCTAAGGATCGTATAGTTTGTTAACAAGGGTGTGTAATCAAATGTCTTTATAATGGTCCAGTCGCTTTCTTTAATCTGCGCTTTTCCTAGGTTTTGAGGGTATAGTCCAGGGTTTTCGGAGAGGTCGGTTATCGTAACGTCGCCAAGGGTTGAAGTTAAGAAGAGGGACCAGGTAATGATGTACCTGCAACAAGTTTATTTTCTTTAATAGGTAGTATTTCGTTTGCGTGTCTGTTGAGTACTCGTTTCGTATGTTCGTCTTGTACAGTGTAGATGTGATTGTCCAGTATTTTGATGATTTTAAAGGGTCCTTTAAATTTCATACTCTTTTTATTACGTCTATCGTTTTTAAGAAAGACTTTTTGGTTAAGTTGTAATATTACAGGTTGTCGTTTATCATTAATTTTCTCGTTACGTCGTTGTTTTGTTTCTAGTTGCATAATTTTTAGGTTGTCATATAATTGTGTCATTTTTTGTTTGTGGTCGTTTACATATACTTCGTAGAATCTGTCAGTACAAAGTTCGTATGGATTTTGATTGTCGGTATGACCAAAGAGAATTTCAAAGGGTGTGAATTTAAGATTTGAATGTATTGTATTGTTATACGCGAGTATAGAATAGGTCATTCTGTCTTTTTCTGGAGTGGATTCTAATAATCTAAAATGCTCAATTAGAGTAGAATGTACTCGTTCAATTAATGAATTTGATTCGTGATGCAACGGGGTAGCTATATGTAATTCTATTTTGTGTAACTTCATGAATTCTTTAATGATTATGTTATCGAATTCATTGTCTGCAATGATTTTCTTCGGAATGGCGTAGTTTGAAAAATATGTTAAGATGGCGTTTAATATATCGACTTTATTATGTGAGGTCAAGGGGTATGCTTGAGTAAATTTACTAAAATTATCAATTACGGTCAAATACCTGGTTCGATTAATTTGGAAAATATCTATACTGATGCAAGAAAACGGTTTATCGTATGTGGGTGTAAATTGGAAAGGTAATTTATTGGGGTTACGATTGTACTTTTCTCTTTTACATGTATCACAATTCGTGATAAATGTATTGATTTCCTTGGTCATTCCTCTCCAATAGTATAATCTTTGGAGGTGCTCTATTGTCTCGTTGATCCCTCTGTGATTGGTATCACCGAAATGGTAATCGGCGATATATTGTTTTCTATGATCTGGGTTTGTGACATAAGTAACTTGTTTAATACATTTATGAAATTTCGGAGAGTTAGCATTAAGGTTTTCTGAAATGAAATGTGAAAATTTCGCAAACGTTTCTTCGTTTTGGAATATGCAATAGTAGTGTAATTTAGGTGAACAATGTTCGATAAGCAATTGCATAAATTTTTCTATATAGTTTTGGTTATTGATAAATACGGTTATATGGGAATATCCATCAAAGTTATATATTTGCATGGGTTTAGGGATTACGGCGTTTATAAATTCGATTTGGTTTTTATACCTTTGTAAAGGTAATTCTGCGATGTCAATCACAGGTGTGGAAGATTGTTGTGAATGTATCGTATCCGGTACAGAATTGTTGTCATTGTCATTATTCACGGCACCAGGTGCAGGTGTTGGTTTTTCGTTTTGCTTTTTAGTAATTATTATGTCCGACAGAATTTTAACTTTTTGTTTCGTAGGTGGGTTAATTGCTGTTATTGTAAAATCGGATAGGTCAGGTGGATCTGGTCGATTTGCTATGATACTAGCATTATCGTCAAAATCGGGTTCAGGTGTGTCTAATTGTTCAATTGATAGGGGATTTATATTAATTCGGCTTAAGGCATCAGCTACCTTATTGGTTTTTCCTGGTAGGTATTTAATGGTAAAATTATATTCTTCTAATTTTATACTCCAACGGGTTAATTTCGAATTTGGCTCTTTGATGTTGCGAAGCCATATTAAAGGTCTATGGTCTGTAAATATTGTAAAATGTACGCCATATAAATAGGGGCGGAAATGTTTGCAGGCCCAAACAATAGCTAATAATTCTCGTTCTATTGTCGGGTAGTTAATTTCGGCTTGGTTAAGGGTTCTTGATGCATAGCTAATAGGTCTGTTATTTTGTGATAATACTGCTCCAATAGCAAATTTGCTAGCGTCTGTAGTCAGTTCAAATGGTTTTGTAAAGTCAGGATAAGCTAATATTGGATCATTGGTTAACAAGATTTTTAGTTTCTCAAATTGTTCAATGAAATTTTGATCGTGTATAATTTTTGAATCTTTCTTTAAACATAAAGTCAGGAATTTTGTTATTTTAGCATAATCTTTTATAAATTTTCGATAATAACCTAAAAGTCCTAGAAACGATTTTATATCAGTTCTAGTTTTTGGTAAGGGAAATTTCATAATAGCACTGATTTTATCTGGGTTTGGTTTTACACCGTCTTTAGTAAGGATGTGTCCTAAATAGGCAATGGATTTTTTTAAGAATTCGGATTTGTCTAATTGTATTTTTAAGTTAGCAGTGCGACATTTTTCAAAAACATGTCGTAGTTTAATCATGTGTTCTTGTAGGGATACTGAATAAATAATTATGTCATCAAGGTAAACCATGCATTGTGTGGGTGTTAGACCAATCAATGCCTGATTTATAAGTCGTTGAAAGCTGCTGGGACTGTTTTTGAGCCCAAATGGCATTCGTTTAAACTCAAAATGGCCCTCTTCAGTAGAAAAGGCCGTCTTTTCTCTATCAGCTTTGTTTACTTTAATTTGATGAAACCCTGAGGCTAAATCAAGGGTAGTAAAATATTCGGATTTACCTAAATTGTCAAGTACTTGTTCTATGAGAGGTAATGGGTATTTGTCTTCTATGGTATTTTCGTTCAATTTCCTATAGTCAATGACTATTCTCCATTTTTGTTTGCCTGAACTATCTAATTTTTTTGGAACGATCCATATAGGTGCGTTATACGGTGACTCTGAATGTTCAATAATTCCGTCAGCAAGCATTTTGTTTATCTGGTTTTTTACTTCTTCGCGATGAACATGAGGGTAGCGATAATTTTTTGTAAAAATTGGAATGTCATTTTTTGTACGTATAAAATGTCTTGTCAAGTTTGTGTAAGTCAATGGTAGTTCTGGGTGATGAAAAATATCTTTGAATTCGTAACATAAAGTTTTTACTGCATGAGCTTCTTCAGCATTTAAATGTGTTGTATTGATGTTTTCTAAGTTTTCATTTTGAAGTTGATTTCGAGATTTTAAATTAAAATTTTGATTTTGAGTATTGATGTTATTTATTTCTATTAAATTTGAGTGTTTATAGTCATCTAATAACAGTGGGTTGTAAATATAAAATTCCTTTGTCTGATTAGATGTGTTAATTGCTGTTGTATAAAAATAATTATTATGGACTTTCACTATAGCTCTGGGTGTTCTACAATCTTTGTCAAATATTAGTTTGTCACATAAATATGTACCATTACTGTTTACAGTTGGTAAAATAATTTGTTTTTCTGATCTAGGGGGTAGATATATTCGTTTAAGAGGCTGCGAGTGTTGATTTATTTTAGAAAAATTACATTCGTTTCTTTTTTGAACTTCTTGTTTAAGTTTGGATTGGTTGTAGTGGAAGGGGATAATATTTTGCTCGGTTTGAATGTGCATCCATTTAAAATCAATGTTTGCATTTATATTGGCTAATAAATCAGATCCGATTAATCCGACATAATCAGGGCTAAAATCAAACATATAGCACACATGATTTCCGGGTTCTAAAAATAATGAGTTTATTGGAATATCGGCTACTTGATTGTGTGTGGTAGTACCA
Organism: Agriotes lineatus; assembly: GCA_940337035.1. Classification (NCBI taxonomy): domain Eukaryota; kingdom Metazoa; phylum Arthropoda; class Insecta; order Coleoptera; family Elateridae; genus Agriotes; species Agriotes lineatus. The sequence goes on along the minus strand of OW679198.1, from coordinate 18,439,802 downwards.
TGGGGTGTGGTTATTTGAAAGTTATAATTGTGTATTAAATTTGGAAAATGTTTTTCTACAAATAAAGGTGATATTAGCGTTTTACTGCTGCCTGTATCAATTAATATTTTATCTTGTGTTCCTGGTATTAAAATATACGGTAAATTAGATTTAATTGTTGTTACAAGAAATGTTTCAATTTTATCCAAGGCTGTATTTAAAAATTTACAGAGTCTGGGTCAATGTCGTGTTCTTCTGAATAAACATTCTGGGAATCGTTGTTTATATTTGTTTCAAGTGCATCGGCTTCAAGGAGTGGGTCAAGTGGACCATTAAATTCGGCATAATTTGAGTCAATATCCTCGTGGAATTCTTCGAAATCGTAAGTGCTCGGCTGGGCCACTTGTAAATGGTTAGCACGGAAGTTCGGTCTTTTGTTTGGATTTAAATTTTGAATGTTACTAGTTAGGGGTCGTTTTGGAATAACGGCGTGTTGAGTGGACGTTTCCATTTTTTCAACAGGATTATTAGGTACAAAATTTCGTTTCGGAGCAAAAACATTTCTTTCAAAAGGTTGTCGATACCAACCTGGGGTTTGAGAAAAATTACGTTGTAACGTGGGATTCTGTGGGCTTCGGAATGTATTAGGAAACTGTGGAATTGATTGTCGTTGAATATTTTGATTAGGTCTAAAATTATTGTGTTTCATTTGTTCATTATATTTAATCCATGGGTTGTTTTGAAAATTCTGACGATTCATTACTGGTTTATTACTTTCGGTGTGTAAATAAGTACGAGATGCATTTTGAGAATAGCGTATATCTAGTTCATCTCTAACGATTGCAATAGCAGCTTCTAAGCTATTAGGATTTCTGGCTCGTAACAATGTGCCAAATGGTTCATTTAAACCTCTCAAAAAGGATCTAAGGGCTAGGCTTTTTGACTGTAATAATTTATAATCTTTTATAGGTCTGGCTTCAGGTCCAAGGGAAATTTTTGAATTAAAAGTTGCTAGATGTGTTCTAACTCTGTTATAAAAGTCAATAGGGGATTCTTTCAGATTTTGCTTCATTTTTGCAATGTCTATGGTTAAATTTAATTCTGATCGTTGATCTCCAAAGTTATTAATTAGTGTTAATTTTAAGTCGTTCCAGTTGTTGAATTCATAGCCAGTAACGACTTCTAAAGCTTTGTCTTTTAATTTATTTCTAACGGATGAAAGTAAAAATTTATTAATATAGGCTTCTGGCTGAGCTGGATTTAAAAATTGAGATAAAATTAGCTCAACAGATCTAATAAATTCTGATAAAGTTAGTGGGTTACCGTCGTAACTTGGAATTTCAGAAACCATTCGTACAGAAAAACCTGGTGGGAATAAATCTGCCATGTTTCGATTTGCTTGTACTTGGTTGAAAATTAAACGTGGTGGTCTCAGCATAAAAATTCACTATTATTTTTAGCGATTGATTTTTATGTTAGTAAACAGTTTATTCTAGGGAAAATGTAACACAAAGCAGTGCTTAATCTGTGCGATGATGGATCAAGGTTACTGCGTTCTGTTACGTACTTAAGTAGGCTAAATAAATATTTAGAACTATATTAGTGGGTTTATAATTTGTTTAAAAACAAACACACACACACTTTAAAACGTAAAAGGTTGCTTACTTCATATTTGTAGTTGGAACGTGTAGACTTCCTTTGGAGTGGTCTTACAGGTTGTCCGTGGTTAATTAAAGGTGTAGACGTCCTTTGGATTGGTCGTACAGGCGATCTCGATGATCAGAAGCTCTTCGATGGAGCAGGTGTCTGCGATAGACGATGTCTCCGATAGACTGATTCCAGTAGTCAGCGGTGCTGCTCTTTGGCGATGTTTGTCCTCCAAGTTGCGTTGCTTCGTACCGGTGTTGGTTGATTTCGGATTACTTGGTTAAGTATTAAAATACACAAAAGCGCGAAAAATGAAAAAAAATTATTTTATTTTTTTTTCAAAATTTCACAGTGCCCTTTTGCCAAGTATCCTACCGACTGCGCCAGTTAAGTTGCCAATCGTGGCCTTAACGAAAAAAAACTTTATTTATTTTACTACACAAGTTTTTAATTCAATGTAGGAGTTACAAATTTGTACAGAGTAACGTTCTGTAAGAAGCACGTCTAAAACTAGCAACGTTCTGTAAGACACAAATCTATAAACTAACCTAAGATTACACAAGTGCGGCTATTTATAGCCTCTGCCATCTTCGGGTGGGGCGACTGAGTGTCGTCACATAATTTCATAATATTGCACAACGTTTTGCAACGTTTTGCAATGCTACACTTCTTTGCTAGTTCAGCGAATTCTAAATATAGAATTCGTGGTAGCAAGCGACCTATATATTCTTAAGTGGTTGAGTAGTTTACATTACTTAATTGATAGTCAAGTGTTTATATTACTCGCGCTTGCATCGGATAGTACGAAGCTAAATGCAGCCACAACAATGCGCGCGCACTATAGTGTGTGACGTTCCCGCTGCATCTCGCCAGGATGCGTGTATTGTATGTAGGTACAAGGTGGGCCACGGGAGCGGGAAGTTTTCAAAATGACGTATTTCAGAAAATAACTGTATTTTATTAAAAGAAATTATAACAATAGGAAGACAAGTGTAGGCCATTTTTATTTCTTAAAAATTATGCTTTCTAAATGGCCTCCCCTTCTCTCTATACACTCTTGAAGCCGAATGTTGAAATTCTGCATAACACGACGCAACATATCCAATGGAATATTAACAATTTCTTCCCGAATTTTCATTTTTAGTTCCTGAATATCTCGTGGTCTATCAACGAAAATCTTGCTTTTTAGATAGCCCCACAAAAAGTAGTCACATGCCGTAAGATCTGGCGATCTTGGGGGCCACTCAATGTCTCCGTATTTGGAGATAACGCGACCTGGAAACAGTCTTCGCACAGAATCCATTGATTCTCGTGCGGTATGTGACGTAGCGCCATCTTGCTGGAACCAACTATTGTTCTGTGGAAACATGTTCAGTTGCTGTGTAAGGAACTGGCTTTGTTTTCGGCTTGAACGTTTTGGACTGCGCTCTACAGCTGCTCTAACGCGATCGATGATATCAAGACTTCTGACACTTCTGTTTGGTCCCTTATGTTTGACATTTGTAGCTGATCCAGTTTCTTCAAATTTACGAACCCACTCCTTTATGGCATGGGCAGATGGAACTCTTCCATGACGAGCAATATTGAAATGGATTCGAAATTGCCGCTGTGCTGCGACCACACAATCATTATTTTTGTAATATGATTTAATCACAAAAGAACGTTGTTCGCCGGACCACTGTTCCATGATTACTAAATGGCATAAACTGACAAATGATGTGTCAAACAAATCCAGGGCAACCTATGCATAGTAACGAAATAATAACATTTTCAAAACTTCCCGCTCCCGTGGCCCACCTTGTATTACAAAAACTATTGTACAATACACGTCCGTTAGGGCCTTTACTGCCTCGCCAGTATTATTCGACTCGCTCTTCGAGCTCGTCTCACAAATTCTCTGGCTTGGCAGTAAAGGCTATCCTAACGGACTTCTACTGTAAAATACTATTTGCGTTCTAGAACATAAAAGTATTTCGCTGTTAAGTGACAAAAAAGAATCACTTTGCTTACTGAGAATTTAACGAAAATGTCAACATTTGATGACAGTTTTCGAAAAATGTTTTTTTTCTATAGCACATGTTAAAGTGTGCTTTTATCAACTCAAAACAAAAGGTCAAGTTTTACTTTAACAGCAAGGGTAGATAAAGTAGCACTTTAACATCAAGGATAGATAAAGTAATTTAATTTTCTAACTTTTGTTTAAATTAAATATGACAGCTTCGTATTATCGTAGCAACCCGATCTAGCTACTGACGTTTTGAAATGTGATTGACTGTCATTATTTTCTTTTGAAATTGTTAAAGTTCTTGCTATAGAAAAAAATATTGTATTATACACGACGATAAAGTTATTTCTATCCACTCTTGAATCATTAACGTCTCGACTTCGTCTCGACGTTAAACGATTCACTCGTGGATAAAATTTAACTTTATCGTCTTGTATAATAAATTACTATTAAAATCAATTCTATTCATGATTGTTCACGCTTACAAGGTAATATTGATAAACTATATAACTGGAGCATTAAAAATAAACAACCCCTTAACATAGAAAAATGCACTGTAATGTCATTTGTACGTAATAAAAATCCGCTTGTATTTAATTACAACATTGCTGGTACTATATTAAAACGAACTTATACTGTCAAGGATCTTGGTGTGACCTATGACGGCACCCTGAGTTTCAGAATGCACATTCATCGCATTGTGGCTGACTCTTATAAAATTTTGGGATTTATTATTAGACAATCGCGCGAATTCAGAAATGTAAAAACTATAAAAATATTATATTTCACACTTGTAAGAACTAAATTGGAGTATGCGTCGACTGTTTGATATCCTCATACTATGACAGACATCAAGGAGATTGAAAAAGTACAATAGTAATTTTTGTATTAATTGCGCGAAATGAGTGTTTTTTTAGGGCGCGTGAGAATGTCAATTTTCGCCGAGACCGTTAGGCTGTAGAAAAAATAAATTTTTGCGATTCTTATATTTCAAAAAATACAGATTATTTCCTGACTACCGGTTTGTTAGATCTGTGAATCTACGTCATGAATTTGAAATTCAAAACCTATGCACTTATAGAAAAATTTCGCTAATACAACTCGGTTTTAAAATTTGGAATAACTTGCTTTGTAATAATTACTTATTATCGTTGTTTAAATTACGTATACCCAGAAAAAATACACGCGCTGTAGCCATGTTTCACATACATCACGTTACCTACACATCTAATAAGCCATTTATAAATGTTTAAACTTTTAAATGAAGTAACTCTATTGTCTTCTTCTTCTTCAGATGCATCTCTTATTGGAGGTTTGCTATCATTGAGGCTACTTCGTTCTTAAACATGACTGCTCTGAACAGTGAGGTAGTGTTTGTATTATACCATTCACGTAGGTTTTTCATCCAGGACGTTTTCCTTCTTCCCACTGATCTTTTTCCTTCTACCTTTCCTTGCATTATTAATTGTAAAAGGCAATAGCGTTGGTTTCTCATTACATGTCCAAGATACTCTAATTTTCTTTCCTTTATTGTTTTTATAATTTCTACTTCTTTGTCAACTCTTCTGAGAACTTCAGCATTTGTAACACGTTCTACCCAGGAAACTTTAATTATTCTACGGTATATCCATAGCTCAAACGCCTGTAGCTTTGTACACATCAATTTCGTTAACGTCCAACTCTCCATACCATATAACAAGACGGGGAAAATGTAACATTTGGTCATTCTAATTCTCAGTTTTAAGTCTAAGTTCTTATTGCTCAGTAAACTTTGCACCTCTTGCTTGTTCTTGATCTTATTTCTTGCATGTCGTTCCATTGGTTGTTCAGCATACACCCTAGATATTTATACGATGTTACCCTCGCTAACGGGGTATTACCCACTCTGATTTGTACATTTGGGTGTAGGTTTGTTTTTGAGATGATCATAATTTTTGTTTTCGACGTGTTGAGTGTGAGTCCGTGAGTTCCTTGCTAACTTCGACGACTTTATTTGTAAGGTCTTGTAGGTCTTGCTCACTATCGGCGATTAGAACTGTGTCGTCGGCATAGCGCATATTGTTTATCTTTTCTCCTCCTACCGCAATTCCTTCTTCCGCTTCGTATAGGGCTTCTTTAAATATTGCTTCCAAATATATATTGAATAACAATGGCGACAATATGCAACCCTGTCGCACCCCTCGTTTGATGTTTATATATTCTGATTCTTGTTCTTCGAATTCTACTGCAGCTTTTTGGTTCCAATAAAGTTCAGTAATTATGAGGATATCTTTATCGTCTAAGCCTGCTTGTTTTAGAATTTCAATTAGTTTTGTATGTTTTACCTTATCAAAAGCCTTGTTATAGTTCAGAAAGCATATTGTCTAATATAGACTTATGCTTGCAATAGAACATTTTCTTAAAATTAATTGCGAAATATTATACTTTTGATTAGACTTTCAAGATTGGTTGGGTTTTCTTTGAGTTCTTTGCAATGAGCACATTTTGGTTTATCAATATTCTAGCACCGTAAGCTTTTTAGATTCGTGTAATTAGGGAAAACCTGTATGAATCTTAAATTAAATTAAATATGCTTCAAAAGCTCTCGTCTTCATGGTATCTGGTTTGTGCAAGAAATGGAAAATTCCAGTGGCCTATTTTTTATCAGAGAACAGTACAAAAGCTGAAAATTCAAAAAGTTTGGTTGTTTGGCTGTATTAAAAAGCTTAAGGAATGTGGGTTTATAATTAAAGCTATGGTATGTGATCAGGGGTCAAATAATAGATGGGCAACCGCAGAATTAAATATCACATCGGAAAATCCAGTTTTAGAAATTGAGAACGAAAAAATTTACTTTTTTTTACGATGTTCCGCACTTAATAAAATGCATTAGGAATCAACTTATTCCGAATAATTTTATATTCCGAAATAAAATAGTATCTTGGAAAGTTATTCAAGACACGTACAATTTGGATAAGGAAAGTGAAACGGCAAGATCTTTACCAAAATTATCAGACATGCATATATTTCCCAACAACTTTCAAAAAAATGAGATGTAAATTAGCCTTTAATGTATTCAGCGATTCCAAGACTGCTGCCATTCGGACAGGAATATCTATGGGAGAGTTATCATCGTCATATGACGCAACAGCTGATTTTACAAAATTCGTAAACGATTTATGGGATGCATTGAACAGCTCCAATTTGCGTGCAAAACATCTAAATCCAGTACGGCTTTCAGATAAAAATATTAACATCAAAAGAATATTAGAAAAGGCCTTACACGAAACTTTGCATCTCAAAACCGCCGCGCGTAAAATTCCCCCTTGTTTTAAGGGATTAACGTAATCCATTGACGCTTGCTTAATTTTGCACAAAGATTAAAAAAAAATACAAGGTTGAGTGTTTATTAACAAGGCGCCTAACGCAAGATGTGTTAGCAAATACATTTGCCGTATTCCGCCAAAAGGGTGGTAATAATGATAACCCAACTGCCGAAAGTTGTAAGCTCTCTTTTCGGCATCTGTTTTGCGCAAATTTAAAAAAGATTTCGATGAAGTCTAATTGTGAAGATGATGAGCAACAATTTATTTTTAATGTGCGTGATACGCCATCTCCAGTCACAACATCTTCTGCAGTTCCGACAACTATTAAAAGTGTTTACGAAAATGGCTATCAAATCGGTAGCAGCACTGAAGATATGAAGAATTCTACTACAAAAAATGCGTTAGAAGATTGCGCCGTGAGATACACAGCAGGATCTATATTGCGATAGTGTCTTTACAAATTTAAATGTAGTATATGTGAAAGAGAACTGAAAAGTGTATCAAATCCCCGACAACTTCGTGAAAAAAGAAACAACCAAAAGATCCGACACAGAACTAATTAAGCAAAAAGCTTATCCCTGTAACATATCCGTTTTTGGAAAACTATGTCCACCAAAATATGAAAAACGACGTGGTGCAATTAACTTTAAAGATATTTTCACAATTTTATCCGAACATGAAAATCCAGCAAGCAGTATTAACCAATTTATGTAAGATTGCCGAAAACCATGTAAACAACCTGATGCCTACATTTCTGGCGAAGAACATAGGAAGTTTATAATTCAGTATAGTTTGTTGGTACGCTTACAAAAGCAAACCACGTGGGAATCCACATTTATTCGTAAACATACAAAGAGGTTTAAAGCTAATTCAAAAATTCGTAAAATACATCACGAATGAAATATTTGTAAAACTAACTTTTTTTTAGCTCAAATATTTACTTCTGTAGTATTACTATATACAGTGTGGTCCATTAAGTGTGCAACAAATGGGACATTTTTTTATTAGTTGTAAAACCGAAATTTAAATACCGCCAAAAGTTAGTGCATGTTCGATAACCATATCAGATGCCCTTAGAATGGCTTCAAGTCAAACAATATACAGGGCAGGACAAAAAATATGTAATTCGTTCAAGAATAAAGTTAACTTATTTCAAAAAATATAGCAAAATTTTATTGAGAAAAGTTGTTTAGAATCAAAAGTTATGCTCAAATACAAAGTCACGGCCACCTATTCGAATTTTGATTCTTTTTTTGTAAAATTTTGTATTATCCCCGTATGATACATATTTTTATTATTCTGATTTTATTAAGAGTTTTTCATATGTAAATTATTATTAGTAAAGCATTTGCCTTGTTAAAAAGAATATTTGCGAAATTCTAAAGTTCTGTTAAATATCGTTGCAACAAATATGAAGTGGACGCTTACCTAAAAAAATATAAATCCAAGTAAATTTTATAAATACGCTTCAAGTTGCTAAAAGTTATTTAAAAGGGATGTGGTTGTGGCTACTTTAAATACATATAAAATCAAAATAATAAAAATATGTATCATACGGGGGTAATACAAAATTTTCCAAAAAAGAATCAAAATTCGAATAGGAGGCCGTGACTTTGTATTTGAGCATAACTTTTAATTCTAAACAACTTTTCTCAATAAAATTTTGCTATATTTTTTTAAATAAGGTAACTTTGTTCTTGAACGAATTTCATATTTTTTGTCCTGCCCTGTATATTGTTTGACTTGAAGCCATTCTAAGGGCATCTGATATGGTTATCGCACATGCACCAACTTTTGGCAATATTTAAATTTCGATTGTACAACTAATAAAAAAAATTCCCATTTGTTGCACACTTAATGGACCACACTGTATACAATAAATATGTATATATGTATATAAATAAATATAATATTTGTTAGTTTTTATTTATTTTTGGTGTTCTTAGTCATATTTTCTAGTTGAGGACCATTTCTACAACAGGTAAAAGTATTTGCGACGCCGTACCTGGTGCACTACATTAACTAGAGAAACTAGAGAAACAAGCATACAGCGCCATCTACTATAGGATTCTTACAATATCTTTTCCGTGACCGGCATTGCATTTAGGTTAGAGGTCTAAGGAATTATTAGCATATGACATTGGGCACTATTAGTAACTGAGGTTACCCCCTAGGCGAGGTCGACGTCAGGATGCTGCTACATAAATATCTGGAAAAGCAAGGCAGAACAGTCAAGAAGACATTATGGAATTTTTTGAAAATGCTGATCCTAATTTAGTGTTTGATTATGACGAAACAAATGTGCAAGATGATCCTCGGACTAAAAAAGTAATAGTACCAAGGGGCACAAGAAGAGTCGAGAGGGTTCAAAATTATTCAAAGACTTGCGTAAGCATTATAGTCCGGACGCAGGAGAAGTTATTCCTGATATGGAGGAAAAATGTTTCGCAAAATTTAAAGAGGTATTTTTGACAGAGTTAGGTGCAAGTTTAGACGTTATTCTTGCGGAAATAGCTGGTCAACACCGTAGCGATCGATGGTTAGTTAAGCCTATCTAAACACTAACACTGCAGAAGGTTGGGTGTTCAGATCACGTCGCGGTCACCATTATGCAGTGTTAGTGTTTAGATAGGCTTAACTAACTGCATTAATATTAGAATTGTCTTTCATATTTGAAACTGAAACCTCGTGTATTATTTCTCTGAATACAATTCTAATATTAATGCAGTTAGTTAAACCTATCTAAACACTAACACTGCAGTACGAAGAGAGGATGAAAAGACTAACCGCTTCAAACTTCGGAAGAGTTTGTAAAATGAGATCTTCCACTTCCTGTGCGAATGCAGTAAAGAATATGATATACAAAGATTTTTTTGGAAATGTGGCTACGCGCTATGACGTAGAAAATGAACATAGAGCTATAGCCGACTTTGAATATCAAACAAGAAAAACCATAACCTCGTGTGGCTTACACATAAACAAAGCTTTTTCTTACCTTGGAGCATCTCCGGATGGTATTGTTGAAAATGATTCACTCATCGAAATAAAATGTCCATATGTTTCTACAGAGTATACACCAGCGGAAGCTGTCACACAAAACAAAGTTTTGCTAATTAAAAAACGGCAACTTACAATTTAAAAAGAGTAACAGCTATTACTACCAGGTGCAGGGTCAATTAAATAATTGCGATAAAACAAGTGCTATTTTGTTGTTTGGTCAGCTAAAGGAATTTCCATCGAAGTAATCTACAAAGATGAACAATTATGGAATACCAAAATGTTACCAAAACTACAAGAGTTTTATATGGTGGCATTATTACCAGAACTTATAGATCCACGAAAAAAACGAAATATGCCAATAAGAGACTCATTTTTGGTAACACATGCAAAATAATAAAATTTCAGAAAATCGTACAAGTGTACAGTTCTTAATTCCATTCGTTATTGCTTTTTAACATCATAATTGGTCATTCTAGTAGTTATTTGCATTTTTTTTAAATAATTGCACACAACTAGCTATATTACTATTTTACTTCTTCACTGGTTTTGTTGTAATGCCATTGGGTATTTTCCTAATATTGTTGTTGTCTTTTTGGTTCGCCAATTAAGCGAATTATTATGGATTGTTTATTGTTATTATTATTATTGTTTGATTATTTATTGCTTTCAGGTTTTTTACTGGGAATTTTTATTATGATAGTAATCTTTAGCTGCATGTCTTACATGTTACTTTTACATAATTATACCATATTTTACGAATATTTGCTTGTATATTGTACAATATATTTATTGTTGTCTATTAAATTTGTTTTTTCTTTGTTGAAGAAGGGAACATTTATTACTGTGGAATAGTCAACACCTTCTTTTCATATTGTTTATCTACTATTGACTAGTATTCATTCAAATTTAAAAAATAAATAAAAACCTTAGCGCGAAGTTTCACTTTCAGCACGAACAGATGTAATAGATAAAAAAACAATAATTCTGATATTGTGCAGCTTAGCAAACTCGTAAACGAGTAAACTCGGGCTCACCTAAAACAGTGGCATAAATCGATGACGTTAAAAATCGTTTGATTTAACAAACTTTGTAATTTCATTACGGAGTTGTTAAAATTTGTCAAAATCTACAACAGAAAACGACAAATACAAAGTAAAGGCGGTTTCTCGCTCGTACGCAGAATGTCGTTGACGCAAAAAGCCATAGGCGTAGAAAGTTCAACTTGGTATTTATTAACGCAACTGTTCCAGCTCGTGCGCCCAAGTCGACGGCGCAGGTTGCAGCAATTTGCAGCCGTTTCTGTTACGAATGCGTTGTCGCCAAAGTTTGTGCAATCTCAACTTTGGGCGCAAGTAGTCGTGTGCGGAAAGTTGTAGAAAGAGTTCCAATTAATTAACCTGATGAACTTAAAACCGGAGGTGTGGGATTCTATTTATTTGGGAATAAAATAATAAAAGGCATGGCAAGAGATATCTGATAATCTGGGCTAATAGCCAAAGTAGCTGATGCCCAAAATCAATTAAAAAAAAAGAGATATCTGCTAGTTGAGGGAGTACAGGTACCGTAAACCGGGGAGACTTTGTGACTGCGGGTGTAACTTTGTGACCGGCGCTCAAAATATTTAATTTTTTAAATTTCCTGCTTACCTTACGATTTAGTAGTTTCTTTGGTGGGTAATTCTCTTCTATATTAGTTTAGATGAAATTGTGTTGGCAGCACTGCCCAACCAATGCTATCTTCTAACCTCAATAATTAATTATTTTTAACGTGACGTTTGGCGGTTTTATGCGTATGTCCCAAACTTTCATGTGGTGTGCCAAACGAGTAACAATTATCGAAATAAAAGTAAGTACAGGTCATTTTATAATAATTCATAAGTTCAAGGAGCATGGCATTTGAATTTCTACTTTACGTTGTTTTTAATTTTACTCAAAAAAGAAAAACAACTGCACTTTAAGGGGCAACTTTGTGACAGCAACTTTGTGGCACAATGTAACCCCAGAGCAAATTCCTCATTAATGTTTGGTTTTTTTTAATCGTTTTTGTAGTTTATAAAGGACGTCTCTAGCATTCAGACATGCCGAGGACACATAAGCGTAAACTGGGTTCAAGAACGTACCGCAATTACACTGAAGAAACGGTTCAACAGGCCGTTGATCGAAAATTATAATCGGGGACAATTTAAGTTCGCACATTAACGTAGAGGTGGTCAGGCGCTGTCAAGAAAACAATATTAAGTTTATTGCGTTACCTCCTAATGCCACGCACCTTCTTCAGCCTCTTGATGTGGCCTTTTTTAGGCCAATGAAGAGTGCGTGGCGTAAAGTGCTAAATAACTGGAAAGAAACTGCAATGGGGAGCAGGTGTCCTACCATTCCAAAAGACGTTTTTCCCACTCTTTTAAAATAATTAATGGATACACTTAAGCCAAATATTGCTAATAACCTTATTGCTGGTTTTAAAAAGACTGGTATCTTTCCCATAGATAAGGAGATAGTTCTGGATAGATTGCCTGGGAGAATAGTAGGAGCCGATAAACATACGGATTTGTTAAGTAACAGCTTTATTGAACATCTGGAAAGGAAACGAGATGAAACTACACAAGGGGGCGTGTTAGGTATAGGCGAAAGCGTCTGAACGTACCTCCTGGAAAAAGCTTTGCTCTTTCTGACTTCAAAGAAGTGAATACAGTAAACAGTTGTGTTGAAGTCGAACCTCAACCAGGCGTCTCTATGCAGAGTAAACGGAGAAAAAGGGCCGTAAGTGACAGTAGTTGTGACCAAAGTGATGAAATTCCAAATTCTGAATCTAGTTTGGAAGATAATCATGTCTCAGACGTTGAAAAAGAGAAATCCACGTCAAAGCCTAATTCTGCGGAATTTGAAATTGGAGATTACATAATCGTAAAATATGAAGAAAAGTTGTATCCAGGATTAATTGTATCCATGCTCAGTCCAGGAAAAATAACAGTCAATACAATGGAAAGAAGTGGAGGCCGTTGGAAATGGCCAGACAGAAAGGACGAGGTAGAATATGAGCTTGAAGAAATCCATATGAAAATCGCTCGACCAAAACAAATAAGTCGACGAGAAATTTTTGAAGTGCCTGAGTTGCGCCAATTAGATGATTTTTTGTAAAATTACATGTATCTTTACCTTTGCATTACTTCTTGCTTGGCATGCAAGCAGTGTAGACGCGTGTGCTTGTTACTCTGATAGCCAACAGAAATCGTTGTAAAATGCCTTTTACGCGGGAACAGAAAGCCGAGATTGCAGACGTAATTAAAGAAACCGTTACAGCTCTATTGATGGATGATAATTTTATCAAAAGAATAATGGACAACATGTGGACAAAATTCGAGGCTAAGTTAGAGGAGATGAATAAAACAGTGGAAACAACTGTAACAAATCTCCAAAGAGAAAATGAAGACCTGTCTATGCAGCTGGATCATCTGCAGCAGTATTCCAGAAGAAATTGCATCCGCGTCTTTGGGCTCCAGGAAAGTGCTGGTGAGAACTTAGAAGCTAAAGTTATTTCTATCGTGAAACAAAAAGCGAACGTCGACATTTGTGCTGATCATATTGACCGTTGTCATAGACTTGGTGCTCAAACGGTTAACAAAAAGCCTCGTGCCGTAATTATAAAATTTGTTAGTTACAAATACCGAGATATTGTGTTCAAAAACCAAAGATTCTTTAAAAACACTGGTATTACAATAAAGGAAGACCTGTCCAGATGCCGATTACAAGTTTTCAAGGCAGCTTGCACCAGATTTGGCTTTAAATGTATGTGGACAATCGACGGGGTGATAAAAATTAAAGCAAATAGGTAATACAATTTATTCCGTCACCAATCTAAAAGATTTGGAAGGTGTCGCGCAAAAAGTACAACCACCTCATGCTTAAAATCAGCTTACCATTTAATCTAATGTGCAGGTAGCTAACCGGCTTATAATTAGCTATGCATTTTTTTAATATGTACTTCAGTTTATTAAAATAACCTGTCACCGCAAACGGCCAGTATTGGCTATCAGGAGTGGCAGTGCTTAAATTTAATAGAAAAGAACAAACTTATTTTATTTACATTGTTTGGCCTTGCTTAAACTTAGGTTTGTGTTTTTTCTTAAATTTATATTTTAGTCTATTTCTGTGTCAACTATAGAATCTTAATTGTTAAGCTCTGTTTTAATTTTTAATTTTTTAGCATAGGTATTTGTTGCTTATGAGTGGTTTTGCGGTTGCACATATAAATGCACAATCGATAACGAATAAATTTCAGTTGCTCCGAGAACATGTTTTACATTACGAATATGATTTAATTACTGTAACGGAAACATTTTTACATGAAAATATACTTAGCAATATACTTGAAATTCCTGGTTACAGTGTAATACGGAAAGATCGACCTACCTTTGGTGGTGGTATTGCATTGTATTCGAAATCATCTATTAAAATTAAACAGGTTCATGTAACAGATATTTTAGAATTTGAACAATTATGGATTGAGTTCGTTGTTCATAAGCATAAATACTTACTAGGTACAATTTACTTACCGCATCGAAGTAGATATCAGGCATTTATTGATCACTTTGAAGTAATATGCAGTAATCTGCTTCCTTCATACGATACTATATTATGTGTAGGTGACTTTAATATTGACCTTTTGGAACCTGATAGCACTGAATCTGAACAATATTTATCTATGTTAGACAGTTTTGGATTCACTCAATTAATTAAGGAACCTACTCGTATAACTTCCAAATCAGAAACGCTTCTTGATCATATATTAGTAAGTAATTCCGATATCATTGCTGGATCTGGTACTAAACACCTAAGCGCTTTTTCAGACCATGAACTTGTTTATTGTAACTTATTATTAGAAACATCAAAACCGCAGCCTAAAACATACACATTTAGGGACTTTTCAAATTTTGACTATGATAATTTTCAAAATTATATTCAAGCTCTTAATTGGGGTAATATTTACAATTTAAATGGTGTCAATAATAAGGTAAATTGCTTAAATGAGAACCTGATACATGCTTATGACATTTTTGCTCCTTCTAAAACATCAACTTTTCGAA
This sequence comes from Agriotes lineatus, assembly GCA_940337035.1. Taxonomy (NCBI): domain Eukaryota; kingdom Metazoa; phylum Arthropoda; class Insecta; order Coleoptera; family Elateridae; genus Agriotes; species Agriotes lineatus. Next base: position 18,424,783 of record OW679198.1, on the reverse strand, counting down.
AGCCGAAAGCTCCTTGGCTAACGGATACTGTCAGGTTAATGATAAGCTTAAGAAACGCTGCATATAAACGATTTAAAAAATATCGAAAACAAGAACAGTGGAATTATTACAAATCACTTCGCAATCTAACCACTCTTGCTATCAGGAACGAAAAAAAGGCATACCTAAATTATAAATGAGCTCATGGTAATTCTAAAACTTTGTGGAAAGATTTACAGCGTTGTGGTATTTACTCGAAACAAAAAAACAACACTATACCGCCACACCTGAACGATGTTAATGCAATTAACTCATATTTCAACTCGGTGCATGGTGTGGAGCAACCCGATCCGGAAATTCTAAAAATGTATGAACGTATGAAACCTAACTTAACCACTAAATTTTCATTTACTGCTATTTCTGATGACGATGTTACCAAAATTATCAACTCTATTAAAACCAAAGCAATGGGTAGTGATAATTTAAATATTACAATGATACAATTGTGCTGCCCTTTCTTAACACCCTTTATTACTCACATAATAATTCTTGTTTATCTGAAGGCATTTTTCCAAAAGACTGGAAAATTGCTAATATACTTCCGGTTGCTAAAATAAACATGCCAAAAGATATGAAAGATCTAAGGCCAATTAGCATACTACCAGTACTATCGAAAGTCTTGGAGAAAGTTATGGACTCACAAATCAGGGAATATTTGGAAGTTAACTCATTATTACCTGATTATCAGTCAGGTTTTCGCCGTAGTTTTAGCTGCTGTTCTGCATTGTTAAACATAACAGATGATATTTTAAGAGCGAGCGATGCTGGTAATGTTACGGTATTGATACTATTAGATTTCTCCAAGGCTTTCGATACTATTAATCATGTGATATTATATGCTATATTGTAGCATTTTGGTTTTGCTGAGGGAGCGGTTAAGTTAATTGAGAGTTTTTTAACTCAAAGGCAACACTGTGTAGTACTGGATAACAATCGTTCAGATTTACGCTTTGTCAAATATGGAGTTCCCCAGGGCTCTATACTGGGTCCTCTATTGTTCACTTTATATTCTTCAAATTTATGTAGCACTTCTCTCAATCATTGCCTTTACCATCAGTATGCAGATGACACCCAAGTATATCTATCATTTAAACCAGCTGATGTTCAGACTGCCTGTGCCGTTATTAACAAGGAGTTGAACGAATTAGTTGATTTGGCAGCTTTACACTCTCTCAATATCAACCCATCAAAATCTGCATTTCTTGTATTTGGTTCTTCTAACCACAGAAATGAATGCTTACAAACAATTCAAATTAAAATTAGAGACACGCCAATTTCATATAAAAATTCCGCTAAGAATTTGGGAGTTATACTTGATAAAAACCTAAGATTTCGTGAACACATAAATGCTTGTCTACGTAAAGCTTATTGTAATTTGAAATTGCTATACAGTAACAGGCGAGTATTAAATGGAAATATAAAAAAGCTATTATGTGACTCACTAGTTCTATCGCATTTTAATTTCTGCGATACACTTTATGGGTTCTGTATAGACAAAGCAACATCAAATAAAATACAATTAGTCCAAAACTCTTGTTTGCGGTTAATCCACGGCATACGCAGACGAGAACATATTAGATATAAAATTAGAGAAACTAACTGGCTAGACATGGAGAAACGACGCTTTATGCATGCTGCTGTTTTCTTTCATGGAGTTATCTTGTTGGAGTCACCTCCATATCTCTACAATAAAATAAGTTTTCGAACTGACATTCATAATCTCAATCTTCGTCATAGAGGCTTGTTATCCATTCCATTACATCGTACTGAACTCTTTAAACGATCTTTTACTTATAACGTGTCTAGAATATACAATGCGTTACCTACTGCTTTTAAGACGACTTCCTTGAACACTTTCAAAAATAAATTGTTAAACTGGCTAGCTTCTTGAGTATTAATTCATTTCTGTTAAAAGATTTGGTTCTCTGTGTTTTTTATATAGTTGCATTTGATGAACATACGTAAATCACTCATATCATTACATTTCATCTCACTTTATCGTTTTTTTAAATATTTATTTTATATAAGTTTGATAATTTCGTTTCTATTGTTTTTTGCTGTTGACATTGCTTGCGTGATATTTATTTTATTACATTTTCTTTGAAGCGGTGGTAAGGTAGAGCAGGGGCTTTCTTTTAGAGAGCCATCTGACTACCATCGCTTCCCCATATGTTTATATTTATTATTTAATATGTATATATTATTGTTATTTATTTTGGGGAATAAAACAGTATTTATTATTATTATTATTATATATTATCTTTCTTATTTTTTCAAGCAATATCTGTTATTCAAGCAATATCTGGGTGTCATTATTTTTTCTAAAATTCAAGACCTAGGTACGTCCTCGATAAACACTTTTTGGACAATTAGAGTGGTTCTACAGTTTAATTTTTTTTTATTGTGGGGTTACTTTATGACATGGAATGGAATTTCTGCAATTTATATGCAAAATAACCTGTCACAAAGTAACCCCAACCTATGGGGTAAAATTGTAACAGAGAAAATATTTTCTTTTGCTAAAAGTATTGAGTTTAAAATTTTTTTAAGGTATACAATTGAAGAGGAAGGTCTACACTATCTATAAACAATTTCTCAATGTTTATAATAGACTTTATATAGGCAAAACAATGAAAATGTGCAAAATCTGTCACAAAGTATCCCCGGTTTACGGTATGTAATACATTTTGTAAACCATTTTTCTCTATAAACATTTATATTTACTTAAAAACTATTTTGCCCTAACAATTTTCATGTAATTATTTTTATTATTAGTGGACGAATGCCAGTCCACGTGGAAGAAGCTACGAGACAGGTACACCAGGACGAAACGCATGCTGCCTTCAGGCAGTGAGGGAGGCCGAAAGCCTTGGGACAAGGAGGAGTACATGCGTTTCTTGGATAAGGTGCTTGTTTCGAGAAAGTATGTTACCTCAGTAGTATAATTTTCATAGTATTAAATTATTCCTAATCTATTTACAGAACCACTAGCAGTGCCGCTGCAGATCTATCGACTTCACAAATCGAGATTATCGAAGGCAATACAATTAACGATGCAGCTACAGCCAAATCTGTTGCATTGGATAATTCTATCGGCACTTTGGAGTAAAAGAAGTGGCAGACACAATTGGAGAAATGTTGCCCTTGTTAACATATGTAGATCCCTGTCTTCAATTAATAAGTAAAATTTCACCTTTTTTGATGCAAAACCCATTAGTTTCTTGCACACTACATGAAAAAGAATTAAGTGTTTTAATTATTAAAACAATAGCCAAGCCAATAATAGATAATTTTTGTTTAGAACGAACCGATTCTACAAAAAGGAAACAATTAGCTACAAAATCTCTCAGCCGAAAAATTTTAAAAACATAGCATTACCCTACTAGTTCACGTAAATTAAACATTAAAACAGGATTGCAAAAAATGTATACTTTGGCTTAAGCACCACTCTCCATTCATCGTGACCGAAAATTTGATTTCACTTGTAAGTTACTACAATGTGTAGCATGTAAAAGATCCCTTGTTAGGGTTGAAACTCAGTCTCGGCAAAATTTTAAGTAGGAATTTGACCATATGACCGAAGCAGTCGGTGTTTAAAGGTAGTACCAAGACGGTCTATATTGTTCCAGGCCATGACACTGGCTCTGTTGCCAGATTGTGTGCTAGGCCATTCCACGACATACTGAGTTTTGTTTGTTTGAAATATATTTGACATTTAAAACTATTGTGACAAGGCAGTTCATATAAGTTATACAAATGCTTTTGAAGTGTTATGTACCAAGCTGTAAGTCAACTTACGCTTCATCAGTTGCTCCATATGTAAAGCAAGTTCAAGTTTCCATCTAATGGAATGGTGGCAGAAAAATGGAAAGAAATTTTACATTTAAAGAACTGGCGGATTGGAAAGGCTAGTGTTGTGTGTGAAAACTAAAAAGCACTTTAAAAGAGCGGATATAAAGGGTAATAAGATGAAGAGACTTGTTCTGACTGCAATATTACTAGCTTCCAGGCAAGTTATTTTGAAGAAATTACTGTTTTAGTTAGTCAAAATTAGTAGCAATGGAGAATTAGGTACCTACCCATTGGGAATTGCTTTTAAGTCGAATATTACGGTGAAGTGACGCACTACGACGTAAATAGTAGTGATTTTATAGATTTTTTTCAACTGGCATGTATCGCAATGATAGGTATAGTGAGTGCACTGACAGATTGTTCATTTAGTGACCAAAACTATAAACCGTTCAATAGTTATTTGCCAAGTAGGTAGACATGGAATTTTGTTTTTATGTTTAATAAAACTAAAACTCCCTAGAAACTCTTTCTGACACTTTGTCAGAAGCAGCTGTTATGTACAGGAGGCTCACGAAAGTGTCTAATTTGACATTTTGAGGTTAAACATGCAATGTTGCCAGTCCTTTCATACTTTGTTTGCCACTAGGCATAATATGTATGGACATCGCCGTCATGGATATCTATCTGTCAAACAAATTGTAGTACTAAAGTAAATATGCCAAAAGTCATTAAAGGTGACACAAAACTAGAAATTACAAAGGCTTACAGGCATTATAAAGCTGACAGGCCCGACCTCAGTGAAACTGACATCTTTGCTCGGCTTAGTGACTTTTGGGATGCAAGTATTTATGCATAAAACTTAATTGTTGCTTTAATTTTCGGCTTTGTACTGTTTTAGATATCTGAAAGAACTATTAGAAATATTATGGGGCGGAACAATTTTGAAATTAAACATTTTGGCCCACGACCTAAAAATGATACATACTATTTGCAACATACGCACTGAAGAAGTAGTTAACAATGCGAGACAAATTGTGCAAGAACAACCACACGTATCTGTTCGCCATTTAGGACAGCAATTAAATGTTTCATATTCAACATCTCATAGGATATTAAGAAGCAATTTGCATTATTTTTCTTACCGGTTGCAAGTGTATCAGGAACTGCTGCCAAACGATCCTCCGGTTAGATTGGAATTTTGTAACTTGAACAGAGATGCCTGAGAGGCTGTGTCAGGACTCCGTTACTTTGCGCTGATTCTATCCCTAATTTTAAGCGTGTAGATGAGACTGCATCTACGCTTTAAGCCAGCTTAGTCAATGGCACTTAAAGGGACGACGGTTAAACCACTTCTGAGATGCAGCCTCACATCTCGACAGTATTATGGCTTGGTATAGAAGTGGCGACGTAGTGAATGAATCAAACATTAAATGCAGATTGATTTTTATTATGAAAATAGACTAGTATTTATACAAAACAAAAAATGCTTAACGCAGTAACAATATCAAAGTTCATATATACAGTTTAATAGGCCAAAGTGTTTAAATTACAAAACAGCAGATAAGCAATTTGTGCAGTTTTTATTTCCTGATAGAGCGAAGGTCGCCCGTTGAACTTACTACTGTAGGTCGATATTATGCAAGGAGTGCAGAATTGCATTTTCCTGGTCTTTAACTCGTATGATTGCGTAATAACACTGGCTTTTAAATTACGAATAATGTTTCGTAAATTTGAACTGAAATATATAGTTTTTAATCTAATTTAAACATATTAAATTTAGTAATTATGAGGCAAAGACTGGTGATTGCAACATTAAATTTTTCTTGCTAATAAATGGGAATTGCATTTAAAAGCATGCAACTGGATTTCGTAAATTTTAGAAAATAAAATTTATGTGTGTTTAAATCAAGTTTAAACATAACTGGTTTATCAATAATTTAGGAAATAACGATAATGCGTTTGAGAAAACTTTCTTTACTGATGAGGCATACTTCTATTTATCTGGCTATATTAATTCACAAAGTATGAGGATGTGGAGCGCTGAGAATCCCAATTTTTATGTTGAAGAACCGCTTCACCCACAAAAAATCGGGGTTTGGGCTGCAATTAGTAAAAGAAGAGTTATAGGTCCTATATATTTTTTAAGGTAATTGAGTGCAGTAAAACGATTAAATTTTATTTTAATAGTTCAAATTTTAGGTTTTCTAAATGCACAACCATATCATACTGAAATTTTGTCGCCGTTTTTTGAAGAGTTACGTGACAATGAATTACAAACGGGTTACGTACTTTCAATAAGATGGGGCATAAATTTACTTAAAGAGTTTTACAAAAACAGAGTTATTAGTCAAAACATGTCTACAGTGTGGCCCCCGAGGTCTTGTAACTTAACTCCCTGTGATTTTCTTCTGTGGCCATATTTAAAAAAAATCCATTCTTCAACTTCCACTGGACAATATTCAGCAGCTTTAACAAAGAAGTACCTAATGGAAAAAATAAAGAAATCAATAATAATGGCGTAATATTAAGATTTGAGAATAGAACGAGTTAAGGAGTTTACTTTCTTAGGAACATTAATCTCTGAAAACTTAAATCATCAATAAGGGACAATGGAGACACATTGTTATGCAATGGGCCTAAAGTAGCTTGTAAAAGCTTTATTTATACTGAAAAAATACATAAATTGTAATATTTAAATATTTTTGTATACAATTTATAATTACAATAAAAAAACGACTTTCATTATACCATTATGCCTACTCAACAAAGTATGAAACGTATTCAGAATCAGTAGTTTGTCTTTCATGAAATTTATCTTAACCAATACTAAAAGTGGCACAAAATCCAAAACCAAATCTGGCAACCACGTTTTGTACATTAACATAAAATTATCATTTTATATAAAATGAGCATAACCTAACTTTTGTTAATGACTGACAGCATATTTACAGGGTGAAATTCATCACCCTAACATGGCCTCCTATCTGACAAATAACTATTGAACGGTTTATAGTAATTTTTTGTTAAAGGTTGGTGAAGCCATGTTGCCAGATTGTGGTAGGCCATTCCAAAGGTCTCTTTATAGCCCCAGTGTCATGGCCTGGAACAATATAGACAGCCTTGGTAGTACCCGGTACACCACATGCCTAGATCTTGTCCGTAACATACAACGAAACAAGTGGACTAGTTGCTGATGATAACGTTGAACCACATTTGGAGATTTGAAACCTAAACGTTCGAACATGGAAAAGTCAATCTCTTCTACTACAAATTTGGTCACAATTAAAGGCGACGTCATTCAAATTAATACCATGCAGCTATTACAGAAGATAATTTGCACAGTTCTTTCTCCAAACAAATTAAAAACATGTTTCAGTTTGTGCCACCCCTTTGAATAAGGGCGCACACGGCCGGGACTAGCTCAGATATCCTCGATAGATTTGTGGCGTGAGCAAGGATTAGGTTCAGATCCTTTCGGCTTTCACAAAAACTACTTCCAACATTCAAAAAAATTTAGGGCGCCTGGTTGTCTTCACAACCGATACGAATGCAGCTAGTAAACCCACCACCTACCTTTGGCGCTTATGCTGCTGACATTTCCATCGTGCAGACGGGAACGTGGTAGAAAAATATATTAATAAAACAAATTGTTAGCATGGGGACATTTACTCAATTAAATAATTACTAGCAACAAGTGCAATACCACTGTAGCCTAATGGCTGATAATTGTCAAACAACTATACTAGATTATTGACTAAATAATTTCATAGGCAAAGTAACCAATTTATGATAAGTGCAAAGGAATTAATTACACTAAAATCACAATTGTGCGGAACGCTACTCTGGCATTTGCGTCTGCACTAATAAGGAGTACATACAAATTCAGCAATTGAGATTAATTAGGATTCACGCAATAAGCGTCAATTGCAATTTTAAAAAAATATGATCGCGTACGTAACAGTTGTAAACACCTAAGGCCTTAAGTTAGCTGTTATTTTCTTTATGCGGCAATCCGCCAGTACGATAAAAAACGCTGAATTAGGTTGTACTTACATAATACACAAGCAGGTCGCCTCTTGAGGGTGTAGTGCGCCGCAATATCGTGATGGGAGAATCCTTGTAGATAATGATTGACCTCTGCACGTCTCATAAGTCGGACCTCGACGCCGGTTAATTCGAAGACATTATCGGGACCCCAATTTGTTAAAAGAAATTGCGCCGCAGGTGTCGCGATTTACGCTCTGCGAGTGCTTATAGCCCCTAGTCTATCCTTTGGTGGAACTTTGCTTGCCCTTCTTTTCCGCCTAAACGCCAATATACGGAAGTTAGTAAAGGAAAAAAATAAGCCAGAAGAAATCTCACCTAAAGCTGGAGAACGGCGGTTCGCGGATTATCACTAAAGTGAACTTTCATTAGTTAAATCTGTGCAGACTTCTTTGACTAGCATCATCCCTTGCGGCGCTGTCAATTAAAGCAAAAGCTGACTACTTTGTCTGCTAGCAAAATCGAAACAGGAAAGCCCTCGCTAGGATCGACGCGTTCGAGCCAGAAAACAAGCGGCTGTTATCGCCAACCACACGCTCCAACGAGATAATGGTAGTTTATACCTGCCTCAATTGGCATATATCGTGGTCCAAAAGTAGTTAATAATTATTAAACGCTCTTGTAAAACGGGGCGTTACACTCCCCCTCTCCTTGGGACAGGCATTGAAAGTACCTTGAAAGGCCGTACAGTGTACTACACACAGGAATGATTTAAATGAAAAAAAACCAAGGGAATACCCTAATAAATATTCCAAGATTCGGGAAAATTCCCGGGACTAGACCCCTAAAACCTCCGCCCCAAATTTAGAGAATGGTGCTGGAAACCGGAGGAAGCAACCACGAGATCGCAGACACAAGCTCGGGCACCAGACCAGTCTTCGCGCTAGATGACAAAGGCGCCCCGGTGACTAGCCCAATGTAACTCCCTCACCCACATCCACGAATCCACAGCAGCTCTCCCCAGCATCCAAACATCACCCAAATCCGAAACACCCACCCCAAATGTCCCCATCGTGACATCACAATAACCCAGTAGACATTTAACATTCCCAAAACGGGACGTATTTACAAGCCGGGTTCACGGTCTCACCATCAAAGAGTATCCTGGAGATACTGACAGGGGGGGAAAATTATGAAGATCCACCGTCTGGAACGACGAGGTAAATTCCCAAAGTGGCCACCCTGCTTGCCCAACCAACCACCCAAGCAAAAAAACAAAACCCAGTCAAGGACTCCAAAAGGTGAAACCCATTACTACCTTACCCTTAACTAAACTATCTACACCTAATTCTATCTAACCCTATAACCTAAATTAAAACATAATGTTTCTGTAGGATCCTATATGGGTATTGATTGCCACAGATTGAGCTACTTACTCAAAAGAGACTCCATAAATGGGACTCTATCATATATGTTCCTACACATAAGCAAAACGCTTACTAAATCCCTACGGAAGGAACTAACCTAAGATGCATAGTCTTCGCACGGCTTTTAGCGCAAGCGCCAAGGGGTTCTAGGCAGAGCTCGTCACCTAAATGGGGCTCAGGCCAAGAGAAAAGTATATATACTTGATTAATATAACACGTCTGCACCACATCGGACACAGAACAAAAATACGCAATAAAAAAACTACTAATAAGAACTGCCTCACATAGGACACAGTTACTGAGAGGTTCTATGCAACGACTCAAGGTAAGTAAGTAACCAATCGAGTGATTACCTCTAGGGTCAAAACCATTCAAATACCACATGAGGAACCAACTAGAAGAAGAACTCAAGAAAACTGCCTATAAACTATAGATTCCTAACTAACCTAACTAAACTAATGCTAATGGTCAAGTAAGATAATTGTAAGTTGGGGAAGCGACTCTTCCGCAACTTAAGTGTTGTCAAATCAGTTTATGCCTAAATCACGATGGTAGACATATAATTACATGCGTCACGACGGATTACTCCTCATTGACTTCGCGATGACTTTGCTTAAGATCTTTGATGTGCCAAACACCCAAATTTCGACCGTTCAGATCTACTAAACGATAAGTGACCGAACCTGTCACTTCAGCTACTTTGGCTTGAATGTATTTTGGAGCTAACTTTTTTGCAAAACCCTTGGCCGCGTCGGAGAGCACTGGGTTGCGTTTCCATACCATATCGCCTTTTTTAAATCGTAACGACCGTTTTCTTAAATTGTACTGGCGTTTATTCCGTTCATAAGCCTGGTTGAGGCGAAAAACTACATCCTTGTAAAGGGGCGAGAGCTGATTAACGTCATTCGCGAGCCGTTCGCGGGTATCCAACGATATATCATCTACTCTTAACTCTTGTAGTTTACCATAATAATCGCCTTGAACCGGAATGGTACGACCAAAATTCAAAAATGACGGAGTATAACCAGTAACTTCGTGTACTGCGTTGCGAATCGCATGCGCTATTTTATAAATCTCCGTATCCCAATGTCTATGATTTTCTTTGACGTAGCAACGTATCGCGGTAGTAATAACCCTATTAGTACGCTCTACGGGATTCACTTGAGGGTGGTAAGCGGCGTTATACCATACTTTCTGAACACGATAGCGGTCAATAAGTTTTTGAAAAAGTCCTCCTACAAATTGAGGGCCATTGTCACACATGATAATTTGGGGCACGCCAAACATCAAAAATACATCGTTTTCTAAAAATTTGACGATGGCGGAAGCCGTTGCTTTCCTTAAGGGATGAATTTGCGTAAATTTTGTAAACCAATCGGTGACTACCAGCAAAGAGGTATAACCTTTTGTAGACCGAGGGAAAGGTCCCACGAGGTCAATGGAAATAAGCTGAAAAGGGTACTTCACACGCTTCTGGCGACCCATGAAACCAGGACGAAGTTGTGAAGAAGCTTTACTAGCTTGACAAATATTACATGACCGAACATAATTAGCTATGTCCGATTTCATCTGAGGCCAGTAATAAACTTCGGCCAATTTTTGATACGTCTTAAACGACCCTAAATGACCCGAAGTTGGTTCGTCATGATACTGCTGAAGTAACTCCTTACGCTTAGATTTAGGGATCACGATTTTCCATTCAATTAAATTTGAAATAATGTCGTGCTTGTTGGGAATGAACTTATGAAGCACATCCTGCTCAACTCTCCAGGAAGGGTACTGTTCGGGAAACGATTGTACGCGTTCAATCATGCGCTTATACCATGGGCAATGGTCAGGAGCTGTAAAGGACATGGAACTAATCTGTGTTACTGAAGTCGGGGCACGCGACAAAGTATCGGGAACTACATTAAATTTCCCTTTACGGTGTTCTATATCAAAGCTATACTGTGCCATACGGGCTGTCCATCTCGCTAACCTACCACTGGGCGATTGTAGTTTGTGTAACCAAAGGAGTGCATAATGATCAGTGATTATTTTAAATCGCGTGAGCTCTACATAAGGTCGATATTTCTCAATCCCAAAAAGACAAGCTAGACACTCTTTCTCAGTTGTCGAATAGTTCCTTTCAGGGTTTGTTAAAGTGCGGCTTGCATAAGCGATGACGCGTTCATCTTCGCCTTCGCCTTGGAGTAAAACTGCTCCCAAACCTACGTCGCTCGCATCACATTGAATAATGAAAGGTCGCGTGAAGTCGGGACTTGACAATATAGGCGCGGTAACTAGTAGTCTTTTAAGCTGTTGGAAGGATCGCTCGGCGTCATTATTCCATTTAACGCGTTGGCTTTTAATTTTCCCTTTCACAAGGCTTAAGATTGGGGAAACAACTGTTGAGAAATTTTGAATAAACCGACGGTACCAACTAGCCATGCCAAGGAAACGTTTAATCTCGGTGACCGTTTTTGGCGTAGGAAATGACACAATTGCCTCTACCTTAGAAGGATCCGTGCGTAATCCATCCTTGTCTACTAGAAACCCTAAGTACGCTAAAGAAGGTTTACAAAACTCGCACTTATCGATATTAACTATCAAACCCGCATCTCGCAATCTTTCGTAAACTCTAGTTAATGTTAAAATATGTTCGGAAAAGGTACTAGAAGTTATGATGATATCGTCCAAATATACAAATACGTTAGGAAACTGAGGTCCCAGGAGATTATCCATTAACCTTTGAAGGGTTTGTGGACTGTTACTAAGGCCGAAGGGTAAAACGGTGAATTCGAACAAACCTCGTCCCGGCACGGTAAAGGCTGTCTTCTCACAACTACTGTCCGAAAGAGGAATTTGCCAAAAAGCTTTTTTTAAGTCTATAGAACTCAGGTATCGCGAGTCTCTGAGACGGTCAAGGATTCCATTAACGTATGGTAGTGGATAGGCGTCGCGTTTAGTAACAGCGTTCAATTGTCGGCCATCAAAACAGAACCGTAAGCTACCATCTTTTTTTTTAACCATCACGATAGGAGAGTTCCATGGTGAAGAAGATTCTCGTATCAACTTAAGCGCAAGCATTTTATCTACCTCTTTATTAACGGCTTCTAACATAACCGGGGACATCTGATAATACCTTTGCTTAATAGGTTTCGCATCGCCTGTATCGATGTGATGACTCACCAACGGAGTAAGCCCTAAGCCTGGACCACTTATTTGTTGAAACTTATTGATAACTACTTCTAGTTCCCTAACCTGTTCCAAATCGAGATCATTTTTACTATGTATATATTTTCTAGTAGTACTCAGACTTGACACTGAAAAACTATCATGTTTGAAATTGGTTTTAAGGCCAAACATATAGCAGCAATCCGCTCCCAAAATTAAAGAATTTGAAATATCTGGAGATATCAGAACACTGATAGCTTTAGTGGTTCCGTCTATTGTTACAGGAAGTTCTACTATTCCGGAAATATTTTGATACGCGCCATCTGCTGTTTGAAGTTGCATCTCTGCAGGAGATCCGCGCATTTTGAGGTTATGCTTATTTAACAAAAATAATCCTTGACTCCCTATTACTGACTGATTAGCGCCTGAGTCTAAAAGAGCAAGGATACTAGTACCCAGAATGTTTACTAATACGAAAGGACGATTATCTAATTTGCGGTGATAAAAAACAGAATTCAACCGGGATGTATGATGAAAAGTTTTAACATGGCCTAACCATTTATCCCAATCATCAGCCACTAATGGTTTACGACTGATTGTTCGTTGGCTGGGAACGAAACCAGTCTTCATTCGTTTTTTGGTAACCGTTGTTTACATTTTGAACAATTTGAGAAGCTTGTGTCCGGGGTTCCACATACATAACAGAAAAAAGTACGCTCTGCCTCGCATCTATGATACGTATGCCCTGGTTGTCTACAATTCCAGCAAATTAAATTTTGGTTCGCCCTTGCAAACGATTTACCTCTAAATGTTAAGGAACGCGAGAGGGATGAGTCGAATGTACTATTTTTATTTCTGGCTATAGCATTTACCTGACGCTTCACGTTATTAGTGGGTCTATAAGCCAGATCCGGCTCCAATGGAGTACTACCCGTTGTAAAGTTTTGTCTAAATTTTTTATTTCTGTCCTTGGTTTCTTCTAACTCGCGACAAAATTCTATTAATACGTCAACATTAGGAATCCGAGCTAACACTAAATGATTGGAATAGTAAGGTTGTAAATTTTGACGAATGTATTTAAGCTGCGTCTCCGCCGATGGAGTTTTACTTAACCGATTAAATAAATTTAGCATAACCGCTATGTAAATATGAGGGCGTTCGTCTGCTCCTTGATTACGCGCTCTAATTTCATTCCATAAGACATCATCATAATCGCTTGGTTGATAATGTCTGCGAAGAAGACCTACTAAATCCTGCCAATTATTAATCTTATTTCGAATCGATCGAAACCAAATGAGCGCTTGATCGTCAAATAAATCTACCGCCTCTCTAAACAACTGATCAAAAGATAAATGGCGAGCTACTCGAAGTTCTTCAACCCTTTCCAAAAATGAGCTAACACCTTGTGTCGCTGTATTTCCGCTAAATTTAAGGTTCCATTTGGACACACTTACTGAACGACTAGACGGAAACGCATGATATACAGGGTCCGCTAAGTTTAAATCTTTCAGCCTTGACGCGAATTGATCAGCTGCCACTGTCGCTTCAAATTCGACCGGACGCGAAGGAGGATCTGGTGAGCTGTGAATCATTTCACTTACGCTAAACCGCGGTTGTGCCGACGCACTGACGGCTGTAGTATAAGCAAGACCATAATTAGCTAGACCATCCCTGCTTGAAGTCGTGTACCGAGAATGAGGTCCAGGAAAATTGCTTGCTGAAGGCAAACCTTCATGAATGGGAACCGAAGCAGCTATCGTGGTTTCTAAATTACATTTATTTTCCCTCTCTAGTGGAATATTACTCGCTATTTCACCGCCAGCAGAAATGTTTGCTAATTGCGATTGCTCCAACAGTAAAAGTAAATCGTTCTGTTGCATGACGTCGCTTTCTCCTACTTCAGATAACGATTCAAATAGCTCTAAACACCTATCACGTACTGTCTGCCATTCTAACTTAGTCGTTTCATTGGTTTTGCCAGATAAATAATTTACGCGGCGTAATACATGCCCTAATCTAGTTTCTAAACGATTAAATTCCGACGTCTGCGGTTTATTTTCAAAATTTCCAATCAAATTCGCCAACTCCGACAGCTTAATTTTGCAACTTTCTAATTCGGTAGGCACATCAAATGCAACGTCTGAATATTGTAAAACGCGGGCAGGCTCACATTTTTCCAAATTTATTTGAGCTCGAAGTAACTTTCGTTTATCTTCAACCTTGCGACCTGCAGGGTCAACATTTCGCGATAATAATTCCCAATCTAACTCGTCCGAAATTAAACAATTTACACGCAACATGATGCCAGTTAACGAATTTAAAATGCAAATGCCTATGCTACTACTGATAAATAATTTTTCCCATCTATAATTAACACTAAAAATAGGTAGCAGATTATTCGCTATATCCTTAAGCCTTATCGTATCTAATTAACCTATCTGCCCTAGCCTACTAGTTAATGATGACCAAAGAAGTTAATTCGCCAACCTCATTGCCCAAATTCAAACAACACTTCTAAAAACGTTCCTAATCAGGCCCTGACGATTGGGTGCCATCTTCGTGTGCCACCCCTTTGAATAAGGGCGCACACGGCCGGGACTAGCTCAGATATCCTCGATAGATTTGTGGCGTGAGCAAGGATTAGGTTCAGATCCTTTCGGCTTTCACAAAAACTACTTCCAACATTCAAAAAAATTTAGGGCGCCTGGTTGTCTTCACAACCGATACGAATGCAGCTAGTAAACCCACCACCTACCTTTGGCGCTTATGCTGCTGACATTTCCATCGTGCAGACGGGAACGTGGTAGAAAAATATATTAATAAAACAAATTGTTAGCATGGGGACATTTACTCAATTAAATAATTACTAGCAACAAGTGCAATACCACTGTAGCCTAATGGCTGATAATTGTCAAACAACTATACTAGATTATTGACTAAATAATTTCATAGGCAAAGTAACCAATTTATGATAAGTGCAAAGGAATTAATTACACTAAAATCACAATTGTGCGGAACGCTACTCTGGCATTTGCGTCTGCACTAATAAGGAGTACATACAAATTCAGCAATTGAGATTAATTAGGATTCACGCAATAAGCGTCAATTGCAATTTTAAAAAAATATGATCGCGTACGTAACAGTTGTAAACACCTAAGGCCTTAAGTTAGCTGTTATTTTCTTTATGCGGCAATCCGCCAGTACGATAAAAAACGCTGAATTAGGTTGTACTTACATAATACACAAGCAGGTCGCCTCTTGAGGGTGTAGTGCGCCGCAATATCGTGATGGGAGAATCCTTGTAGATAATGATTGACCTCTGCACGTCTCATAAGTCGGACCTCGACGCCGGTTAATTCGAAGACATTATCGGGACCCCAATTTGTTAAAAGAAATTGCGCCGCAGGTGTCGCGATTTACGCTCTGCGAGTGCTTATAGCCCCTAGTCTATCCTTTGGTGGAACTTTGCTTGCCCTTCTTTTCCGCCTAAACGCCAATATACGGAAGTTAGTAAAGGAAAAAAATAAGCCAGAAGAAATCTCACCTAAAGCTGGAGAACGGCGGTTCGCGGATTATCACTAAAGTGAACTTTCATTAGTTAAATCTGTGCAGACTTCTTTGACTAGCATCATCCCTTGCGGCGCTGTCAATTAAAGCAAAAGCTGACTACTTTGTCTGCTAGCAAAATCGAAACAGGAAAGCCCTCGCTAGGATCGACGCGTTCGAGCCAGAAAACAAGCGGCTGTTATCGCCAACCACACGCTCCAACGAGATAATGGTAGTTTATACCTGCCTCAATTGGCATATATCGTGGTCCAAAAGTAGTTAATAATTATTAAACGCTCTTGTAAAACGGGGCGTTACAAGTTTTGAACTTGTCTCGGTGCCTGTTTCCTTGTTTGACGAAAAAGGAGTAATGAGAAAAACAAAAAACGCTTCTCTCTCTAAATGTTTAACAAGGTTCAGGAACGACCTTTTAACTGTAGCGATGATTGCCAATTTGTAATTGAAGGAGGCAATTTGATTCATCGTGTGGTATGGCCAAAATACGGCAGATTTTGTGACATTTACTCTGCCTACATTAACTTCATCCTTAAAAATTGTAGTCAAAATGTAACTGTGATGTTTGACGGATATGCTGACAATGCCAACAGTACTAAGAGTATTGAACGACAGCAACGACTTTTAAAATGTCTTTAAAAACTGTAAAGAAACCGTTTTATTTGCGCATGCGTTTAGTGATTGTGATACCATTTCTGCTTCCTTTGGAAAAGACAAATCACAAATAATAAGCATACTAAACAGGAGAACGGATTTTGAATATATTGTTCCTATTTTCAACAATCCTCAATCTACCAAAGATGTTACTGCAAGTGATGGTGAGAAATTCACACTTGCATTATATAAAGCGATACGAACAGAAACTTGTTTACATAGCTATAGATTCACTTCATTTAATAAATTGGCTGGCCAATCGAAACATGCTGTAATTTTATGTGGATTGCCAACATCTGCCGCGTTAAAACAACATTTAATCTTGGCGAGGGGAAAATAGGCAATATGTTATCACCAGTTTTTACTACTGAAACACCAGCTTCGATTTCTATTCTGCAAGTTATATCGTGTAGCTGTAAAAAGGGTTGCGGTAAACAATGCCGATGTCTTAGACTTGGATTACATTGTTCTACTATGTGCTCCAACTGCCATGGACAAGGTTGCCTAAATGCAGCATCTGAAGAAATATTAACCGAAGATGACCCAACAAACAAATAAGGAAGGAAGCTGTTAGTGGAATAGGTCTTCTGGAGATACCACTTAAAAAAAAAAACGCGCCGAGGGCTCTACCTCATATAGGTGGTGTGGAAACGAGCTTAAGTTAGAAAATGCATGGTTCTAACAAAGTCGATAAAGCCCAGAAACTGTTAAAAATTGTAGATATAGTATGCGTTGTGTCGACAATGATCTGCTCCACTATATTTAGGTAACGTTCATTGCATAAAATATTAACTTCTTGAGATAGCTTCTGTGAGAACCCAGATAATATTGGTTTTTCACAGCACTTTCAGAACTATCCCTTTAACTTTAAACGCAATTTGCCAGAGTTGGATGGAGATCAGCCAAAAAGACAATATACCCTTTTTAGTGTAGAATTTGTGTCTACCCCTATTGGGAATATATCTACGTGAATATGAAAACTTTATAAATGATTTATTCTAAAAAGTACTACTTCCGTGTACTATACTAGTTTTGCTTGTTAACTTTATCATAACTAATTAAAACTCCCACAAATAGACTTACCTTACGTATTGATTTATTAGAAATTGTCATGGTGGAAAAATAACATGGTGTGCCAGCACGCAGCTCTAACCCCACCACTCTGTGACGTCAGTATCGAGGAGAAACTACGCTATTCTCTATGATATTACATCCTCGCGATGATTTGAAACTGAATTTATTCGTATTATAAGCTCACAGCATGTGTTAAATCTGGTGGTATACATCTGCCATGTTGCCTCTGAAGTCTGTTTATAAGCAATTACCAAAATTCGGGGGAAAAGGTTTAAAAACATACAGAGGAGGCAAACTTTCAGGAGTCTTATTAGAAAAAATTCTACATTATGCTAAAATTACATACATATATTACAATCATACTTATTCATTGTTTTTTCTTATTTGTAAATTTACCAATTTTACTTTCTAAATGTTGTTGAGTATTCGAATAACTTTTTTTATTTAATGTTTGCAAATGGATATAAGTTCGGGTACGGGCCAAACACAACAGCCTTTCAAAAGGCAATTCAACATTTGTCGGCAATTTCAAAGCAGTATTTTTTTGCTAGAGTAAGTAGTGAATATTTTTTTTCATTTGATAAACCTCCGTGCATATAAGAAAATTTTTCGTTTAATATTCCAGCAGCACTCAATAAATCATCACTAAACACCATCAAATTACCCCTAGAAATACATTCATGACTTTTCATGATTAAATCACAATATTTCGTTGAGAAGCGGTAAGCAACGTACCCTGCAATGTATCAAAGACTTTCGTCATTGATGTGATCATTAAATTGGAATTTTTCGAAATCGTCCATGTGATCCGAAGGTATCTCAAATGATGGTCAAAAGTATCTACGTCATCACAATCGATAAATGTCGAAGACAGTTGGAATTCTTCTTCTAATAACGTTGATTCTGACTGCTCCTTTTCATCCACGTTAGAGACCAACATATAGTGAGTAATACAGTTCTTTTCCTCATCAAGTTGTTGTAGTGGGGTGGCTAGACATGCCTCGGAACCTTCTTGTGCGTTTTTATTAACTGTAAAAATTACAACAAAATGTTTGCCTAAAATATACCATCGTAAGCGATATTTAATATCAAGGGCAGTGGGGTGGTCATTTTGACAGCCCATTCCGCTAACATAAGAAAATAAGTTCTCAGCTACGTCCTGATTTAGATGGTACATGAGTATCTATACTACTCCAAATCGTACTTTGATTTTAGATAGATAGATAGATATTTATTTATATACAAAAAAAGATACAAAATATATATATATATACAATATGAAATACATACGATAGGTAGGTACCTAGGTGCTGGAGCACCTGTATGTATCAGAGAGTAGTATTTCTATATAATATTCAAATAGAACTAAAATACACATTTTTAAATTAAACTTTTATAGTATATTATGATACTAGTGTATAAGTACGCTTTTAAAGCATGTGCGACGCTAGTGCTTTAATGGCACTTATACACGTGCACCATACGCTATTTTTTCTATGATCGTAATAGAAAAAACTTAGTTCGGTGATACTTTTTCCACATTGTGTTAGACATTTTAGGTTATGTTGATATTCAAACTTACGGCAAAGCGTGTTTTAATAAATTATAAAACACTCCTCCAATGGCAACGTGTTAAAAAGACGTAATGTGAGCACTAATATTAAGAGTGCTATAAACGTCACTTTTGACACTAGAAACTGTGCAAAAAGTTGTCATTTTGACAGGTTCGTAAAAAAATAGTTATTTAAGATACAAGTGCAAAAAGGCATTCTTTATTGCACGAATAGGTCAAATTATAATGCGAGCGTCAGCGAGCATTCTAAGACCTATGAGTGCAATAAAGAGCCTATTTGCAAGAGTGTCTTACAACGTTTTATCGACGATCATAATCTTTTATGAAAGTATGTATTTCATTTTGTATTTTTAAAATTTACGTGCAATAAAATTTTTATAACACTAGTGTAATAAAAGTTAACTTTTTGCACTAAAATTAGTGTATCATAGATTTCTTATTGACATTAGCGTGCAATAAAAATTTTATAACACTAGTGTACTAAAAGTTAACTTTTTAGACTAATATCGGTGTAGAAAGTAGGCACTTTTTACATGATCGTAGATAAAATACATTTACATAAATAAAAGGTCTACATTATAGAAATATAATTCTAAAATAAAGAGAAGTCACAACTTTCAGTTAATATCTACATTAAAAAGGAGATACTACAAGTTATATGTTACAAAACAGATTAGAATTTTCTACAATAAAGAGTTTGCTATCTAAAAGCATTCCGTTAAGATTATGACTTCATAAAATATTAAATTATTCAATTAATATAAACAATTAAACAACTGGTCTATATTCTTATTTATACTTTTAATGTTAATATGGAGGATATTTAAAATTTTGTTATTTACTACAATTTTTTGTTTTAATATTTTTTCGTTCACAAGTTTGTTTCAATTAATTTCAGTTGTTTTACGATATCATCTTGAGATAAACGTACACACTTAACAATGACCGGTTGCTCAATAACATGCCCTTTTGGAATGGAACAAGTCCTTTGTGTTTTTTTCCGATCCGCAAACGTGAAATGGTGGAATTAAACTCATCGAGAAGTGCGATTTGTTTTTCAATATCAACTCTACATGCGTTGTTTTTACAATCATACTTGATGGACGTATTAAACAAATCAAGCTAACCGTTGATTAAGTTACCGCAATAGTCAAAAGCTTTTGAAATGCTTCTTGATAATAGTTGGCATGCAGGCACAACTTTTTGTCTTTGACTGCCGGTCACGTTCTAGTGATATTGATTGACTTTATACGTGATTGTAAGTTCCGCGTTAGTCACTGACAATAACTTTTCAAAACAGGATTTGTCGATGATTCTGCTGTCATTATTGACCGTTGATCTAAGAGATGATTCCTCAGAAGCTTCAACAGACGAGGCGCGTCAGCGAAGACAAAAATTTTCATTGATGGATCGTAAGGATGCGAGCAAAAACACTGTTGGTCGTGTCCAACTCCGAGTTCCGACCAAAAACCAACATTTCCTGGACCCATATCACTAGTAATCGATACAACAGGGGAGCCAGCATTGTACATTTTGGTTGCAATTTCGTCAATGATATTCTTCATTTTTTGATCGTATTTATAAAAAATGGGCTGTTTCCAGTTTCCGACCAATCCGTAAACCATCACTGTCTGACAAGTTTTGTGAGGACCTACCTTCTGCTCATTTGTCTTGTCGATACAAATTTGATTGGATATGTAAATCTCATCAAACGACAAAACCGTTAAGCGCTCTAAGGTACTCATGTATTCACCTTTAGTCTTCATTAAAGTTATCACATCATCCAATGTTCCTGACTCAAGTTCAAACGGGAAGCCCAAGAGCGTAAAGTTGATAAGGCAGTGAATAAGCACCCGTGAGATCTCAAACATCGATACGCTCTTGGGCTTACGCTTCTAAATGATACAGCTGCAGCAATGTCTTCTGAAGATCACTTAGCTTTTTTCCTTTCTGGATGCAAGAACATGATTGCCCAGGCGTGAAGATTTTTCCCAGTACCTTCCGAAGCTTTCTTCTCTCACGCTAAGTCGGCGTTCTTCTTTGTGAGTTCCTCGAGTTTCTGCTCCAGAAATAAGATCATAGCCTTGAGGTTTTCCTTCTCCAATAGACAACCACAACTGCAAACAATACACGTCTTATTAATTCGTATTTTTGGAAGTGGATGATTTAGACCATCACAGATCAAAATCTATTTAATTTATGTACTAAGAAGAGACAGTCCCTCCTGCATACGTTTTTCCTTACCAGCTTGAGATGTCAGGTAAGCTGGATGCACCATCACCCATCGGAGTCTCTGGCCTGACCGGACTCTCTGCGATGTTACTTATTTCATCACAATCCATCACCGTAGCTAAAATTTCCTTTACTGCAGCTCGTCGTTCCCTTTTACCGGCTCGCTCTACACGTTTATCCAACTTTCGCTTCCTTTTCATTACTAGAATGTTTGGAGACACTTGGAGGCATGGTTGGAAGGTGTTTGGGAATTCCAACGTGGGTACAGCATCTTGTCTCAAAAGTCTTGCTGTTTATGAAGTGTAATTCAACAATAGGTGCTTCAGAGGTACTTCGTAAGCATTACTCGCAAAGTGGATTGAACATATACAAGCTGTATGTGAAGCAAATAGCATACATTAAATACAGATTAAACCAAACATTTTCGACTTACCATTTTTGAGATTAATTTTAGCTTTCCGCTTCCAGGGGGTTATCAACCTTTTCACTACACCCGCATCCTTTGGAAACCCGAAATATTTTATTTCGGACCCTTAGTTTTCTTGTTGTCATTCTTACAACTCGAAACGGCACAGGACGGCATTATTACTATTAAAAAACTAAACACAACGTGTACTCGCTAAATTGGCGGCCTCAAGATTCTCCTAGATACTGACTTCACTGCGCAAACACGACGAATTTGGGTCGGCCGTCTAGCACACCATGTTATTATCCACCATGGAAATTGCGTTAAATTTCAACAAAAACAATACACTGAGATTTCACGGTGCAGCTGCAGCTAACCTTTTAATTTTTAAACGTCAAATTTTGACATTTGAGCTAAGAAACGCACCAAAATGCTTGTAAATTCTCACAATAGGTGGCTATAGGAGGTGTTCCCTAATAGGTGTGTAGCAGTGTACCTGTATAATACTTTAGTATTATACAGGTACACTAATAGGGAATAGTGTACCTGTATAATACTTTAGTAAGAGTAGGGCAAACAGTGAAAAATTTTGGATCATTTTTTTCATGGCTACCAAGATTTAATGATATATTGAAAAACAAAGTTGGTAAAACTGACACATCAAATTCGTGGTTAGCAGGTTAGGTTTCCCGTCAGTTTTGACACAGACTGACGCAAAACCTAACCTGCTAACCTTGAATTTGATGAAACTGACAACTCTTGTGTCAGTTTTACCAACCTTGTTTTTCAATATATCATTAAATCTTGGTAGCCATGAAAAAAATGATCCAAAATTTTTCGCTGTTTGCCCTACTCTTACTAAAGTATTATACAGGTACACTATTCCCTATTAGAGACCCTAGTATTCCCTATGTGCAGGCCATAGTAATTTAGTTGGCCGTGTATGTGATAAAGTAGTGGCGCCATCTGTTAGTACCATCCGAAAGTACCCCCCCAGGAGCCGTTCAAGGTCATCCAAATCGGAAATTTGACATCAAAGCAACCGACAGTGAGTGTCTCTACTTGTTTGATTTATGTACGCTGCCTAGACCTTGTCCACGGGGTTGGCAAAAAGGGCCTATGGAGGCCTACTTGCTAGACATGAGTCTCCCCGAAAATACTACTACTACTACTACTACATTTGGCAAATAAATAAATAAATAAATAAAAAATACCTGCTGAAGAAATCTCGGAAGGTGATTTTTTCGTGACTCGCGTCCCGCTCGGGCAAATTAATACGACGTTGTTGAAACGCACTCTAAAAAATTTCCGGAAAGAATTAATGCTCTTATGAGATTATATGTGATAATTTTTGAGAGAAAGTAATTTATTCAGTTTGCCATGTCATTATACTTGAATATTTTGAATTCAATTCTTAACATCATCGTGGTGATGTAATGATATAATGATACTTCCGCTCACCGGTTATACAGTCACTAAATAATCGAGAGTTGTATCCAATTTTGTTGTTTTCCCGCAGATCTTCAGCGAGTCACAACTAGTACCATGAACATAACTACTTCTGATAGTGACATCATGGATGTAGAAGACCCCTTTCTGATGACGCTCCCGCGTATGTTCCTGGCCAAGAATGCGACGAAAATAGTTCAATTCGAAAGAAGAGAAAACTAACACACTATTTCCAAATACTTCCGAGGAAGGAAGATTCAACACCTGTACCTACAGTTGAAGCACCTTCATCCAGTTCTGCCACAATAGGCATTCACTTAGAAAAATACCATCAGGCTAAATCTGCTAAAAGTGCAATGTTAGATGGAAAATTCTTCACAGTCATTAAGTTTGATGGAAAAGATCACGTAGAAGCGTTATGCCAATTATGTCTTCCTACGAAAAAGGTGATTAAAGGGTATGTGGAGACCACCACCAATTACGTTAAACACTTAAAGCGAGTTCACTCGGCTGAATTCCCTGCTTATACCAAGTACAAAGTAGAGAAGCAAAAGAAAAGGCAGTCCTTAAAAATCGCACCATCATCAAGTAAACTACGACAAACCATATTAACATCCGCATCTCACAACAATACCATAAGTCAAACAGAATTCAATAAAACAATAAAAGGATAATCCATTTCATAATAAACACAATTTCTGCTATATCCATCATTGACCATCCAAGTTTCAAAGCTACGTTTGACGGATTTAATGTTAAAGTTATGGGCCCTAAATCTGCAATGAATACGATTCAGAATATATTCAAGTTACACCAAGACGACTTGAAGGTGCAGATAAGCAAACAAAATTTTTTATGTTCTACTGCCGACATATGGTCATCAAAACGACACAGTTTCATGGGAGTGACACTATATTGGTTAGACGACAAGTTTCAAAGAGTGTCTGTTGCTCTCACCTGTCAAAGATTTCGTGGAGTTCACAATTACAAAAGCATTGCAGAAATGTTAGACTATATCTATGTCAAATATGGAATAAAAACGAATAAAATCATTGCAACCGTTACGGATAATGGAAGCAATTTCGTTAAGGCTTTTAAAGAGTTTACACTACAAGAAGATTCTGCAACGGCATCGGCTCAATCCAACAACAAAGCTGATCTCAGATCCCTTAGTGACAGCGACGAAGAGTCAGATGCTGCCGATGACGATGTTGAACTCATGACTACTCCTGATTTTGATGATCTGGAGACAGGATCTGCAATCAAGTTACCAAAACATTTTCGTTGCGCAAGTCACACCTTAAATTTAATTGCAACCTCTGACTGTAGTAAGGCTATATCTTCGAATGTAGGAGTCCGTACTAAATACAAGCATGCTTTAGATAAGTGCCGCAAGCTTTGGGCGAAGGCGGGAAGGCCGGGAACTGCAGAAATTATCATAGACGTCACACCTTGAGCCCTCCTGGTGAAACACGTTGGAACTCATATTATGACTCCATTTCAAGAATGCTGCAGGATGATACAAAACAAAAATTGGCTACTCTCCATCTAAAGCTGGGGCTTCGTTATTTCAAGCAAACTGAGATACAATTTTTAGAAGATTTTTGTCGAGTAATGAAGCCATTGGCAACAGCTGTTGATATACTGCAGGGTGAAGCAAACACTTATTATGGCTACTTACTTCCGACTTTGATCTCTTTGGCTAATAAGTGGGAAAAAATGAAGGCTGTTTTCCAAGATCCTAGACACTTCAGTGCAAACCTCATTTTAAACGCATACTTAAAAGCACTGCAAACGAGGTTTTCCAGTGTTTTTCAATTAGAATCAGAAGAAGCCGTTTTAGCTGCGGTAACATTTCCGAAGTTTAAGCTTCGTTGGTTCAACGGTTTGAGGAACCAAACTAGTACGACAACTGATTCCATAAAGCAAATGATCATTTTATCAGCTAAACAGCTGCTGGAAATATATTCTGAAAATTCGGTATTCGAATACTTTCATTGTGTACTTGTACTCGGTACTCGATTACATTTTAAGTGAAGTATTTGTACTCGGTACTCGAGTACTTTTTGTCTGTACTCGGAACAGCTCGGCCAGGCATTGTCAACACTGAGAGCTTGGGCAGCAAAGCTAAGTTTAGATCCAGGTTTGCTACATGATGTGGTAGGATTAATGAAAAGTAAAGCTCAAACTCTAACAGCTGACAGTTCTCAGCTTTGATGAGATTTATATATCGAATAAAATTGAAACTGATAAAAAATAACAACAAAAGGTTGGCCCCCACAGATGTCAGACCATAATGGCTAGGGGTTTGACTGGGAGCAACCAATTTATTACAAATTTGACCAGAATATAACAAAGGAGATAATATTTAACGTAATTTCTGAATTATACAAAGCTGGATTTATTGTTGTATCTATTACTAGTGACATGGGAAACGGAAATTTAGGCTTGTGGTCTGAATTAAAAATTCGACATGATCAAAGTTGCAGCTTCATGCATCCATGTGACAGTAATTTTTTAAGATTTTTGTGTTTGCCGACTTCCCTCATTTACTGAAGCTTCTAAGAAGCCACATTCTGGATGACGGTTTTAAAATCGACGATGAGACTATAATTGAAAAATTATGTTTTGAATTTTTATTGACTCTGTCGAACTCTGAATTGAATATCGCCTTTAAAATAAGTAGATACCATTTGGATTTAAAAGGTACCGAACGTCAGAAAGTTCGTCCTGCTGCTCAATTACTTTCTAATACTATAGCGAAAGCAATAGAATATTGTGGATTAAGAGGAAATGTACCAAACTTAAACTGGAAGAAAATCAGTGAGTTTATCAAACTTACCAATGGTTGGTTTGATCTCTTCAATGCTCGCACAAAATATGAAAGTCACAAAGGTTGTAATGCGTTTGGCACAGATGTAACATTGCAGAGTGCATTATTGGATCAAATGAGCAAAGCAGTTTCTGCATCAATTGTTGGGAAACATAAAGGGTTAATTAAGTTTCAAAAAGGGATACTACTAATAAGTAATAAATCTTTTAAGAAATGTATAATTATTTACATGCAAATATGATTTAAAATATTTGCTCACTTATAGACTCAATCCAGATATCCTAGAGAATTTTTTTTCGTATATTCGAGGAATGGGAGCGCAAAGTGATCATCCAACCGCTCTTGACATTAAATACCGCTTAAGGTGGTACATTCTTGGTAAGCATTCAGCTGCAGTGTTTACAGCGAACAAAAACACAGTGGATGACAACGAAGCGACTTGCTTAATCAATGCCATGCTGGAAAAGAAATGTTTTTCCACAAGTCACAATCCTCAGGGTAATAATTCTTCTGATCAAAGTTGTTCAAATGTTGTAAATACAATTTCTACGGATGACATGGAAGCTTTAACCGATGATTGTTTTATTGTAGTGGATTTATCAAACGTCCAAATGACAACTGAAATGGAACATGTTTTGAAGAGCTTTGAAATCGAGGAATTTAAAGAGCATATCAACAAAAAATCTTTTAAATGTATTGCTGGATATGTGGCTCACAGATTTCGTCATAAATATAAAGATATCGGCGTAGCCACTAGACAAATAATGGCAGCTGCCGAAAACATTTCAGATTGGCTGCAGTTAATTTCAAGAGGAAATTGGTTATACCCTAATGAAGAATTGATGAAAGTGACACATGCAATGAACGATATTTTTTTGAAGTGGCACAAAAATTCTCTCGCAGATGAAAAAAGACTGTTTGACGAATTAGTTAACAAAACTGTTCAACAATTGTCTACTAACATGCCTAGAGAAGTTCTCCATTGACAAAGTTGGGCAAGATACTTTTAAAAAGTATCTGGAGTACAGGTATAGATACTTTCATAATTCCGGTATCTTAGATACAAGATACAGATACTTTTGTGAATGGTCCACGGATACGGATACAGATACAAATACTTTCTTTAGTACTTATCAAATTGAGTTCGGCACTCCTCAAAGTCACACGAAAGAATAACGTCAGCCTGGCCAGGGGATCAAAGGTCGGGTGACTGACGCCCTCTCCGCAAAGAAAAGGGCAAGGTTATTGAGCCCAGGCATGAAGCATGGCCTTCGAAAAGGTTGAAAGCCGAACAGGTTTGAAACGCATTCATCTGCAAATAAACCTTTTATGTATCTGAGGCTGATAATTTTGTATCAGTAGATACTTTCCACTGATACTTTTCAAAAAGACGGATAGATACAGTATCTGTATCTGTAACAAATATCTTAGATACACAGTATCTAGATACTGCCCGACTCTGTCCACTGTCTAGCTAGAACTCGTACATACATACGGCTTCGAGGCTTGAATAAGAAAATAAGTATTCAAAATTGTAAACAAAATTTACAGCGAAAAATGTATAAATTCACTAATCGCAAAAAATGAGATTCCTTAATTTACATTTTTCTCCATACCATAGACCTATTTTGTTTTGTATAGTTTTGCTTTAATAAAAAATATAACATCCTGAGAGTTTTTTTTACTAGGTCACAATCTACAAATGATCCTATCCTACCATTTAACGGAAAAAGTGAAGCGAAAACTTTAAAAACTCCATCGAAAACCGTTATTGCTCATTTATCAATTTATTACGCAGGTTAAGGCATTGCAAATGGAGCTTCTAGCTTCGACTGTCACGTCTAGAAGAATGAGTGGGAGACGCTGCGCGGCAGCACACCAATACTCCTTCCACCATGACCACGACCATAATTTTACTTGCGATCGGACCACCAGAGGCAACGAGACCTCGTCTAACTCGCGCGTGGCTGTTCCACCAGGGAGAGCGGAACGGGCGAGTTAAGCCTCCCCTGTCAGTGTTAGAACGTAAAAAGGCAAGACCGGTTTCTCATCCGGTATAAAATGCCTAACGATAAAAGAAAACTCGCTAATCGCCATTTTTGCCGAACATTTTATTTTATGTCAAAAATGTTCAGTTGTATAAGGCAAATCGTTTGTTCAAGTCAGTTCCGCTCAAAACAAGCTCTTTGATACCTAAATGTAACATTAAAAGTGCTATACTCAGTGGCGGATTTGCCCTAAGGCCCAGTAGGCGCGGGCCTAGGGCGGCCAGATATTAAGGGCGGCAAATCGTGCAAAAAAACTCACTGATGATAACAAGATTAACAAGAAATAAATCAAATGCAAAGTATCTTAATATATTTTTCTACAGCCGTGATTTTAAACTGTTTCCAAGGGTCATATGCGGCGTGCTTTATGCTGTCTATAAAACACGCTACTCCATTTAAAGCACGGAGTACTTTAAGAGTTTATAAAACCTTATTTGTGAAGATTAAAAGTACAGTTATTATATCGGACCGATTTGTATGAGGAGCCCCGAGTGCCCGATTGGAAAGGGGTGGAGCCCGATGGCCCCCTTGGAGAGGGGCGGAGCCCCTAGGGCACCCTTGGAGAGGGGTGGAGCTCCAAAAGCCCCCTTGGAGAGGGGCCGAGCCCTGAGGGCCCCCTTGGAGAGGGGCCGAGTCCCGAGGGCCCTCTTGGAGAGGGGCGGAGCTCGATAACCCCCTTGGAGAGGGGCGGAGCCCCGAGGGCACCCTTGGAGAGGGGTGGAGCTCCAAGAGCCCCCTTGGAGAGGGGCCGAGCCCTGAGGGCCCCCTTGGAGATGGGCCGAGCCCCGAGGGCCCCCTTGGAGAGGAGCGGAGTCCCGAGGGCGCCCTTGGAGAGGGGTGGAGCCCCGACGGCCGCTTTGGAGAGGGGCGAAGCCCCGAGGGCATTTAAGCTAACAAACTCCTCGGCTGTAGAAAAAATATTGAAGGCAACTCGTGTTTTACAGTTTAAAAATCTCGGTCGATCATAAAATTCTCGCTTTGCTCGAATTTTAACATGATCGACCTCGATTTTTAAACCCTCTGTAAAACACTAGTTGCCTTAATAGCTATTTTCTACAGCCGTGATTTTAAACTGTTTCCAAGGGTCATATGCGGCGTGCTTTATGCTGTCTATAAAACACGCTACTCCATTTAAAGCACGGAGTACTTTAAGAGTTTATAAAACCTTATTTGTGAAGATTAAAAGTACAGTTATTATATCGGACCGATTTGTATGAGGAGCCCCGAGTGCCCGATTGGAAAGGGGTGGAGCCCGATGGCCCCCTTGGAGAGGGGCGGAGCCCCTAGGGCACCCTTGGAGAGGGGTGGAGCTCCAAAAGCCCCCTTGGAGAGGGGCCGAGCCCTGAGGGCCCCCTTGGAGAGGGGCCGAGTCCCGAGGGCCCTCTTGGAGAGGGGCGGAGCTCGATAACCCCCTTGGAGAGGGGCGGAGCCCCGAGGGCACCCTTGGAGAGGGGTGGAGCTCCAAGAGCCCCCTTGGAGAGGGGCCGAGCCCTGAGGGCCCCCTTGGAGATGGGCCGAGCCCCGAGGGCCCCCTTGGAGAGGAGCGGAGTCCCGAGGGCGCCCTTGGAGAGGGGTGGAGCCCCGACGGCCGCTTTGGAGAGGGGCGAAGCCCCGAGGGCATTTAAGCTAACAAACTCCTCGGCTGTAGAAAAAATATTGAAGGCAACTCGTGTTTTACAGTTTAAAAATCTCGGTCGATCATAAAATTCTCGCTTTGCTCGAATTTTAACATGATCGACCTCGATTTTTAAACCCTCTGTAAAACACTAGTTGCCTTAATAGCTATAAAGGCTCGCGTACCTTATGATTATAATCTTCCTAAATCACTATTTTTGCGTATTCAAAGTATAAATAATTTCGTACATATAAAATAGTTCGTACGTTTAGTTTAATATAAAGTGATCTAGAAAGAATAGGTAGGTACCTATTGTTATTACGCGCGTGTCACGCATGCTCGTCGCGCCACTGAGACCCTGCGCCTCGCCCCCGCCCCCCCTCCCACTCACGCCTTACTCGCTTGCCCGCTCGCGACTGCGATAGTGTCAACATGGTGTCAACAGTGTGCGTATAGCAATTGCAATGAGCGGATTAAGTTTTTACTAATTTGATAACGACATTCGGGACGCGACGTGTACGTACTGCTATATTAACATAAATATTTTCAATTATCTCACGCACACGTAAAAACTTTGTGTTGCATAGTTAAATATGGACGGAAAGAAAAGGGTAAGGTTAAGTGGGGCAGAGTATCGCAAGCGAGCTAAAGTAAAAGATGATAAACAAAATGATATGATTAGAAAAACGCGAAAATTAGACGATTTCTTTGGAAAACCGTCAACAGATATTAAAGATCCTATCATTGATCCAACACTCGACGTTCCAAGTAGTAGTGGCGCTCCGTCAACTGATGATTCTGCAGTGTCTTCAAGTGAAAATACTTTGACCGAAGATGTCCCACTAGTACCAGGAGTGACAGAAGTAGGAGTGCAGCCCAATCCTCCGGACCAGGAGCTCTACGAAATCAGCGACGATCCAGCTAAATGGACGATCGACGAGTTCACGCGTGAGCAGATTTGTAACAACGGAGCCAATCAAAACATCCAAAATGATTTTCCTATGAGTGAGCGCATTTACAAAGATAAAGCACGACAGTTGTCCAGACATTTATTCGAACGTCAACTTCTGAATGGTGAAAAAGTTCCGCGAAAGTGGCTAATTTATTCCAAAAGTACTGGATGTGTTTTTTGTGGACCTTGTCTGCTTTTTAATGGCGGGGAGAGTCAGTTCGACACAAAGGAAGGTTTCAATGACTGGAAAAATTCACATTATCGAGTATCAAGTCATGAGAATTCGCCTACTCACAAATTATCTGTTCTGCATATGAAAGAACGAAGCAACGCGTTAGGTCGCATTGACCGCGCATTAACAATGCAATTAGATGAAGAAAGAAATTACTGGAAAAACGTTCTGAAAAGAGTAGTTGTATGTGTAAAAGCGCTTGCATCACGTGGTTTGCCTTTCAGAGGACACGACGAAAAATTTGGTTCAATCCACAATGGAAATTATTTGATGTCCTTAGAGCTTATCGCCGAGTTCGATCCGTTCTTAGCCAAACACATTACACGTTATGGAAAACCAGGCTCAGGATGTACGAGTTATCTTTCTTCAGCAACATGCGAAGAATTCATTCGGCTTATGGGAAACAAAGTTTTGGAGACAATTGTAATGGAAATATTAACAGCAAAATATTTTTCTCTGATCATTGACTCGACACCAGATATAACTCACGTAGACCAGCTCAATTATGTAATCAGATATGTCCTGCCTAATGGATCACCCGTAGAACGGTTCCTCAAGTTTATTCCAAATACAGGCCACAAATCACAACAAATGACAAATGCTGTTACCTCAACTTTAACTGAATTGGGAATTGACATTTCAAACTGCCGCGGGCAATCATATGACAACGCAGCTAACATGTCAGGCATATATAACGGCCTGCAAGCTAAAATAAAGGAAATTTCACCCCTTGCCGACTATGTTCCCTGTTCAGTACACTCACTTAATTTAGTAGGTCAATGTGCAGCTGAAAGCAGCCAAGAGGCTTGTTCGTTCTTTTCTCTACTCCAAGAGTTATACAATTTCTTTGCAGCGTCAACTCAGCGTTGGGATCTCCTTCAAACCCATTTCACCGTCAAAAGTCTATCAACGACTCGTTGGTCAGCTCGTGCAGACGCATGCAAAAGTTTACGCGAATCCTGGAATGAAATCCATAAAGCGCTAGTCACCATCGAAAATGACACACAACAGAAGAGAACCGTTATATGCGAAGCAAGAGGTATTCGTTTGAAACTGGAACGTTTGGAAACGGCCCTCATGACTGTTTTTTGGGGATGTTTACTGGATCGCATTAACGCCACAAGTAAAAAACTTCAGAGTGTGGAAATTTACATTACCATTGTCATAGAACTGTACGAGGCTTTAATACATTTTGTTGGCGAAACAAGAGAGAATATCGATGATTTCGAAAAAAAAGCCAAAAAACTGTCCTTCGTACAGGAATATGAAAAAGATTTTCGACGCAATCGAAAGCGCAAGCTGCTTCCTGGCGAGACAAATACAGGTGAAGAGATGCAACAAAAGAATGGTCGTGAAAATTTTAGAATAAATACTTTTTTGGTAGTAGTTGATACATTGTCAGAAGAACTGAAAAGACGCCGGGATGCTTATGAATTACTCTACAGTAAATTTTACTTTATTACTAACCTAACGAATCTAAGCATCTCAGAAGTCGAAGATAACGTCAAGGCATTGCAAATGATTTATTCTACTGACTTAGAAGAAAATTTTATAGAAGAATGTCTTCATTTTCGTTCTCACTGCAGCATAAAAAATGAGGAGCGAAAGAGTGCAGTCAGTTTGCTGAAATGGTTACGAACCGAAGGTCTTCAAACCATTTACCCAAACGTGGATATTGCTCTTCGTATGTGTGTGTGTACACCCGCCAGTAACTGTACAGGAGAAAGATCGTTTTCTTGTTTGCGCAAAGTTAAAAACTATTTACGCACAACAATGACGGAGCAGAGGTTAAACTATCTTGCTCTGCTTAACATAGAAGCTGATTTTTTAAGCAAATTGGATTGCGATGATTTAATAAATGATTTTGCTGCGCTTAAGTGCAGACGAGTTTTGTAACACATTGTAAAACATTTATTAATAAACAAAACCTAAAACCGTTTTAAATGTTTTATTTAAATGTCCAATCATCCCTGAAACCTCGGAAAATATTATAAACTAGCAGCTTTTAGTTAACATTAACCAATTTTCTAAATCAATTAAAAATGGGCAATAAAGTAAATTCATTAATTATGTATCTAGTCTATATGATGGGTGCTGAGAAAGGGGCGGCACATGGCCTGGGGCCTAGAGCGGCTAGGACTGCAAATCCGCCACTGGCTATACTTCGCGTAGCGAACAAATAGAGTGACTTATGCAACCCAAATAACATATTACAAAGGTCACTCGATAACCATTATAACTATAATTACTAAAACGATCAGAGATGGCGACCCTTATAATTAGAACTTATAGCCCCTCTATTTACAAATAGTAGCGACATCCTGGGGCAAACCTGATGCAAACATGAAAATACAAAAAGTTACTAAACGGTAAATTTCAGGGTAAACAGTGGAAAAATAACTGATCTGAGTACCTGAAATCCTTTTCTGCCAGTATTTTTACACTTATCGACACAACACCGTGGCATTTTCACGTCCTCGACTTAGAATTTGCCCCCGAAGAGAAAAATGAATAAAATCACGACAAATGTCAATGTCACATTTTAATTAATTATACAACTTTCTTGGCAATTTTTAAATATGCTAGGGACTTAAGGGATACCAACGTGATTTTGCCCCAGCGGCAACATCAAAGGTTGTCGCTACTATTTGTAAATAGAGGGGCTATATTAGAACTAAATTCAATATTGACATTAAATCACTTGATGACTTTTTGAGGTTATGATCGACCAACTTAAAAAACAAGCGTGACATTTGTGCGCTTGTAATTGAAAATGTTTAGGCAGGCAACAAGCCGCGACTTCGTCTTGGCTTGTACTTGCCTACCTCAAATGTTAATAGGTGCTTACATTCCTTGTTACTTAAATAGCTATTTTAGTTGTTTTATGCTTTAAAACAATTGTAATATAATTTTATCAAGTATTTCAATAGTACCCCCCTATAATGTGTAAGTTATTATTTAAATATTATTTTGAGCAATAAAACCTTGATAGTAATTTATTTACTTCCCAGTGTGTACATAATAAATAAATTAAAAGTCCGTTAGCTGACATGCAGCCCCAAATCATAATCCCCTTTGTAATCTTCGCAGTCCCTTTAATGTAGTCTTTATGAAAAGCTTCTGATTTACTCCTTCTAATTGGTCTGATATGGTCTCCAATGAAGTCATAAAAAACGTTAGAACTGAAAAAATACACCTAAATATAATATAAAGGGTAATTTATACTTATGGTCATTAAATTAAATAGGTGCATACTGACCTCAGTAATAGCACATTGATCTTAAAATTAGTCGCATATAGAAACAAATTGCATTAGGGTCTAAACCAACTTTTGAGAAACAAAACCTTTATTAGGTAAATCACCGCTTTCCTCTCACATTTGATTCCAGGCTTGAGACTGGCAGTAATGTAAGTAAATAATTACTGGCATGTTTAAAAAGAGGTTGTGATCTGTGTTTAACGCAATAATGGCGAACAGGTATGCACCAAATTGATTGAAATACCCAAATAATGGTTTGTTGCTTAAATTCGGTCTTAAATCGCAACCACCTGTGTGAACTTACGTTGACAGAAGTTCATTCCGATGACCGTCAATCGATTTAAGCATTTAAATGTTTTAATTATTTGTGGGATTACTATTCATTTTTGACGTCTAGTTTATTATGCAAGGTTGTTCTATTTGATGTCCTCTAACTAACCTTATATATAATGACCATGCTTATAAATCACCCTGTATACTTAGTAAAGAGTAAGGATAATCAAATCTAGTTTTCATATAAATCGTCAGATTCTGAATCATCAGAATTTTCTCGTATATTTATTATCAGGGGCTCTACCTGTATCTCCATCACGGCATCTAACTCCCACATTTTCTTTTCAATAGAACCCACATGGTTGCATGCATTCTGCCAATTTTCAGAGGTAACGTTTTCAATTGCTTTTAAAAATAAATATCAAGGGATCTTTTACATACTACACATCGTAGTAACATGAGACCCACGGCTTTACATCACTTCCAAATGATGGTATTCTGTAGAGGTTTTCATCCACATTTTTTTATTTTTAAAAACCTCACCGGGACCAGGAATCGAACTAGCGACACCACGATAAGTTGCCGGGGTGCTTGCCACTGAGCTACCAGCATCAGCTGTCCATGATTTAATGTTTAATTTTAAAATACTAATCCAGGCGGCATTGTATTTGGCAATTGTTTTCTGTCAAGTTTGACATTTTCGGCTTACTTGTGCTTGATAGTTTGTGATTTGTTACTTAATTTGTTCGTTTTAGTTTGTTGTTAGTTATTCTTGTTATTATTGTTCCTGTTACTCCTTTTCATGTTATTTTACCAGTTGGTAAAAGTTTAGCAGCTTCTTTTTAGTTGATAAACATGAGTGATAATAATATCAACGATAATCAGTTATCACCACCCAGAAAACACATAAAGCGCCACTTTTCTGTTGAAGAAAAAACAACAGTTTTGAATACATTTAAAGTGTTTTCAGAAAAATTTCGCGAAGCATCCAAGTCCGAAATAGTAGAATTATCTGCAAATGCAGCAGGTAATATTGTGCATTAATTGATGTTGTATTGTATTCTCATCTGTTACCTGTATATTATTTATAGGAATTTGTGTAGCCAGTGTGTACAATATACTGAGGGAACACCAGGAAAGGCAGGAGTTTCAGCCCCCCAAGGCTTATCACAGGGCACGGTCTGTGTTAGACAAAGTGACAAATGAACAAAAAAACACTGTCAGAAGGATAATTCATTCTTTCTTCTTCAAAAATGAGTAGCAAAAATGTTATCTGCGGTGAACCAATTTGGAGAGGAACTTAACTTCAAGGAAACTACTTTAAGAAAGTTATTAAAATAAATTAATTTCCGGTAAATTTAAAAAAGTAATAGATGTTGACATTCCTGCAAATCATGCAGCACAATTTTAGATTTCTGAGAAGGTGCAGAAATAGTTTTCTTAAAGAGAAAGATGAAATTATTATAAGGCGACGAAAATATCTCCGACAAATTAAAAATTTCAAAGAAGAAAGCAGCAAAATTTACTACTTGGATGAAACTTGCGTGAATGCAGGCCACACTGTTCAAAAAGTGTGGACTGACACAGAATTAAGAAGTCCAAGAGATGCATTTATTAAAGGATTGTCCACAGGATTGAAAAATCCATCAGGCAAAGGTAAACGGCTAATCACACTGCATATTGGGTCCCACGATGGATTTCTGGAGAATGGGCTGCTTCTATTTGAGTCCAAAAAAACTGGTGACTATCATGAAGACATGAACTCCGCAGTGTTTGAAGAGTGATTCAAAAAGATTTTACCTACCTTAGAAGATGTGTTATTGTAATGGACAATGCATCTTACCACTCAAGAAAATCTGAAAAAATTCCCACAAGTTCTACTAGAAACGAGGATATTCAAAAATGGTTAATTGCAAAAAATATTCCATTTGAAAAAAGACATGATCAAAGTTGAATTGTTGAATTTAGTTAGGACCAACAAATCAATAACTAGTTACATTGTCGATCGTTTAGCAGAGGAAACCAATTGGATTATCGTAAGATTGCCACCTTATCACTGCGAATTAAACTCAATTGAATTAATATGGGCACAAGTAAAAGGTGAGGTGGCACGAAACAATGTCACGTTCAAACTACAAGATGTAAAAAAATTTATTTTTAAAAGCAATTGAAAACGTTACCTCTGAAAATTGGCAGAATGCATGCAACCATGTGGGTTCTATTGAAAAGAAAATGTGGGAGTTAGATGCCGTGATGGAGATACAGGTAGAGCCCCTGATAATACATCTACAAGAAAATTCTGATGATTCAGAATCTGACGATTTATATGAAAATTACATTTGATTATCCTTACTCTTTACTAAGTATACAGGGTAATTCATAAGCATGGTCATTATACAAGGTCAGGCAGAATGAAGTATCCATTTTAAATTGAGTTGTTTTTGTTAATGGCTAAATTTTTATTCAAAAATCAAACAAAAGGTTCTTAAGGAAACACGGAAATTTTAGTCATGTGACCACCTTCTCGCTGCTGGCACCCTTGAAGCCTAGCACGAAAGTTGTATGCGTACAGAACAAGTTCTTCCTTTTGGTTTTTCTTTGGCACATGAGGCAGTACTGTGCAACTTGTGTACCCACTTTTTATTGTTATTCGACTAGGAACTGGCTCTCGTGAATTTAAATGAAAGTGACTACGAAATAAACGCTGGGTGGTTACAGCGGAATCGTTATTTTTAAAATAAGCTTCAGTCGCAAAAGAACGTTGAATATTTGACCAACGCTCCATATTCACAGCTAAACTGGCATTTCTCGCAAACTTTGACAACTGTTTTAAATTTCCATTTATCGCGAAAGCATGGCGATTTTATTTTAATTTATATCTCATTATATTATGAAATGAATTACTTTGAAAATGGATACTTCATTCTGCCTGGCCGTGTATATGAGGTTAGTTAGAGGACATCAAATAGAACGACCTTGCATAATAAACTAAACGTCAAAAATTAAGAGTAATCCCACATAAAATTAAAACATTTAAATGCTTAAATCGATTGACGGTCATTGGAATGAACTTCTGTCAACGTAAGTTCACACAGGTGGTTGCGATAAGACCGAATTTAAGCAACAAACAATTATTTGCGTATTTCAATCAATTTGGTGCATACCTGTTCGTCATTATTGCGTTAAACTGAGATCACAACCTCTTTTTAAACATGCCAGTAATTATTTACTTACATTACTGTCAGTCTCAAGCCTGGAATCAAATGTGAGATGAAAGCGGTTAATGTACTCTTATCTGATTTACCTAATAAAGGTTTTGGTTCTCAAAAGTTGGTTTAGACCCTAATGCAATTTTTTCTATATGCGATTAATTTTAAGATCAATGTGCTATTACTGAGGTCAGTATACACCTATTTAATTTAATGACTATAAGTATGAATTAGAAGATGCTTGGCGCAGATGGGTAAGCGGAAGGCTTGCATTAAGCAAGTCCTCGGTTCGAATCCCGCTGGGGTCGGAATTTTTTCGTATCCTTGGCGATTAGAATCGGGCTTAGTGAGACCATTTACAGTTGGGCACCAAATTAACTGTGCTCTACTCAGAACCACAGACGTAAGAGATAGAGTAACAAGGTCAACACATTACTAAGACACGCAACTCACACAATGGTTGCTGCGCAAGCACCAAAGTCGCGCTCCAATTCTGTATCCCGAATCCGGGGCAAGTTGAGCATTGTACCGCCAGATGCCAGGGCATAAAGCACCAGCCTCTACACCGCAAGGTAAATGAGGTTACAGATTATACATACATGAATAACCCTTTATATTATATTTAGTTGTATTTTTTCAGTTCTAACTTTTTTTATGACTTCATTGGAGACCATATCAGACGAATTAGAAGGAGTAAACCAGATGCTTTTCATAAAGACTACATTAAAGGGACTGCGAAGATTCCAAAGTGGATTATGATTTAGGGCTGCATGTCAGCTAACGGACTGTTAATTTATTTATTATGTACACACTGGAAAGTAAATAAATTACTATCAAGGTTTTATTGCTCAAAATAATGTTTAAATAATAAAAACTTACACATTATAGACGAGTGCTATTGAAATACTTCATAAAATTGTATCACAATTGTTTTAAAGCATAAAACAACTAAAAATTATATTTAATATTAAAAGAAATAATTAATATTTTTACAGAAGCTTTATGTGTTGAGGCATTGTATATTATTTTTGGATTTACAAAATATAAAAATTTACAATAACTTTAAAAATCTGACGACTTTCTAGTTTCTGAAATTATTTTTATATGTAAAGCAAAGATAAATACATAAAATACAATACAAAAAAATAACGGTCAACTAATCCAATAAATGGTAAAATAATACAATATAGCTTCTTCTAACGGTTGACAACATAAACTGTTCGCAACAAAATCATCTTCTTGTTCAGATGATAGATTAGAACCGGATTCACAGCTTTTATCTACAGTAATAATTATTTCTTCTCTGTCATCGATAATGTATTCCCACTTCTGTTTTTCGACACTGCACATACATTCTTCCATTCTTGCACATTGACACTTCCAAGTTTATTTTCTGCAAAAGTTTTGACATCGTCTAATTTGAATGTTGTATTATTTGCAGCAACATAGTACTTTACTGACACCCATATATTCCCAATCGGGTTTAGTTCTGGATGGTAAGGGGATAATCGTAGGACTACGTATGACCATGTTCGGCTAGTAATTTCTCAATTGTATAACTTTTACGTGTAGGTTTATATAATTTTCTTTTACCACATACTTGTTCTTGTTTCATTCAACTTAACATAAATGTTTCTTACTGATAACTATGAAGAACAATCAATGGCTGCCGTTTACTGACAGGGGATTTTAAACAGTTGTTGGTACCATCATCCCAAAATTTAGAACAGTATGGGAACTATGCAAGTACGTTTCATCGGTGTACACAATATTTCGGCGTTCGGCTTTATATTTTATTAATAATTCAACACGTTTTGCTGGAATTTCTCTCTTCTCTATTAGAACGTACCTATTGTCTTGACATTTTCTCTATTGAAAACCCATGCTATGTACCAATCGCCTAAAGGAATATAACTTCTCAGTGAAATTAACACCCCGTTCAATTTGTTCGACTTCAAACACAGCTTTCATTGCAGGTCTCTTTTTAAGGCAAAGTTATAGATCACGCTTCGGATTACTTCTTCTTCAAATGGATCGACAGATGACCTGGGGTTAGGTTTAGTAATTTGTTTTCTTGGAGTAGTAAATTTTCTTCTGCAACTTTGTTAGGCTCCTTTAACAATTCACTTAACTGTATTTAGGCCAGCATCGGTTGCTTTAGTCACTCATTCTTGCAAATGACAGAGAAATTGCAGAAGTCCCACTTGATTCTTCCTTCATAAATCTGTAATTGATACAGATTATTTCCCGTCCTTGACTACGAATTAGTTTCTTACGGTTACCCATAATTAAAATTTCCTTAAGAGACTACTTTACAAGTCAATATTTTATACGTACATGTAACTCCGAAAATAGCAGTAGAAATGCACAATTTAGTCCTTGAAAATGGTTGAATGCAGCAACTCAAAAAAAACGCTATAAACTTCAACCAAATCACGGGGAACGGGTTTTAGTTTCGACGCCGCTGTCAATAATGAGATTTAGGAAGAGTCAGGCCACAAGCCTAAACATTTTCAATTACAAGTGCACAAATGTCACGCTTGGTTTTTAAGTTGGTCGATCATAACCTCAAAAAGTCATAAAGTGATTTAATGTCAATATTGAATTTAGTTCTAATTATAAGGGTCGCCATCTCTGATCCTTTTAGTAATTATAGTTACAATGGTTACCGAGTGACCTTTGTAATATGTTATTTGGGTTGCATAAGTCACTCTATTATAGTTATTTGCAAAACTAGCCCTATGCTTCACGAAGTTGGTTGCAAAACTCGCTGAATGTGTTAGAACCAATAGCGCCCGTTAGCTTGGTGCCGCCGTAGCCGTGACGGCGTGTGTTATGATTGTCATCAGTCTTAGATGGGTGTTGATGTTATAGGAATACAGATTGTCCGAAATCCCTTTTGAACATAGGAAATTAATGAGTGCGACAAGGAAGACAAACAAAATGAGTAGCAGGACAAAGATAGAACGTAATCATGGCTAGCTAAATTTTTAAACTAAAATTAAGTCAATGAAACAAACAAACACTTCTGTCAAATATCTTAGCTGTTGTTAAGTGTATAAAGTGAGGTTTAAATAATTAAAATAATTATGTGAATAGTAAACAATATTATATTTAAACCTCACTTTATACTCTTAACAACAGCTAAAATATTTGACAGAAGTGTTTGTTTGTTTCACTGACTTAATTTTAGTTTAAAAATGTAGCTAGCCATGATTAAGTTCTGTCTTTGTTCTGCTACTCATTTTGTTTATGTTTTCCTTGTCGCACTCATTAATTTCCTATGTTCAAAACGGATTTCGGACAACCTGTATAATGTTCTTGTGTCATAGAATTTGAGAAGAGTATAATTTCTACAGAGTGGTTAAAAAACAGCTACATCAAGTTGGCTTTGAAATTTGTTTGCTTGTAAATTTGTATGTGCCGCTATATTCTTTATTGTTCTCGAATTAGCCAGTCACTAATTAAACATCAATTTTTTACAAGAAGACTACTCACGATGAACAATAACTAATTAATTGGTATAAACAACAAAATGTACACTTTACAAGAAAATATATTCATTCCGATCGGGACAGTTTATAAATGGGGAATGGCAATATTCCTATGCCGAATGTAAACAATAGTTCCGATTGCAGTTTCCCAATAGAATTGTTGAAGATACTGTTTTGCAACACCATATTCGTCACGTTGTGGAAAAGTTTCAGAGGACAGGAAGCGTAGAAAGAGGCAAATCTTCTGGAAGACCGCGCATTGACCCAAATGTAATGTGACCATACGTCCCGATTTTGACGGGGCAGTCCCGATTTTTTAAGGGCTGTCCCGCTATTTTTGTAAAGAAAGTCGGGACGCAAATTGTCCCGATTTTGAGGAAAAATGCCGCGTTTGTCCTGCTTTTTAAAAGTACCTACGTACACGTATCTCGCTTGAAACACTGCGCCACTGAAGAAAACCTGTGTACATCGTTCAGTTCCGGTTCCATTCGGTTATGTGACATTCG
The DNA here is from genome assembly GCA_940337035.1 of Agriotes lineatus. Classification (NCBI taxonomy): domain Eukaryota; kingdom Metazoa; phylum Arthropoda; class Insecta; order Coleoptera; family Elateridae; genus Agriotes; species Agriotes lineatus. Next base: position 18,383,015 of record OW679198.1, on the reverse strand, counting down.
TTGATGTTTAGTAGTCTAGTCAGTACTCAGCACAGGGGTGAAACTGAGACCTAAGTATTCGCAACAAGAAAAGTTTGTAGGGCACCCCATCGGCTTTATTTCGAAATTTGCAACCCGTAATACGCAGTCGGAGACAAGAATATCGATTTTGACGTCACATAACCTTGCGTTTCCCAACGCTGAAGTTGTTTGCTTGTTGAGGTTAAGTGCATCGTTTTGTTAATGAACAGTAAGTATTGCCTATATTTTGTTTAATAGCTATTTTCCCGCTGCTGACCATGTAACTCAGTGATACAGCCTTAGTAACAAAACGTGTAAGTCGTCGGTGATTATATTTGTTTGCTGCTTTCCCGTGACAACGGAACTTAATATTATTATTAAGTTCCTAGGATAATAAAATTAGCAACGCAAGATGCAGACTTAGACGTTTTGTTTATAATTGCAAGTGTTTATATGACATATGACATTCACAGGTAACACGACTCACGAAAATTAATCCTGGTTGACAGGTTACAAACCAAACGAAAATGAATCACCAGGATTAATTTTCGTGAGTCGTGTTACCTGTGAGTGTCACATGTCACATAAACACTTGCAATTATAAACAAAACGTCTAAGTCTGCATCTTGCGTTACTAATTTTATTATCCTAGGAACTTAATACTAGTATTAAGTTCCGTTGTCAAGGGAAAGCAGCAAACAAATATAATCACCGACTTACACGTTTTGTTACTAAGGCTGTATCACTGACTTACATGATCAGCAGCGGGAAAATACTTTAATTTTAATGTCTATTACGTTGATTCAGCTCCTGAATTCTTAGTTTGTTTACAGCGACATAGCGAAATAAACATCCATAGTTAATTTTGTACTACCTATTGCGTCATGTACCCATTAACTAAAATAGTTACATTTTTTCAGTTATAAATGTCATTTGCGCGGTGCTAATGGTCAGCACGAAAAAGAAGTTTACCTGCGTTCCTGGCTCCAAGAAATTGGTACTACAGGTCAGTGTAAGCATTTTATAAATTTCTGTACAGCGTTCTTTAACTGACGAAGCATTAGAAGTAATCGTTACGTATTCCTGCAAATGTGGTAGTAGCTAATACAGTTTTATATTCATGTTATGATCAGCCTTTGACATCTTCAAATGTATGTACATGTTTTGACGTATCAGCTAATTTGTGTCCTTTATAAAATAATGAAATAAGCAACAGTAATAATTTTCATTAGTAGTATAACAAGGGCGAGATACACTTACCGATAATTTTGCACATGCCAAGGGTTGAGTGCTGGTTGCAATGAAAACTATTGCGAGGGCAGTTTTCTAAGGACAATCAGCACGATGACTCTTGGCACGGGCAAAGTTATATGTAAGTGTGTAGCCCGCGTTTATATTTTAAATATGATATCAGTCATGTCACAATCGTGTGTAATAATCAACGTTAGATTATTTATCAAAATTATCCAGGATTATTTATATGCATTTCTTTCTATTACCGATTTTCAACCTAGTTTGGAGAATAACTTCAAGTAGTTCTACAAATCATCAATAGGTTTTGGAGAAACTGCCCTGTCGATGCCCACATCTTCAAATTTGTCAAGGAGAAGCATACGCCGAATACCTCATTATCCACGAACATCGGAAGAAAATGGCTGCAAAGTATTGTTATTTATTCTTTATGTTTATAAATAGTACGTATATTTTATTTAATTCGATGTTGTTTTATAAGCATTTATTTTTTGTTCTAGAATTTAATATTTATTGTAGGGGAAAGGGTTGTACCTTGGGACGGTTTTACCTTGGGACAGTTGCTCTCGAAATTTAACCACTCTAGCGGTAACTCTCAGAATTACATATTATGTTGGCAACCCTATCCTTTGTTTGCCCACCAAGTCATTTTAGTGTCAGTCATTGCTCGAAGCGTCAAGAGTCAGATTATCATTTTCGTACGTTGAAAGTAAAATTTAACTAAAGTTTGTGCAATTTTAAAGAAGTGCAACAGGGAAAAAGAGAGCGAAACCAGATGCAGAAATTATGGAGGCAGCTGCCAATGATGTTATCACAAACAAACGGTCTCTACGAGAAGTAGCGAGATATTATGGTTTGTCAAAAAGCACCATCGGTAGGCACCTAAAAAATACAAGTTGTCTGGTCAAACTGATTTCAAATATGAAGCCAACAATGCAACACAAAAGGTCTTCACCCGTGAGCAAGAAGAAGAACTTCTCTCCTATATTTTAAAGGCTGCGCAGTGGAACTTTGGCTTGGCCGTCGACGAAATGAAGAAATTAGCTTTCCAGTATGCCGAAGCAAACAATATCAAGTATCCAGAAATTGGAATGAACATCGATCAGCAGGGAGACAATGGTACCGAACTTTTCGTAATTCATATAAAAACAGAATATCTCTTCGAAAACCGGAGTCTACAAGCCTAGGTCGAATGGCCTGTTTCAACAAACCAAATGTTGAAATATTTTTTGGAAAACTTCGAGAAATCTATGAAAGGTACAACCTACAACCTCAAAACGTCTGAAACCTTGACGAAACAGGTTGCTCTACAGTTCACAAACCGTCACGGGTCATTGGTGACACAAAGGCCAAACAAATTGGAGCAGCTACTTCAGGAGAACGTGGAATCAACATTACAATGATTGCTAGCATAAATGCTGCAGGAACGTTTATTCCCCCAGCCATCATATTTCCTCGTATTCATTACAAGGAACACATGATCAACAATGCACCACCCGGTACCCTTGCTATGGCAACTTCTAGTGGTTGGTCCAATGCAGAACTATTTGTGAAATATCTCAAACATTTTATCTCTATGGCAAAGCCTTCTCGTGGCAATGAAGTCCTCCTCATTATGGAAATCACGACAGCCACCTTTCGTTAGAAGCGATTAATTTGGCGAAAGAAAATGGAATAGTTTTCCTGACGTTCCCACCCCACACCAGCCACAAGCTCCAGCCATTGGACCGGTCTGTCTTTGGCCCGCTTAAAGCCTATTATAACAAAGCTGCTAAGGATTGGATGATTAGCCATCCCGGAAAGCCGATTTCGATTTATGATGTCTCAGCATTGTTGGGAAAAGCATTCCCTCTGGCATTCACTCCAAATAACATCACCGCGGGATTCAGGGTTGCCGGTATATGGCCGTTCAACGCAGAAGTGTTCGGATTCGGAGACGACGAGTTCTTGCCTGCTGAAATGACAAACAGGCCATACCCTGCAGCAGCAGCAGCTGAATTACAATTGCCAGATGCACTTGAAGAGAGGGAAAATATCACAGAGCAATCAGAAGAGACACCTTCGACAAGTGATGCATTTCAACCATCTACAGCTGTTACTCCAGAACAAATTCGTCCATTTCCCAGAGCTCCACCTAGGAAATCCTGTGGTAGAGGACGAAAACCTGGGAAGTGTATGATTGCCACAGACACGCCAGAGAAGAAAGAAGAGCTATCGATAAATTAGCACCTATCCGAGAATTGTTTGATTTGTTCGTGACTAAGTGTAAGAATGGATCCAGTTTATCTGAATACGTCACAATTGACGAGAAATTAGAAGGTTTCCGAGGTAAATGTAACTTTAGACAATACATACCTTCCAAACCTAACCGCTATGGAATAAAGATTTTTGCTCTCTCGGACGCCAAAACCTTCTACACTAGCAATTTGGAAGTGTACGTTGGACAACAACCGGACGGGCCATACAAAGTTAGCAACAGCCCAGATGCTGTAGTATTGAGACTTTGTGACGTAATAAAGGGATCCGGCAGAAATCTCACAATAGATAACTGGTTTACAAGTGTGTCCCTTGTTGATACTTTACTAAAAGAATTCAAACTTACAGTAATAGGAACAATTCGGAAAAATAAAAGGGAGCTCCCCCTTGAATTTTCCAATCCAACTCATCCAGTCGGAGCAAGCATGTTCGGGTTCACGCAAAATAGCACCATTGTGTCCTATATCCCCAAAAGAAAGAAAAATGTTGTACTAATTTCTTCGCTACATCACGATGGCAACATAGATGTAAAATCTGGAAAACCAGAAATTATTCTGGATTACAACGCAACAAAGGGCGGCGTGGACACTGTCGATAGACTATGCGCCAATTACAATGTTGCGCGCAACACTAGGAGATGGCCCATGATTGTATTTTATTCTATCCTCAACCTAGCTGGAATAAATTCATTTGTGGTTTACTGCTCAAATTTTCCCAATACAACTCTCAAAAGACGTAAGTTTTTGCAAAGTCTGGCTATTGACCTAATACGTCCGCACTTAGGTGTCAGAGCGACCATTCTCAATATTCCAAGAACCTTGAGGGATAGATTACAAGAAATATCTGGGACAAATACTGGCCCGGGAAACACTGGAACCCCACCAGAAGGTCAAACAGGAAGGTGTATGGTATGTAGCTCAAAGAAAAGCAGAAAAACCCGCTTTTACTGCCACAAATGTTTTAAGTTTTTATGTTTAGAGCATATAGGAGTTATTTGTAGTGAATGTTTCGAAAATTACTAAAATTAAGTTTATAGTTTTCTTATATAAATCTTCTTTACTTGTGTAAACAGTTTTTATGATCATAACTTTATCATATAATATTTATAAAAAATAGGGTAGGTTAAGTTTATAGTTTCTAGTTTATAGTGTTTCTAGTGTTCTAATCTGTATTTTTTGTCATAAATTCATAAAGTGAGTATTAATAAAAACCATTATTTGTTTAATTTCTTCTACCCAGCGCATGAACATAACAAGAAATCCAGCTTTTATGATTTCGGTCTACGAGACGGACGCGCCTTCTGAATCCCAATTATTTCACGCGCCCGCTGTAGGGTTAATGGAGGTTACTTCCAGAAGGATGGAGCCCCGGCACACACATCTCGAGAAAATTTGGAATTTCTCAGAGTTTTTCCCCAACCGAGTACTGAGCAGAGGAATTTGGGCAGAAAATTCACCAGATCTTACGCCATTGGATTACTCCATTTTCGGACATCTTAAAAACGAGGTCTGCAGAGAAAGAATTAATAACTTGGAGGAGCTGATGGATCGCATTAGAATTGAATGCAACGAAATAACGCCACTCAGATTGTAGCATATCTTCGACAACATGAAATGTCGTGTGGCAATATGTATTCAACAGAATGGTGATCACTTCGAACACTTACTTTAGAGAAGCAATAAATAGCCCTTCTCAGGACCACGATCTTTAATATTCCCTATTATTTGAAACATAATTCTAGTAGTATTTTTGTTTTTTCTGTAAAAAATAAAGGATTTATCACTTTTAAGTGGGTCTTACTTCTAACAATTTTCATTTTGTTGAATAATTCATTAACATGCACTTTGAAAGTAAACGAAAATACTGTAGTACACCACAGAACAAACTAAAGGGCACGAACCCATTTGGCATTTCTTTAAAAGCAGGTTATGTTATTTCTACCGCATAACAACATTACGCTTGCGCGAGAGCGGCATGTTTCATTTTACACCAAAAATTCACAGCCATCTAGATGTAGCTCTTTTTTAACCACTCTGTATATGGTCTAAGTGCCACTTTCTGCTATTTCGAGATTTTTACATTAAACTGGTCTATGTGCCATCGCCAATGTTTCCGTAAACGAAGTTTTTGTTAATCAACGCAGGCGACGCCGTAAACTCAATAAGTGCCAGGGGCGGTGGAAATATGGCGCAATCTGCAAGTTCGGCACAGAGCCAGTAGATATAGAGAGTACCGCCACGTCCGCCATGTTTTTTCCTTTGTCATATGCGTCACTTTGAGGTTTGTAACACAATTCCGTCAACGTGACATTTATTGGCAATCCGAAATTTTACTTAAAATTGGCAAGACTGTAAGTCTATGTCAAATTCAGGGTTAGTAGGTTAGGTTTTGTTTGTTATTTGACACAAACTGATGGAAAGCATAACCTGATAACCTCGAATTTGACATAGACTTACAGTCTTGCCAATTTCAAGTAAAAATTTAGACATAACTCAATCAGTCATTGCTGATGGGAACAAAAATGGCGGCCATGGCGGCATTTTCACGGATCAAAGAATGACGGTACTCTCTATATCTACTGGCTCTGGTTCCGGATCGAGTCCCTGTATATAGTTATATAAGAGTCGGGCAAACACAAATGTCAGCCATCATTAGTGTTCCAAAAATAAATGATAGCGTTAAAGGCCGGAGTTGTTTTCCTTAGTATGTGTCACTTTGATGAATTTAATTACTTGTCAGTTTGACATTGTCAATAAATGGCAAACTAAATGCATTTACGAAAACTATACTGGTAGGTATCTACCGTTTACCGATTGGTGGTCAGCTGATTTTGCAGTAGATAGATCGGATTGAATAATTTACGAGCGGTTTTTTGGTGGTGCAGTAAACATATAACCTCTAAAAACGTGTCTTGTCATCGAATCGAACAATATTACGTACGTCATTTAATTGTCATTGCCATAGCCACCCTTCAAATTTCCATTTTAGATTACTGCGCATGCGCAGTGGATCGTAGCCAATCAAAAATTGAACCGCGTTTGCCCGACTCTTATCTTACTATATACAGGGACTCTAGTTCCGGATAGAGTCCCTATATATAAAGAGTTGGGACATGTAGGCGACTCACTTTGGATCCACAAATCATGGAGTACCTGATTTTTGTTGAATTTAAATTTTATGCCGATCATGTATACCTATGGACAACAGTTTGGCAACAATTACAAATTGGAATCACATTTTGTAACAGTTGTGACAAATACTTAACAAATATTTTTAATTTAAAAAATATTATTATATGCTTTTCGGACTTTTTCCACTGTTGTGTGATTTACACCCTAGACAGTGGAAAAAGTCCGAAAAGCATATCATAATAGACCACTGCCAAAAAATGACATTCAGAGAACAACATAAAAAATATTGTGCAATGGCTGGTTGTTCAGCGATTAACTGTAAAAATCGAACAGATCTGGGATATTATTTGCACCTTTTTCTAAAGAATGAGAAAATAAAGCGTCTCTGGGTATATAACAGCAAAATTAAGGAGTTTACGTCAACAAGCCGTTTATGTAATGAACATTTTGCGGATGATCAGTGGTTGATTAAACATGGAAAAACGAGACTGAAATACAATGCTATTACAAACTATTCAATTTTTGGTAACCTGATTTAAATAAATGTGACTATTCAATTCACCTGTCATCTGTCAAAAACTGACCAATGGAAATCCAGAATTCTGACGTTTCTTGACCAATCAAAAAAATATCAGTGGATATATCTTCCTAGAAGGTATTCAAGTGACTATTTTTAACAAATGCTATTTTTATTAGAAAAAGTCAATATTAGTGTTCTGTTACTATAGAAATTGCATAGTTTGTTGCTAGATTTACTGAAAACTAATTTGAAAAGGTAGTTTGGTTCATTAAATAGTCCCTCGAATACCATTCTTAGTCAAAGTTAAGTAGATTATTTTTGCGGTGGTATTACTACTCATGTCCATTGCGCTTGGGATTAGGACTCGTGCTAGCGCACTCGTCCTAATCGTACCAAAGCGCAATGGACATTCGTGGCACCACCGCAAAAATAGTCGACATAACTTTGACTACTCATGGTATTATAAGTGAACATTCTAAAATAGAAGAAAACGAACTAATCGATGGTGATAGCATCAAACGGCAGATTATTCAGGCCGGTGTTAATCAGTACAAAAAGACAATTTTCCACTGAAGAGGTTGAATTACGTCGCTTCAAATTCTCTAACATCGTATTCATACCAGATTTACAGCTGCCACTAAAATATCCTACCCCACACCTAAACCAAAGATTATAAGCAGAGGTTTTTCATAACGCAAGATTTCAATACCTGTTTATTTCTAACCGCAGTTCACATAAGTCTTCAGAACTACTTTTTGCCATAACCTGACAACACACTAGGACTAAAAAAGTAACTAAATTTAGCCGGCAAATTTTTCAAGTTTTAATAATTCCACATAAATATTATTTTTCTTGCACGTTGCCTCAGATTTCTAAATGAATGAATTCTGTGATTTGACATGTCAATTAATGTCATTTTGTGTGTCACTTCTTTCAAATAAAAATGAAATATATTATTGCTGAATCATGTGATCCTCGATTTGTGGATCCAATGTCCCAAGTCTTTATATATAGGAACTCTAGTTCCGGATACAGTGGCTATATAAGGACAGTGTGGTCAATTTTGGTCCTGTTTCCGATTGGTTGTTTTAAAATCCGCCATTAAGAGTCGTTTTACGAAATTACACATAGTCACACAAAATTGCTTCTAAGTCCTTTATTATTGAAAGTAGCCCCAAAATGAAGTGGATGGAAATAATAATCATAAAATTCTACAATGTTCTGTGCAAGCGAATGCCCAATTTTCGTTTGCATAAGTAAATGTCAACGAGTTAAAGTAAAATGCTATAATAAACTATATAAATGTCTTAATGCCAAAAATTATTGCATCAAATTAAAGGGAATTTATGGGTTACGTAACACTGAATATTCTATTGCTCTAAATAAATTAACTGGTGGAATAACTACAACGGTTTGATTATGAATATAAAAAAGTTTTTTTGTTGAGTTTTTGTACTTAATCTCTGTGTCGATCAACGCAAAATGTTGTCAATTTTCATTTTCTATGTACAAAAACACAATAAAGAAGATAATAAAAGACTTATATTCCAATATTAGGTTGCTCGTTAACGAGGATTTTTAATCGCTGGCAGCGATTCCTTACGTTTCACATCGTCACTTTCCGTTTAATTTTGTTTAAGTAATATTATTGACATTCTTGTAAAATTAATGTTACACTGCACATTTGGCCACCTCACATTGCACAAATTTTCGCGATCGTGGGTATACAGCGCTCTGCACAGCATCTCGGAAATTCACATATGTCCAGTCCGTAGAAAATGACGTTTATGTCATAATTTAGCAGGGTGACGTTTGTCTTACAATTCAGCAGGCCGTGCACAGAACAATAGCTACGTCAGTTTGTGTCAAACTCAAGGTTAGCAGGTTAGGTTTTGCGTCAGTTTGTGTCAAACTCGAGGTTAGCAGGTTAGATTTTGCTCCAGTTTGTGTCAAAACTGACGCAAAACCTAACCTGATAACATCGAATTTGACACAGACTTACAGTGCCACCAACATATTATTTATACGTTGTGTAACCATGAACATTCCATTTTGTGGCAAACTATCAAGGCACCGTAGTTCCGGATACAGTGACTATATACAGAAACAGTGTGGCCATACGGATGTCTCATTTCTTATTGGTCAGTTAAAATACGTCATCAGAGCGGCCATATTTGTGCTAAACTCTGCGAGGATTACGTTGCTCGTATGTGTGAATTGTGATTAATTCTGTTATAACTAAGTGAAATAGTGTAGTATATTTGTTTTTTGACGTTAATTGTGAAAATAAAGTTTTTTAACATAGTTTATACAAGTCTGAACTTATAGGTATGCAGACATGCCGGGGTGTGCTGCAATAAATTGCACCAATTCCAATGCCAAAGGCTTCATAATGATACATTTTCCCAGTAATTCTGTACGACGAAAAGAGTGGGTTATTAAAATGAAACGAGATAAATGGAGTCCAACAAAGTAGTCGTGTATCTGCGAAGTAAGTAGTGCTGAACTCCCCCAACTTAATATGTAGTGTTTATTATAGTTTTTATTGCATTTTAATGTTTGATTACAGGTACATTTTGCCCCAGAAATGTGGGAGAAGACACGAGAAGATGGGAAGCGTAAATTGAAAAGCAATGCTATACCTACTTTGTTTTCTTTTACAAAACCAAAACAGACTCGCAAAACTTCCTGCCAAACATCAGCCTACTACATGCGTCAATCTTGAAAACCCACAAACTGAGGTTGATATTCCTACAACATCAGCATCTTTATTACACCTTTTACCCCCAAGAAAATTATCACCAGTTGAAGAATTAAGTAGTGAAAGCGACAGTATAGAAGTAGAAGTTGTAGAAGAAAAGGGCAACGACGTTACGGACAAGACTCTCAATCAAAAATTAGAAAGATATAGAAACAGTACAATAAAGTGTCTCTTAAAATGAAAAAATATAAAAACGCTTTAAGAAGTATGAAGAAGAAATTTAAAAGATGACAGAAGAAGCAAACACAAAATTATTGCATTCCATCTTCTCTCCGGATCAAATTAACGCTTTAAAAAGAAAATCAAGATACATACAGTGGTCAAATTCAACAATAAAAAAGCTCTACAATTAAAATTTAGTTGTGGTTCTAATGGCTATGAAGCATTGTTAAAGCAAAAAATATCTTTGCCTGCTTTAAGAACATTAAGAAGACGGCTACAGTCTTTACAGTTTGATAGTGGGATTTTGGAAGAAGTGTTCGAATTCCTTAAAATAAAAGTAAGCCTTTTCAAACACGAAAATGAAAAGGAAGTAGTTTTAGTAATGGATGAAATGGTTATAAGCTCATCGTTGACTTTTGACACTTCTCTCAAAAAATATTTTGGTAAAATTACATTACCGGAACACGAAGGAGATGCAACACTTGTTTTAGTTTTCATGTTGGGCGGAATTAGCACTCGGTGGAAGCAAACCATTGCTTATTACTTTACTGGAAATTCTGTTAATGGATTTGTATTTAAAGATATTATTGTTAATATTATAACAAAAACTGAAGCTCTGGGATTAAAAGTAGTAAGCGTCACTTCCGACATGGGTGCTTCGAATCAAGCTTTGTGGAGGTCATGGAATATTAAAGGTGGTCGTCATTGCGAAATTAGAAACTTTATAAGGCATCTTTTAGACAAAAATAGAAAACTATTTCTAATTGTCGATGTTCCGCACTTATTCAAAAATATCAAAAACATGTTTATAACTAACAAAACAATCTCAATATCTTCGGAGATACAGAATAAATATAAACTTCCTACCAGCACTATATCTGCAGATCACATTGTTGATGTAAAATATCAAAAAAATTTACAATTTCAACTAGCTCCAAAATTAAGTGAGGAAGATCTATTGCCTAATCATGAGAAAAGGACAAGTTAAAAAATCAAGAAACGTAATAAACCATGACGTCAGCAGTGCTTTAAAGCTGTTATCCGAAGAATTAGGGAAACCAGAATATTTTACTACGGCCTGGTTTATTGATATAATTGATCGGTGGTTTCAAATTATGACATCGCGCCATCCTACAATGGGTTTAAGTAAATTTCGTCCAGAAATCTATGAAGAAACAATGACATTTTTAAAAAGTTTTATTACTATTATTCAAGATTTCAAAGTTGGTCCCAAAATTGCATGAAAGCCTTCTCAAACTGGGGCACTAATTACAATCAAATCCATTCTTGATATTCATAAAATCTATCTTGAAGAAAAAGGATTTCGATTTTTACTAACTTCTCGTTTCAACCAAGATTGCCTGGAAATTTTTTTTGCATTTTAAGATCAAAACAAATAATTCCGAATGCTTTATAAGTTAAAAACACTTTAAAACTAATAACTGTATCACAATACTTGAGATGTATTAAGAGGAAGCTATGAAGAAGACGAAAGAGAATTTCTATCAGGATTCCTTGATGTTTTCTCAAAACCGTCAAAAACAATTAGTAACGTACCAGTCATACCAGAAAAATTACCAGACCCCGTTATGAACCTAAATTTTGGTAAACTAAACTCTTTTTATAACTAGTGTGGCTATACAGGGTGTAAACAAAGTCTGGAATATAGCAAATATTTCAGAAACTACCGGAGATGAATTTTTCAAAATTGCCAGACTTATATAGGTAAAAACGGCGCATCTAGGAAGGACAAAACTGTTTCTGTAACTGTACAGGGTGAGTCAGAAAAAATACCAACTTTTGTATTTTAAATTGGACACCCTGTATATTAACGAGGAATCAAATAGTCCTTCAAAAGACAAATTCAACGATATAGGGTTTGACGGATTTATCTCTCAAAATGACAAATGTGGGGTGACCTAAAGAATAAGGTTTACAACAATATACCGGTTAATATTGAAGCTTTAAAGGATCATATTAGAAAGAAATACGTCAAATTCGATGGGATACTGTCTTTAAATTCTCGTAAGACGTTGTCAAAAGTATCCCATCAAATTTGACGTATCTCATTTTTAATATGATCCTTTAAAGCTTCAATATTAACCGATCTATTGTTGTAAACCTTATTCTTTAAGTCACCCCACATTTGCCATTTTGACAGATAAATCCGTCAAACCCTATATCGTTGAATTTGTCTTTTGAAGGACTATTTGATTCCTCGTTAATATACAGGGTGTCCAATTTAAAATACAAAAGTTGGTATTTTTCTGACTCACCCTGTACAGTTACAGAAACGGTTTTATCCTTCCTAGATGCGCCGTTTTTACCTATATAAGTCTGGCAATTTTGAAAAATTCATCTCCGGTAGTTTCTGAAATATTTGCTATATTCCAGACTTTTTTTACACCCTGTATAATAAAAAGCATTATTAATACTTCAAAAACTTGTAAATATTGTATTAATTCCGCTGGTTCAAAAACCCCTTTTAATTTCAAATTTTCTAGGCTAACGCGTCTAAAAAGTTATAATAAAAACTGTTAATTGACATTTCTGAATTTTATAGAATTTGAGAGCATATTTAGAAAATATTTTTTGCACTACTAGTCTCAGAACGCATCCTTATTGGCCTATTTTTAGGTCGTGAAGTTGATTTTCTCCACCAAGGGAGAGAAAGTAAAATAAACAATTTTCACCGTGGTAACTGATAAATTGCTAAGTTACCAAATATGACTATTTTAATTTTGACGTTTTAAAGTGCTGTATTGTCAGGTTGACAGTTAAAATATTTTCGAAATTTGTTGGGAATTTAGGTATTAAGCCGTTTGGTAGTGCAAAAAATAGTATATACACCACGGTAGCGAATCGTCTTATAACCTTCGCGCTTTAGATACTTCGCGCTGCGCGCTCAGTATCTAATATGCGCTTAGGTTATAATACTGCGCTTCGCTACCTTGATGTATAATATACTATTAAAGTTATTGAAGGTCAGAACATTAATATAAAAGAATTTTACATTTAAAAAATGAACGAACCTGACCTAGTTTCACACATTGCTACTTGTAATGCATTAAAGATTAATATTAAAGATTTATAATATTTCGCTTACAAATAAGTGGTAACCGTCGTATTTCTGCAAATAACAGATACGGAAGCAAAGCGTTATTTCATTATCAATTCTGTTTTATGTACATTTTGTCTGTGTTCTTGTGAGTTATATTAGGTAATAAAATAACGTATTATATTGCACTTGTTTTTTAGTAGGTAATTTAGGTTGTTTATTTAAGCAAGAACAAATATTTTTAAGTATACAAGCGAGAAATATAAATTAGTAGAGGTATTTCTGCTATTTTTGTTAAAAAATCGGATATATTTTGATTAGTTTGTGGTGAATTAACAATGCGCTTGTATTACTTTTATACTTTAGCACAAAAACGACCGCCCCGCACGTATGGCCACACTGTCTCTGTATATAGTCACTGTAGTTCCGGACAGAGCCAGTGTATAAGGAGAGTACCGCCATTCTTTGATCCGTGAAAATGCCGCCATCGCCGCCATTTTGTTCCTATCAGCAATAACTAATTAAGTTATGTCTAAAATGTTACTTGAAATTGGCAAGACTGTAACTCTATGTCAAATTCGAGGTTAGCAGGTTATGTTTTGCATCAGTTTGTGTCAAAACTGACGCAAAACCTAACCTGTTAACCTCGAATTTGACATAGACTTAGTCTTACAAATTTTAAGTAAAGTTTTAGATTGCCAACAAACGTCACGTTGACGGAATTGTGTTAGAAACCTCAAAGAGACACATATGTCAGAGGAATAAACATGGCGGAGGTGGCGGTACTCTCCTATATACACTGGCTCTGGTTCCAGATACAGTGACTATATGGGTAATTCTCCCATAGTTTTACTTCTCGTGTCTCTAGACTATAAAAAATGTATTTCTTAATCCCCATTAAAAAATTTGTTATAATTGCAATGCTTGGATGGTAAACTATTATTTTAATCACTTAAACTAAAGATTTTACACCTCGGTTCCGAATAATCACAACTTAAACATGCCGACATTGCTGACCGTCCCCTTGTCTCAAACATGTTTTTAGACTTATCATTAAGTATCAAAAGTTAACTGAAACATATACTTACAATCTAATTTATGCTTACATCTAAAACGATATCAGTTTTTTAAGACACATACTTTTTTTATGATATTTCTTTGTTATCCTATTATTTAATAGCTATAAAGTTTGTCTCCAAATTCTTGTTCCTGACCGTCCACCAACACAATTATCGAAGTTTCAAGGCCACTGTACTAGCCAGACAGTAAAATTTGGGTTTGTGACACGCGCATTAGTCAGTTATGCAAAAATAATATGTTAAGTGAATGTGTGCTTGTGTGGTCGAGAATTCAAGTAAAAATAAAGGTAATAATTTATGTGCATATTTTAATTGCCTTCCAGACCGTCCCTAGCATTATTAGACGTTTTATGGTTATGTATTAAAGAATAATTACTGTAATTTCTTTTCCATGTTGTCCATTTACTAATACATAACCCTACTTTTGCATGGTGAATTTTTACCTACTAAATTTGCTAAAAAAACATATGCGTTTTCCTGATCGTCCCCGTTCCCGACCGTCCCTTTGCAAAATGCTTAAACGGGGACGGTCAGGAAAAGGCAAGGACGGTCTGGACGGTCAGTTTAGCGTTCTCTAGCGATATATATGTTACTTTAAATATTTCATTGGTTTCTAAAATACCTATACGTTTTTGTTTTATTGTAGAAGATTGTATAGTTGTCCGTTTGACATGGAAGAAAAAAAATTAACTTAAAAGATTTTAAAGAAAAACTTCGTGAGGCAAAAGAAGCTTCCTATCAAACAAATTTAAAGAAGAAAGAAGAAGTACGAAGCGAGAAAAAAGCTAGGAAAAAAGAAGAGAAAAGGAAACGTATAATTCTTGAAAATAAAATTATTGAACCTGCAGATAATGTACCAATGTACCAAAATGGAAATAGCAGTAGAAATGTTATTAACATTATTGAAAATAAAATTATTAAATCTGCACATAATGTATCAATATACCAAAATGAAAATAGCAGTGCAAATGTTATTAACATTATTGGAAATAAAATTATTAAACCTGCACATAATGTACCAATATACCAAAATGAAAATAGCAGTAAAACTGTTTTTAACATAAACACAGAAATAAACCAAAACATAGTCGTACAAACAGATCCAGGTATTAGTAGAAAACAAAACAAAGTAAAAAACAAGAAAACAATAAAATTAACAGACAAAGCATTACTAAAAAAAGAGAGAAAGAAAGGGAAAAGAAAAGAAGACTAAGAGCATAAATCAAGGCAGATCCTGAGAAACACTTGCAGGCTAAAGAGAAAGAAAAACAAAGAAGTGCAACAAGACGAGCAACGGGTAAAATTACAAAGGTAGCAGAACTGAAACCTGGAGAACACAGAGCACAAAAGAAAATGTGGAGAGAGTCAAAACGAAGGTTAGTGAAACAAAAAACCATAACTCAGCAAATCAACCAAACAAATGGCGTACAAATTAGTATTAATATTTCAAGCAATAAGAAAGTATTAGGACGAAAGAAAATTAAGTTAAATCGTTCGAAAGTTTTTAGACAATTAGAAAAAGAAAAACAGAAAAATAATAGACTAGAAAGTGATTTGAGAAAATATAGAAAAAAATGCGATAGAATTACAAGAAAGTTAAACGAAAAGTCAAGGGACTCTGCACCGTCATGCGAAAAAAAAACAGAAGAAATCATAGCAAAAGGAAGAGATTCTGTTAAAAAACATCTTACTTTTGGTGAAATTTTGAAAAAGAAACTCATTAACAAAACTGCCGATAATGCTCATGAATCCAAAAAGCAGTAGCAAACATTTTTGATAGTAATATAATGAAGCGTTATAAATGTACACCTGAAGCTCAAAATATTGTAAGTAAACACATACTAAAAAGACATGGTGATGGAAATTTTAAACGTAAATGGAGATTTTTTAATAAATACACCAAAGACAAATCAACAGTTAAGACATTTTTGGCGGAAAATTCGTGCATTCAGCCAGGTAGGCGCGATACCATAATAAGAAATGGAAAGAAGAAACAAAAATATTATTTGCTAGATAGTTTAAAAAATCTACACAAAAAGTTTATAGCAACGTCAAGAAAATGTCCATTCTCTTATTTTTGTAAGCTTAAACCATTTTGGTTCGTACAACAACGCATTTCTGATAGAGACACCTGTTTATGCAAGAAGTGTGCTAATATAAAATTTATTTTTAAAAAACTTCATCAAATAAAATTTTTGAATTCAGCTAATATTTCTCAAAATCCGAAAGAAATAAAGTGTGACACTGAAAAATACGAATGTATGTATATTATATGCCCACAATGTACAAACAACATTATTAAATCTCCAACTACAGACATAAACAATATATTTTTTGCACTACTAGTCTCAGGACGCATCGTTATTGGCCAATCTTTAGGTCGTGAAGTTGATTTTCTCCACCAAGGGAGAGAAAGTAAAATAAACAATTTTCACCGTGGTAACTAATAAATTGCTAAGTTACCAAAAATGACTATTTTAATTTTGACGTTTTAAAGAGCTGTATTGTCAGGTTGACAGTTAAAATATTTTTGAAATTTGTTGGGAATTTAGGTATTAAGCCGTTTGGTAGTGCAAAAAATAGTATATACACCACGGTAGCGAATCGTCTTATAACCTTCGCGCTTTAGATACTTCGCGCTGCGCGCTCAGTATCTAATATGCGCTCAGGTTATAATACTACGCTTCGCTACCTTGATGTATAATATACTATTTTGCACTACTAGTCTCAGAACGCTTCGTTATTGGCCTATTTTTAGGTCGTGAAGTTGATTTTCTCCACCAAGGGCGAGAAAGTAAAATAAACAATTTTCACCGTGGTAACTAACAAATTGCTAAGTTACTAAATATGACTATTTTAATTTTGACGTTTTAAAGAGCTGTATTGTCAGGTTGACAGTTAAAATATTTTTGAAATTTGTTGGGAATATAGGTATTAAACCGTTTGGTAGTGCAAAAAATAGTATATACACCACGGTAGCGAATCGTCTTATAACCTTCGCGCTTTAGATACTTCGCGCTGCGCGCTCAGTATCTAATATGCGCTCTGGTTATAATACTGCGCTTCGCTACCTTGATGTATAATATACTATTATTGGCAGTGGGTTAACAAAAAAGAAACTCGTTTAGGAAAAGGAGACAAACAATTTGTAGTTAAAATAACAGCGAAACAAAAGATATATTGTAATACCGAGGATTTGGTAAACGAAGCTAATAAATTATTACCAGTGTACTCTCAGCATAGTTACAATATATACAGGGTGTAAAAAAAGTCTGGAATATAGCAAATATTTCAAAAACTACCGGAGATGAATTTTTCAAAATTTCCAGACTTATATAGGTAAAAACTGCGCATCTAGGAAGGACAAAACCGTTTGTGTAACTGTACAGGGTTAGTCAGAAAAAATACCAACTTTTGTATTTTAAATTGGACACCATGTATATTACCGAGGAATCAAATAGTCCTTCAAAAGACAAATTCAACGATATAGGGTTTGACGGACTTATCTGTCAAAATGACAGATGTGGGGTGACTTAAAGAATAAGGTTTACAACAATAGACCGGTTAATATTGAAGCTTTAAAGGATCATATTAGAAATGAGATACGTCAACGAAATGAACAGGCTCTAGTTCCAGTTGGTTTCCGTTGGTGTGTGCGCTTCTGGATTCTGGATTAAATATGGAGGGTGAGCTACCTCACACGCACTTAGGTCGCATTGAGCGGGCCCACTGTGCTACCTCCCAGCAGCTCTTCAAGTTGGGTATCACTCAAGCCATTCAATCCTTTGAATTCTGACCATATCGAGTCAGAAGTCCCATGGATCCTCTGACTCTTGCGAGAGCTGGACAGTGGCACAGAACGTGTTTTGCTGTCTCGTCATCCTCGTTGCATATGTTGGTTTAGAGTGTAGTGTCCACCACGATTAGTCGAAAGTTCCTTCGGGACAGTTGCAAGCAATATTTGCTATCTTTGGTGAGGGCGCTGTAATAGCAGTTCTTGCTTGACGACAGCTTTGCATGTTAACCCATCTTCGTGTGAAGCTGTTTAAGGTTTTTTGATATAGCATAGAGGTTAATGTTGTCAGGGATATAGGGATTACGGGTTCTGGCCCCCAGAGAAGTTGTTCGGAAGCCAGTCTCGCAGTCTCATCGGCACCCTCATTGCCATAGTTGCCGTCATGTCCTTTCACCCATACAAAGGAAACGACATTATTTTTTGAGATATCCTCGAGAGCTTCATGGCGCTGTAGTACCACACCTGAGGTAATTTTGCAAGTGGGGCTGGTAAAGCGGCTCTACTGTGACTGAAGATATCAGTACATTGATTCTCCATTTTCCTTACAAGAATTGCTTTTGCACCAGGCCATTTTGCCTAGTGGTATGCTTCTCCCCGTACAACCTGGTTTGCCACATTCCAATCCTCCTCTGAGGGAGGTGGGATGTTATATCACAGAACTATAATTGAAATCGGCTGTAAAGTTCATGCAACACCTTAAAGCACAACAAACGAACGCCAATGATAAATGTCAACGTCAAAACATAACACTCCACGAGTAGCAAACATCTTAAAATAACTAGCGCCAAAATAATGACCACTCACTGTATATCTCTAGGCTCAAATTTGCCTGAAAATGGCGGCCAACAATCGTATGGCCACACTGTCTTGTATATAGTCACTGTAGTTCTAGAGAGTATTAATTTTAAAATGGTCTAAGTGCCCTGCTTACGTGTCTACGTGACTTTAGTCATTTTTACTAGTCTGAAAGTAACCTCCATTTAGTTTAGGTAGTTTTTCGATATGCAAGAAGGAAATCCACGAAAAAGACGCCTAAGGGCACTGAAAATGTTATAAAAGAACCGAAAAGACTGAAAACAAGTGGTTGTGAATACAAAAACTATAAAGGCACGACATTTCCGAAAAAAAAGAGCCTCCACGAGATGTAAGTTATTTTTATATTATGGTATGAACTCTCAGGTGCTAACCTAAGATTATTGTTTTAGGTTAGTTGTAACTGCAAGTGGGAATGCAAGAATCTTGAATTTGAGCACCGGCGTAACCTATTTAATTCTTTCTACTCAATTGCTGATGATCCCAAACGGAGCACCTACTTAGTTGGCTTAATGCAGGTGATGACGATTCGTCGTAGACGTGACGTAGCTTACGCCGACCCACGAGAGAGCCGCCGACAAGCAACCATCTGTTATACGGTTCCTGATGGAAAAGGAAAGCATGTGCAAGTATGCCACAAGGTATTCTCCGAGATTTTTGCACTTTCACACCATAAAATACAAGGCTTAGTGGAGAGAAAAAATTAGGCTAAAATGTGTTCAAAGATATGAGAGGAAATTCAATCGTCCAAGGAAGTTCACTGAAAATATCGTTCAACAGGTTGTCGCACACATAAACGAATTTCCACCCGAAGAAAACCATTATAGTAGAGAGAAATTGTAAAAAGAATGTTTGAGTGCGGACTTGAACATAAACAGACTATTTCGGGCTTTCCCGAAGCGAAATCCGGATACGTGTGTTAACTACCAATTTTATGCTGCAGTTTTCAAAAAAATACTTTCTAAATTTAAGATTTGGCAGGCCTAGGTCGGACACATGTTCTACCTGCGATATCCTTAATAGTAAACTTAAAGCTGATCCAGGAAATCCCGATCATTCCACGAAATTAAATGTTCATCAGCGGAAAGCAGAAGCTGCCAGAAGAGTTATGCAAGAAGATGTTGTTGAATCACAAGAGCCGGGTAGCAATACTATGGTCTTATCAATGGATTTAGAACAAGTTATCTCTATTCCTACTTGACGCATTCTGAAATGTTCTACCTCAGGCAGCTATCATGTTACAACTTCGATATTCATATTGCCGACAATAACACAGCAACCATGATATTATGGAATGAATCAATGACAGGCAGGGGGGGGGGGGCAATGAGATAGGCTCCACGCTTTTGGAATTTTTGCTATCCCATAATTTGGCTGTGAAGGAACAAGTCTCCATCTGGAGTGACAATTGCAATGGTCAAAACAAGAACAAAATGATCCTCATAGCAATGATATATTTGGTTGCATGTGGATTTTTCCAGGTAGACCAAAAATTTCTAATAACTGGACACACATATCTTCCATGTGATAGAGACTTTGCCCAGATAGAGAGGTACCAAAGGTTAACAAAACTTTATGTCCCGGAAAACATTGAAACAATGATCAATAAAGCTTGCCACAAGAGACAAGAGCCCATTTAATGTTATACACATGGGAAAAAATGACTTCAAGGATCTGCATCGTTTTGCTGATGCATACATAAATATTTCAAAACTAAATATTTACCAAGCATCCTGGGTGAAAATTTCAAGAGATAACCCCTTCGTGGTATCTATTCGCAAAAGTTTTAGTGAGGTAGCATCTTGGGAAACCTGTTCTGAAAAAGGGAAAACAGCTGGCCACTTTCACCTCAGAGACCATCTTATTACTGGAATGCAAAAGTCGCATCACGAAAGCAAAGTTAGACAATTTGAGGTCAAAGTTAGACTACATTCCTTTGGCATATCGTGGTTTTTATGAAAATTTGATTGCCGAAAGCACTGAACAAGGTCTGCCTCAAGAAAACCCAGATCCTGAAGGTACATAGACTTTAGCAATAAGACCGTTTAATAATAAAATATTTTTGGCACTTAGACCATTTACTACATTTTCAAACATTTATTATTTTTCCAAGAACACCTCGCGTTTTTATCATTTTGTTTTTTATTCATAGTGTTTATTTGTGTTCCTTGAAATCAAATAAAAATATAAATTGATAAAAATTTGTTTTAATACCATGATATTCAGTTTTTATTGAATATCTCTGTTTGGAATTTTCGACACTTAGACCTTATAGAAAGTATACTCTTCATTTAATGAGTTGCTACTGTTCTATTCCAGACATTTACCACAGTCTTTGCCAAAGTATCCGACCTGCAAGCATGATGGTCGACCAGGGCAACCTTATTATTGCACAGCACTAACGATGGCGCAGCTAAAGGAGCGTCATGCGTACTTGTACGAATCTACAGACAAGACAGAACAAGATATGTGAATACTGACTTGCTGTACAGGGAACAAACCCAAAAGAGGAAAGACAGAACACGCTCAAGTTTCTATACAATACAATATTCGTTTGAAAAATGGGCACTTGATTAGCGTGTGTCAAAATGCCTTTTTGAGAATATCAAATTTTAGTAAAGATAGAATTCAAAGGGTACTGCGAAATTTTGTGGTTCACAAAGCTGTCCCTAAGGAACGCAGAGTTGGCGATCGAGTAGGTGTAAAAAATATTGACAAGCAAAAAAGCATAAAACAATTCATTGAATCAATTCAATGTGTTGGAATCACACTAGTGCCGAAGCAAGTCAAGTGTCCGGATGTACTTACCTTGTGACCTTAATTTTCAAAAGCTCTACAATCAATATCTGACAATAAACTCCTGAATGTCTGCATGTGAAAATAAGCTATTTCAGAAAATATATAAATGCTCATTACAATATAGCATTTGGAACCGCACAGACTGACTGCTGCTCTTTCTGCCTGAGGACGAAAGAACAACTTAAGTCAATGACATCCGCGAGTGGAAGGCAACAATTAATTGTGGAAAATCGCCTCCACGTCCTGAAGGCAAAATCCTTTTTCAAATCACTTAACTACACTAAACCAGAAAGAGTCACCTTTTCTTTTAATTGCCAAAAGAATGTGGCCTTACCACGCTTGCCTGACCAATCTGCCTACTTTAGCCAGCAAATACATTACCACAATTTTAAAGTAGTATGTGGTAGCCCAAAGGCTATGCAGGCGAGAAACTTAGATGAAGACACCTGCTATGATAGGAAGACATGGAAACTGGGTGCGGATAGACGGCGACAGCTGTAAACTTCCGCATATATATATATATATATATATATATATATATTGATACTAGGTAGTTAGTCACTTCAAAAGTAGATATACTTTAAACGTTATCGCTTCATATATAACGAAGTGACTTCCATTTTCGGAAGTCACAACGATTTGCTTGGTTTTTTACGAATTTCAGAACTGCAGGTCAAGTAATGCCTAAATACGAAAAATATTGTGGAAGCGACTATGACCCCCCTATATCTGCGGATTTGTCTTTTAGTTCAACTGTAGACCGCTGGCGCTGGCATCGTTTTGTTAACGTGAGAAACGGCCAACACGAAGTCACGTCCGTTAACTAGACGGCATTTTATTGCTTCCGTTTATCGGCAACGCTGTTTTCGCATCTATTTGGCTGCTTACATATTATTCCCGCTGCATATTGCGATCGGGGTCCAGGCCGCGATCGCAATATAAAGTTTTATGTTTCGACGTGGTGATATTAGTGTAATTGAACTTGAAAAGTTAAGGTGTGTTCTCAATGCAAGTTATTAGTGGCGCTGGTACATAGCAAAGATAAGAAAAATCTATTTGTACCTGTAAGTAAAATAAATCACCTTGCTTATCCAGAAAGTAAATTGCCCTTACTCGTATAATGTATTTTCAATCAGGAACATGTTTCATACGCAATATTATTTGGTTTAATTTATTTCATTGATTGCAATGTTTAAAAATAGTATTACAGTATGTACTAAATATATCCGCAACAAACTTAAAGTAAAACTTTCTAAATTAACAAAACCTAGTCACATGGCTTCCACTCGCTAACCATTAGAAAATTCTGTCATAATATTGCAGTAATTTCTAGTTTACGTTAATTATTTACTGCATTCTAAGCAAGTTATTCTCAGAATCAACGTTTTCCGTATTTTCAAGTTAGTCAAACACTAAACGGATCCCGAAATACATGTAAATAATTATTCTTAAGGGCAACTTTAAATATTAAATAACCTCAGCATAATTAAATGTACAACAAGGAAACTTGTTTTTTTCAAACTGCATTTATTCGCATGTGTATTGTTTTCTTAATTAATTCATCTTGCCTATATTTTATTTTTGTTTTCGACTTATGTCACAGGTCATTTATGAGCCTGAAATCAGATCATTCGGTCCAGATAAGTAAAGCTTTTAAATTTGATGGTGTTGAAGTTGGTCCCAGATGTTGCCTTTTTGCTATTGAGCCTGTTACTTTATAGTTTCACAATATTTCGTAAACTCTTAACGCGATAATTGCAATGGTTTGAAATTTTACCACAGATAAGTATTACAGTAGTGTTCTTATAATCTCGATTCAGGCTGCGATTATTTTAGGGTTATGCAGTCTCAGCATAATCCTAAAATAGCTGCGTGTGATACTTTAAGAGGAATTATACTTGTAAGCGCAGTTCGGCAATATCTGTATTTAACAAATAATAATTTGACACGCTTACTAAGCTACGTACAGTAATTCTTTTACGTGTTGTAAGGCGACTCCTGTGAATATTGATTGTTGAATTTGAGAATTGTGCATTGTGTACGTTTTCCTACTACTTTTGTAATTAGTTATTGCTAAAGCTATTTAAAATATTGCTAGAAACTCCTACAATTCTGATTTAAGAATATTGACCAAAAAGATTTACCTTTATGCGTATAAAATAAAGTTTTGAAAAAAAAAACTGAAAAATCTTAACTAGGTCAAATTATGTGATTCTGAATTCGTAGATGCAGCATATTCTTCAGAAAGAAAAGTTACTAAAATAATTAATACTCATTATATTTAAAACGGAACATATTTACCTTTCTGCACATTCTGCTTCGGCACGATACAAAATTTTAAATTGTTTTTCTCCGAGCTTTGCAGTTACTGCTATTAAAAGAAAATGTACTAATAATATAATAATTATATTGTAGACGAAAATCTGTTGAATGCAATATAATTTGTGAAAATCATTTGAATGCAATATAATTTGTAATTCGCGTTGGTAGTGGTGTTTAAATATATATATTTTCAAATATCGTCTTACTTGTAGTAAAAATTCAGGATCTTGTCCATTCTCACTTTTGACATTAGGTGAGGTGTTTGCTCTTTAGTTTTTTCCCGTATTTTTATAAGCTTTATCTTTTAGCCTGAAGATGGTTTAATATATAAGCCGAAACATGTAGCGTATGTTAAATATATGTTAATTTTTATGAGGAAGACGGTGTTTACTTTGCAATAATTTACTTGTAGTAATTGTGTATTTCACTTATTGAAAACATGATAGTATTATCATATATAATGCAACTAGTGGGTTCTTGATTATCAAATAACCATTTCTGTTTACACGAGATATATTGTTTGGCAATCGCGCGAGTCCGAAGGACGAGCGTGATTGCCTAAAACAATATATCGAGTGGAAACAGAAATGATTTGATAATCAAGAAGACACGAGTTGCATTCGGCTAGATTATATCACGAGTCAATAAACAACGTTTGAATAGTGTATTTTAAATATTAAAAGAACAGTTAATGTGGTTGTTATGACAATTGTACTGACAGCAGGTAACGTGATGTTTGTGAAGGCGTGTGATTATCACCTATTAATCAGGAAGGTATGTGATTGTCAGTTGCTATGTACATTATCAAAAATTAGTACATGCGTAACTATGCATTTTGCTGTTTTTCATTGGTGGATGTTAGAAGGAGTGGTATAATCATTATTATATTTTTAACATGAGAACAACTTAAAAAAGGAAGGGAAGTAAACTTGAATTGCAAAGAAACAATTCAAACAAGAAACTTTGATAAAAAAGAAAAGGTTACCCTAAAACTTCAAGATAAATATCCAACAGAAGAGATTGAAAGCAGAGTGGAAAAATATGAAGAAGTTCATTTTAGAAAAACACGTGTAAGTAAATAGTTTAATATTGGGGTTGGACTAGTAAGTGCCGTTTTCTTTTTGACAGTGAAATTTAAAAAATTAATACCTGCAGGAGTAGATTGATAATAGCAATTTTGAAAATAGTCCGGTGGAACCTCAAAGATGTGCAGATCCCGTACAAAAGAAATTACGTGAAGACGAAATCAAATTTGTTGCCTCTTCAAGCGATAAAAGATTCACGAATCTTTTTCCTTCCAAAATAGTGTAGTTTTTAATACAACTGATAATATGAATTTGAAATCTAGCTATAAAAGGCATTTAAAAATGTGTAATCAAAATGGTAATTGTACATGCAGTCATGTATCGGCCTCAGAGAGCATTGACTCAAACCACGAAACAATCGATGATGGCAGGGACGCAGATTTCAATGTGAATGGCATTATAAACGACCCTGATGGTGGTAATTCAGAAACGTCGTCCTGTAGGTCAATAGATAACATCCCAGAATCAGTAATTTTAGAAATCGATAAGACCCTTGAAGAACCGTTGTCGGAAAAAAATTATAGTGAGTACAAAATATTTTATATGACTATTCGGCTTTTTCAACATTACAACACAGCATACATTTAATTTTTTTAATAAATTTATTGTTTGTGTCCATTATAGAAAAGAAGAAGAGAACAAAAAGTACTACGTTGCAAATATTGTGAAAATTACCCATCCATCAAAAACTTTATGAGACATTTAGAAGGAAAACATAAATCCCAAGATCCACTTCATCTTGGGAACAGGTAAAATCTTGTCTTTTAAATATGTTAAGATTACACACTGGCTACCCTATTATTTCCTCTATAGTTCAAGATAAAGAAATCTTCAAATTAACTATTAATCAGTCACAAGTCTTAAATTTTCTTCACTCTGCCAATAGTGATAAGTTTTAACAAATATTAAACTTTCTAAAATACACATCCGGTTATTTCTTTATCTGAATAAACGTCGTCCTTACTCGGCAAGCTGTAGCGCGTTTTTCATGCACTCGCTTCTCGAAATGGTTACCATGACAACCAAACAACCGTATGAAAAGAAGTTTATTCGTTAAGAAAATCGACCTCTTGCATATTTACTCTTGAAAATAGTATACAGTACTTTCGTAAAGTAGTGGATAAATTCGTTAAAAACTTAAGGAGTAACTTTTGGAAAACGCTCGGACCTCTCGATCTTTATTTTTATTTGCGCATTTGCACAGGGTCCGTGTAAGAGATATGACGCCATCGATGTTTTTTTTTAAATAGCAACCCCTTTTTTTTTATTACGGAATTTGAAAGAAAGCATCTTTTTACTTACGTTAAGCTGATTTTTGAGTATAGGTCAGATGATCAAAAATTAAGAAGAAAAAATTAAAATTGCCATATACTAAATTTAAGTAGTTGCAATGATAATTTCAAAACCAACTAAATTAAATGTACAAATTGAGCACCGTTGTCTGCGTGACAGTAACTAAGACGACCGACATGTTTTTTATTGATTGCTGCCAGGGGTGTAGTCGAGGGGGAACGCGGGGGAACGGCGTTCCCCCACTGGTTTTCTGTTAAGTAAAAAAAGATTAAATTTAGTAGAAAGTTAATTTAATACAATAATTACGGCAAAAAAAACACAAGTAAAACTTATTAAATTTACTGGCAGATTTTCTAAAAATGTGCGTTGTTTCTTATTGCAAATATTAAGCAATAAATTGCACGCACAAACAATTTGATAATTGTTCATTCCAGTGTCATTTAAATAGTGGTATATGTTATTATTCAGAAAAATCACTCCAAACATGACTTGCTACTTGCTATCAATATACAAAGTATTAAAAACAGTTTGAATTAGAAAGTTGTAGGCTTTATATTTATATATTAAGACTACAAAACCGCAAACATCGTGATACGGAAAAATTGCACCAGAAAACATCAAAACGCATATTTTTGCATCTATACGTTTAAAAATTTTCCGGAGGATGACCCCCGAACCCCCCTTTTTCTAGGGAATATTCCATACCCCCCTCCACACCCCCCGGAAGTCTAGCGTTCCCCCACTGCCAAATTTGCCACTACACCACTGATTGCTGTCATTGATAAAAGCGTAAAATCATACTTCTTAAAATAAAATTTAGTATTTTACAAATTTCAAATTGTGATCTTTCAAATTCTGTAATCAAAAAAGGGGTTGCCATTTAAAAAAACATCGATAAAGTCATACCTCCTACGAGGTCGACGGGTGTCAGCGTTTTTTTCCAAAAATTATTCTTTGAATTTTTAGCGAATTTATCCACTACTTTACGAAAGCACTGTATATTAGAGCAGGATATGATATCTAAATATATCAAGAAACATTTCAAAGTAGGTAATAAACAATCGTGATTATTTTACAGATTCCGACGAGAATGACGATAACGTTGCAAACACGATAATATCTAATAATGAAAATGACTGTGAAGGTGATAAAGCATTCTAAATTGTATAATAACTTTTCAATCATTTGGGTTTATTTTGCAGATTCAGACGAAAATGAGTACAAACTTCCAACAAAAAAAAGAAAAATCAATTCATTTGTAAATAAGCAAAAACAAAGTAAGCAAATGTTTTTATTTCTAAACAAAGTAAGTAATCACATTTTAAAGGATGGTCTGATGAAGAAATTAAATTAGTGCAGGAACGATTTAAGTCTTCCATTCGAAAAAAAGTCTATCCGTCGGGGAAGGAAATAAAAGAATTTATCAAAAAGACAAAAATAAACAGAACAGTCCCTGTTATAAAATCTAAAATACAACATTTGATAAAAATAAGCTTACAGTAAAAATACATTTATATATTTCCAACATTTTTTAAACATTGTTATACTTATATATTTCATCCACAATGAAATAGTTCAATCATAAACTCTATTTTTTACTAATTACATCTTGCTAAGTAACGAGAACTTAGAATAAGCTGTATTTTTTAACAAACTCGATGCTGTAATAAGAAGTAGGCGTAGTGACTTCTGAAACACATGGCAACACTGCTGGAAGCAATTACGCTTTAATCGTATCTATATATAGAACATATACAAGGAAGCGACTTTGTATTCTGTAGATATGCAAAATATATATGAAAAATAACTTTAGAAATGTCTTCCCCTCTTTTGCTGGACATATTGTGCAAGTTCCCCTCAAGATATATTGTAAATTTTGTGCACCTGGGGTAAGTGGAAAACCCGGACGTTAGGTCGCCACCTCTACATACCGGAAGTGACAACTTAACAGGTATCAATATATATATATATATATATATATGTGGTAGCCCCAAGACTAAGTTAGGACCCACAAATGTCTTTTCATACTTATGGACCGAAATTCAATCCCCGAAAAATTCTAATGCTTTTCGAGATGTTTTGATTAACTTCAATTTTGAAAATTCTGTAACAAAAATAAATTTATTTGCTGACGGGTGTGGCGGCCAAAACAAGAATACCATAATGATGGCCATGCTGGCCCACCGGCTTCAAGACAAGTCTCCAAAAAACATTAATTGTCTAGAACTGACCTTCCCAATGGTTTGACATTCCTTCATTCCCCCTGACCGGGTTTTTCGTTTGATTGAAAAGGAAAACACCAGTAGGTGAAGTATGCCTATGTTCGCATACTTCCCATGATGGCATACAACGATTAAGCTAACATTGCACCAATTCCGGCGCCGTACAGTGGTTCCATATAAAAAAAAATGCCTAAAAATCGAAAATTGAAGTTTATATTTAAGGTATATTAGGTCTGTTCGTTTGACTGCTCTAAACTGTTCCGAATAGTTTAGAGCAGGAAAACGGCGTTTGTTTGATAAGGTGCAAATTGCTTGGAACAGCTTTTCTTACTCCTGGTCTTTAGGAGGAGTAAAAAGTAGCAGACTTGCGCAGTCGTGTAAATGGACATACACACGATCGGACATGCCTTCGCACCTACCTGAAAGCATGGGAGCTCGCGAGTAAGTGCGAACGTGTGTATGTTGGCGCGATGTGAAACAAATCTGGCGATTCTTGATTTTTGAAGGCGCACGCAGGCAAGTTTCACCGTGTGTATACTTGTCGCGCGCCAAGCCTTCAGTTTCAATAAGCATTAACATTGTTTGTGTCGAGGAAAACTATTTTTTAATAAAAATGACTACGCAAAGAGAAAAATCAATACTAACAGAATTTATAGAATTATATAGGCACAATACCTGTTCGTGGAAAATAAAATCTAAAGAATACATAGACAAAAATAAAAAAGATGCTGCCTATAAAGTTTTATTAGAAAAATTAAAAGAACTCAATCCAGATGCTGTGGCAGAAGATGTTAAAAAGAAAATCAATTCGTTAAGAAGCTGCTTTCGTAAAGAATACAAAAAAGCAACAAATTCTGTGAAAACGGGTACTGGAACAGAAGATATTTATCAAACCCAACTTTGGTATTTTGAGTTATTAATGTTTTTAAAAGACCACGAAATACCTAAAGCCAGCGCAGGTACGAGTAACCCA
This sequence comes from Agriotes lineatus, assembly GCA_940337035.1. Classification (NCBI taxonomy): domain Eukaryota; kingdom Metazoa; phylum Arthropoda; class Insecta; order Coleoptera; family Elateridae; genus Agriotes; species Agriotes lineatus. Next base: position 18,353,494 of record OW679198.1, on the reverse strand, counting down.
GACTTTTTGGAAGAATTTTCTCAGGTGAGTTTCTATAATTAATTAATGCATTATAAATAAATTTTAAAAAATAAACAAAGGATTGGTCGGTTTCATTTTTATTAAATAGTCATTTGTTATTTTATAGGATGGAGGTCAAGAAGATAACGAATCCGCAATCAATGTCGAAATAAATAGTGTAGACAGCATTATTAGTAATAGTGGAGTTGCTAAGCATAACAATCGTTCACTTTGTGATACTAACATGAAATTTGGCACAGAGGTAAAGGTTTCCTTGGTGAACAAAATGTGATATAGTGCCACTCGAAAAAATTATTTTTCGGTAGCCATCTTGAAAATAATAAGTTTGAGGACAGTTTTTTGCGATTATCTTGAAAACCGTGTACTTATGGCAAAAAAGTCTTAAGTAAAATTGAAAAACACAAGATTCTCTACAAAATAACATTTATACTTTTTTGTCATAGACCAAACGGTTTTCCTACAATTAGGCCAAATAGCGGTACGATTGTCAAGCATTATTTAATATGATGTCGCGTAGATCGTTTAGGAACTGGAACTGTTCGCTCCATGGTTATCTTCTCTAGATAGAATAAACTATGCCAGATGGATAAGTGTTCATATTCGTGACATGAAACTGCTTCATGAAACCAATCCTAAAGTTGCTGAAGCTTTTGAATCGGGCAAGTTCACTGTACAAAAGGGTAATAAAGGTTTTTCGTCAATGGCGATTGATCAGGTACACGAACAGAACAGTAAAATTGTTAAAAGTGATAGCGGAGCAATAGGTTTAATGGAAAATTCTAACGCTCTGAGACGGTGGATGCTTGGGGGGCCAGAATTTTCACAAGTTATTAACGAGTTTGAGCTGGAAGAAAACAAATATACTAAACATACCCATCATGAAGCATTTGCCACTGCTCAAAACAGATTTAGAGTACATATCACTAATGTTGTCAAAGTATTTGACGAACTACTACAGTCAGACCTTTCTAAAATTGATAAGTGGTGTGGTCTGTGGTTGTTGGAACTTAACCCGCAAAAATGCTCTGTGCTACAGATTGGAAGTAACAATCCTAAATTGCAATATAAACTTAATAATGTGACGATCACACCAGTCGCCCAGCAAAAAGACCTGGGAATAATCATATATCTTCAGATTTAAAATGGGCCCCCCCACATTGGAAAGATGATCAAAAAAGGTAATTCAGTGGTGCATATGGTATCAATAACGTTCAAGAATATGTCACCCACTCTGCTATCAACAGTATATAAATGTTATATTTTATATCAGACCTTTACTTGAATATGCAGTACCTATTTGGAACCCTTATTTTGCTGGTGATATCCATGCTTTGGAACAAACTCAACGCAGAATAACGAGAATGTGCCCTCAAATACGTGCATTACTCTATGAAGAAAGACTGCAAGTTCTTGGTTTAACTAAATTAAGTGAAAGACGACTACGTGGTGACCTCATTGAAACGTATAAAATTCTCCATGGGTATTACAGTGTCAATCTTGATATTTTTGTGATCAATCAGAACAGTCGTTTAAGAGGCCACAATTATAAATTAATTCGTGAAAGGTTCTATAAACTCTGTCGGCAGTATTTTATAACCAACCGTGTTCATAGGCAATGGAACTGTTTACCGGAGAGTGTTGTGTCTGCGCCAAATGTTAAGACATTTAAGAACAATTACGATAGATTTTTAAAAAATGTCAGTTAATTTTGTATATCACATCATGTGCATTGTATGATATGATAAAGTTTAAACGGCTTTGCCGCCTAACTTTTAATGTATAATAATAATAATAATAATAACTTGGTAACCCTTTCAGCAGGGAATATAGTGAACTAGTCTCACTCGTATCTAAAGTTATGGCAGCTAAATAATTCATACACAAAACTCTGCGCATTGTTGAGAACAAGGGAAAACAGGATTATCAACGATTTATGGAAGACCGACTCATCAACCAGAAACAAACAGTTTCTGATGTAATTCGCAAAAATAAATTTCCTCTGTTCCATTTCAAACCACCAAAAGAGTCCAAATATCACGTCACCCCTTCAACAATTATGGTAACTACATTTTGATAGAATTTAAAAAATAAATACATTTTACCAATAAATCAAGTTCACTTATTTCAAAATTATTCGTTTCCATAGAAATGCGTTAGTCCTACTTAAGTCAGTTGAGAATTTTGAAGTTTTAACGAATATTTCACATTTTTTGAATTTTATAACCTAAAATCATAATTCCGTAGCCAAAAGCAAATCAAAAAATTTTTCTACACATACGTAGTTGGATTCGAATTTTCTAAACAAAAGTACATTATTATATTTAAAATTCCAAAGTTACCCCCCACCCCTCAAAACACAGAGAGGAGGTAAATGTCAAAAATAGGTTTAAATATGTCCCCACATCTCCCTATTACCTCACAAAAATTTCATGAAAATATTGTAAAACGTTTTCGAGATATCGCTTTGTAACACTTTAAAAAACTCACCAGGTATAGTATTCCAACCAAAAATTGGAAAGCTATTTAAAATCCAGTACACCATGAAGTGTAAGTCATGTCTAAGTTGGTTTTATACAATCAGTAAATAATATTCTAATGTCAATCAGCTTTCAAGTAATGACAGTTCATCTGCAAACTGTACATGTAACTGTTTTGTTAAGGCATTGTAACATTGTGCATGATTTAAGTAGGTACTAGTTGAGTTTTTAAAACCGTATAGTAGCATAGAAAATGTTGAAAAACGTACATGTCTCCCAAACTTCCCAATGCATCTGTCAAATTTGAAGGTTACTGTCGAAGTGTCACTGAATGACAATCAAACAGTAATTTTATGAATTAAATTACGAAGTGCCTTACTGTTCTCAATGCTGGCCTGATTTTAAATAGCTTTCTAACTTCTGGTTGGAATACTATACCTATTTTATATGTAGTAAAAAAATTTCATGAGCACGTGCAGAGTTAAAATGTTCGGTACTGTGTTTATGTGATGGAAACTGCTGTGAAACAGACAGTAACTGAAAATTTTATCTTTTAGGCATTCCTTGCTTTGCTATTTTCTAAAAAAATCACAAAAGTAGAAATATTTAGTTAAAATAAACCTTAAAAAATGTATTTAGGTATTTTTATTAAAAATAAAATTATATTACAGCTATAAATATATTATTTCCCCGCCACTGAGAAAACTAATGGAGTCACAAAAAAACTTATTACGCGATTTTTGTAGAAAATTTAGTTTACTTTAATTTGTGTAATAACAAAAATGTTAATACAATTCGCCGTTTTCAAGATAATGTCGATTTCTGACGATTTTGAGGTTATAACGGCCGAACCAACTTTTTTTTTGAGTGGCACTATATCACATTTTGTTCGTTTTCAAAAACTGTCTATGCTCACCCAATTTCAGGTTAGTATCACAATCTGAACGATTCTTAAGAAAATTCGAATTAAGCAACTCCACTATAATGTGCAAAGTCCAGAATTACCAGCGACTCCATCTACCTCATCGTCAAGCAAACGAACAGGCCGCAAAAAAATAAAACCATCCACTGACTCTATTTTTGAACTTGTGTCACAGAAACTCGATTCTGCGAAAGAAGACCAGCATGACATTTTTGCAAAAAATGTTGCCGAAAAATTAAGACATGTAGATCCAACAATGAGGATTATTTCTGAAAAATTAATCAATGAAGTCTTGTTTGAAGCACAAATGGGGTCTTTAAATCGACGTGCATATATTTGTATCCCACCACTCGACAATTATTCAAACAGAGGTTCTTATAACGAGTCATACATAAGTCAACCAACTTACCACCAGTCAGTAGAAATCCCTAATGAACCCAGCTACCCCCCAGCGCAGGGAATTGCAAATTCAGAAGGAACAGCCAATTCCATTTGTCAATATTTTGCATCTTACCAGTGAACAAAATAAATTATGTTTCTTCATATCAATCTTTAAGAATGGATATTTATTTAAAATTATAAGTTATTTTTTTTTAGTTGATAGTTTTTAGTGTAGTATAATGATTATCATTATTATTTTGTTTTTTGCTGTTAGTGCAGTTATTCCAATTTCTATTTGGGATTACCTATAGATAATTGTATTTAGAGAAGTTACCATTTATTTTCGATTATTTTAAATTTGTGTTTTTGTTATTATCCTGCAAAGAGAAATAAAAAAACTTGGCTAAACTAATGTTCTTTATTAATTTATAATATTGTACATTTATGAAAATTTTTTTAAATACTGAATTTATGAAAAGATATCTCAGATTCCAATGTAAAAACTGAAATAGTTATCTCTATTTTTTAATATTAATGTATAAGTTCAAAGCCTAGTAAATACTATGATATACTTATATGCGATCATCTTGCCAGGGCACTTTACCCTCTTCATTGAAATACTTTAAAAATGACTCCCTGACTTCTTTCGCTTGTTGGTTTGCATGGCGATTATGTCCCCGTTGCAAGTTTGTCAAAAAAGTTCCTGTACAATTAACTCCATCGGTATTATTTACGTTTTCTTGTGTACTTGATGATAAGGTATAGGACTCACCACACTTACGACGTAAATAGTTGTGCAATATACAACACGCTAATACTGCACTCTATGGTTTTTTCATTCATGTTTATTTGTGTATGCAGTAGCCGAAAACGAGCTGCTAGAATAACAAAGACAATTTCGACTACGTTTCTAGCTCGAGACAAACGGTAATTAAAAATTTTTTTTGAGTAGTCAAGTTCTTTGACGTTATAGGGTTTCATAAAATTGTCTCGCAATGAAAAGGCTTCATCACCAACAAACACGAATGGTAATTTTCTTTTTTTAGGGCCAATTTCTTTAGAATCTGGTATATTTAAAGAGTTATCCATTAGTTTGCTCTAAAAATCGGTATTTTCCAAGACACCACCATCTGAAACACGACCATTCGTTCCCACATCAACTAGTATAAACTCATAATTGGCGTTAACAATTGCCATTAGAACAATGCTAAAGAATCCTTTATAATTGTAATAATATGAGCCGCTATTTGGTGGTCGTACAATACTAATATGCTTGCCGTCGACGGCACCCAGACAATTGGGAAAATTCCATTTCTCTTCGAAACCGTTAGCTATTTTCTCCTATTCGTTTTCTGTTGTTGGAAACTGCAAAAAGTGAAAAACTATACATAAGCATGTAGGAGTAGATAATAGATTACCGTTAGTCTTACTTTTGCAAACTCCTTCCAAAGTACTGTGCATATTGCTTTACAAGTTTCTGGAATAATTTTTCCTAGAGCTTGGGGAGATATTACGGCACTGTACTTTAAATCCTGTAAACTGCGTCCAGTTGCCAGCCATCTTAACGTGGATGATAATCTTTCGTGTGGACTTATAGATTGTCGCATCACAGTATCGTCCTTTTCAATGTATGGTGATACCAAATCTAATAGTTCCATGTACACTTCTTCGGGCATTCGCATATAATTTCTATAATCATCTGGTTCTAATTGTAGCTCGTTTAATAAATTTACGTGTGTATATTTGTTCCTCTTCCGTAACCATGTCTTTACCCACTTTCTTTTATTACACTTTTTGTTCTAATAACACTTTCTTCATTAACGACACATGCAATTGCTGTGCTAATTAAACACAAATCTTTCATATTCAATGACATAATGATGTTTTAATAAGCGTGGTTCATTCTAAACTGACGGTACGAGGTCTACATGAACTCGTGCGTGTGTATGCAAAAGTCATCATCGTACTTACTCGCAGACTTGCCTCTTCAGGTAGGCGCGAAGGCATGCCCAACCGTGTGTATGCCCATTAAAACAGGTGAAAGTCAGCAGTTTTGCGCGTCTTCCGTCATGCCATTTCATTTCCTAACCTAGCGTTGGAACTTGTGTTTGGTTATTGTGTTTAGCCTTATAAATCAAAATATGGCCGGGAACGCCGTTGAAGTTATTGTTAACGCTGCGGTGGCGGATGTAGTAAATGGATGCTACATATTAAATGCTGATGGTAAGTTTTCATCCCAAATTTTAATTCCTAGACCAAATTATAATGTATTGACGTTACCAGATGGCGTACAGTATAAATTACCTACGGAATTAATACCGGTGAAAGATGGGCAGCTGTTCCAAGTAGAACCAAATAAATGTTTGCGATTGGTGCTGCCCGACGTAAGATATGAAGAAGACCAGCTCAGGGCCGAAGTGGAGCAGCAGTCGCAGTCGGAAGCAGGAGGTAGCCGACAAGAACAGCCTGAAAGAGGGAGAGAGAATCCTGCGGAATGGTGCGACAGCACTACAAAACTTTTGATCAGTCTCTACAAAGACAAAAAAGCTCTCGTAGAGCACAGAAAAATAAAAAGCCTGAAATCAATGTGGAGGCTCATCGAGGATAAAATGAGGGAACAGGGGTACCACTTTAGCGCAGTCCAGTGCGAAAACAAGTGGAAGAGTTTGGAAAGGGCATTTAAGGCCACCATGGAAAATAAAAAAAAGACAGGACGTGGAAGAAAATCGTGCCCATATGAGAGGTATGTTATGCTCTTTTTTGATTAATAGATGTTACAATCAGCAGCGACTGGCCGTGGTAGTCGTTAGGTCAAGTCAGAGGCGTTAACGCGACCTGAAAACTGTCACCACGACCATACAATAGTATATTGTATGTTAAGAGCTGAAAGTGCACTCTTGCCGCTTGCGCATGAATATTGCTGGTTGAGACGAAGTCGAAACCAGCAATCATGCAAAAGCGGCAAGCGCACTTTTAGCTCGAAACATACATACTATTTTTTCGACGACTGAGCATATTATTAAAGGAAAATATCAAATTTCGTTTTATCGCAAAAATTAATTGACAATCAAGTTAACATTACTCGCGCAGTCTATATGACATGTGACGCGATTATTTCCACAAATGACGGGCGTTGTCAAGGAAACATTCGGACGTGGCTACCTATTTTGTTCACGCGGAAACCCAAAACGCTCGGCGAGCGGCAAAAAGATGAAAACGCACGCTCAGCGGCAAATGTCAACTTTCTGTTGTCAAATGACAGTAAGAAAAATCTACTTTCGATGTAAGTCGTCGAAAAATATTATTATTAAGATCTTACATATTGTTTCCTTAAGTTGTTTTTTTTTTGTTGCAGAGAATTGGTAGATGTCCTTGTGAATAGGACAAGCATTGCTCTCCCAACAATTACGGATGCGAGAAGCGTGAAGGGCAGAGTGGATTTATTGGCGGAGCTGAATATTAAAGTGCCACAGGAGCATATTGTGTGAGTTATTGGTATATAAATTTTATTTTATCCTATTATGTTATTATGACAATAACTCCTTCGCAACGAGTTGCGTTAAGATGCATTTAACAGCACTAGTGTTGTTAAGAAAAATAACATAACGATACTTTATTAGCATTAATCACATGTTGACAGCACTGAAGTGTATTGTCAGTCTATGTCAAATTCGATGTTAGTAGGTTAGGTTTTGTTTGTTATTTGACACAAACTGACGCAAAAGTTAACCTGAAAATCTCAAATTTAACATAACCTGACAGTGCTACCAACAATACAGTATTGAGTTTTTATCTTACTAGTGATACGACCACTCGCTGTTATAAGTGTCATTAATAACCATTTTTCCTATTTTTCTAAAAGATTAGTATTTTAGGATAAAATAAACCGTGTTACGATATACGTAACGTTATTCGCTTTCTACATTACTCGAGAATTTTAAAGAACTCGCTCCTAACGTCGCTCGTTCATTCAAACTATTCTCTCGTAATGTAAAAAGCTTGATAACATTACTTGTATCGTAAATTACTATTAACTAATTGGCATTTCCATATTTGAAATTTCATGGATGGTTGTCATTAGAACTTTGATAAAGTGAACTCGTGGTGTTACGAATGCTCGCTTTTAACGTACAAAAATTAATCCCCGAACCATTCATCTACAAAATCACTGTGTTAATTATTTTTTCCTCTTGCTATATTTATTTTTAAAAATGAAGTTCTAAACGTTTTTTAATTCGAACATAATGAAACAACTTACTTGCAGAAACGTATAAAATAAGATAGATCTCGGTTATAACGATCTAGGTCACAACTATTTAGCATAGCGATGAACGCTCATCACGAACGTTAAATTCACTTCACTATCCGAATTCTAGTGTAACGTCATTCTATTTTTATGATTACTTTGATTTTGAATTACGTTTTGTTCAAATAACTAGTGCACTTATAATAAAATCATGTAATGTATAATTCTACAGTTAATACTGTTTTTGCAGAGATTTAGACCAGCCCTTGGCTTCCTCCAGCAATAGCTCCTCTACCTCCAGCAGTAGTACAGATGTGA